>CM057350.1:283932065-285132065 GCA_030015575.1 Agapanthus africanus
CTTGCTCTTTCTCCATGTCCGGTGAACGGAGATTTGGTCATCTTCCCTTTGAGACAAGACTGACAAGTTTCATAAGATGAAAACTCGAACGTATTCAAGAGTCCATCTTTATGCAACTTACTCAGTCTTTTCTCTCCGATATGACCAAGCCTACAATGCCACAAGTAGGATTCATTCGTATCTGAATTCTTCCTCTTGCGTGTGTTTTGTATATTGAGAACTGTATTCTGATTTAGAACGTAGATACCATTACACAGTGTACCCTCTGCAACCAGTACCTTATGAAGGTAAATGTTCATGATATTCTTTTCAAGAACAAAGTCATATCCATCTTTATCGAGTAAAGAAACTGATATGATGTTGCAAACCATGGAGGGTACATAGTAGCAATCGTTCAAAATCATAGTCTTGCTATTAGGCAATACTAGGTGATATTCACCGACGGCTGCCGCATTAACTTGTGCTCCGTTCGCTACTCTGAGCGACATATCACCCGGTGCAACTTTCCTACTTTTTCTCAGTCCCTGCAATAAATTACAGATATGAGATCCTGATCCGGTATCAAGTACCCAGGAGGTAGGGCTGACCGTAAAACAGTTCTCAATTACAAGAACACCTGAAGTAGATGCAAAACCATGCTTCTTCTTCAACTGGGTATCCTGGAAATCCATACTTTCCTCTTTCCCATTCTCATACTCATGACTGTTGTCACAAGTTAGAGCTGAACCAACTTTCCCCAGTCCCGAATAAGAATTCGGATCGGTCAAGCGATACATTTTATTATCTTGATTAGGGCGTGAAAAGGTTGCTGCCTGGAGAGAGAGAAAAGAAACACTCAGCGTATGCTCTTGCAAGATTAGATTGGTTTATTAATTTATCTAACCAGGATGTCTCCCACTGTTTACTCAAATTCTTCTTAAAACCTTTTAAAAGAAGAACTAGTCGGGTTTTAATTCACGTCACAATACTTGCTTAACCTTTCAGCCAGGCTAGTGTCGGTACTTCGAGGGAGGTTTTCCAACGCTTTCGCGAAGTTCCTTAATTAAAGAACCTCTTTTCCCTGGGGGCGTAACCCCGCTAACACCTTTCTAGACACCTACTAGGTTTATAGCATTGATCGTTAAGTGAAATAATCTCCCGAGAGTAAACCAACTCATCAGTGGGATCGGGATCCAACTGTCATTGTGTGATAACCTAGATGGAATCCACTCTAGTCATCACACTCCAGAAGGTATGCTAAATCTGCAAGTTTCAGTACTTTTGAAACTCCCGATGTGGTTTTTGCCCCTAGGACCCAAGTGATCTTGACGGAGTCAACAAATCAAAGTGTCCTAGTCAAGTTCAACCTGTCATTATCTGGATTGCATTAAACCCACCCGCATAACCCTTGACGGAGTCAACAAGGTTATACGACTGTCCTAATCAATCCCATATACCGATACAAACAAGCAGTACTTAGCTACCGTACACTACGCCTTGACGGAGTCAACAAACGCAGCACGAATACTAAGTGTTACTTATAAGAAATGACAGAGGGCTACGGCTGGGTTTTTGGCGAAAAACCCGTTAACGTAATGAACTTGATATCGTTGAAGGAACCTGGTAGTCTTTTTGAAAAACATAGTGGCGAAAACTTTTGCTAAAGAGGTCACTCCCTGTGAAGGGATCTCGGCTCTTTCCTCGTCGAGTGAGGTGCTGGGCATTCGTAAGATGAATACCTCGATGCAAAGCAAGAATAATCGACTATGGTGAAGTTATTACCCTGACGCAAAGTTTTGTCCAAGGGGTCACTCCCGGTGAAGGGATCTCGGCCCTTGCCTCGTCGACTGAGGTGCTGGGCATTCATAACCGAATACCGCGATGCAAAACAAAAATGAACGTCCTTGCAATAACAGCTTTTTGAAAAATTGTTCCAACAACGTCTTTTAGGTTTATTTTCTTGCATTAGTTCTTTTAATGCGTCCCATCATTTAAATCCTACCATTGCAGAAAACAACCAAAATATGACGTACGCTTATGCCATTCGCATTCGCCACGGGGCCCCGTCATCACCCGTTAGGTTACTTAACTAACGACAGAGCGGGGGCTGGGCTAGCGCGGCTGTAAAACATAAGCAACGCCTAAATAGTTATTATATATAGCAATATAGCAATGATAGCCAATCCAGATCACAGATGAACACTTTGGATATACTAGGAATCCGCAATTCGTTCGAGCCTGCAACGAAAAACGGATTACACGGTCGCGATGAATAGCCAATACCCCACCCAAGACCCCTACGGGTGCGGCAAACTACCCGCCAAGTACCCGAAGCGAAGCAACCTCCCTCAATGCCATGAGTAGGCCACTCGGCACTTCGAGCTACCCGGTAGTTTGTGCACCCCCTCCATGGGTCTATCCTAGGAGCAAAAACAGTAAAAAGAATTATACAATGACGGCTACAACCCCGACCCGGTTGTGCGGCCATACAAATAATATTACATCAATTTACAAATTTATTACATGAATGAAAGAAAAAGAAACTCTCATCTCACATCCACCCCGGCTATTCATCCGCGAAAATCCAACGAGTTCATATACACAAACCATCAACAACAATCACAGATCACAGATATGTATAACCCCGACTAATCGACATATAGCGATTAGCCGACGTTCAATACATAAGAACATCACAGATATAACCTTTATAGTCAAAGTATATTGAAGTTCGGAAAAATACGGAATTATAGGCCCCCAAAAACAAATTTCTATTCTGGAAAATCTGGGCACATATAATATATCAGAAAAATCCTAAAACCATGTCAGAAACACACTGCACCAAAGACGACACAGTAACTCTCCTAGTTGGCCGCGCTTCCGCGGCAATAGCTTGCTATTGCCGCGGAAGAGCCGCGCTATGGTAGAATCACTGTCTCGTTTTTGGTGGGTTTCTTCTGAAAAGCCTGAGATGATTTTTGAGATATAACAAATTTTGTTTTGACCAGAAAAAGTTTTAACAGAAACTCAGATTTTTTACAACTTGGTTTTTTTTCGATTTTTCCGTTTCGAACTTCGATACACTTTACTACCAAGCTAGTTTATGTTTAGTTAGGCTCTGATACCACTGTTGGGTCCACGTTGCCCACCCCGGTGCTTACGGGGAGGCGGAAAACATAATAAAAACGGATTTTAAATGACTTAGGCAACATGGACCTTGCTTGTGAGGATCTTTGCTAAACGAAAACTAGCTAAAGTAAACTAACAACTAACTAAGTTGTAGAAAGGTTATACCTTGAGCTCGAACTCCTTCTCTCCTTGCTCGTCGGAACGGTAGAAAGGCCTCACCTTGCTTGTCTTCTTCCGTCAAAGAAAGATCCACTTGAAAGCCACCACCTTTAGCTTCAACTCCAAGCTAGGAGTAACTAGAGTGCAAGAAATGCTAAGACTTGAACCCTAGAAGTGAGTAGAGAAGATCAAGTGAAGGTTTTTCTCAAGCTTTATGTTTCTCAACACATGAGAGGGAGAGAGCTTGAGGGAGAGGATGAGCAAGAGAGAGAAAAGATATGATAGAATGAATTATTAGTGAGCCATTCTCACTAATATGTGTGGATAATTTTAATTAGATAATTAGCTTGAAAATTGTCATGATAAATCGTGACATGACCATTATCATTTCAATTTTGCAAAGATCAAAGAGCATCTTCCAAATGAAATGATTATGGTCAAGTTGTCAACATGGTCAACAAGTCAATGAAGTCAAATTGTCAACAACAACCATGCACAATAATTAAGCTAATTATCAATTAACAATAATCCACACAAAATCAATAGGGTTAATAAAATGACAAAAGCCATTAACCCTAAACAAGGTCCTCTCCCCCAATCTCAAGCAACTGTGCATACGCACCCGCATTCGTGATCCGAGGAACACGAATACTCTGAGAAAAACCAATCTCAAATCATATACTAGGATCCGGCTTAAACCAAAGCCCGCTAGTATAAACTGTCCGGACAGCAAACGTGCACAAGTGCGCGGATGCGAACGAACCCTGTCGCAAAACCATGCGACCTCTACTCGTTTTGCCTAAAGGCGAATAGCTCTCTGTGTGGGACTCTAAAGACTCGACACTACGCTGGCAGTGGGTTTAACCACAGACCGCAAGCGGCACTAGCTGTACGTAACGGTCCCCAGGTAGATGTCGATAAGAAGACTGACGAGGTGAACCCCATCTGCACTCCTACTGAGCCTGTATGTGACAGTCTCCGTACAGTCCGGTCTGTTCGTCTGATACATCGCATGGCGGGCCTAGGGGGGCGGTAAAACTTAGTTAGTTGTTAGTTTACTTTAGCTAGTTTTCGTTTAGCAAAGATCCTCACAAGCAAGGTCCATGTTGCCTAAGTCATTTAAAATCCGTTTTTATTATGTTTTCCGCCTCCCCGTAAGCACCGGGGTGGGCAACGTGGACCCAACACATGGCTGGCCTTGTCAACCCCTCTTATTCCGTATTTTGGGAAGCGAGGCATGACAGATCCACTGGAAACAAGTTTGGGAGTCGATCTTCCTTATCGAAGATGATCCACCCGAAAGAAGCCTAACTAAAGCTCTAGTCTCACATTAAAAACTAAGTGAAACAACTAGTGAACAAAACTTGCTAAAAATTGATCACTAAAGATGTAGCAGAGGTTATCTCTTTATTTTTCTCTCTTTTTCTTTTTCCTTTCTTAACTTGAAAAATTTCAAGAGAGGAGGAAAAAGAAGCTAAGGGTGAAGAATAACAAGTATGGCTCAAAAATAAAAATCCATCATTCTTTTCTTTTATCTTTCTTTCTTTAAGTGTGAAGTGGGTAGAATTGTGACTTATACGTGTGAGTCATAAGTTCACACACTTCCACTTTACACAAGAAAGAATGAGAAGAAAAAGATGAGCCATGTCATATGTACACACACACTAATACAAGTATATGCTACAAATATATACACCCATATTCGTATTAAAATACGAATACCGTATTCATATAAAATAAAAATACGAATACCCGTATTTATATCAAGACACAAATACCCGTATTCGTATAAATACCGTATTCAGTCAAAATACAAATACCAAAAAGAGATATATAATACTAGCTCACATTATATCCAAATGTGATGATCCAGCTATCTTTCAAACCGGTTAGTATTAACAAAATATCCGATTAAAAGTACATGTATAAAAACACGTATTTAGTTGAACCTACGTACGTATCAAAATACGTACACTCTATCGTTTTACCTAAGTTGGGAAACTCTCTGTGTGGGACTCTAAAGAATCAATAATACGCTGGCAGCGGATTTAACCATAGGCACGCCAGTGGCACTAGATGTACGTACAACTACCCATGTATTGAATGAAAGGAAGTTCGACAAGGAAACTCGTCCGTATCACTACTGAGCCTGAAAGTGACAATCTCCGTACAATTCGGTCTCTTCATCTAAGAGTATCGTATATCGGGTCTAGGGGTGAAAAACTCCAGACCTTTAATAACGTGATAAGTCGTGTCGATGTGAAGCCCATCACCCACTGGTTGATATGAAATCTTGGTGTGTTGGTAGAAAATGTATAGAAATCACAACCAAAGAAATTTTTTTTGACCGCAATCAATAACGGTGTCGATTGTAGCGCGTTAGTGAGTGCGGATCGTCCACAGAGAAAGTGAAATCCGTTCGAATTTGAATTAGATGAATTGAAAATTAAAGAAAAGAGAAAAGACAATTCAATTCAAGATTTATAAAATTGAAGTTCAAGAATTATCTAGATCTAAATCTAAAATCAAGAAAACATTTTAAAATCAAGAATGAAGAATTGATGATATCCAATCCAAATAGTAATCAAGAATCGAAGTGAGGCTCGTAGGAATCGATCGAATCTATAAACGTGATGAAAACTATTGATTACGTTTTCTTATCCATTAATGAACTGATGCTAGATCGATGACGATCAATCGAGGTTTAAGGATCTTTCGAAGAAACTAGGGTTTCTTCATCTCATCCTTTGTCCTTTCGATGAATCTCATTCAAAAAGCTAGCCTCTAGTAATTTCAAGAATCGATCGTGGATCACTAATTAAGAGCGAACACAATCAAGAAAGTATCGCTTGAAACTAGGTTTTCGATTCTTCAATTTACAACAGTTTACAAAACTTATAGGAATTAAGAATCGTTCCAAGATTTGTAACATCATCATCTATTGATTCTTTCGACACCTTCACGAGCGGAGTTTTACTTGAGCATTATAACAAAGAACACATTCAAGAATCTAGATCGAATCATAATGCCCAAATAGAAAGATAAGCAAGATATAGAAATTTCACCTTTAATCATCAACAATTTCGTTACAATTCTCTCAAGATCTACAAGAGGAAAGAACTTGATCGTTGATTTCAGCTTCGCTCGTCTCCTTGAGTCGCGGATTTCCTTGGATCACTTGCTCTGATGAAGTCCGGCGTCGCTTCTAAAGGATTGAAGGCTTCTTGCTTGGTTTGAACTCGAAGATCTTGAACTTTGGCTTAGATTTGATTAGATTAGGGTTAGGGTTACAAGTAGTGTCACTCAACTTGTGTTGGGAATTGGAGATTCAACAACCTTAGAAGTGAAGCCTTAGGGTCCCTTTTATAGCCTTGATTAGGATTAGCTTCCTTTAGAAGCTAGGTTTAGTTTAGCTTCCCTTGTAAGCTTGGTAGTTAGGTAGAAGGTTCTAGAGTTAGTTAGTTAGGGATAGCTTCCTTCATAAGCTTGGAGGTTAGGGAGAAGTTTCTAGGCTTTTAGGTAGTTAAGTTGCTTGCTTAAGAAGCTTGAGAGTGATTAGCTTGAACCCAAAGCCTTGCTGTTCTGGCAGAAACTTCTAGAGATCTCTGAACTTTGAAGTATATTGAATGAGTTCTGAAGCTGAACTGAGAAGCCTGAAGTGGAGTTTTGCTGATGTCAGCATGACGTGGCCATGGATCCGCCGCGCCAAGCCCACTCCGGCCGTGGATCCGTGGCCCTTTGGTTGCCTCTCTGTGTGGAAATTCTGGTAGATGTTGGTGCTGACTTCATGGTATTTTTCTGACATCTATAATATTATAAATCCCCCTAGTTCACTGCCAGATCTCAAATCATGGACTTGGTGTAATTTTCTCAGCACTTTTGACAATTTTAGCTCTGTTTCTGGAATTTCCTGCACAGATTCTCGAAACAAGTGTTGCGCTATACAAAGATAATGCGATGCAATGATAAACACTCAATTTCCCTCAAAATTTCGGTTTTAAAGTATAACACTGTTGGAGATAGTGCCTTCAAAGTCAATTATTGGATCGCAGGTACGTGATTACAATGATTGAGGCAGGACCTATACCGATATGACAGTCTTGCTCGAAATGATAGTATCCTATCTGGTTTGTCTTTATCATCGTATACATGTTTTAGTTCACTATTGCATGATGATAAAGCCCATAGGATTCTTGCTTGACTACCAGCAGTATGATGGCGATCATATACGTGGGAGCTGGGGTCTGTAAGCACATCCTTAAAGTGTCCCTAGTCGTGGGAGTTTCGAGATAGGGCATCGATACTCCAGAGTAGACTAGTGTATACAGTCGAGACCCCGACGAGGGGCGGTGGCCGGTCTTCTAAGCCACTGGTGTCAGTTGGATCACCAAAGATGTATACAGGTGCTCATTGGGTTATGAGTACACCGGACAGGACTCGCCGGGAACATGCCAGTTAGTATTATACATATCGTCAGATAGCAGTTCCCTGGTGACATGTGTACAGGTTAGTTTGTCGACCTGAGATCGTTATTTGTCTCGTGTGAGTTCCCACTGTGCTTAGATTACTATCCTACCACGCTCAAAGGAGTTGTATAAACAGGTTTTAGTTGGGTACAGTCCCGAGCCACATGGAGCCAGTGAGCGGATCGTCGGGGATTCGTCTCTCCCGGTATTGGGGGTAAGATCGCGCTGTGTCTAGGAGAGCCATTACACAAAGCCCTCGGCCGAGGCAGGAGATTTACTGGTAGGTACTCCAATAGTATCTCAGGGTGTTCTGGGTCACTCTCTGACACGACTTATACCGCTAATAGGGGTCTGACGTTACCATCCCCCTAGGCAGATATGCGATACTCATAGACGAACGGACCGGACTGTATTCATATTGTCACTGTTAGGCTCAGTAGGTTTTATGAGATGAGTTCGCTCGTCAGCTTCCCTTCCAATCAATACATGGGCAACCGTCACGTACAGTTCGTACCTCTGACGTGCTAATGGTTATACCCAGTGCCAGTGTGTTGATGAGTCATTAGAGTTCCCCACAGACACTTTCCCAAGTTCGGGCGAAACGTTGTAAAGGCCGTATGGTTTTATGGCAGGGTTCGGAAAATGCACGTGCATTTTCGCACGTGTTATATTTCGGGCAGATAATACTGGTAGGTTTTTGTTTAAGCCGGATCCGAGTATTATACTTTGTAGATATAATATCTTTGTCTCAGTTGCATTTGTATTCGGTCGTAATACAAATGCGGGTATGTTTATACTGTTACGGGGTTATCCTGAAATTCGTTTCAGGATCACTTTAGGAAGTTGCCAGTTTCCAGTTTTCTATCACCCGTCTTTAACATTCGGTTAAAGACGGATTTATCTTTTCTTCTGGAGGGTGAGTCATGAGGTGAGTCATGAGTGGAAGCTTCTTGATATGGTGACTAGGATTAGTGATTCATGGTTGTATTTAATGATGCATTAAATGCTTTGATGACTAGCTTAAGGTGATTCATCATTTGCATTAATGTTTTGCAAGGTGTACATTATGACTCATTCTTTTGTATTAGTGCTAATGGTCACTCTCTTCCACTCCTACACTCACCCCCCCACTATATCTTGGCCGGCCCCCTTGAGGAAAAATAATGGTTGTTGATTTGGAAAAAGTATATGAAATTTGCCTCATGGAAATTTCATAAGTTCATTCTCTCATTTTCATTAGATCCAAAAGGCAACTTCATTAACCGTTCGTCCATAGCCTTGGACGTAACGAGACAAAGTGTTCTACTCATTCTCTACTTCATCTTGGTCATCTCTTTTGGCAAACTTGACGAGCGAGTTGCCTCGGTTCAGAGGCGGGAGCCTGTTTAAAGATCCGTCGACGTGGTGCCACCTGGACGAGAAGATTGGAGATTTAGAAGATCGGAGCAGCCGCAACGAAGCGTGGGATAATGGTTGAAGACCGAAGGACTCGGATCGTTCGGTATAATATTTCTTCCCACTTTGTAGTTTGTTATTTAGCTTTAATGGCAGATCCGGGTTATAGTATGCGATAGCGCCAGTTGTAAAAAGTTTTTGTTCCGCATTCGGCGTCTGTTAGACGGCCGGGGCGCTACCATGGACTTACAGTGGTATCAGAGCCTCACCATTAAGGTATACTAACTTGTGCTAACACGTTTAAAATATCGATCGAACCGAATTTCGAAAATCACATTTTTCAGCACCTGAGTTTCTGTCGATTTTTTTAAGGGCCTAAAAATAATTTTACATATCACAGAAAGATAAGCAGGGTTTTCTAAGAATACTGGTAAATTTTGAGCACGTGATCCCACGTGACCGCCGCGGATCCGCGGTCAAACCTGACCGCGGAACCGCGACAGTACTGTGGGAACAGTGCTTCAAAATTCTTCAGTAGGATTTAATGTGGAATTTGTGGTTTTTGGCATAGTTTTTTTGGGCCCAGATTTTGTTACTGTACAGCAGATGTACGTGGGGCCCACTTCGGGAAATTTAGTCGATCGAAATTTTAAATTTGTTAGTAAGCAGTATTTACATTATATCTCCGACCGGGAATGTCATTTGATCGGTAAACCGCGTCTGATTGCTATAGTTCTTTTAGACGGGTTTGCGAACGTGACATTCGCGTTGATGTTCTGTGTTGTGCTGTGATATTGTGGATATGCCGTGGTGGATAGCAGTGTGCAATGGTAGTGCAGTTTGGATTTATTTGTACATTTGATATTGCGGGGCGAGCGTCCAACATGTGAACAGCCGTCACTGCCTGTTGTATAATATTCTTTTGGGGAACGACCGGGTTGAGGTCGATGTACCCGTTGTATATATTTTTCATTTCTGTACTAGGTTTACCCCGCGAAGGAGTGCACGGATAGCCGGGTTCTGGAGGGCAACGGGTCCGTATCTCATGGCTTTGAGAGGCAAAGGGACCTTACTCTAGTATTGACAGACTATTCGCCGCACTTGTAGGGGGTACAGGTTGACCCAAGGAGGGGTGCTCAATTTACCGGATTCCGTAAAGTGCCGGGTGTTCCATTCACTATGCTGTGGGGACTACCTCGCTTCAGGTTTTGGCGGGTAACTTGCCGCACCCGTAGGGGTCTAGGTTTCATTGCACAGGCTATCCATACGACCAGGGGAACGTCGAGTTTCAGCAGCGGCTCTGTGAAACCCGGGGATCCCAGTTTATCTGTATTGTTCTGTGATGCTTATTACTTTTCTGTAATGTTGCATATTATCACGCCTGGAGCGATTATTGTATATTGGTATATATACTATTAGATGTTGTATATGTTTTACACCCGCGCTAGTCCAGCCCCCGCTCTGTCGTTAGTTAGTAACCTAACGGGTGATGACGGGACCCAGTGGCGAATGCGGATGGCATATACGTACATTTTATTTTCGTTCTTTTCTGGTGTGATTAAATGATGGGAATGCGTTGATTCTTATCAATGCAAGTAAAACAAACCTATATTTGATGTTGTTGGAACAAATTTTAAAAGTGTTATTACAAAGATATTTCCTTTTGTTTTGCATAGCGATATTCAGTTTAGAATATCCTGCACCTCATTCCATGAGGCAAGGGCCGAGATCCCTTCACCGGGAGTGACCCCTTGGACAGAAATTTACGTCAGGGTAGTAACTTCAATATAGTCGATTACAAGTTGCTTTGCATCGCGGTATTCAGTTGGAATATCCTGCACCTCATTCCACGAGGAAAGAGCCGAGATCCCTTCACCGAGAGTGACCTCTTTAGCAAAGGTTTTTCGCCACTATATTATTATAAAAAGCTATCAGTTTCCTTCAACGAGATCAAGTTCATCATGTTAAAGGTTTTTCGCCAAAAACCAGTCGTAGCCCTCCGTCATTTCTTATGGATGGTCGGTAGTATTCAAGCTATGTATTTTGACCAACGCCAAGGCATAGTGTTTGGTAGCTGCTGGGTATTCATCTGTTGCATAGATAGATGAGTTGGTTTGGGACAGTCGTTCTGCCATTTTGGCCAACGTCAAGGGCATGTGCTGGTGGGTTTAAATTGACCTGGATAGTGACGGGTAGAACTTGGCATGTTGTCACGACCCGAAAGAGCACGTGACTGGCCCTTGAACCATATGAAGTCTATAGGACTCCATCTGATCCAAGTAAGCCAAAAGCCCAGAAATCTAAAACTATTTTTGAGAATAAGTAAAGAAAACTGATTTAAAGAAGTAAAGAAAAACATGTTTGAAATCAAGGTTTTTAAATAACTAAGCCGAATGTGCATTTGAAAACCGTACAGTCTTTTCTAAAATTTTCGGCAGAGTTTCTCTTGTAAAACTGGCCCCGAATGGGGTACAACATGAATAACAATATATAAAATGATAAAGGCATCCCCAAGCGGGAGCTAGCTCTTCGTCAATCGACGGTCACAACCACACGATGATATGATAATATACAACGCCAAGTGGCGAGGATCAAAATCAAGGAAAGCTCAAAAAGCAGCAAGAAAACCGCAATACTACTAAGCGCGACTCTAAGGTCGAATAATACCACACTGTCTCTAAGTCTGAAAGAATATACAAGTTTTTGGTTGATGGACAATTTCTAGATACAATGAAATACATGAATAAAATGGTGATTCTTGATGCGAAAGAATCCACCTACCAAAGCAAATCACCCGCAAGAAGGTAGTGTGCCAGAAATGCCGCAATGAAACCTGTACGGCAGAACCTGCAAGGACTGTGGCACAACGGGGGTGAGTTGCCAACTCGTGAATAGAAATATCTACAAGCAGAAACCGAATGCAAGACATAAACCTAAGTCAACGATCAGTAATACAATCCACAAGAGTGCATCTGAGTGTAATAAGGTGGCAAGGTAACATCTAATCATGTATGTAGTGCCAGGTACTCAGGTAATAACATGTCATCAGTGTAAGGTATGCCTGCATGAGGTAAGTATGATGAAATATCAATGATATCAATACACATATATTAGCGTCCCATACCACTAATATTGGTGTAAGGGTATATATAACAGCGCCCTCATACCCTGTTATATATACAAATGAAGTATGACAAGTGTAAATCCAGTCTGTATATGATCCATGTCTGTATATATGTGGAACCCGTCCACCTGTCACCCACTGACAGTAAGCATCATGTATGCAAGTATGAGGATATAAACAATATCATGGAAAACATCATGAAACCCGTGCCAAGCATCGACACGTAAATCCTCATCCATATGGGGCTCCGTCTGCGGTATCGGCCCTCGGCCCCGGCAGCACGAGTCAACCCATGTCCATCTCTGGGCTCCGTCTGCGGTAGCGGCCCGTCGGCCCCCGGCAGTACGCCCATCTCTCGGCTCCAGGCGGTATCCCCCGGATATCCGCCGAGCTCAAATACAATCACCGGTAGGTACTCGCCCGCCTCCAGGCTCAATCGGCATAACCCATCGATCATCTCGCCGAGGGGAACCATACCGGGCCCACCACGAACCCGCAAACGGATCATCACTCCTCGAATCGGGTTTCAAGCACACGTCTCAGCACCGAGAAAACGCGTGGTGGACGCACCCAAATATCATATCACGAGGTACCGGGTTTTCATAAAAGAACATCTTTTCTTAAATAATCCCACGGTCCTCAAAATCAGAAATCACATGAAAATCCACATCAAGAAGTAAATCCAATGCAATGTGCTATGCAATCAATCCATGATGTATGCGACATGTAAAGAGAGATAATCATATCGGAAATCATGCAACATGGAATAGTAATGTACATATGTCGGGAGGAACCGCTCCTTTAGAATGAATCAGTTTAAAGAATATCTTACGGTCCTCAATCTCAATCAAGTCAGAATCATCTATGTTTGTGTACAGGTACATGTGTACAATATGCCAAGCAGTAATCATATCATGAATGCAACAGTACTACAGTGTAGTGGCATGGCAATTATCGATGATGAAGTGTGTGAGCCGGCAAATAGTGTACGTGAAACATACGCATCATCGATAATGGTGCTGGTGTCCTAACAGCATGATAATAATATAACAATGAACATATGCCAGCAATGCGAATAGCAGGAAAATGCAGATATCTAGTAGTCAACACCACAGTGAAGTATCTACTATGCAAACTACATCTAAGTATCCGGTCAATCAGGAGGGGTAGGTGTGGAAACCACCTAAATCTGAGTCGATACATGTATAAAAGTATATAGTCGGTGATCTCGCCTCAATGTCATATCATAAGATATCCTCGAGTTATGAGTGCGGATCTATCATCAATATCGGCTCGTACGGTAAATCATCGTACGGCATCTCCATAGCTGGGTAGGGGTCAGTATCTCACTGTCTCATCACATAACAGATATCACCATCGTCAGATCATATAGTCTGGAGTACTACTCTATGTCTAGTACAAAACGGTAACCTCAGTAAGTATGCATGCGGGGGTAAACACATATCCCAAGCCCGCAAGAATCACAAGTCATATCCCACATATGAATCGTATAAAATCACCGATCCCAGGGCACCCAGCCCACATCATCGACTCATCTCCAAAGTCATCACATATCATCAATCACAGTGCAAGTACAAGTGATAAGCAAGGGTGTGTGTGTAGGTGTAATTCTACCCTAGGGTTCGCGACTATGAACTACACTAGTCACTTCTAACCCTACATTATCCACAATACACCTAATATCACAATAAACTACATAGTAATCTATCTACGGACTGCGGGGGTGCTATACGCCATCCACCCGACTTCCCCCTGTAGATATAATCTACTCACCTTGCATCACCAATTGCGGACGTCACCACGTATTTGCTTGTCGTCCCGAAGTCTTCATGGGTACCTACACATCAAAATATCGTATATGCGCATTAAAACCAAATCCAATCTAAAACGGCGCATGAAATCCAAAACGATACGATAAGGGGGCCTATAGGTGAGAACCTATGGCACGCCTTCAAAACCATCAATAAATCCTCTACATCGTCGTATAAACGATAATTAGTCGAGGCAAAACACATTCCACCATTTCAGAATCAAAAATACGGAATACGGAAACACGAATCCAAAATAGCAACTTAGGATATATGTCCCAGATTTCACCCTAGATAGAATCTGTCAAAACTAGAAGTACCCTGGGTCAACACTAGAGGAACAGGGGCTGTGCACAGAAAACGAGGAGAATGGCTAAGTATGCTAAGTCAAAGTCCACCTCTCTCTCTCACCTACCCTCATCATTATATTTTCCTTTCTTTTCCTTTTCTTTTAAAATCCAAACCTTCTCACATCAATAGTAATCCCAAAAGAAAACCATGGCTAGAAAAATGCACAAGTGTAGAAAAAGTGATATGTGCAAGTTTTGCACAAAATTGCCAAAAAACCCGATTAGCGATTTTAATCGCGATTAGCACTAAATTATTGTCAAACTAATCACAAAAACTTAAAAATGCCATAATCCACTAATTTACCCTATTTTAGAATTTTCCATAATTTTTCATAATTTTTTCTAACATTTTTCCTATTTATTTGCATTTAATATTAAAATAATCAATAAAATAATATTAAATTATAAAAATTCCCAAAATTAATATTTTATATTTTTGAAAATGTTACACATGTGACTTATGATATTTTGACCAACGCCAAAGTCATAAGAGCATGGGGCAAAAATCACATCGGGAGTTTCAAACATAAAGCAAACTTGCCAGGCATGCGCATACCTTCTGGAGTGTGATGACTTGAGTGGCTTCCATCAAGTTATCATACGATGATAGTTGGATCCCGATTCCCACTGATGAGTTGGTTTACTCTTCGGGTGATCTCGACTAATTCTTCTTCAGGTTTGGAGGAGAATTTGAGATTACAGTGGGAGGTTTCCTGATTAGATAAAGTGATAACCATTCTGATCTAGGTTAGAGTGCACGCAGAGTGTTTCTTTTCTCTCTCTCTTTAGCAGCGACCTTTGACCGACCCTAGACTATGACTCAGTGACCAAGTTGACCGAACCTTCTTAAAATCTAGGTTAGAGTGCACGCAGATGATGCGTATGTTACACTTACATAGATTTACCAGCTCACATACTTCATCATCGATAATTGCCATGTCACTACACAGTAAGATTGTTGTATCATGATATGACCCCCTTACATAGTTTACTAGCTATAGTTACATATGCACCTTATACGATATTGCATTTGACTTGGGAGAAATTGGGAACCACAAGATATATTTTAAAACTGGATTCATATAAGAAGGCGTCTTTCCCTCGACATATGCATATTACTGATTCCATGTTGCATGATATACGGATATGCTTACATTTATGTTATATGTCGCATACATCATACTTTACGATTATACGTATGGAGATATGCTGTTTTCATGAGATTTCTAGATTTTAGAACCGTGGTTATTTCAAAAGAAAGTATGTATTGTTTTAAAAACCCGGTTTCTCTTGATATGATATTTCAGTGCGTCCACCATGCGTTTTCTTGGTTCTGAGACGTGTGATATGTGAAACCCGATTCGAGGAGGCGGATGATCCATTTGCGGGTTCATGGTGGACCCGGTATGGATCCCCGGGGCGAGAAATGTTTTTCGTGGAGTAGACGATGAGCCTGGCAGGGTGGCTAGTACCTACCGGTGATTGGTTAGACCTAGCGGCTATCCGGAGGATACCGACCGGAGTCGAGAGATGTTATGGGCCGATCTGGACCGACGGAGCCCGAGATATGAGGATTTACGTGTCGATGCTGGACACGGGTTTCATGATGTTTCGAGTGTCGATGTTGGACACTCAGGTTCCCTGATTTTGATGTGTCGCGAGGGACACACGTTGATTTATATCCTCATACTTTCATGCATATGCTTTTATGATATTTACATACATGATGATGTGGTGTCAGTGGTTGACACGTGGACGAGATCCATATGCATACATACATTGATTATATGGGTGGACGAGATGCACTTGCATACATACATTGATTATGGTTGGACGAGATTCACATGCATACATACATTGATTATATTGTTGGATGATATCCACATGCGGATAGGCATTTACTTACTAGTATTTGTATAAGTAAAGAGACTTAGTGGGATTTTGTGGTTGCGAGACTTAGAGCGAGGGTATTTCCACTGCTTGTGGTTTTGATGTCTTGCTTATTTCTTCACTTTTGTGGTGAACTTCTCCGTTGGGCGTCATATACTTATTTTTACTGTCTTGCGTGGTTGAGATCCGCCGTATGGCGAAGTGCTAGCTCCAGCTTGGGGATGCCTTTATCAGTATCTTGTATTTGTGGTTTTGGATCAAAATATACAATGGAGGTGCTGCCCAAAATTTTAAAAGACGAAACATGTTTTCAAACTAATAAACCCCACTTGCTTTCTTCATGTTCCTTTTCTATGCATTTAAGAAAAACTTGATTTCATTATACCTTTATTTCAAAACTTGATTTCATTATACCTTTATTTCAAAACTTCACCTCCTTTATTTTCTTAAAAAGGTTTAGATTTCTGGGTTTCGGCTTACTTGAATTACGTTACGCCTTTAGACGTGATTTGAGCGCTGGTCACGAGCTGATATTTCGGGTCGTGACAATAGCTGACATCAAAAGGATTAGTCCCTTGATTGTTGAACATTATATACATTTGATGGAGGAAGCCAAGCCAACCCGAGAACTACAAGGACGGTTGAATCCCATCATGAAGGAGGCGGTAAAGAAAGAAATTGTCAAATGCCTTGACAGTGGTATCATTTACCCAATCTCTGATAGCCAATGGGTATGTCGTCCTTAAGAAATCTGGCATCACGGTCATAACAAATGAGGCTAATGAGTTGATCCAGACATGCACCCAAACTGGGTGGCGTGTATGTATTGATTATAGAAAACTCAATGCCGCAACGAGGAAAGATCACTTCCCTCTACCTTTCATTGACCAGATATTGGAACGATTAGCTGGACATGAATATTATTGTTTCATGGACGGATACTCTGGCTATAACCAGGTCCTTATTGCCGAAAAGGATCAAGAGAAAACCACATTTACTTATCCTTTTGGTACCTTTGCTTATATATGCATGCCCTTTGGGTTATGCAATGCTCCTGCTACATTTCAGCGGTGTATGATGGGGATATTCTCGGACATGGTCGAGAATTTTCTGGAGATTTTCATGGACGATTTCTCGATATTCGGAGATTCTTTTGATGACTGCCTATCTCATCTTGACGCAGTTCTTACTCGTTGTAAAGATAAGAACTTAACTTTGAATTGGGAAAAAATGCCATTTCATGGTCCAAGAGGGAATTGTACCTGGATATGTCATTTCACGGAAAGGCATTGAGGTAGACAGAGCTAAAATAGATGTCATTCATAACCTTCCTCATCCCAAATGTGTCAAAGATATACGATCTTTCCTTGGTCATGCAAGATTTTATAGGAGATTCATTAAGGATTTTAGCAAAATTGCTAGACCTTTAACTCTTCTCTTGGCCAAGGATACCACATTTTACTTTGACTCAGACTGTGTAGCTGCTTTTGAATCACTTAAAAATTCTCTCACTACAGCCCCCGTTCTAGCATCTCCTGATTGGAACCACCCGTTTGAGCTAATGTGTGATGCATTAGATTTTGCTATTGGTGCAGTCTTAGGATAATACATTGATAAGATGCCACATGTGATTTATTATGCGAGTAAGACCTTGAATGATGCCCAAATTAACTATACAACTACCGAAAAAGAACTCATGGCAGTTGTATTTGCATTAGAAAAATTCAGGTCTTACTTGATTGGCTCACCAATTGTGGTTTACACTGATCACTCTGCCCTAAAACAACTTTTATCTAAGAAGGATGCTAAAGGAAGGTTAATACGTTAGATCCTATTATTACAAGAATTTGATCTTGTCTTACGAGATAAGAAAGGATGTGAAAACGTAGTAGCCGACCATCTTTCGCGCATCTCTTCTTCACCAGTGACCTTGCCAATAAACGATTCTTTCCCGGACGAACAGCTCTTGACTATATCTGACGAACCTTGGTTCATGGATATTGTGAATTATCTTGCAACATGACTTATTCCAAGCAAATGGTCTAAACAGAACAAACATCGATTTCGCTCCCAAGTAAAGCATTTTTACTGGGATGAACCATATTTGTTTAAGTATTGTCCTGACCAAATCATTCGCAAATGTGTCCCCAATGATGAATTCAAGAGTGTTCTGTCTTTCTGTTATGATCAGGCATGTGGAGGTCACTTTGGTCCATGAAAGACGGCAGAGAAGGTTTTGCAATGCGGTTTTTATTGGACAACTTTATTCAAAGATGCATTTGATCATTGCAAAACCTATCCACAATGTCAACACACGGGTCGGATTTCTAAAAGAAATAAGATGCTTGTTCTCCGCCGAAAGACGCGATCGGGACGTTGGGACGTCCGACCTGAATTTTGGGGGCAGATTCTATTTGGTGCTATCCGTCCACCTCTCCGAAGATGCCAAGTTGATTTATGACACAATGTATTGAAGGTTTAAACGGATGCGGCCGATATAGCAGACTTCATCAGATTCCCCCTCATTTGAGGGGTTTTTGATTGTGGGGACGCTCTTCCCTGCAGGCGCAAGCCCCTGCAGTTAATTATACTACCGCATCACGGTAACCACTTTCTCCTTCTCCAGTTGGTCACTTCGTTTCATGGGTGTTTGTTTTGTTTTTGGTTTGTATACAGAGATTAATTTATGTTGTTGCCCGTAGGGCGTGCATTAGTCCAAATCCGTATTTTCTTAGATTTGGGTTTGGGGTTGGGTTTAAGGATACGTTAGTCTTATTTGAGACTAAGATCAACTTAAACGTATGTTAAGGATACGTTAGTCTAATTTTAGACTAAGATCAACTTAACGGGATCGTTTAGATCCGACCAAAGAGCATTTGGACTCTATTGTTTGGTTTAGGGACATTGCGGTCCATAATTAATTTAAGGACATTACGGTCCAAGGTTAAGGACATCATAGTCCATGGGGTTAAGGACCTACAGTCCAAGGTTAAGGACATCATAGTCCATGGGTTTAAGGACCCCACAGTCCAGTTTAAAGATGTCATAGTCTATAAAATGTATGGTTGTCGGGACCCGTCACCTCTCTGAAGACGTTGAAAGATTACAACAACATATATCAGAGTGGTTTAGAGATGTACCCTTGAACTAATTTTGGTTGGGAGATCTGTAGTCCAATTGGGACTAAGATAATAAAGATTAATAAGTATATGGGCTCAGTTAATCTGAATTGAGGACTTATGGCCAATCTTGGGCTAAGTCCAATCAAGTTAAAATGTTTAACATTTATTTTGGGCTGTTGAGCATTTATTTGGGCTTGGCCCTTTTAACAATGCTGAGCATTGATTTGGATTCTGACAGTATTTCTGTCTTTTCTTGAATGCTGAGCATTCATCATAGCTCTGAGGCTCATTAAAGAACAATTTATGTTTTATCAGCGCAGCACATGGTGCGCTTGGCGCTTTGCGCCAGTCAAAAGAGTGCAGAGCGCTTCTGCTGGGTAGCGAACACGTGGTGCGCTTGGCGCTGAGCGCCAGACCCTGAGCGCAAAGCGCTATTTGTTCAGTGAGGGCAAAGCGCTATTTGTTCAATGGCGCACACGTGAGGAGCACGTAGTGCACTCGGCGCCAGATCAGGAGCACTGAGATACTTCTTTTTAATATGGAGCACTAAGGCTCTTTTATGCAGTGGTATGCGCTAGTTCTGGTGCGCTGAAGCGCTTCTTTTAATATGAAGCGCTAAGGTTCTTTTACGCAGCGCTATGCGCTGAGAATTAAATTCTCTTTTAAGAAACTCTGTCTCATAGATCTAAGAACAAAGTTCTTAGTTTTACAGGAGATGTTTCAATCTGTTATATTTGTAGGGTTCCTAGGCACACTCATGAGGTTCCACAAGGCATCAACCATGCCAAATTCAAAAAAAATTATGTGCCGAGAAACCCTAATGAAGATCGTTAACTAGAGGATAGGCGAAACTAAATGCTAGCAAACAACTTTACTAATAAGTGAAAGGGACTACAATCTTTGTAGTTCCAGTCCTCCACTTCCAAAGCTCCGTTACGACGTCCTTTCGCTGTGATCATCGGGTCCCGGACTCTAGCGATGGTTTCGTCGGAGAAATAATCGGGCTAGCTCGTTGACTTCGATGGCGAAGATGATCTACGTCGAGGCGACTCAAACTCAAGCTCCATCTTCACTAGGTCATGAAACTTGTGAAGATAACACACTCTACTACATGGCTAGTGGTAGAGAATGAAGAAATAGGAAGTGGGTTCACTTTAGAATTGGATTTCTCATTTGATTTCAACACTTGAAATTTTCTAGCAAGGTTTTCTTCTTCATGAAGAAGAAGAAGAAGGAAATGAAAAATGAATTAATTCCAAAAAGAAAATTCAAGTGAAGCTTATCATAATGCAACCATGGGTAAGTTAACTCATGTAGAGAGCAAACCATAGTTTAGGTAATGGTTAGGTTTAAGGATAAAACAAAATGGTTTAGACTTTTTAAAGATGCTATGAAGCTTCATGAAGCTTTTAGCCAAAAATAAAGAAAAGTACCATTTTGTTTTTACAAAATGAATAAAGAAAATAAAACCCTAACCATTAACTAAACATGGTGTAAATTATACACATACCCAAGTTTGCATGTATCATCAATCATGATACAAACTAGTGCACAAACATATATCACATATACAACTTGTGCATATCAAGTGAGAAAATCAATCTTAAGTGAACAATACCAGTCAATGTAAAGTAATATATCCAATATATAATTATACATTAAATCATTAAATCAACACTTGATTTCATGATCCGGTCATACTGCATACAACCGACTAATATTAAGTGTATCAATATATCGAATCAACATTTGATTCGGTAACCCGGCTATATCTCATATAACCGTCCAATGATACAAATCGTGAGAATAGAATGCAGTATCACATACTGGTATTATTCTCGGTCTCGCACATATCTTATATGCGCTCCTATTTCGTTTCGCTTGAGCCAGGAAACCTCTGTGTAGGACTCTAAAGACTCGTCAATACGCCGGCAGTAGGTGGTGATCATATCAATCAGCCACAAGCCGCAAGCGGTCTGCTAAACGTAGCGGCCACCCGGGTATTGAGCGATCAGAAGATCAACGAGCAAGCCCGCTCACACTCCTGCGAATCCAACCAGTAACACTTACCGTACAGTCCGGTCTGATCGTCTGATACGTCGCATATCTTGCCTAGGGGTGGTAAACGTCAGACCCCGGTAGCTCGATAAGTCGTGTTGATATGTGGTCTATAACAGTTCGAGATACTACTGATAACACTTACCAGTAAATCTCAGCAACCCTGGCCAGGGATTTCCGGTTATAGCCAATCGAACACGGCACAACATCAACTCCCTATACCGGGAGAGACGAATCCCCTCCTATCGCTCATTGCCTCTATGTGATTCGGGACTGTACCCCAAAACCACCGTTTTGCACGCCCTCTTGGACGTGGTAAGGTGGAAATCAAAGCACAGTGGGAATCAAACAAGACTCTATGACGATCTCGGGTCTACAGACTAACCTGTACCAGTGTCACCAGAGAACTGCCATCTGACGTAAGGTATAATACCATCTAGGAGTTCTCGGCGAGTCCGTCCAGTGTACCCAGTCTCCACTGAGCACCCGTATATCATCTCTGATGTCAAACACCAATGGATATGGGATCATCCATCGCCCATCTGTATGGGTCGAGAAGGTATACGCTAGTCTACTCTGGTATATCGATGCCCCATCTCGATACACCGACGACTAGGGACCTTGAAGGATGTACTTAACCATGTCCCCACTAGTGTGATCCACATCATAATCCAGGTAGTCAAGTACACATCCTAAGGGCTTTACCAACATGTAACAGAGAGACAATCAGTGTTCACGTTAAGGTAAAGAGCAACTAGATAGCATACTATCATGTCGAGCAAGAAAGTCCTCCCTATATATGTCCAAGCATCCACTACAATATACATCCTATGTATAGTAATGGCCTCTAGGGCATACATATAACTAACAATCTCCCACTTGCACTAGGGCCATCTGATAGCAGTGGTTGTAGTATCTCATACTAAACCATCCCATAAAAGTCTCTCTCTGGGAAATGGCCTTTGTGAGTGGATCCGCAGTGTTGTCCTCTGAGTCTACTCTCCTGACCTCGATCCCCTGGAGATCAACCATCTCCATGATCTGGTGATACTGCCTTAGAATATGTCTGGATCACTGATGGGACGGGCGTTCCTTGGCATAAGCCACAACTCCATTGTCACACAATGGTAGGAACATCTCATGAACTAATATACACCCAGACTTCCTCTTTGGTAGCATCTTTGGTAGCGATGTATCCAGCCTTTATCGTTTAGTATGCCACGGTATATAGCTTGGAACTTTTCCAACATACCATCCCTCCACTGAGGGTATAGACAATGCCTGCGACTGGCATTCAGTCGTCCTTATCACCCTGGAACCTTTCCAGTGATTCTCCCCAGGATTGATTGATACCATCTCACTACAACTAGTGAGTATCCTAACATCCAATTAGATCTATCTCATAGATCCGAAACGCAGGATTTAGGAGGTATCACTTTGATCCTATATGGAGAATCCTTGTGATAAGCGGAGATTGACCGAGCGTAGCATAGGAAACTCCTTCCCAATCAAGAGTATGTCATCCATGTACTCTATCAGGATCACCACCATACTCTCTACTACCTTTTTGTATATACAAGGTTCATCTACCATTTTGATGAAGTCAAACTCTTTGACTACCACATCAAAACAGATGTTCCAACTCCGCGATGCCTGCTTTATCAACATAAAACATCTTGCTCACGTTTCCGCTGCTCCCACTGTCTATGAAGCCCTCTGGCTGTGTACTTATAGACGCTCTCTTCCAAAACATCATTTAGAAAAGCAGTCATGACACCCAACCGCCAGATATCGTAGTCATGGTATGTAGCTGTGGCAAGTAGGATCTGGATGGACTTAAGCATAGCTACTTAGAAAAGGTTTCATCATAATTCATACCTGGTCAATGATGCAAACCTTTAACAAGTCTAGCTTTGAAAGTCTCAACCTTTCCATGTACACCAAGTAATCTTCTCAAGATATACTTGCTCCTGATGGGGATTTAACCCTTCAGATAAAGCAACCAAAGTCCATACTTTGTTGGTGTATAAGGATTCCATCTCAGATCGCTAAGCATCCAGCCATTCTTACAGAGTCCCACTCCTGATGGCCAGCTCGAAACTAGTTGGGTCATCATCTCATGATGCAATCCTCACTCCCACTGTCATAGAGAAACCGAAGTATCTCTCAGGTGGGTGAGGAACCCTGCTAGATCGGCGGAGAGGCTGAGGTTCGTTGGTTACTATTGAATCCTTTGGTTCTATCAAATCATCTGCTGTAGTTTGTATAGCTGGAACCTTTCCAGTTCTACATAACAGACCTTGCCTCGAGCTTGTCCGGATTTTGCTTTTAGACATAGGCCTGACAACCCCAAATATTAACAAACTTAAGATATGGGCTCTTCCCTTTCCATATCACATATGAAGTGGTAGGCAATTGATTTGTTTTGAACCCTATTCAATAGGTATGCAGCTTCTCAAGTGCATAACTCCCAAAAGGAAATAGGAAACTCAGTAGTACTCATCATAGAGCACACTATATCATATAGGGTGCTATTGCTCCGCCCCGATATACCATCATGCTATGGTGTATACAGAGGAGTAATGCTGAGGGAGAATCTCATTCTCCTTTAGGATAGTCCAGGAATTCCGTGCTCAAGTATTCTCCTCCTTGATCACATCAAAGGACATAATACTTATTCCCGTATTTTGGTTCTCTACTTCTAATTTATATTCTGTGAATATCTCAAAAGCTTCGGACTTGTGTTTCAACAGAAACATATGTCTGAATCTTGAGAGATCATCAGAGAATGTAATGAAGTACAAAGAACCGGTCTTGGCATATGTAGACAGGGGACCTTCATACATCAACATGTATCAATCCCAAGAGTTTACTAACTCTTTCTCTGTTTCCAATAAACAGAGCTATGGTCATCTAATCTTTGTGACATGACCGGCAAGTTTCACAAGATGTAAATTCAAACTAATTTAAATATGCATCTTAATGCAACTTTAGCCAGTCGGGTCGCATTGATATGACCTAGTCTACAATGCCTCAAGAAGGATCCGTTCATTTCTGAACTCTTCCTCTTGTGTGTGTTCTGTATACTAAGAACTGTAGTTTGATTTAGAACGTCAATGTTTTTAGATAACGTGCCTGTACCAATCAACTTTTGATATAGGAAATGTTCAAAACATTATCCATCAATACAAAATTATATCCTTTCTTTACTAATAAAGAGACTGATATGATGTTGTATATCAGGTTCGGTATCTAATAACATTTGTTCAGAATCAATGTATTCTAGTAATACATGGTGAAAGTGACCAACAGACTTGGCTGCAATACTTGCACCGTTTTCTGTTTCAGGAAACTTATCACCCGTTCTCAGTTCTTTACCTATCTGTAGCCTATGTAACAGATTACATATGCGGGATCCTGATCCGGTATCACATACTTAGGACGTAAAGGATACTGAGAAACAGTTCTATTTAATGAACACACCCGAAGATGATGCATTAGTATGCACTTTCTTCGTTTGGGCGGTATAGGAATTCTGGTATTTCCCTATTTCCTGCACGGTCTTATAACAATTATAAGTTGGAGCGGGACCAACGTTCCCCAGCTCAGTATAACAAGCGGGTTCGCTCAATATATCCGTATTATTATCTTGATTAAGGCGTGCTATGGTCTCTACCTGGAGAGAGAGAGAAGAAAACACTCAGCGTATGCTCTTATAAGATCAGATTGGTTATTATTTTATCTAATCAGGATGGCTCCCACTGTTTTTATCAAATTTTCCCTTCAAACCCTAAAAGGAAAGACTAGCCGGGATTAATTACACGCAACAAGTTCGCCAATCTTTCAGTCAGACCAGTGTCGGTACTTTGAGGGAGGTTCCCCGTGCTTTCGCACAGACCTAATTAAAGTAAACCTCGTTTTCCCAGAGGCGTAACCCCGTTAACACCTTTCTAGACACCTACTTGATTGGCTAATTGTAATGTGTACAACTCTCCCAGGAGTAACTCTTACTTGCAGCGGGTATCGGGATCCAACTATCTCATAGAAGGTATGCAATCTCATTGCAAATTTCAACACTTGAAATTCCCGATAATATTTTGCCCCTAACGTGCTATGATCTTGACGAAAGCCAACAAACCATAGCCCGCTAGTCAAGTTCAACCCGTACATTTCTTGACTGAATTAAACCCACCGGCATGACCCTTGACGAAAGCCAACAAAGCCGTACGACTACCCTAATCCAATCGCATCGTATGCTGCAGATAAGCAGCATATAGCTACCGCACACTACACCTTGACGAAAGCCAACAAATGTAGCACGAATACTATATACAACTTATCTGAAATGACGGAGGGCTACGATAGGTTTTTTTCTGAAAACCTAATGCGTAATGAACTTGATATCGTTGTAGAATCAAATGATTTTAAAATGGAGTGTTTTTGAGGCTTTTCTAGTTTTGCTAAAGGGGTCACTCCCGGTGAAGGGATCGTCGGCCTTTTCCTCATCGAATAAGGTGCAGGATATATCATATATTGTTAGTTATATGTATGCCCTAGAGGCCATTACTATACATAGGATGTATATTGTAGTGGATGCTGAGACATATATAGGGAGGACTTTCTCGCTCGACATGATAGTATGCTATCTGGTTACACTTTACCTTAACGTGTACACTGATTGTCTCTCTGTTACATGTTGGTAAAGCCCTTAGGATCTGTACTTAACTACCTGGACTATGATGCGGATCATACTAGTGGGGACATGGTAGTCCATAAGTACATCCTTCAAAGTCCCTAGTCGAGGGTGTATCGAGACGGGGCATCGATATACCAGAGTAGACTAGCGTATACCTTCTCGACCCATACAGATGGGCGATGGATGATCCCATATCCATCGGTGTTTGAAATCAGAGATGATATACGGGTGCTCAGTAGAGACTGGGTACACTGGACGGACTCGCCGAGAACTCCCAGATGGTATTATACCTCACGTCAGATGGCAGTTCTCTGGTGACACTGGTACAGAGTAGTCTGTTGACCCGAGATCGTCATAGAGTCTTGTGTGGTTCCCACTGTGCTTTGATTTCCATCTTACCACGTCTAAGAGGGCGTGCAAAACGGTGGTTTTTGGGTACAGTCCCGAGTCACATGGAGGCAATGAGCGATAGGAGGGGATTCGTCTCTCCCGGTATAGGGGGTTGATGTTGCGCTGTGTTCGATTGGCTATAACAGGAAATCCCTGGCCAGGGTTGCTGAGATTTACTGGTAAGTGTTACCAGCAGTATCTCGAATTGTTATAGACCTCATATCGACACGACTTATCGAGCTATTGGGGTCTGACGTTTACCACCCCTAGGCGAGATATGCGACATATCAGACGAACAGACCGGACTGTACGGTAGTGTTACTGGTTGGATTCACAGGAGTGTGAGCGGGCTTGCTCGTCGATCTTCTGATCGCTCAATACCCGGTGGCCGTTACATTTAGCAGACCGCTTGCGGCTTGTGGATGTTTGATATGATCATCATCTGCTGCCGGCGTATTGACGAGTCTTTAGAGTCCTACACAGAGGTTTCCTGGCTCAAGCGAAACGAAATAGGAGCGCATATGAGATATGTGCGGGACCGAGAATAATGCGTGTATGTGATACCGTATTCCATTCTCGCGATGAATGTATCGAATGGTTGTATGCGATATAACCTAGTTATCGATTCAAGCGTTGATTCGATAAGCCGATACATTGGATACTAGTCGGTTATATGCGATATGACCGGATCGTTAAATCAAGTGTTGATTTAATGATTTAATGCATAATTATATATTTGATATATTACTTTGCGTTAACTAGTATTGGTTCACTTTAAATGGATTTTCTCACTCGGATTGTACACATTGTATATGTGATATACTTTTGTGCACTTGATTGTATCATGTTTGATGATACATGTTTTGCTAGGGTTTTTGTGTAAAGATCAAACCATGGTTACATGATTATGGTTAGGGTTTTGTTTTATTCACTTATTTATTTATCCATTTCATTTTGGAAAATAAATGGAAAAGAGAAAAGAATGGTGGCTAATTTTGTTTCATGTTGAAGCTTCTTGAAGCTTTGATCAAGTCAACCATTCTTATCTCATCCTTAACCCTAACCATTTCCACTAACCCTAGTTTAATCTCTACACTTGACCATGGTTTAGGTTATGATAAGTTTTCATTTTCTTTTCTATTTTTATTAACTTATCATAACTATTTCCTTCTTCTTCTTCCTTTCTTCACATGAAGAAAGCTTCACCTCATCAATGGTGATTGATGAATTAGAGTGAGAAATCCAATTCTAAAGTCTACCCACTTCCTATTTCTTCATCCTCTACCTCTTGCCAAGTAGTAGAGTGTGTTTTCTTCACAAGTTTCTTGACTTGGTGAAGTCGGAGCTTGATTTAGCGATGCCTCGACGTAGATCATCTTCGGCATGGACATCGATGACCTAGCCTGTCCATTCTCCGATGAAGCCGACGGTAGAGCCCGGGACTTGTTATGGACAGCGAGGAGACTTCATTGCGGAGCTATGGAGGTGGAGAACCGGATCTACAAAGGTTGTATTTCCGTATTCTTGTAGTTAAATGTTAACTAGTTTCTTTTTCGCCTAGTTTTCTAGCCAACGATCCGTAGTCGGGTTTCTCGGCACCGTTAAAATTAGAAATTGGCATGGTTGATGCCTTGTGAGACCTCTTGGGAGTGCCTAGGAACCCTACAGTGGTATTAGAGCCTAGCTAGAGCCTTAGGCGAAGTCTACACGGAATTTGAAGTCCGAACGACCCGAAAACCCAAACCTAAACATGCTCTCTGTCATTTTTCTAAAATCCGGGATTTTTCAACATTAAAAATATGCAGAAAAATCAGCAGGTGTTTTTAAGAATTACTGTGCAATTCGGTCGGCTAAATCGTTTAAACTGCGGCGGAACCGCGGCATGAGCAGTGCTCATGCGGCGGAACCGCGGCATGAGCAGTGCTCATGCGGCGGTTCCGCGGCTATGTAGCTACGTCATCTCATAAAATCTGCACAGTAATTCCTAATTCTTAGTGCTGTATTTTCTGGGATATTTTAACATTTACTCCACAGTTGAGCATTCTGGGTTTGTTTTGGGGATTCGGTGTTTCGATCGGAGTATCAAATTTTGTCTATGTGGCTTTCCGGATAAATTTTAGAATATGTTAAAAAGTTCGACCGGATATAAATACCCAATTTTTCCCCTGTCGGGAAATTTCCAAGTGTTGGATTTTTCCGAAGTTTAACGACGTTCTAAGTAGTGCAAGTAACGCGATGGACCCACTAGAAGACAACAAACCTTAACTCGATTATGTGACCGTCTTGAACTGCCCTTTGAACCTTCGGGTTTGGGACAGTACGGCGTGCCACATGTGAGGCGTTGGCTTGACCCTTCTACGGCTGGACCGTTGGTACTGAGGCACGAACTGAATGTTGTTAGACTTATTTCATGTGTTGATCTGTATCGGGAAAACTTGGGTGTTCGATTGTTCGATCGGAAAGTTTGACATTTTCTATTTGTTAGGTCCACGTTACCTCTCCCGGTACTTTCGGGGTTGCGGAAACGGTAAATCAAAATTTTTCTAAACTTTGTAACATGGACCGTAAAAGCCGGATCTTTGCTAAACTAAACTAGCATACTTGCAAAGAAGAGTTAACTACTCGGCAAAGTGGTTATACCTCAACTTGAACTCCTTCTCTTCTTGTTGTTGTTCTTCTTTGATGTTCTTCTCTTCTTGTTGTTCTTCTCATTGCTTGCTCAATGGTTGATCCGGACTTCGGTCACCTCCGCGGCCTCCTTGAGTCGAAGACGATCCACCCGAGAGATGTACACCGAGCTCCATCTCAAGCCGAGGTAACTAGGGCAAGGAGATTGCCAATCTAGAAGCCCTAGGTAGTGTAGAGAAGATGTATGGATGTGTTTGTCAAGTAGAATCCTTTTTCTCTCAACACATGAGATCAAAGGAGAAATCAAGAGGAGGAAGAAGAAGGAGATTTTCTAGCAACCATGGAGCTTCTCATTTCAAGAGAGAGAATGAGAATAAGCAAATGAAAAGCTTAACCAAGAGAAAAGCTAACCATGGTTGCAATAATGCACAAACATTATCATTACAAATCCAATCAAGATAAAGGTGATGGCTACAAATGACATGACCATTATCATAACTAAATAAAAAGAAAACCAAAGAATACTTTAGATCTTCTAAGAAGATCCAAGTCAACTTTGGTCAAAAGGTCAACAAAGTCAAGATGGTCAAATGGTCAATGTAATTAGCCATAACAAAATTATCAATGAAAGGATTAGTAAATAATGTCCCCGGCTCATTATGGTTTTGACCAAACGAACTGTCGAAACCCTAAAGAGTCCGCCTCAAAATGGTTTTGACCGAATCAACTGTCAAAACCCTAATGAGCCTGCCACATAGTGGTTTTGGCCGAACCAACTGCCAAAACCCTAATGAGGCACCTCCTCCTTCATCGCTCCAGAAAACTGTGCATACACACCTGCATCCGTATTCCGTAGAATGCGGATGCGCAGAAGACAAAACAAATCCATCCATGCAATACTAGGATCCGGCTTAAACCAAAGCCCACTAGTATTGCCTGCCCGAACACCACACGCACACAAGTGTACGTAAGTGATCGCAGCCCTGCCGTAAAACCATACGGCCTCTACACGTTTCGCTCAGTGCAGGAAAACTCTCTGTGTGGGACTCTAAAGACTCGACACTACGCTGGCAGTGGGTTTAACCACAGACCGCAAGCGGCACTAGCTGTACGTAACGGTCCCCAGGTAGATGTCGATAAGAAGGCCGATGAGGTAAACCCATCCGAACTCCTACTGAGTCTGTATGTGACAATCTCCGTACAGTCCGGTCTGTTCGTCTGATACATCGCATGTCGGGCCTAGGGGGGCGGCAAGCGTCAGACCCCTAATAGCGGTACAAGTCGTGTCGGAGTGAAGCCCAGAACACCCTGAGATAACACTGGAACCTACCAGTATATCTCGCTTGCCCTGGCCAGGGACTACTCGTGTAATGGCTCTCCTAGACACAGCGCGATGTCAACCCCAATACCGGGAGAGACGAATCCTGTCTAACCGTCACTGCCTCCAAGTGCTTCGGGACTGCTCCCAACTACTACCTGTTTGCACGACTCAGTAGAGCCGTGGTAGGGTAGTAATCAAAGAACAGTGGGAACACACTCGAGGCGAAGTGACAGTGTCAAGTCAGCGGACTAAGCTGTACTCATGTCACCTGGGAACTGATAACTGACGATAGGTATAATACCAACCATCAGTTCCCGACGAGTCCTGTCCAGTGTACTCGTAACCAAACGAGCACCCGCATACTATCTCAAGTACGACGTACCGACGGCTGTGGGACAGACCGTCTCCCGTGCTGGGATGAGAAGCGCATACGCTAGTCTACTCCGGAGTATCGATGCCCTATCTCGGTACTCCCACGACTAGGGACGTGTATAAGGATGTGCTTGTAGATTACCCAGCCCCCACGAGTGTGATCGCCATCACAACGCCGGTAATCAAGCAAAGATCCTAAGGGCTCTACTAATGCGTATAGGTGATATAATAAATAAACACACATGTACACATTAAAGCAGAGGCAAACCAAGTAGCATACTACTATATTGAGCAAGATTGTCTGTACAACTGTGAATATCCCAAGCTTCCATCAAGTAATATACATACTAGTATGATACAGTAATGGCCTCTAGGGCATATACACTAACAATCTCCCACTTGCACTAAGGCCATGTACTGGCGTATCGAAGACCTATCATCTCGATCAGCCGCTCGAACTGAGTCTGGGGTAAAGCCTTCGTGAATGGGTCCGCAGTGTTGTCCTTTGTGTCCACTCTCCGCACCTCGATCTCCTGTCGATCAATGATCTCCCTGATCAGGTGATACCGCCTTAAGATGTGCCTGGACTTCTGATGGGACCTTGGTTCCTTCGCTAAAGCTATAGCCCCATTGTTATCGCAATACAGAGGTATTGGGTCAACAATGGACGGAACCACCTGAAGTTCACTAATGAACTTCTTTATCCAGACCGCCTCTTTTGCGGCATCGCTTGCAGCAATGTATTCAGCCTCCATCGTCGAGTCTGCGACGGTATCCTGCTTGGAACTCCTCTAACATACCGTCCCTCCGTTGAGGGTAAACACAAAACCCGAGACAGACTTGCTGTCATCTTTGTCGCTCTGGAAGCTTGAATCGGTAAAGGACTCGACCCTGAGGTCTCCATTACCGTAAACCAGGAACATCTCCTTAGTCCTTCTCAGGTACTTGAGAATGTTCTTCACTGCTGTCCAGTGGTCCTCCCCTGGGTCTGACTGATACCGGCTTACCGCGCTCAACGCGTAAGCTACATCTGGTCTTGTACATAGCATCGCATACATTATAGATCCTACCGCCGAAGCGTAGGGTAAAGTGCTCATGCGAACCCTCTCCTCGTCAGTCTTAGGAGACATCTTCTTGGAGAGGGTAATTCCGTGCAATGCGGGTATGTTACCGCGCTTGGAACCCTCCATACTAAATCTCTTTAGTACGGTCTCTATGTACCTGGACTGTGAAAGTCCCAACAGTTTCTTGGATCTATCTCTATAGATCTTGATCCCCAGAATGTACGAGGCATCACCCAGGTCCTTCATGGAGAACCTTTGTGACAAAAACAGCTTGACCGATTGTAGCATAGGAATATCATTTCCTATCAAAAGAATGTCGTCCACGTACAAGACTAGGAACACGACAGTTCGTCCTACAATCTTCTTATAAACACAGGGTTCATCTTCGTTCTTGATGAAATCAAATTCCTTGATTGCCTCATCAAAACAGATGTTCCAGCTCCGCGATGCCTGCTTTAATCCATAAATGGATTTAAGCAACTTGCACACCTTTCCGCTACTCCCACTGTCTACGAAACCTTCTGGTTGATCCATGTAAACGCACTCTTCCAAACAACCGTTTAGGAAAGCCGTCTTCACATCCATCTGCCAGATTTCATAGTCATGGAAGGCAGCAATGGCAAGTAAGATCCGAATGGATTTGAGCATAGCCACCGGAGAAAAAGTCTCGTCATAGTCCAAACCAGGTCTTTGACGAAAACCTTTTGCAACGAGTCTAGCTTTATAGGTTTCCACCTGCCCATCTACACCAAGTTTCCTTTTGTAGATCCATTTGCATCCAACGGGTTTTACCCCAGGTGGAGCAATATCCAAGGTCCACACTTTATTGGCGTACATGGACTCCATTTCGGATTGCATTGCTTCCTGCCACTTATCAGAGTCCCTACTGATAATGGCCTGCCTGAAACTGGTAGGGTCATCTTCTTCCAAGATGCAATCCTCTCGATCCCCGTCTATGAGAAAACCGTAGTATCTCTCGGGCGGATGAGAAATCCTACCAGATCTGCGGAGTGGCTGAGGTTCGTTTGGGGTCATTGAATCTAGCGGTTCCTCCAAATTTTCAGTTACATTTTGTGGTCGCTGAATTTCTTCCAGTTCTACCGAACTCCCACTTGTTTCTTTTGCAAGAAATTGCCACTCTAAAAAGGTGGCGTGGCGAGATACAAACACCTTCTGTTCCTCGGTGTGGTAGAACAGATATCCTGCGGAGTTCTTAGGATATCCCACAAATTTACATAGAACTGAACGTGCCTTAAGTTTGTCCGGATTTTGTACTTTTACATAGGCCGGACAACCCCATATCTTAATGCCTTTAAGATACGGCTTCTTACCATTCCATATCTCGAACGGTGTCTCAGGCACAGATTTAGACGGAACATCGTTCAATAGATATGCAGCTGTCAACAGCGCATGTCCCCAAAATGAAAGAGGCAACTCGGCATTACTCATCATGGAGCGAACCATATCCAGAAGGGTACGATTCCTCCTCTCCGATACACCGTTGTGCTGTGGTGTATAAGGAGGAGTAAGCTGAGAGAGAATACCATTCTCTTTTAAGTAGTCTAGGAACTCCGTGCTTAAGTACTCCCCTCCCCTGTCAGACCGGAGGATCTTGATACTTTTGCCTGTCTGGTTCTCTACTTCGTTTCTAAATTCCTTGAATTTCTCAAAAGCTTCAGATTTGTGTTTCATCAGATACACATATCCGAATCTAGAGAGATCGTCAGTGAATGTGATGAAGTAAGAGAACCCACCCCTTGCATGTATAGACATCGGACCGCATACATCACTGTGTACGAGTCCCAAGAGCTCTGCTGCCCTTTCTCCATGTCCGGTGAATGGAGATTTGGTCATCTTCCCTTTGAGACAGGACTGACAAGTTTCATAAGATGAAAACTCGAACGTTTTCAAGAGTCCATCTTTATGCAACTTACTCAGTCTTTTCTCTCCGATATGACCAAGTCTACAATGCCACAAGTAGGATTCATTCGTATCTGAATTCTTCCTCTTGCGTGTGTTTTGTATATTGAGAATTGTATTCTGATTCAGAACGTAGATACCATTACACAGTGTACCCTCTGCAACCAGTACCTTATCAAGGTAAATGTTCATGATATTCTTTTCAAGAACAAAGTTATATCTATCTTTATCGAGTAAAGAAACTGATATGATGTTGCAAACCATGGAGGGTACATAGTAGCAATCGTTCAAAATCATAGTCTTGCCATTTGGCAATACTAGGTGATATTCACCGACGGCTGCCGCATTAACTTGTGCTCCGTTCGCTACTCTGAGCGACATATCACCCGGTGCAACTTTCCTACTTTTTCTCAGTCCCTGTGATAAATTACAGATATGAGATCCTGATCCGGTATCAAGTACCCAGGAGGTAGGGCTGACCGTAAAACAGTTCTCAATTACAAGAACACCTGAAGTAGATGCAAAACCATGCTTCTTCTTCAACTGGGTATCCTGGAAATCCATACAATCCCCTTTCCCATTCTCATGACTGTTGTCACAAGTTAGAGCTGAACCAACTTTCCCCAGTCCCGAATAAGAATTCGGTTCGGTCAAGCGATACATTTTATTATCTTGATTAGGGCGTGAAAAGGTTGCTGCCTGGAGAGAGAGAAAAGAAACACTCAGCGTATGCTCTTGCAAGATTAGATTGGTTTATTAATTTATCTAACCAGGATGTCTCCCACTGTTTCCTCAAATTCTTCTTAAAACCTTTTTAAAAGAAGAACTAGCCGGGTTTTAATTCACGTCACAATACTTGCTTAACCTTTCAGCCAGGCTAGTGTCGGTACTTCGAGGGAGGTTTTCCAACGCTTTCGCGAAGTTCCTTAATTAAAGAACCTCTTTTCCCTGGGGGCGTAACCCCGCTAACACCTTTCTAGACACCTACTAGGTTTATAGCATTGATCGTTAAGTGAAATAATCTCCCGAGAGTAAACCAACTCATCAGTGGGATCGGGATCCAACTGTCATTATGTGATAACCTAGATGGAATCCACTCTAGTCACCACACTCCAGAAGGTATGCTAAATCTGCAAGTTTCAGTTCTTTTGAAACTCCCGATGTGGTTTTTGCCCCTAGGATCCAAGTGACCTTGACTGAGCCAACATATCAAAAGATCCTAGTCAAGTTCAACCCGTCATTATCTTGGCTGCATTAGACCCACCCGTACGAGTCCTTGACTGAGCCAAAATGACCGCACGACTGTCCTAACCAATCACTTTGTATCCTACGGAAAAATATTACATAGCTACCGTTCACTACGCCTCGGCTGAGCACGAAATACGTAGCACGAATACTATGCAATATTAATCCGAAACGACGGAGGGCTACGACTGGGTTTTGGCGAAAACCCATTAACGTAATGAACTTGATTTCGTTGAAGGAACGTGATACACCTTTTTGAAAATATAGTGGCGAAAACTTTTGCTAAAGAGGTCACTCCCGGTGAAGGGATCTCGGCTCTTTCCTCGTCGAATGAGGTGCAGGATATTCCAAATTGAATACCTCGATGCAAAGCAAGAATAATCGACTATAGTGAAGTTATTACCCTGACGGAAACTTTTGTCCAAGGGGTCACTCCCGGTGAAGGGATCTCGGCCCTTGCCTCGTCGACTGAGGTGCTGGACATTCATAACCGAATACCGCGATGCAAAACAAAAATGAACGTCCTTGCAATAACAGCTTTTTGAAAAATTGTTCCAACAACGTCTTTTAGGTTTATTTTCTTGCATTAGTTCTTTTAATGCGTCCCATCATTTAAATCCTACCATCGCAGAAAACAACCAAAATATGACGTACGCTTATGCCATTCGCATTCGCCACGGGGTCCCGTCATCACCCGTTAGGTTACTTAACTAACGACAGAGCGGGGGCTAGGCTAGCGCGGCTGTAAAACATAAGCAACGCCTAAATAGTAAAGCAATGATAGACATTACAGATCACAGATGAATACATTGGATATACTAGGAATCCGCAATCCGTTCGAGCCTGCAACGAAAAGCGGATTACACGGTCGCGGTGAATAGCCAAAACCCCACCCAAGACCCCTACGGGTGCGGCAAACCACCCGCCAAGTACTCGGTAGTTTGTGCACCCCTCCATGGATCTATCCTAGGAGCAAAAACAGTAAAAAGAATTATATAATGACGGCTACAACCCCGACCCGGTTGTGCGGCCATACAAATAATATTATTACATCAATTTACATTTACAAATGAATGAAAGAAAAACAAAAGCTCATCTCACATCCACCCCGGCTATTCACCCGCGACAGTCCAACACATTCATATACACATTCCAATATCAAACACAGATCACAGAGATGTATAACCCCGACTAATCGTCTTATAGCGATTAGCCGACGTTCAATACATGCAAACATCACAGATATAACCTTCATAGTCAAAGTATATTGAAGTTCGGAAAAAATACGGAATTATAGGCCCCCCAAAAACAAATTTCTATTCTGGAAAATCTGGGCACATATAATATATCTGAAAAATCCTAAAACCAACACAGAAACATTCTGCACCAAATTCGAAGCAGAGAGGGGACCAGACGGCCGCGCTTCAGCGGCAAAAGCTCCCTCTTGCCGCGGATCCGCGCTCCTCTAATCGCCTCTCTGGTTCGTATTTGGTGGTTTTCTATACAAAAGCCTGAGATAATTTTTGGTGTATAATAAATTTCATTTTGACCAGAAAACAAATTAACAGAAACTTGGGTTTTGCAAAGTTTGGTTTTTGGATTTTCCGGTTTCGAAACTTCGTTACACTTCACTACCTAGCTAGTTTAAGTTTAGTTAGGCTCTGATACCACTGTTAGGTCCACGTTACCTCTCCCGGTACTTTCGGGGTTGCGGAAACGGTAAATCAAAATTTTTCTAAACTTTGTAACATGGACCGTAAAAGCCGGATCTTTGCTAAACTAAACTAGCATACTTGCAAAGAAGAGTTAACTACTCGGCAAAGTGGTTATACCTCAACTTGAACTCCTTCTCTTCTTGTTGTTGTTCTTCTTTGATGTTCTTCTCTTCTTGTTGTTCTTCTCATTGCTTGCTCAATGGTTGATCCGGACTTCGGTCACCTCCGCGGCCTCCTTGAGTCGAAGACGATCCACCCGAGAGATGTACACCGAGCTCCACCTCAAGCCGAGGTAACTAGGGCAAGGAGATTGCCAATCTAGAAGCCCTAGGTAGTGTAGAGAAGATGTATGGATGTGTTTGTCAAGTAGAATCCTTTTTCTCTCAACACATGAGATCAAAGGAGAAATCAAGAGGAGGAAGAAGAAGGAGATTTTCTAGCAACCATGGAGCTTCTCATTTCAAGAGAGAGAATGAGAATAAGCAAATGAAAAGCTTAACCAAGAGAAAAGCTAACCATGGTTGCAATAATGCACAAACATTATCATTACAAATCCAATCAAGATAAAGGTGATGGCTACAAATGACATGACCATTATCATAACTAAATAAAAAGAAAACCAAAGAATACTTTAGATCTTCTAAGAAGATCCAAGTCAACTTTGGTCAAAAGGTCAACAAAGTCAAGATGGTCAAATGGTCAATGTAATTAGCCATAACAAAATTATCAATGAAAGGATTAGTAAATAATGTCCCCGGCTCATTATGGTTTTGACCAAACGAACTGTCGAAACCCTAAAGAGTCCGCCTCAAAATGGTTTTGACCGAATCAACTGTCAAAACCCTAATGAGCCTGCCACATAGTGGTTTTGGCCGAACCAACTGCCAAAACCCTAATGAGGCACCTCCTCCTTCATCGCTCCAGAAAACTGTGCATACACACCTGCATCCGTATTCCGTAGAATGCGGATGCGCAGAAGACAAAACAAATCCATCCATGCAATACTAGTATCCGGCTTAAACCAAAGCCCACTAGTATTGCCTGCCCGAACACCACACGCACACAAGTGTACGTAAGTGATCGCAGCCCTGCCGTAAAACCATACGGCCTCTACACGTTTCGCTCAGTGCAGGGAAACTCTCTGTGTGGGACTCTAAAGACTCGACACTACGCTGGCAGTGGGTTTAACCACAGACCGCAAGCGGCACTAGCTGTACGTAACGGTCCCCAGGTAGATGTCGATAAGAAGGCCGATGAGGTAAACCCATCCGAACTCCTACTGAGTCTGTATGTGACAATCTCCGTACAGTCCGGTCTGTTCGTCTGATACATCGCATGTCGGGCCTAGGGGGGCGGCAAGCGTCAGACCCCTAATAGCGGTACAAGTCGTGTCGGAGTGAAGCCCAGAACACCCTGAGATAACACTGGAACCTACCAGTATATCTCGCTTGCCCTGGACAGGGACTACTCGTGTAATGGCTCTCCTAGACACAGCGCGATGTCAACCCCAATACCGGGAGAGACGAATCCTGTCTAACCGTCACTGCCTCCAAGTGCTTCGGGACTGCTCCCAACTACTACCTGTTTGCACGACTCAGTAGAGCCGTGGTAGGGTAGTAATCAAAGAACAGTGGGAACACACTCGAGGCGAAGTGACAGTGTCAAGTCAGCGGACTAAGCTGTACTCATGTCACCTGGGAACTGATAACTGACGATAGGTATAATACCAACCATCAGTTCCCGACGAGTCCTGTCCAGTGTACTCGTAACCTAACGAGCACCCGCATACTATCTCAAGTACGACGTACCGACGGCTGTGGGACAGACCGTCTCCCGTGCTGGGATGAGAAGCGCATACGCTAGTCTACTCCGGAGTATCGATGCCCTATCTCGGTACTCCCACGACTAGGGACGTGTATAAGGATGTGCTTGTAGATTACCCAGCCCCCACGAGTGTGATCGCCATCACAACGCCGGTAATCAAGCAAAGATCCTAAGGGCTCTACTAATGCGTATAGGTGATATAATAAATAAACACACATGTACACATTAAAGCAGAGGCAAACCAAGTAGCATACTACTATATTGAGCAAGATTGTCTGTACAACTGTGAATATCCCAAGCTTCCATCAAGTAATATACATACTAGTATGATACAGTAATGGCCTCTAGGGCATATACACTAACACTATTTATCCGGAATGGGATACAATAATTGGAATTCACAAGTAGTTATGTGATAACTGAATGAATGTTATAAACATAACAGTTTAGTCTCAATTGATCGGTTGCCACGGAATTTTGATGCGATCAAAAGTCCGTCGCAATCACGTAGCGTACGCGGATACTCGCCGGGTAAACTTAATAGACAGCCTCGCTCCATAGCCCCGACCAAGTGACTGTAGGAGAACCCCGTCGCCGAAAGCATCCGTTCGGGTGCTCGCGGTGGCGGTGTTCCGCCTTGGTGCACTTCATCGACGGCGTCGGGGGTGCGGCCGTCTGCTAAAGTTTGCGACGAGCATTCGATCAAAATGTCGGGAATCTTGTTGAATTGCCCGACTTGATATTGAAAAGAGTTTTCGATTTTGAGACTAAAATGCGGGGTTTATAATTGTTAGGCATGCGATGTCTAAGTAATTCATTTGGTCAGGCATGCGATGTCTGAGGAGGTTGCGGATTCCAACTGTTGTAGTTTTACACTTTCTTTTCTGTGACCGTAAGTGTAATATGTGATATCGCCGGTTTCGTTGCTATATGTCAACGACAATTGGGATGGACATATTTACTTACGTTGATGACATGTGATGTTATGTGTTGCTGGATATGTTATATTGGATCGTCGTGTTTGAATAGCCGGGTTTTTTTTATGTGAGATGAGTGTTCTTCATTTTCATTCATGTAAAAATCTGTATGTAATATTCTTTTATTTGGGGCGCTTCCAGGTTGCGGAAGTTGTCACCGTTTGTATATTATTTACTTTTCCGCACTAGGATAGACCCAAGGAGGGGAGCACAAGTAACCGGGTTCTGGAGTCTAGTGGGAGACCAACTCGAGGAGTCGAGTCCGGGTCTCCTAACTCTAGAATTGGTAGGGTTGCTTGCCACTCTCGTAGGGGTCTAGGGGTGTGGGATTGGCTATTCATCACGACGGTGGAATCCGTGTTTTATACTGGCTCGTATTGAAAACACGGACGTCCTAGTATATCCAATATTTCATATGATTCTTCTGCTGCGATATCTGTGATGTCATCATGTGATGTTCTGTGATGGATACAGTATATAGTATATATGATATATTATATAGGCGTTACTTATGTTTTACACCCGCGCTAGCCCTGCCCTGCTCTGCCGTTAGTTACCTAACCTAACGGTGCACGAGGGGATATCGAGGTGAATGCGGATGGCATAAGTGTACGTCGTATTTATCTGTGATGTTTAGGTACTTAAATGATGGGACTTAATTAATGTGATTAATGAAATAAAAGAAACCTAAGATGTTGTAGAATCGAATTTCAAAATAAAACAGGTAGCTACAGTTCTTGCTTTGCACTGCGGTATATATGATATATCCTGCACCTTATTCGATGAGGAAAGGACCGAGATCCCTTCACCGGGAGTGACTCCTTTAGCAATAACTGGAAGATGCTGCACACTCGGTTTGTCTTTTGATTGCTTTTAAGAGTTTTTGCTTTGCACAGTGATATATATGATATATAAGATAGAACCAAGGGATTCAGTAGATACCAACGAACCTCAGCCTCTCCGCCGATCTGGTAGGGTTCCTCACCCACCTGAGAGATACTTCGGTTTCTCTATGACAGTGGGAGCGGGGATTGCATCATGAGATGATGACCCAACTAGTTTCGAGCTGGCCATCAGGAGTGAGACTCTGTAAGAATGGCTGGATGTTTATCGATCTGAGATGGAATCCTTATACATCAACAAAGTATGGACTTTGGTTGCTATATCTGAAGGGTTAAATCCCCATCAGGAGCAAGTATATCTTGAGAAGATTACTTGGTGTACATCGAAAAGTTGAGACTTTCAAAGCTAGACTTGTTAAAGGTTTTCGTCATCAACCAGGCGTGGATAATGATAAAACCTTTTTCAAGTAGCTATGCTTAAGTCCATCCAGATCCTACTTGCCACGGCTACATACCATGACTACGATATCTGGTGGTTGGGTGTCATGACTGCTTTTCTAAATGATGTTTTAGAAGAGTGCGTCTATAAGTACACAGCCAGAAGGCTTCGTAAATAGTGGGAGCAGCGGAAACGTGTGCAAGATGCTTTATAGGATAAAGCAGGCATCGCGGAGTTGGAACATCTGTTTTGATGGATTAGTCAAAGAGTTTGACATCATCAAAATGGTAGATGAACCTTGTATAAACAAAAAGGTAGTAGGGAGTATGGTGGTGATCCTCGTAGAGTACGTGGATGACATACTCTTGATAGGGAAAGAGTTTCCTATGCTACGCTCGGTCAATCTCCGTTTATCACAATGATTCTCCATATAGGATCATAATGATACCTACTAACTCCTGGATTTTGGATCTATGAGATAGATCTAAATGGATGTTAGGATTCTCACTTGTCGAAGTGAGATGGTATCACATGATCCTGGGGAGAATCACTGGAAGGGTTCCAGGATGATAAAGACGACTGAATGTCAGTCACAGGCATTGTCTTTACCCTCAGTGGAGGGACGGTATGTTGGAAGAGTTCCAAGCTAGATACCGTGACATACTAGACGATAAAGGCAGCATACATCGCTACTTAAGATGCTACCAAAGAGGCTGTTTGGATGTATATTGGTTCATGAGATGAACTAGGTTCCTCCCATTGTGTGACAATGGAGTTGTGGCTTATGCCAAGGAACGCAGGTCCCATCAGTGATCCAGACATATTCTAAGGCAGTATCACTTGATCATGGAGATGGTTGATCTTCAGGGAGATCGAGGTTAGGAGAGTAGACTCAGAGGACAACACAGCGGATCCACTCACAAAGGCCTGTTCCCAGAGAGAGACTTTTATGGGATGGTTGAGTATGAGATACTACAACCACTGCTACAGATGGCCCTAGTGCAAGTGGGAGATTGTTAGTTATATGTATACCCTAGAGGCCATTACTATACATAGGATGTATATTGTAGTGGATGCTGGGACATATATAGGGAGGACTTTCTCGCTCGACATGATAGTATGCTATCTGGTTACACTTTACCTTAACGTGTACACTGATTGTCTCTCTGTTACATGTTGGTAAAGCCCTTAGGATCTGTACTTAACTACCTGGACTATGATGCGGATCATACTAGTGGGGACATGGTAGTCCATAAGTACATCCTTCAAAGTCCCTAGTCGAGGGTGTATCGAGACGGGGCATCGATATACCAGAGTAGACTAGCGTATACCTTCTCGACCCATACAGATGGGTGATGGATGATCCCATATCCATCGGTGTTTGACATAAGAGATGATATACGGGTGCTCAGTAGAGACTGGGTATACTGGACGGACTCGCCGAGAACTCCCAGATGGTATTATACCTCACGTCAGATGGCAGTTCTCTGGTGACACTGGTACAGAGTAGTCTGTTGACCCGAGATCGTCATAGAGTCTTGTGTGGTTCCCACTGTGCTTTGATTTCCATCTTACCACGTCCAAGAGGGCGTGCAAAACGGTGGTTTTTGGGTACAGTCCCGAGTCACATGGAGGCAATGAGCGATAGGAGGGGATTCGTCTCTCCCGGTATAGGGGGTTAATGTTGCGCTGTGTTCGATTGGCTATAACAAGAAATCCCTGGCCAGGGTTGCTGAGATTTACTGGTAAGTGTTACCAGCAGTATCTCGAATTGTTATAGACCTCATATCGACACGACTTATCGAGCTATTGGGGTCTGACGTTTACCACCCCTAGGCGAGATATGCGACATATCAGACGAACAGACCGGACTGTACGGTAGTGTTACTGGTTGGATTCACAGGAGTGTGAGCGGGCTTGCTCGTCGATCTTCTGATCGCTTAATACCCGGGTGGCCGTTACGTTTAGCAGACCGCTTGCGGCTTGTGGATGTTTGATATGATCATCATCTGCTGCCGGCGTATTGACGAGTCTTTAGAGTCCTACACAGAGGTTTCCTGGCTCAAGTGAAACGAAATAGGAGCGCATATGAGATATGTGCGGGACCGAGAATAATGCGTGTATGTGATACCGTATTCCATTCTCGCGATGAATGTATCGAATGGTTGTATGCGATATAACCTAGTTATCGATTCAAGGGTTGATTCGATAAGCCGATACATTGGATACTAGTCGGTTATATGCGATATGACCGGATCGTTAAATCAAGTGTTGATTTAATGATTTAATACATAATTATATATTTGATATATTACTTTGCGTTAACTAGTATTGGTTCACTTTAAATGGATTTTCTCACTCGGATTGTACACATTGTATATGTGATATACTTTTGTGCACTTGATTGTATCATGTTTGATGATACATGTTTTGCTAGGGTTTTTGTGTAAAGATCAAACCATGGTTACATGATTATGGTTAGGGTTTTGTTTTATTCACTTATTTATTTATCCATTTCATTTTGGAAAATAAATGGAAAAGAGAAAAGAATGGTGGCTAATTTTGTTTCATGTTGAAGCTTCTTGAAGCTTTGATCAAGTCAACCATTCTTATCTCATCCTTAACCCTAACCATTCCCACTAACCCTAGTTTAATCTCTACACTTGACCATGGTTTAGGTTATGATAAGTTTTCATTTTCTTTTCTATTTTTATTAACTTATCATAACTATTTCCTTCTTCTTCTTCCTTTCTTCACATGAAGAAAGCTTCACCTCATCAATGGTGATTGATGAATTAGAGTGAGAAATCCAATTCTAAAGTCTACCCACTTCCTATTTCTTCATCCTCTACCTCTTGCCAAGTAGTAGAGTGTGTTTTCTTCACAAGTTTCTTGACTTGGTGAAGTCGGAGCTTGATTTAGCGATGCCTCGACGTAGATCATCTTCGGCATGGACATCGATGACCTAGCCCGTCCATTCTCCGATGAAGCCGACGCTAGAGCCCGGGACTTGTTATGGACAGCGAGGAGACTTCATTGCGGAGCTATGGAGGTGGAGAACCGGATCTACAAAGGTTGTATTTCCGTATTCTTGTAGTTAAATGTTAACTAGTTTCTTTTTCGCCTAGTTTTCTAGCCAATGATCCGTAGTCGGGTTTCTCGGCACCGTTAAAATTAGAAATTGGCATGGTTGATGTCTTGTGAGACGTCTTGGGAGTGCCTAGGAACCCTACATATATATCACTATGCAAAGCAAAAACTCCAAAAACAATCAAAAGACAAACCGAGGGATGTAGCATCTGCCAGTCATTGCTAAAGGGATCACTCCCGGTGAAGGGATCTCGGCCCTTTCCTTATCGAATAAGGTGCAGGATGTTCTACAAGGAACACCGCGATGCAAAGTAAGAACCGTAGCTACCTGTTTTTGAAAATTCGATTCCACAACATCATTAGGTTTCTTTTATTTCATTAATCTCATTAATGAAGTCCCATCATTTAAGTCACCTAAGCATCACAGACAAATACGACGTACACTTATGCCATCCGCATTCGCCTCGATGTCCCCTCGTGCACCGTTAGGTTAGGTAACTAACGGCAGAGCGGGGCAGGGCTAGAACGGGTGTAAAACATAAGTAACGTCTATATAATATATCATATATACTATATACAGTATCTATCACAACATATCAAATGATCACATCACAGATATCGCAGCTGAAGAAACATATTAAATATTAGATATACTAGGACGTCCGTGTTTTATTTTGAGCCTCTATAAAACACGGATTCCATGGTCGCGATGAATAGCTAAACCCATACCCCTAGACCCCTACGAGAGCGGCAAGCAACCCTACTAATTCTAGGGTTAGGAGACCCGGACTCGACTCCTCGAGTTGGTCTCCCACTGGACTCTAGAACCCGGTTACTTGTGCTCTCCTCCTTGGGTCTATCCTAGTGCGGAAAAGTAAATAATATACATCAACGGTGACATCTTCAGCAACCTGGAAGTGCCCCAATAAAAGAATATTACATACAAGTTTTTGTAGGGTTCCTAGGCACACTAATGAGGTCTCACAACAGATCAAACATGCCCAATTCAAATTTTTTCATATGCCTACAAACCCTAATACGGATCGTTAACTAGATGATAAGGCGATGCAAGAAAGTAAACAACTTTATTGCTAAAGGAAAGTGACTACTGTTAGTTATATGTATGCCCTAGAGGCCATTACTATACATAAGATGTATATTGTAGTGGATGCTGGGACATATATAGGGAGGACTTTCTTGCTCGACATGATAGTATGCTATCTGGTTGATCTTTACCTTAACGTGTACACTGATTGTCTCTCTGTTACATGTTGGTAAAGCCCTTAGGATGTGTGCTTGACTACCTGGACTATGATGCGGATCATACTAGTGGGGACATGGTAGTCCATAAGTACATCCTTCAAAGTCCCTAGTCGTGGGTGTATCGAGACGGCGCATCGATATACCAGAGTAGACTAGCGTATACCTTCTCGACCCATACAGATGGGCGATGGATGATCCCATATCCATTGGTGTTTGACATCAGAGATGATATACGGGTGCTCAGTAGAGACTGGGTACACTGGACGGACTCGCCGAGAACTCCCAGATGGTATTATACCTCACGTCAGATGGCAGTTCTCTGGTGACACTGGTACAGAGTAGTCTGTTGACCCGAGATCGTCATAGAGTCTTGTGTGGTTCCCACTGTGCTTTGATTTCCATCTTACCACGTCCAAGAGGGCGTGCAAAACGGTGGTTTTTGGGTACAGTCCCGAGTCACATGGAGGCAATGAGCGATAGGAGGGGATTCGTCTCTCCCGGTATAGGGGGTTGATGTTGCGCTGTGTTCGATTGGCTATAACAGGAAATCCCTGGCCAGGGTTGCTGAGATTTACTGGTAAGTGTTACCAGTAGTTTCTCGAACAGTTATAGACCTCATATCGACACGACTTATCGAGCTATTGGGGTCTGACGTTTACCACCCCTAGGCGAGATATGCGACAGATCAGACGATCAGACCGGACTGTACGGTAGTGTTACTGGTCGGATTCACTGGAGTGTGAGCGGGCTTGCTCGTCGATCTTCAGATCGCTCAATACCCGGGTGGCCGTTACGTTTAGCAGACCGCTTGCGGCTTGTGGGTGTTTGATATGATCATCATCTGCTGCCGGCGTATTGACGAGTCTTTAGAGTCCTACACAGAGGTTTCCTGGTTCAAGCGAAACGAAATAGGAGCGCATATGAGATATGTGCGGGACCGAGAATAATGCGTGTATGTGATACCGTATTCCATTCTCGCGATGAATGTGTCGAATGGTTGTATGCGATATAACCTAGTTATCGAATCAAGGATTGATTCGATAAGCCGATACATTCTATACTAGTCGGTTGTGTGCGACATGACCGGATCATTGAATCAAGTGTTGATTTAATTATTTGATGCATAATTATATATTTGATATATTACTTTGCATTAACTAGTATCGGTTCACTTTAAATGGATTTTCTCACTCGGGTGTGCGCATTGCATATGCGATATGATTTTGTGCACATGATTGTATCATGTTTGATGATACATGCTTTTTGGTTAAGTGTAAAGTATTAAACTATGGTTAAGTGGATGATTAGGGTTTTTACTTATTCATTTATTTGTTCATTTATTCTTTTTGGAAAAATAAATAGCATAAAGGAAAATGGTGGCTTGTTTTGTATTCTAGTTGAAGCTTCATGAAGCTTTGACCTAAGTAACCATTTTGTCTCATGCTTAACCCTAGTTTAATCTCTACACTTGACCATGGTCCATGTTATGATAAGTATTGATTTTCTTTTTCAATATTTATAAAACTTATCATATTTCTTTCTTCTTTTTCTTCATCTTCTTCACATGAAGAAAGTTCACTTCATCAATGGTGATTGATGAAAACAAGTGAGAAATCCAATTCTAAAGTCTACCCACTTCCTATTTCTTCATCCTCTACCTTTTGCCAAGTAGTAGAGTGTGTTCTCTTCACAAGTTTTTGGACTTGGTGAAGTCGGAGCTTGATTTAGCGATGCCTCGACGTAGATCATCTTCGGCATGGACATCGACGACCTAGCTTGCCCATTCTCCGACGAAGCCGACGCTAGAGCCCGGATTTGATTTGGACAGCGGAGAGGACTTCGTTGCGGAGCTATGAAGGTGGAGCACCGGATCTACAAAGGTTGTATTTCCGTATTCCCTTAGTTAAGCGTTAACTAGTTAGCTTTTCGCCTAGATTTCTAGCAAACGATCCGTAGTTTAGGGTTTCTCGGTACCGTAAAATTTTAATTTGGCATGATCGATGCCTTGTGAGACCTCATTAGGGTGCCTAGGAACCCTACAGTGGTATCAGAGCCTAGCTAGAGCCTTAGGCGATGTCCAGACGGAATTTGAAGTCCGAACGAACCCGAAACACCAAATCAATCTTGCTCTCTGTACTTTTTTGAAAACAGTGAGTTTTTCCAAATTAAAAATTGCTAAAAAATTCAGCAGGGAAAAATAAGAATTACGGTGCAAAAAGTTTCTGGTGAACAGTAATTTTCGCGGCGGATCCGCGGCAGAAGCATGGCTTCTGCGGCGGATCAGCGGCCCAATCATGACGTCATCCCTTACTGTTTGCACAGTAATACCTGATAAATTCTTCTGGATTTTCTGGGAATTTTTAAAATTTATTCAAGAGTTGAATTTTCTGGGTTGTTTTGGGGATTCGAATGTTCGATCGGATTATCGAATTTTGTCTGTGTGGCTTTCCGGATAAATTTTTAGAATATGTTAAAAAGTTCGACCGGATATAAATACCCAATTTTTCCCCTGTCGGGAAATTTCCAAGTGTTGGATTTTTCCGTAGTTTAACAACGTTCTAAGTAGTGCAAGTAACTCGATGGTCCCTCTAGAAGACAACAAACCTTAACTCGATTATGTGACCGTCTTGAACTGCCCTTTGAACCTTCGGGTTTGGGGCAGTACGGCGTGCCACATGTGAGGCGTTGGCTTGACCCTTCTACGGCTGGACCGTTGGTACTGAGGCACGAACGGAATGTTGTTAGACTTATTTCATGTATTGAGCTGTATCGGGAAAACTTGGGTGTTCGATTGTTCGATCGGAAAGTTTAACATTTTCTATTTATCTGGAATGGGATACAATAATTGGAATTCACAATAGTTATGAGATAACTAAATGAATGTTATAAACACAGCAGTTTAGTCTCACTTGATCGGTTGCCACGGAATTTTGATGTGATCAAAAGTCCGTCGCAATCACGTAGCGTACGCGGATACTCGCCGGGTGAACTTAATAGACAGCCTCACTCCATAGCCCCGACCAAGTGACTGTAGGAGAACCCCGTCGCCGAAAGCATCCCTCCGGGTGCTCGCGGTAGCGGTGTTCCGCCTTGGTGCACTTCGTCGACGGTATCGGGGGTGCAGCCGTCTACTGAAGTTTGCGACGAGCATTCGATCAAATTGTCGGGAATCTTGTTGAATTTCCCGACTTGATATTGAAAAGTGTTTTCGATAATGAGACTAAAATGCGGGGTTTATAATTGTTAGGCATGCGATGTCTAAGTAATTCATTTGGTCAGGCATGCGATGTCTGAGGTGGTTGCGGATTCCAACTGTTGTAGTTTTACACTTTCTTTTCTGTGACTGTAAGTGTAATATGTGATATCGCCGGTTTCGTTGCTATATGTCAACGACAATTGGGATGCGCATATTTACTTACGTTGATGACATGTGATGTTATGTGTTGCTGGATATGTTATATTGGATCGTCGTGTTTGAATAGCCGGGGGTTTTTATGTGAGATGAGTGTTTTTCATTTTCATTCATGTAAAAACTTGTATGTAATATTCTTTTATTGGGGCACTTCCAGGTAGCGGAAGATGTCACCGTTTGTATATTATTTACTTTTCCGCACTAGGATAGACCCAAGGAGGAGGGCACAAGTAACCGGGTTCTGGAGTTCAGTGGGAGACCAACTCGAGGGGTCGAGTCCGGGTCTCCTAACTCTAGAATTGGTAGGGTTGCTTGCCGCTCTCGTAGGGGTCTAGGGGTGTGGGTTTGGCTATTCATCGCGACCGTGGAATCCGTGTTTTATACTGGCTCGTATTGAAAACACGGACGTCCTAATATATCCAATATTTTATATGATTTTTCTGCTGCGATATCTGTGATGTGATCATGTGATGTTCTGTGATAGATACCGTATATAGTATATATGATATATTATATAGGCGTTACTTATGTTTTACACCCGCGCTAGCCCTGCCCCGCTCTGTCGTTAGTTACCTAACCTAACGGTGCACGAGGGGACATCGAGACGAATGCGGATGGCATAAGTGTACGTCGTATTTATCTGCGATGTTTAGGTACTTAAATGATGGGACTTTATTAATGTGATTAATGAAATAAAAGAAACCTAAGATGTTGTAGAATTGAATTTCAAAATAAAACAGGTAGCTACAGTTCTTGCTTTGCACAGAGGTATATATGATATATCCTGCACCTTATTCGATAAGGAAAGGACCGAGATCCCTTCACCGGGAGTGACTCCTTTAACAATAACTGGCCGATGCTACACACTCGGTTTGACTTTTGATTGCTTTTAACTGTTTTTGCTATGCACAGTGATATATATGATATATCCCGCACCTCATTCGACGAGGAAAGGACCGACGATCCCTTCACCGGGAGTGACTCCTTTAGCAAAACTAGAAAAGCCTCAAAAACACTCCATTTCAAAATTCATTCGATCCTACAACGATATCAAGTTCATTACGCAATAGGTTTTCAGAAAAACCTGTCGTAGCCTTCCGTCATTTCAGATAAGTCCTATTTAGTATTCGTGCTACGTTTGTTGACCTCCGTCAAGACGTAGTGTGCGGTAGCTAACTAGTATTTATCTGTTTATGCATATGATGCAGATTGAGTTAGGGTAGTCGTGCGGCCTTGTTGACCTCCGTCAAGGGTCGTGCGGGTGGGTTTAATTCGATCAAGAAATGACGGGTTGAACTTGACTAGTACCCTATGGTTTGTTGACCTCCGTCAAGGTCATAGGGTGCTAGGGGCAAAATATTATCGGGAATTTCAAGTGTTGAAATTTGCAATGAGATTGCATACCTTCTATGAGATAGTTGAATCCCGATACCCGCTGCGAGTAAGTGTTACTCCTGGGAGAGTTTTATACATTACAATTAGCCGATTAAGTAGGTGTCTAGAAAGGTGTCAACGGGGTTACGCCTCTGGGAAAACGAGGTTTACATTAATTAGGTTCGTGCGAAAGCACGGGGGACCTCCCTCAAAGTACCGACACTGGCCTGGCTGAAAGATTGGTGAACTTGTAGTGTGTAATTAATCCCGGCTAGTCTTTCCTTTTAGGGTTTGAAGGAAGATTTGATAAAAACAGTGGGAGCCATCCTGATTAGATAAAATACATAACCAATCTGATCTTGCAAGAGCGCACGCAGAGTGTTTTCTTCTCTCTCTCTCCTGGTAGCGACCATATCACGCCTTAATCAAGATAATAATACGGATGTATTGACCGAACCCGCTTGTTATACTGAGCTGGGGAACGTTGGTCCCGCTCCAACTTATAATTGTTATAAGACAGAGCAGGAAATTGGGGAATACCAGAATTCCTATGCCGCCCAAACGAAGAAAGTGCATATGATGCATCTCCTTCGGGTGTGTTCATTACAAAAAACTATTTCTCAGTATCCTCTGCGTCCTGGGTATATGATACCGGATCATGATCCCAGATATGTAATCTGTTACATAGGGCTACAAAAGGTAGAAAAACTGAGAACGGGTGATAAGTTTCATGAGACAGAAAACGGGGCAAGTGTTGCAGCCAAGTCTGTTGGTCACTGTCACCCTGTATTACGAATACATTGATTCTGAACAAATGCTATTAGATACCGAACCTGATATACAAAATCATATCAGTCTCTTTATTGGTAAAGAAAGGATATAATTTTGTATTGATGGATAATGTTTTGAACATTTCCTATATCAAAAGTTGATCGGTTCAGGAACGTTATCTAAAAGCATTGACGTTCTAAATCAAACTACAGTTCCTCGTATACAGAACACACACAAGAGGAAGAGTTCAGAAATGAACGAATTCTTCTTGAGGTATTGTAGACTAGGTCATATCGATGCGACCCGACTAGCTGAAGTTACATTTAGATGCATATTTAAATCAGTTTGAATTTACATCTTGTGAAACTTGCCAGTCATGTCACAAAGATATAATGACACCAGCTCTGTTTACTGGAAACAGAGAAAGAGTTAGTAAACTCTTGGGACTGATACATGATGATGTATGTAAGGTCTCCTGTCTACACATGCCAGGACTGGTTCTTTTTACTTCATTATATTCTCTGATAATCTCTCAAGATTCAGTCATATGTTCCTGTTGAAACATAAGTCCGAACCTTTTGAGGTATTCACAGAATATAAGTTAGAAGTAGAGAACCAATAACCGGGTATAAGTATTATATCCTTTGATGTGATCAAGGAGGAGAATACTTGAGCATGGAATTCCTGGACTATTCTAAAGGAGAATGAGATTCTCTCTCAGCATTACTCCTCCGAATACACCATAACACGATGGTATATCGGGGCGGAGCAATCACACCCTATATGATATGGTGTGCTCTATGATGAGTACTACTGAGTTACCTTTTTCCTTTTGGGAATTATGCACTTGAGAAGCTGCATACCTATTGAATTAGGTTTGAATCAAATCACTGCCTACCACTCCATATGAGATATGGTATGGGAAGAACCCATCTCTTAAGTAAGTTAAGATTTGGGATTGTCCGGCCTATGTCAAAAGCAAAATCCGGACAAGATCGAGGCAAGATCAGTTCTGTAGAACTGGAAAGGTTCCAGCTGTACAAAACTGCTAATGATTTGATAGAACCAAAGGATTCAATAGTTTCCGACAAACCTCAGCCTCTCCGCCGATCTAGTAGGGTTCCTCATCCGCCTGAGAGATACCTCGGTTTCTCGATGACAGTGGGAGCAAGGATTGCATCATGAGATGATGACCCAACTAGTTTCGAGCAGGCCATCGAGAGTAGGGACTCTGTAAGAATGGCTGGATGCTTAGCGATCTGAGATGGAATCCATGTACACCAGCAAAGTATGGACTTTAGCTGCTATATCTGAAGGGTTAAATCCCCATCAGGAGCAAGTATATCTTGAGAAGATTACTTGGTGTACATGGAAAGGTTGAGACTTTCAAAGCTAGACTTGTTAAAAGTTTGCATCATTGACCAAAGTGGATGATGATAAAACCTTTTCAAGTAGCTATGCTTAAGTCCATCCAGATCCTACTTGTCACGGCTACATACCATGACTACGATATCTGGTGGTTGGGTGTCATGACTGCTTTTCTAAATGAAGTTTTAGAAGAGTGCGTCTATAAGTACACAGCCAGAGGGCTTTGTAGACAGTGGGAGCAGCGGAAACGTGTGCAAGATGCTTTATAGAATAAAGCAGGCATCGCGGAGTTGGAACATCTGTTTTGATGGATTAGTCAAAGAGTTTGACATCATCAAAATGGTAGATGAACCTTGTATATACAAAAAGGTAGTAGGGAGTATGGTGACGATCCTCGTAGAGTACGTGGATGACATACTCTTGATAGGGAAGGAGTTTCCTATGCTACGCTCGATCAATCTCCGCTTATCACTATGATTCTCCATATAGGATCAAAATGATACCTCCTAAATCCTGAGTTTTGGATCTATGAGATAGATTTAATTGGATGTTAGGATTCTCACTAGTTGTAGTGAGATGGTATCAATCGATCCTGGGGAGAATCACTGGAAGGGTTCCAGGGTGATAATGACGACTGAATGTCAGTCGCAGGCATTGTCTTTACCCTCAGTAAAGGGACGGTATGTTGGAAGAATTCCAAGCTAGATACCGTGACATACTAGACGATAAAGGCAGGATACATCGCTACTTAAGATGCTACCAAAGAGGCAGTCTGGGTGTATATTGGTTCATGAGATGAACTTTGTTCCACCCATTGTGTGACAATGGAGTTGTGGCTTATGCCAAGGAACGCAGGTCCCATCAGTGATCCAGACATATTCTAAGGCAGTATCACCTGATCATGGAGATAGTTGATCTCCAGGGAGATCGAGGTTAGGAGAGTAGACTCAGAGGACAACACAGCGGATCCACTCACAAAGGCCTGTTCCCAAAGAAAGACTTTTATGGGATGGTTGAGTATGAGATACTGCAACCACTGCTATCAGATGGCCCTAGTGCAAGTGGGAGATTGTTAGTTATATGTATGCCCTAGAGGCGATTACTATACATAGGATGTATATTGTAGTGGATGCTGGGACATATATAGGGAGGACTTTCTTGCTCGACATGATAGTATGCTATCTGGTTGATCTTTACCTTAACGTGTACACTGATTGTCTCTCTGTTACATGTTGGTAAAGCCCTTAGGATGTGTGCTTGACTACCTGGACTATGATGCGGATCATACTAGTGGGGACATGGTAGTCCATAAGTACATCCTTCAAAGTCCCTAGTCGTGGGTGTATCGAGACGGGGCATCGATATACCAGAGTAGACTAGCGTATACCTTCTCGACCCATACAGATGGGCGATGGATGATCCCATATCCATTGGTGTTTGACATCAGAGATGATATACGGGTGCTCAGTAGAGACTGGGTACACTGGACGGACTCGCCGAGAACTCCCAGATGGTATTATACCTCACGTCAGATGGCAGTTCTCTGGTGACACTGGTATAGAGTAGTCTGTTGACCCGAGATCGTCATAGAGTCTTGTGTGGTTCCCACTGTGCTTTGATTTCCATTTTACCACGTCCAAGAGGGCGTGCAAAACGGTGGTTTTTGGGTACAGTCCCGAGTCACATGGAGGCAATGAGCGATAGGAGGGGATTCGTCTCTCCCGGTATAGGGGGTTGATGTTGCGCTGTGTTCGATTGGCTATAACAGGAAATCCCTGGCCAGGGTTGCTGAGATTTACTGGTAAGTGTTACCAGTAGTTTCTCGAACAGTTATAGACCTCATATCGACACGACTTATCGAGCTATTGGGGTCTGACGTTTACCACCCCTAGGCGAGATATGCGACAGATCAGACGATCAGACCGGACTGTACGGTAGTGTTACTGGTCGGATTCACTGGAGTGTGAGCGGGCTTGCTCGTCGATCTTCAGATCGCTCAATACCCGGGTGGCCGTTACGTTTAGCAGACCGCTTGCGGCTTGTGGGTGTTTGATATGATCATCATCTGCTGCCGGCGTATTGACGAGTCTTTAGAGTCCTACACAGAGGTTTCCTGGTTCAAGCAAAACGAAATAGGAGCGCATATGAGATATGTGCGGGACCGAGAATAATGCGTGTATGTGATACCGTATTCCATTCTCACGATGAATGTGTCGAATGGTTGTATGCGATATAACCTAGTTATCGAATCAAGGATTGATTCGATAAGCCGATACATTCTATACTAGTCGGTTGTGTGCGACATGACCGGATCATTGAATCAAGTGTTGATTTAATTATTTGATGCATAATTATATATTTGATATATTACTTTGCATTAACTAGTATCGGTTCACTTTAAATGGATTTTCTCACTCGGGTGTGCGCATTGCATATGCGATATGATTTTGTGCACATGATTGTATCATGTTTGATGATACATGCTTTTTGGTTAAGTGTAAAGTATTAAACTATGGTTAAGTGGATGATTAGGGTTTTTACTTATTCATTTATTTGTTCATTTATTCTTTTTGGAAAAATAAATAGCATAAAGGAAAATGGTGGCTTGTTTTGTATTCTAGTTGAAGCTTCATGAAGCTTTGACCTAAGTAACCATTTTGTCTCATGCTTAACCCTAGTTTAATCTCTACACTTGACCATGGTCCATGTTATGATAAGTATTGATTTTCTTTTTCAATATTTATAAAACTTATCATATTTCTTTCTTCTTTTTCTTCATCTTCTTCACATGAAGAAAGTTCACTTCATCAATGGTGATTGATGAAAACAAGTGAGAAATCCAATTCTAAAGTCTACCCACTTCCTATTTCTTCATCCTCTACCTTTTGCCAAGTAGTAGAGTGTGTTCTCTTCACAAGTTTTTGGACTTAGTGAAGTCGGAGCTTGATTTAGCGATGCCTCGACGTAGATCATCTTCGGCATGGACATCGACGACCTAGCTTGCCCATTCTCCGACGAAGCCGACGCTAGAGCCCGGATTTGATTTGGATAGCGGAGAGGACTTCGTTGTGGAGCTATGGAGGTGGAGCACCGGATCTACAAAGGTTGTATTTCCGTATTCCCTTAGTTAAGCGTTAACTAGTTAGCTTTTCGCCTAGATTTCTAGCAAACGATCCGTAGTTTAGGGTTTCTCGGCACCGTAAAATTTTAATATGGCATGATCGATGCCTTGTGAGACCTCATTAGGGTGCCTAGGAACCCTACAACTACAACCTTTGTAGATCCGGTCCTCTACTTCCTCGGCTCCATGATGACGTCCCTCCGCTGTACCTATCGGAATCCGGACTCTGGCGAAGGTTTCGTTGGAGAAATGATCGGGCTAGGTCGTCGACTTCGATGCCGAAGATGATCTACATTGAGGCAACTCAAGATCAAGCTCCAACTTCACCAAGTCATGAAACTTGTGAAGAAAACACTCTATACTACTTGGCAAGTGGTAGAGGATGAAGAAATAGAAAGTGGGTTCACTTTAGAATTGGATTTCTCACTCCTTTACTCATGTTTCCATTAATGGTAGCAAGCTTTTTTCTTTTTGAAGAAGAAGAAGAAGAAGAAAAAGAATATGATAAGTATATTGAAAATAGAAAATAAAATGATACTTATCATATTTGCAGCCATGGTTTAGTGTAGAGAATTAACTAGGGTTTAGTTGAATGGTTAGGGTTAGGAGATGAAGACAAAATGGTCACTTAGTCAAAGATGCATGAAGCATCAAGAAGCTTCTTGTATGAAAGCAACCATTTTGTTTTCCTTTTTCTTTTAACTAAAATAAATAGATAAATAAATAAAGCAATGGAAACCCTAACCATTAACTAAACATAGTGTATAGCATACACTCACACCCAAGGTTGCATGTATCATCAAACATGATACAAACAAGTGTACAAAAATATATCACATATACAATGTGCACTTCAAGTGAGAAAATCCATTTTAAGTGAACAAATACTAGTTAATGCATAGTAATATATCAAATATATAATTATACATTAAATCATTAAATCAACACTTGACTTAACGATCCGGTCATATCGCATATAACCGACTAATATCAATAGCAACAACTTATCGAATCAACACTTGATCCGATAACCCGGCTATATCACATATAACCGATCAATGTCACAAACCGCGAGAATCGAATACAGTATCACATACTGGTATTATTCTCGGTCCCGCACATATCTCATATGTCCTCCTATTTCGTTTCGCTTGAGCCAGGAAACCTCTGTGTAGGACTCTAAAGACTCGTCAATACGCCGGCAGCAGGTGATGATCATATCAAACACCCACAAGACGCAAGCGGTTTGCTAAACGTAACGGCCACCTGGGTATTGAGCGATCAGAAGATCGACGAGCAAGCCCGCTCACACTCCTGTGAATCCAACCAGTAACACTTACCGTACAGTCCGGTCTGTTCGTCTGATATGTCGCATATCTCGCCTAGAAGTGGTAAACGTCAGACCCTAGTAGCTCGATAAGTCATGCCGATATAAGGTCCATAAAAATCGTGAAACTACTGATAACTCTTACCAGTATATCACTGCAACCCTGGCCAGAGATTTCCTGTTATGGCCAGTCGTGCATAGCGCAACATCAACCCCCAATACCGGGAGAGACGAATCCCCTCCTATCGCTCATTGCCTCCATGTGAATCGGGACTGTACCCAAAAACCACCTGTTTGCATGACTCAGTAGAGCCGTGGTAGGGTGGAAATCAAAGCACAGTGGGAGACACACAAGACTCTATGACGATCTCGGTTCAACAGACTAAGTTGTACCAGTGTCACCAGAGAACTGCTATCTTACGTGAGGTATAATACCATCTGGGAGTTCTCGGCGAGTCCGTTCAGTGTACTCAGTCTCCACTGAGCACCCGCATACCATCTCTGATGTCAAACACCAATGGATATGGGATCATCCATCGCCCATCACATGGGTCGAGAAGATATACGCTAGTCTACTCTGGAATATCGATGCCCCGTCTCGATATTCCCACGACCAGGAGCATTGAAGGATGTACTCATTGACTACCCAGGCCCCACTAGTATGATCTGCATCATAGTCTTGGAAGTCGAGTACACATCCTAAGGGCTTTATCAAAATGTAATAGAGAGACAGCATGTATACATGTTAAGATAAAGAGCAACCAGATAGCGTACTATCATGTCGAGCAAGAAAGTCCTACCTATATATGTCCCAGCATCCACTACAATATACATCCAATGTACAGTAATGGCCTGTAGGGCATACATATAACTAACAATCTCCCACTTGCACTAGGGCCATCTATAGCAGTGGTTGCGGTATCTAATACTCAACCATCCCATATAAGTCTCTCTCTGGGAATAAGCCTTTGTGAGTGGATCCGCCGTGTTGTCCTCTGAGTCTACTCTCCTACCCTCGATCACCCTGGAGATCATCTATCTCCATGATCAGGTGATGCTGCCTCAGAATATGTCTGGGTCACTGATGGGATCGGGGTTCCTTGGCCAAAGCCACACTTCCATTGTCATACAATGGTAGGAACCTAGTTCATCTTATGAACCAATATACACCCAAACTGCCTCTTTGGTAGTATCTTTATTAGCGATGTTACCAGCCTTTATCGTCTAGTTTGCCACGGTATCTAGCTTGGAACTCTTCCAACATACCGTCCCTCTACTGAGGGTAAAGACAATGCCTGCGACTGACATTCAGTCGTCCTTATCACCCTAGAACCTTTCCAGTGATTTTCCCCAGGATCAACTGATACCATCTCACTAGAACTAGTGAGAATCCTAACATCCATTTAGATCTATCTCATAGATCCAAAACCCAGGATATAGGAGGTATCACTTTGATCCTATATGGAGAATCTATGTGATAAGAGGAGATCGACCGATCGTAGCATAGGAAACTCCTTTCCTATCAAGAGTATGTCATCCACGTACTCTACGAGGATCATTACCATACTCCATACTACCCTTTTGTACATACAAGGTTCATCTACCATTTTGATGAAGTCAAACTCTTTGACTACCACATCAAAACACATGTTCCAACTCCGCGATGCCTGCTTTATCCTGTAAAGCAACTTGCACACGTTTCCGCTGCTCCCACTGTTTACGAAGCCCTCTGGCTGTGTTCTTATAGACGTTCTCTTCTAAATCATTATTTAGAAAAGTAGTCATGGCACCCAACCACCAGATATCATAGTCATGGTATGTAGCAATGACAAGTAGAATCTGGATGGACTCAAGCACAGCTATTGGAAAAGGTTTCATCATTATCTACGCCTGGTCGATGATGAAAACCTTTAACAAGTCTAGCTTTGAAAGTCTCAACTTTTCCATCTACACCAAGTAATCTTCTCAAGATATACTTGCTCCAGATGGGGATTTAACCCTTCAGATATAGCAGCCAAAGTCCATACTTTGCTGGTGTACATGGATTCTATCTCAGATCGCTAAGCATCCAGCCATTCTTACAGAGTCCCTACTCTCGATGACCTGCTCGAATCTAGTTGGGTCATCATCTCATGATGCAATCCTCTCTCCCACTGTTATCGAGAAACCGAAGTATCTCTCAGGCAGGTGAGGAACCCTACCAGATCGACGGAGAGGCTGAGGTTCGTCGGGAACTATTGAATCCTTTGGTTCTGTCAAATCATCAGCTGCAGTTTTGTATAGCTGGAACCTTTCCAGTTCTACAGAACTGACCTTGCCTCGATCCTGTCCAGATTTTGCTTTAGACATAGGCCAGACAATCCTAAATCTTAACTTACTTAAGAGATAGGCTCTTCCCATACCATATCTTATATGAAGTGGTAGGCAGTGATCTGATTCGAACCTAATTCAATAGGTATGCAGCTTCTCAAGTGCACAACCCCAAAAGGAAATAGGTAACTCAGTAGTACTCATCATAGAGCACACCATGTCTAATACAGTGCGATTGCCCCGCCCTGATACACCGTTGTGCTGTGGTGTATTCAGAGGAGTAATACTGAGAGAGAATCTCATTTTCTTTTAGAATAGTCCAAGAATTCCATGCACAAGTATTCTCCTCCCTGATCTTATCATAGGACATAATACTTATACCCGTATTTTGATTCCCTACTTCTAGCTTATATTCTGTGAATATCTCAAAAGGTTCGGACTTGTGTTTCAACAGGAACATATGTCTGAATCTTGAGAGATGATCAGAGAACGTAATGAAGTATAAAGTGTAGGGATCCTAGGCACACACTAGAGGTCTCATAAGGCATCAACCATGCCAATTTCAAATTTTAACGGTGCCGAGAAACCCTAATATGGATCGTTGGCTAGATGTTTAGGCGAAAATGAAACTAGTTAACAACTTAACTAAAGTTTATACGGAAATACAACCTTTGTAGATCCGGTGCTCCACCTCCATAGCTCCGCAACGAAGTCCCTTTGCTGTCCAAATGAATTCCCGGGCTCTAGCGTCGGCTTCATCGGAGAATAGGCGGGCTAGGTCGTCGATGTCCATGCCGAAGATGATCTACGTCGAGGCATCGCTAGATAAAGCTCCCACTTCACCAAGTCATGAAACTTGTGAAGAAAACACCCTATACTACTTGGCAAGAGGTAGAGGATGAAGAAATAGGAAGTGGGTTCACTTTAGAATTGGATTTCTCACTCTATATCATCACTTGCCATTGATGGAGGCAAGCTTTCTTCACATAAAGAAAAAAGAAGAAATGAAGAAGAAGAAGAATATTGTTATGATAAGTTAATTAGAATAATTGAAAAAGAATTATCCTTATCATAACATGAACCATGGTTTGATGTAGAGAGTTAACTCAAGTTAGATGAATGGTTAGGGTTTGAAGAAGAAGACAAAAAGGTTACATGAGTCAAAGTTGCATGAAGCTTCATGAAGCTTCATGTAAGAAAGCAACCTTTTTATTTTCTTTTCCCTTTTTCTTTTAATCCAAATTAAAAGATAAAAGAATAAATGAATAATTAATAAAACCCTAACCATTTACTTAACCAAGGTTTAACTCTTTACACAAAACCTAGTAATCTTGCATCATCAAACATGATACAAACAAGTGCACAAAAGTATATCACATATACAATGTGCACACCCGAGTGAGAATATCCATTTAAAGTGAACCGATACGAGTTAATGCAAAGTAATATATCAAATATATAATTATACATTAAATCATTAAATCAACACTTGATTTAACGATCCGGTCATATCACATATAACCGACTAGTATCCAATGTATCGGTTTATCGAATCAATCCTTGATTCGATAACTAGGGTATATCGCATATAACCTAATCGATACATTCATCGCGAGAATGGAATACGGTATCACATACACGCATTATTCTCGGTCCCGCACATATCTCATATGCGCTCCTATTTCGTTTCGCTTGAACCAGGAAACCTCTGTGTAGGACTCTAAAGACTCGTCAATACGCCGGCAGCAGATGATGATCATATCAAGCACCCACAAGCCGCAAGCGGTCTGCTAAACGTAACGGCCACCCGGGTATTGAGCGATCAGAAGATCGACGAGCAAGCCCGCTCACATTCCTGTGAATCCAACCAGTAACACTACCGTACAGTCCGGTCTGATCGTCTGATATGTCGCATATCTCGCCTAGGGGTGGTAAACGTCAGACCCCAATAGCTCGATAAGTCGTGTCGATATGAGGTCTATAACAATTTGAGAAACTACCGGTAACACTTACCAATAAATCTCAGCAACCCTGGCCAGGGATTTCCTGTTATAGCCAATCGAACACAGCGCAACATCAACTCCCTATACCGGGAGAGACGAATCCCCTCCTATCGCTCATTGCCTCCATGTGACTCGGGACTGTACCCAAAAACCACCGTTTTGCATGCCCTCTTGGACGTGGTAAGATGGAAATCAAAGCACAGTGGGAACCACACAAGACTCTATGACGATCTCGGGTCAACAGACTACTCTGTACCAGTGTCACCAGAGAACTGCCATCTGACGTAAGGTATAATACCATCTGGGAGTTCTCGGCGAGTCCGTCCAGTGTACCCAGTCTCTACTGAGCACCCGTATATCATCTCTGATGTCAAACACCGATGGATATGGGATCATCCATCGCCCATCTGTATGGGTCGAGAAGGTATACGCTAGTCTACTCTGGTATATCGATGCCCCATCTCGATACACCCACGACTAGGGACTTTCAAGGATGTACTTATGGACTACCATGTCCCCACTAGTATGATCCGCATCATAATCCAGGTAGTCAAGTACACGTCCTAAGGGCTTTACCAACATGTAATACAGAGACAATCTGTGTACACGTTAAGGTAAAGAGCAACCAGATAGCATACTATCATGTCGAGCAAGAAAGTCCTCCCTATATATGTCCCAGCATCCACTACAATATACATCCAATGTACAGTAATGGCCTCTAGGGCATACATATAACTAACAATCTCCCACTTGCACTAGGGCCATCTGTAGCAGTGGTTGTAGTATCTCATACTCAACCATCCCATAAAAGTCTCTCTCTGGGAACAGGCCTTTGTGAGTGGATCCGCCGTGCTGTCCTCTAAGTCTACTCTCCTAACCTCGATCTCCTTGGAGATCAACCATCTCCATGATCAGGTGATACTGCCTTAGAATATGTCTGGATCACTGATGGGACCTGCGTTCCTTGGCATAAGCCACAACTCCATTGTCACACAATGGGAGGAACATAGTTCATCTCATGAACCAATATACACCCAAACATCCTCTTTTGGTAGCATCTTAAGTAGCGATGTATCCAGCCTTTATCGTCTAGTATGCCACGGTATCTAGCTTGGAACTCTTCCAACATACCGTCCCTTTTACTGAGGGTAAAGACAATGCCCGTGACTTACATTCAGTCGTCTTTATCACCCTGGAACTATTCCAGTGATTCTCCCCAGGGTCGATTGATACCTTCTCACTACAACTAGTGAGAATCCTAACATCCATTTAGATCTATCTCATAGATTCAAAACCTAGGATTTAGTAGGTATCACTTTGATCCTATTTGGAGAATCATTGTGATAAGCGGAAATTGATCGAGCGTAGCATAGGAAACTCCTTCCCTATCAAGAGTATGTCATCCACGTACTCTATGAGGATCGTCACCATACTCCCTACTACTTTTTTGTTTATACAAGGTTCATCTACCATTTTGATGATGTCAAACTCTTTGACTAATTCATCAAAACAAATGTTCCAACTCCGCGATGCCTGCTTTATCCTATAAAGCATCTTGCACACGTTTTCGCTGCTCCCACTGTCTACGAGGCCCTCTGGCTGTGTACTTATAGACGTTCTCTTCTAAAACATCATTTAGAAAAGCAGTCATGGCACCCAACCGCCAGATATCGTATTCATGGTATGTAGCCGTGGCAAGTAGGATCTGGATGGACTTAAGCATAGCCACTTGAAAAGGTTTCATCATAATCCACGCCTGGTCTATGACGAAAAACTTTAACAAGTCTAGCTTTGAAAGTCTCAACTTTTCCATCTACACCAAGTAATCTTCTCAAGATATACTTGCTCCTGATGGGGATTTAACCCTTCAGATATAGCAGCCAAAGTCCATACTTTGTTGGTGTACATGGATTCCATCTCAGATCGCTAAGCATCCAGCCATTCTTACAGAGTCCCACTCCTGATGGCCAGCTCGAAACTAGTTGGGTCATCATCTCATGATGCAATCCTCGCTCCCACTGTCATAGAGAAACCGAAGTATCTCTCAGGTGGGTGAGGAACCCTACTAGATCGGCGGAGAGGCTGAGGTTCGTTGGAATCTACTGAATCCTTTGGTTCTTTCAAGTCATCAGCTGCAGTTTGCATAGCTGGAACCTTTCCAGTTCTACATAACAGACCTTGCCTCGAGCTTGTCCAGATTTTGCTTTTAGACATAGGCCGGACAACCCCAAATCTTAACTAGCTTAAGACATGGGCTCTTTCCATACCATATCTCATATGGAGCGGTAGGCAACTGATTTGATTTGAACCCTATTCAATAGGTATGCAGCTTTTCAAGCGCATATCTCCCAAAAAGGAAATAGGTAACTCAGTAGTACTCATCATAGAGCACACCATATCAGATAGGGTGTGATTGCTCTGCCCCGATATACCATCGTGCTATGGTGTATAGGAGGAGTAATGCTGAGAGAGAATCTCATTCTCCTTTAGAATTGTCCAGGAATTCCGTGCTCAAGTATTCTCCTCCTTGATCTCATCATAGGAAATAATACTTATACCCGTATTTTGGTTCTCTACTTCTATCTTATATTCTGTGAATATCTCAAAAGGTTCGGACTCATGTTTCAACAGGAACATATGTCTGAATCTTGAGAGATTATCAGAGAATGTAACGAAGTACAAAGAACCAGTCCTGGCATATGTAGACAGGGGACCTTACATACATCAACATGTATCATCCCAAGAGTTCACTAACTCTTTCTCTGTTTCCAATAAACAGAGCTGGTGTCATTATATCTTTGTGACATGACTGGCAAGTTTCACAAGATGTAAATTCAAACTGATTTAAATATGCATCTAAATGTAACTCAGTCAGTCGGGTCGCATTGATATGACCTAGTCTACAATACCTCAAGAAGGATTCATTCATTTCTGAACTCTTCCTTTTGTGTGTGTTCTGTATACTAAGAACTGTAGTTTGATTTAGAACATCAATGCTTTTAGATAACGTGCCTGATCCGATCAACTTTTGATATAGGAAATGTTCAAAACATTATCCAACAATACAGAATTATATCCTTTCTTTACTAATAAAGAGACTGATATGATTTTGTATATCAGGTTCGGTATCTAATAACATTCGTTCAGAATCAATGTATTGGTAATACAGGGTGACAGTGACCAACAGACTTGGCTGCAACTCTTGCCCCGTTTTCTGCCTCATGAAACTTATCACCCGTTCTCAGTTTTTCTACCCTTTTTTAGCCCTATGTAACAGATTACATATCTGGGATCTAGATCCGGTATCATATACCCAGGATGCGGAGGATACTGAGAAACAGTTCTTTGTAACGAACACATCCGAAGATGATGCATCAGCATGCACTCTCTTCGTTTGGGCGGCACGGGAATTCTGGTAATCCCCTATTTCCTGCTCTGTCTTATAACAATTATAAGTTGGAGCGGGACCAACGTTCCCCAGCTCAGTATAACAAGCGGGTTCGGTCAATATTCCGTATTATTATCTTGATTAAGGCGTGATAAGGTCGCTACCAGGAGAGAGAGAGAAGAAAACTCTCAGCGTGCGCTCTTGCAAGAATAGATTGGTTATTATTTTATCTAATCAGGATGGCTCCCATTGCTTTTTATCAAATCTTCCTTCAAACCCTAAAAGGAAAGACTAGCCGGGATTAATTACACACTACAAGTTCGCCAATCTTTCAGCCAGGCCAGTGTCGGTACTTTGAGGGAGGTCCCCCGTGCTTTCGTACGAACCTAATTAATTTAAACCTCGTTTTCCCAGAGGCGTAACCTCGTTGACACCTTTCTAGACACCTACTTGATCGGCTAATTGTAATGTATAAAACTCTCCCAGGAGTAACTCTTACTCGCAGCGGGTATCGGGATCCAACTATCTCATAGAAGGTATGCAATCTCATTGCAAATTTCAACACTTGAAATTCCCGATAATATTTTGCCCCTAGCTCGCTATGACCTTGACGCATGCCAAACAACCCATAGTCTGCTAGTCAAGTTCAACCCGTACATTTCTTGATTGAATTAAACCCACCCGCACGACCCTTGACGCATGCCAAACAACGCCGTACGAATACCCTAATCCAATCGCATCGTATGCTAGCAGATAAGCACTAGTTAGCTACCGTACACTACGCCTTGACGCATGCCAAACAACCGCAGCACGAATACTAACTAGTACTTATCTGAAATGACGGAGGGCTACGACAGGTTTTTCTGAAAACCTATTGCGTAATGAACTTGATATCGTTGTAGAATCAAATGATTTTAAAAATGGAGTGTTTTTGAAGCTTTTCTAGTTTTGCTAAAGGAGTCACTCCCGGTGAAGGGATCGTCGGTCCTTTCCTCGTCGAATGAGGTGCAGGATATATCACATATATCACTGTGCAAAGCAAAAACTCTTAAAAGCAATCAAAAGACAAACCGAGTGTGTAGCATCTGCCAGTTATTGCTAAAGGAGTCACTCCCGGTGAAGGGATCTCGGTCCTTTCCTCATCGAATAAGGTGCAGGATATATCACATATACCTCTGTGCAAAGCAAGAACTGTAGCTACCTGTTTTATTTTGAAATTCGATTCTACAACATCTTAGGTTTCTTTTATTTCATTAATCTCATTAATGAAGTCCCATCAATTAAATTACCTAAACATCACAGATAAATACGACGTACACTTATGCCATCCGTATTCGCCTCGATGTCCCCTCGTGCACCGTTAGGTTAGGTAACTAACGGCAGAGCGGGGCAGGGCTAGCGCAGGTGTAAAACATAAGTAACGCCTATATAATATATCATATATACTATATACTGTATCTATCACAGAACATCAAATGATCACATCACAGATATCGCAGCAGAAGAAACATATGAAATATTGGATATACTAGGACGTCCGTGTTTTGAATACGAGCCAGTATAAAACACGGATTCCACGGTCGTGATGAATAGCCAAACCCACACCCTTAGACCCCTACGAGAGCGGCAAGCAACCCTACCAATTCTAGAGTTAGGAGACCCGGACTCGACTCCTCGAGATGGTCTCCCACTGGACTCCAGAACCCGGTTACTTGTGCTCCCCTCCTTGGGTCTATCCTAGTGCGGAAAAGTAAATAATATACAAAAGGTGACATCTTCCGCAACCTGGAAGTGCCCCAATAAAAGAATATTACATACAAGTTTTTACATGAATGAAAATGAAAAACACTCATCTCACATAAAAACCCCCGGCTATTCAAACACGACGATCCAATATAACATATCCAGCAACACATAACATCACATGTCATCAACGTAAGTAAATATGCGCATCCCAATTGTCGTTGACATATAGCAACGAAACCGGCGATATCACATATTACACTTACGGTCACAGAAAAGAAAGTGTAAAACTACAACAGTTGGAATCCGCAACCACCTCAGACATCGCATGCCTGACCAAATGAATTCCTTAGACATCGCATACCTAACAATTATAAACCCCGCATTTTACTCTCATTATCGAAAACACTTTTCAATATCAAGTCGGGCAATTCAACAAGATTCCCGACATTTTGATCGAATGCTCGTCGCAAACTTTAGTAGGCGGCCGCACCCCCGACGCCGTCGACGAAGTGCACCAAGGCGGAACACCGCTGCCGCGAGCACCCGAACGGATGCTTTCGGCGACGGGGTTCTCCTACAGTCACTTGGTCGGGGCTATGGAGTGAGGCTGTCTATTAAGTTTACCCGGCGAGTATCCGCGTACGCTACGTGATTGCGACGGACTTTTGATCACATCAAAATTTCGTGGCAACCGATCAAGTGAGACTAAACTGCTATATTTATAACATTCATTCAGTTATCTCATAACTCTTTGTGAATTCCAATTATTGTATCCCATTCCGGATAATTAGAAAATGTTAAACTTTTCGATCGAACAGTCAAACACCCAAGTTTTCCCGATACAGCTCAACACATGAAATAAGTCTAACAACATTCAGTTCGTGCCTCAGTACCAACGGTCCAGCCGTAGAAGGGTCAAGCCAACGCCTCACATGTGGCACGCCGTACTGCCCCAAACCCTAAAGTTCAAAGGGCAGTTCAAGACGGTCACATAATCGAGTTAAGGTTTGTTGTTTTCTAGAGGGTCCATCGCGTTACTTGCACTACTTAGAACGTCGTTAAACTACGGAAAAATCCAACACTTAGAAATTTCCCGACAGGGGAAAAATTGGGTATTTATATCCGGTCGAACTTTTTAACATATTCAAAAAATTATCCGGAAAGCCACACAGACAAAATTTGATACTCCGATCAAAACACCGAATCCCCAAAACAACTCCAGAAAATTCAACTCTTGAATAAATTTTAAAAATACCCAGAGAACTCAGCACCTGAAACAATGAATTACTGTGCAAACAGTTAGGGCTGACATCACAATTATGCCGCGGAACCGCCGCCTAAGCTAGGCTTATGCCGCGGTTCTGCCGCCGATTACACTGTTCATGCAAAACTTTTTGCGCCGTAATTCTTAGATTTCCCTGCTGAGTTTTCTGCATATTTTTAATTTGGAAAAATCCACGATTTTAGAAAAAGTACAGAGAGCAATTTTTAGGGTTGGGTTTCGGTTCGTTCGGACTTCAAATTCCGTCTAGACTTCGCCTAAGGCTCTAGCTAGGCTCTGATACCACTGTAGGGATCCTAGGCACACACTAGAGGTCTCACAAGGCATCAACCATGCCAATTTCAAATTTTAACGGTGCCGAGAAACCCTAATACGGATCGTTGGCTAGATGTTTAGGCGAAAATGAAACTAGTTAACAACTTAACTAAAGTTTATACGGAAATACAACCTTTGTAGATCCGGTGCTCCACCTCCATAGCTCCGCAACGAAGTCCCCTTGCTGTCCAAATGATTTCCCGGGCTCTAGCGTCGGCTTCATCGGAGAATAGGCGGGCTAGGTCGTCGATGTCCATGCCGAAGATGATCTACGTCGAGGCATCGCTAGATCAAGCTCCCACTTCACCAAGTCATGAAACTTGTGAAGAAAACACCCTATACTACTTGGCAAGAGGTAGAGGATGAAGAAATAGGAAGTGGGTTCACTTTAGAATTGGATTTCTCTCTCTATATCATCACTTGCCATTGATGGAGGCAAGCTTTCTTCACATAAAGAAAAAAGAAGAAATGAAGAAGAAGAAGAATATTGTTATGATAAGTTAATTAGAATAATTGAAAAAGAATTATCCTTATCATAACATGAACCATGGTTTGATGTAGAGAGTTAACTCAAGTTAGATGAATGGTTAGGGTTTGAAGAAGAAGACAAAAAGGTTACATGAGTCAAAGTTGCATGAAGCTTCATGAAGCTTCATGTAAGAAAGCAACCTTTTTATTTTCTTTTCCCTTTTTCTTTTAATCCAAATTAAAAGATAAAAGAATAAATGAATAATTAATAAAACCCTAACCATTTACTTAACCAAGGTTTAACTCTTTACACAAAACCTAGTAATCTTGCATCATCAAACATGATACAAACAAGTGCACAAAAGTATATCACATATACAATGTGCATACCCGAGTGAGAATATCCATTTAAAGTGAACCGATACGAGTTAATGCAAAGTAATATATCAAATATATAATTATACATTAAATCATTAAATCAACACTTGATTTAACGATCCGGTCATATCATATATAACCGACTAGTATCCAATGTATCGGTTTATCGAATCAATCCTTGATTCGATAACTAGGGTATATCGCATATAACCTAATCGATACATTCATCGCGAGAATGGAATACGGTATCACATACACGCATTATTCTCGGTCCCGCGCATATCTCATATGCGCTCCTATTTCGTTTCGCTTGAACCAGGAAACCTCTGTGTAGGACTCTAAAGACTCGTCAATACGCCGGCAGCAGATGATGATCATATCAAGCACCCACAAGCCGCAAGCGGTCTGCTAAACGTAACGGCCACCCGGGTATTGAGCGATCAGAAGATCGACGAGCAAGCCCGCTCACACTCCTGTGAATCCAACCAGTAACACTACCGTACAGTCCGGTCTGATCGTCTGATATGTCGCATATCTCGCCTAGGGGTGGTAAACGTCAGACCCCAATAGCTCGATAAGTCGTGTCGATATGAGGTCTATAACAATTTGAGAAACTACCGGTAACACTTACCAGTAAATCTCAGCAACCCTGGCCATGGATTTCCTGTTATAGCCAATCGAACACAGCGCAACATCAACTCCCTATACCGGGAGAGACGAATCCCCTCCTATCGCTCATTGCCTCCATGTGACTCGGGACTGTACCCAAAAACCACCGTTTTGCACGCCCTCTTGGACGTGGTAAGATGGAAATCAAAGCACAGTGGGAACCACACAAGACTCTATGACGATCTCGGTTCAACAGACTACTCTGTACCAGTGTCACCAGAGAACTGCCATCTGACGTAAGGTATAATACCATCTGGGAGTTCTCGGCGAGTCCGTCCAGTGTACCCAGTCTCTACTGAGCACCCGTATATCATCTCTGATGTCAAACACCGATGGATATGGGATCATCCATCGCCCATCTGTATGGGTCGAGAAGGTATACGCTAGTCTACTCTGGTATATCGATGCCCCATCTCGATACACCCACGACTAGGGACTTTCAAGGATGTACTTATGGACTACCATGTCCCCACTAGTATGATCCGCATCATAATCCAGGTAGTCAAGTACACATCCTAAGGGCTTTTCCAACATGTAATAGAGAGACAATCTGTGTACACATTAAGATAAAGAGCAACCAGATAGCATACTATCATGTCGAGCAAGAAAGTCCTCCCTATATATGTCCCAGCATCCACTACAATATACATCCAATGTACAGTAATGGCCTCTAGGGCATACATATAACTAACATAAAGAACTGGTCCTGGCATGTGTAGACAGGAGACCTTACATATATCATCATGCATCAGTCCCAAGAGTTCATTAACTCTTTCTATGTTTCCAATAAACAGAGCTATGGTCATCTTATCTTTGTGACATGACTGGCAAGTTTCACAAGATATAAATTCAAACTGATTTAAATATGCATCTAAAATGTAACTTCAGCCAGTCGGGTCGCATTGATATGACCTAGTCTACAATGCCTCAAGAAGGATTCGTTCATTTCTGAACTCTTTCTCTTGTGTGTGTTCTGTATACTAGGAACTGTAGTTTGATTTAGAACATCAATGCTTTTAGATAACGTGCCTGAACCGATCAACTTTTGATATAGGAAATGTTCAAAACATTATCCATCAATACAAAATTTTATCATTTCTTTAATAATTAAAGAGATTGATATGATTTTGTATATCAGGTTCGGTATCTAATAGCATTTGTTCAGAATCAATGTATTGGTAATACAGGGTGACAGTGACCAACAGACTTGGCTGCAACACTTGCCCCGTTTTCTGTCTCATGAAACTTATCACCCGTTCTCAGTTTTCTACCTTTTTGTAGCCCTATGTAACAGATTACATATCTGGGATCCTGATCCGGTATCAAATACCCAGGATGCAGAGAATACTGAGAAACAGTCCTTTGTAATGAACACACCCGAAGAAGATGCATCATCAAGCACTTTCTTCGTTTGGGCGGCACGGGAAATCTGGTATTCCCCAATTTCCTGCTCTGTCTTATAACAATTATAAGTTGGAGCGGGACCAACGTTCCCCAGCTCAGTATAACAAGCGGGTTCGGTCAATACATCCATATTATTATCTTGATTAAGGCGTGATATGGTCGCTACCTGGAGAGAGAGAGAAGAAAACACTTTGCGTGCGCTCTTGCAAGATTAAATTGGTTATTTATTTTATCTAATCAGGATGGCTCCCACTGTTTTTATCAAATCTTCCTTCAAACCTTAAAAGGAAAGACTAGCTGGGATTAATTACACTCTACAAGTTCGCCAATCTTTCAGCCAGGCCAGTGTCGGTACTTTGAGGGAGGTTCCCCGTGCTTTCGCACGGACCTAATTACAGTAAACCTCGTTTTCCCAGAGGCATAACCCCGTTGACACCTTTCTAGACCCCTTCTTGATCGGCTAATTACAAAGTGCAAAACTCTCCCAGGAGTAACAATTACTCGCAGTGGGTATCGAGATCCAACTATCATATAGAAGGTATGCAATCTTATTGCAAATTTCAACACTTGAAACTCCCGATAATGGTTCTTACCCCTAGCACCTATGACCTTGGCTAAGGTCAACAAATCATAGGTACTAGTCAAGTTCTACCCGTCATTTCGTGATTAATTAGACCCACCCACATGACCCTTGGCTAAGGTCAACAAAGACACATGACTGTCCTAACTAATCGCATCATATGCGGTGTAGGAAGACATCACTTAGCTAATGCACACTACGCCTCGGCTATGGTCGACAAACGTAGCACGAATACTAAGTACTCTACTTCCTAAAATGACGGAGGGTTGCAGATGGTTTTTAAGAAAACCTTTAACGCTTTGAACTTGATCTCGTTGCGGAATCAAATGGTTTTTAAATGGAATGTTTTTGAGGCTTTTCTAGTTTTGCTAAAGGGGTCACTCCCGGTGAAGGGATCGTCGGCGCTTTCCACGTCGAATGAGGTGCGGGATATATCATATATATCACTGTACAAAGAAGAAACTATAGAAGCAATCAAAAGACAAACCGAGGGTTGTAGCATCTGCCAGTTATTTCTAAAGGAGTCACTCCCGGTGAAGGGATCTCGGTCCTTTCCTTATCGAATAAGGTGCAGGATGTTCTTCAAGGAACACCGCGATGCAAAGAAAGAATTGTTGCTACCTGTTTTTATTTTGAAATTCGATTCCACAACATCAATTAGGTTTATTTTCTTTCATTAATCTCATTAATGAATGTCCCATCATTTAAGTCCACCAAAACATCACAGATAAATATAACGTACGCTTATGCCATCCGCATTCGCCTCGATGTCCCGTCTGCACCGTTAGGTTAGGTAACTAACGCCAGAGCGAGGCAGGGCTAGCGCGGGTGTAAAACATAAGCAACGTCTATATAATATATCATATATACTATATATAATATGTAAGTGCACGGCGGCGCCCCGGCCGTCAATCCGACGCCGGAATGCGGAAGCGGTGAATAACTTAAAATTTGCGGACTTAGCAAACCGGCACCACCGCGCACTATAACCCGGATCGTAACCATTAACTAGTCTAAGCCAACTACAAGAAAGGGAAAGGAGATATACCGACGATCCAAGTCTTCCGGTCTTCTCGCCATCGTCCCGATCACTTGCGGAATGTCCCGTCTCCTCCTCGTCGCCGGAAGTGCACCACATCGCCTTCTTCGTTTACGGGCTCCCACCTCAATGCCGAGGCAACTCGGGCACGAAGCCGGCTACTCGACGTGCCCAAGGTTCGTTGTAGAATGTGTAGTAGAAGAAGTCTCATTTGGGGTTTATGGAGATGCCATTGTGGTGGAGGATTGATACAAGCTTTTGGAGGAGAAGCTAATATGATTTTTTTCAAGCCAAAAGAGTGTAAATCCCTACACTAGAATTTTGGACAGCCCTTGAGGGGAGAGGCCGGCCATGCAAGTGAGGGGTGAGTGAAAAAGGAGAGAGACCCTCAACTCAAGAGAGTGAATCAAGAGAATAAGCAAGTGAAAGGCTATCATCAAAAGAAATGATCACAAGCCTAAACTAACACTCCAACAACCTCATCATCAACAACCATGATGACAAAGGAAAAACCAACACTCCACCTCAACCATCACCTCACCAAGTCAAGCAATCATGAAAAAGGAAAGTCAAGTGATGGTGCTCATCATGAAAACCATCATGATGCAACAAGATGCAAAGAACCCCCTCCACTAATGCTTATTTGCAACAATGCAAATAAGCCCTCCTCCACCAATCTTCGGCCAATGAACGGAACAATGGAAATTGGCCGAAACGGAAAGCAAACTGGCAACTTCAGAAAACTGGTCCCGTAATAAATTACAGGAAAACCCCGATACTGTGCATACACACCCGCATCTGTATTTCGACCGAAATACAAATGCAATGAGACAAAATCTACACTGTACTATACTAGGATCCGGCCTATACCAAAGCCGGCTAGTAATATCTGTTCGATCCTGATCCGTGCAATACCGCACGTATCTGATCGAACCCTGCCATATAACCATACAGCCTATAGTACAAACTGTCCGATCCTGATCCGTGCAATACCGCACGTATCTGATCGGACCTTGCCATATCTCCATACGGCCTCTACAACCTTTCGCCCGAAAGCTGAGTAACTGAATGTAGGGGACTCTAAAGACTCGTCAACACCTTGGTTGTGGATTTAACCACTAGCACGTCAGAGGTATAAGCCAATACGTGACGGGCTACCAGGTACTGACCAAATGGGACGTCGATGAGGAAGCTCACCCCGACACCCAACTGAGCCTGTCAGTGACAATATCCGTGCAGTCCGGTCCGTTCGTCTATGAGTATCGCATGGCGGGCCTAGGGGGTTGGTAAAAGTCAGACCCCCAAAAGCGGTACAAGTCGTGTCGGAGTGTAGCCCAGAACACCCTGAGATACTACTGGAATACCTACCAGTAAATCTCCTTGCCTTGGCCAAGGACTTTGTGTAATGGCTCTCCTAGACACAGCACGACCTCACCCCCAATACCGGGAGAGACGAACCCCTGAAGATACGCTCACTGCCTCCATGTGGCTCGGGACTGTACCCAACTAAAACCTGTTTGCACGACTCCTTTGAGCCGTGGTAGGGTAGTAATCAAAGTACAGTGGGAACTCACACGAGACAAATGACGATCCCTAGGTCGATGAACTAACCTGCACACATGTCACCAGGGAACTGCCATCTGACGTCTGGTATATGACCAACTAGCATGTTCCCGGCGAGTCCTGTCCGGTGTACTCATAACCCAATGAGCACCTGTATACATCTTAGGTGATCCAACTGACACCAGTGGCTTGTGAGACCGGCCACCGCCCCTCGTCGGGGTCTCGACTGTATACACTAGTCTACTAATGGAGTATCGATGCCCAGTCTCGAAACTCCCACGACTAGGGACCTTTTAAGGATAAGCTTATAGACCCCCCCAGCTCCCACTTATATGATCGCCCTCATACTGCTGGTGGTCAAGCAAGAATCCTAGGGGCTCTATCAACGTGTAATAGCGACGTGTCAGGTCACCTAAAACAGTACACGATGATAAAGGTAAACCAGATAGCATACTATCATCTCGAGTAAGACTGTCCTACCGGGATAGGTCCTCCCTCAATCATTGCAATCACGTACCTGTGATCCAATAATTGACTCTGAGGGCACTATCTCCAACAATCTCCCACTTGCACTCAAGGCTAATTATTGCCATGTCGCATACTCACAGCCCGTGTGATACCGAACACCCAACTCCTCTACTAGTCAGTTTCACAAAGCTCGTTTGCGAAACTATTGCGTTCGAGGAATAGCCTCAGTGAGTGGATCCGCTTAGTTGTTTCTTTCTATGTCTCTCTATATCTCAAGTTCACGGAGAAAACCATCTCCCGAAATGAGCAATACGTGTCTTAGAATGTGTCTGGATGTCTGATGGGACATAGCTCATAAATGAACTCCAAATCCAAACTTCTTAGACTGTATCGTCAACTGAACATAATCAGTATCCTGCGCCATGCCTCCCTCAGTATTGCCTTGGATCACCTGTCCAAAATACTGCCCCTCATCAGAAGGAAAACTATAACTCTGACAACCTCCTTGTCCTCCATGTCACCTTGGAAGCCTGGAATGATAACTGTCTCCTGAATGAGGCTGTCGTTATCATATCCCTAGAACATCCACTTATGTTCTAAAACTGCTTCCGACTGTTTCTCCAGGATTGGATTAATGTCAACTTATTGCATCTAGTGCAAGAACAACATCTGGTGTGGTACTTGACATCTCATTATTGACTCAATTGCCTAAGCAAGTGATCTGTCAATCATGCCCGTCCCTCTCCCCTTCAGTCTGTAAGACACCTTTGGAGAGGGTGACTCCATTACCTGCAGGTACACTACCGTGCCAGGAGTCGTCCATCCTAAATACTCTTAGAATGCTGTCAAGTACCCTGATTGGGAAACCACCCAAATCTAGATCTAAGACCATAGATCTAGTAACCAGTATGTCTGATATAAAATCCATTTCCTTTGTGGAGAAACAACTGTGTGACGACCAAAGTATAACCGATCGTAGTGTAGGAGTTTCTTTTCCTACTCTGTGTATATCATCCAAATACCAGGATATCACACCCTACTACCATCTCAACAGATCCATCCCCTATTCTGATGAAGTCAAACCCATGACTGTCACGTCAGAAACAGATGATCTATCTCCGCTACATCTGCTTTAGTCTATAAATAGACATAAGCTACCTGTCCACCAATGCTTCCGCTGCTCCCACTGACTACGACAACCCTCTGGCAGAGTCATATAGACGTACACTTCTAAAACTGGTTTAGAACGACGCTATACTCATCCTCCCGCCGGGTCTCGTAACCTGGAACAACAGCAATGGCAATTGTGGGTAAACAAGAACTTCCCTGTCACCGTCCTTGAGGCTACCATAGTGCTTCTCGGGTGCCTGAAGTTACCCACCTTATCTGCGGAGTGGCCAATGGAATGTCAATCCAGATTGAATCTTTAGGTTCCTTATCAAATCTTCAGTAATCGTTTGTGGTTCTGGAATCACTTCCAGTTCTACCATACTCCCACTACTGTTTTCTGAAAAAATCCATTTTTATTAAAACTGTGGCGAGTCTAGAACAATATCGCTATTGTTCATCCAGATGGTAGAAAGTCAACCCGCGTCATAGCCTGGGTCAACCCACAAACAGCCATTACCGAAACGTGCCTTGAGTTGTCCAGTGTCTGGTTTTAATCATAAACCGGACAACTCCCCGTACCTTAACATCGTTAAGACATGAAATGTTCTATATCCAATATAGAAACAGAGGCACTGATTTAATTGAACCAGATTCAAATCATGCAGCTGTCCCCAGCGCATGTCAACTAAATGGAAGGAGGCCGATCAGCGTTACTCAACTTAGGAATACTTCCAATTATGAGTAACCTGAAAGAGAAGCAAGATCTCTTTATCATTACTATCAACTGAATACCATACACAAGTATCTACATCTTCGATCTCTTTGAAGAATCCCGATACTTGCTACACCTGGTTCTCTACTCTATTCAAATACCTATAACTTCTCAAAATTCGGACCCTGTGTTTCTACGAAACACTTGTCTAAAAACTAGAGAAGTCATAAGTAAACCGAATATAGTACGAGGACCAACCCCTCTGTCCTAATGGACCCTGGACAACATACAATACTTTGTATAAGTCCCTTGAGTCTGATAACTCATTCACTGTGTGTTGTAGGTTGAAATCTGTACTTATGGTTAAAAAGAATTACACCGCTGTTTAATGCTCCTTACCTAACCATCCACTGATATAGGTAAATGTCGTAGACATAATTTCAAAAAGGTATATCTCACTCTATGAAAATAGACGTACAGATATATCAATTTGAAATTGGTGCATAACATCGGATATTCAAAACCAAATATTTGCCGACCGGCAAACAGCCCAGGTGATTTCCTCAAATATCACCGATTACAACGAATCCCGATATAATGAGGATAATCACCCAATTCCCAATAACTTACTCCCACTCAACATCTGTAAAACCATACAGATGTGAGAATCGTACCTGGTAAATACATACCCTGGAGTAAGTATCTAATCGGGAAATCAGTTTTCCTTTAACATTACACAGTGAAACTGAAACATTGAAATGTTCCGATGGGGTATTCTGGTATTCCTAGTAATGCCTCTTCCAGATTCACGACTGTAACCGTATAGTTCTTTGCCACCTCTCCAAATCCCTTCATATGTCTTTAGTCTTTACCTTCTGCACACCCTTTTAGGCCAAATGGTTTTCTTCCTTCCCTACCGTTCGGCACCAGCCTATGGTTTGGAAGAAGACTATCCAATAAGCATAATGGGTGTACTGTCCCAATCCTAGGAACACTCGCAATGAGAGAGGGTGAAGATAAAAGACACCTGAATAAATCTTATTCCTATTTCTCCTGGACCAGAATCCATCCCCGAACTGGAACAAGTTCCATTCGAGTTCGTATATAACCATACGATGGAGTATCCATATAAACTGTGGATCTTCGTAGTGATACGGAGTGTCCTGGAGAAATACAAAGGTGATGTGGGAGTGGTAATGAAATATTTGGTTTGGTCGTGAATATCTGTTGCAATTTACTTTGCCCTCTTACTAATCACTTGCTTTGTCTGAACTTAATACCTTCTGCACACCATCGTTATGCTAATTGGTTTTCTTCATTCCCTACCGGTCGGCACCAGCCTAAGGTTTGGAAGAAGACAATCCAATTTGCGTAATAGGTGTACTACCCCTAAACCAAGGAGTACTCGTAACCTGAGAGAGGGTAAAATGAAAAGACAACTGAATAATCCTATCCGTTTTCTCCAGAACCGGAAACCATCCTCGAATAAATTCTTTCGAGTTCGTATCTAACCATACGATGGTTTTGTCCAATGGAAGTGGACGTTCGTAGTAATACGGGGTGTCCTGGAGAAAAAGGGTAAAAGTAGGAGTGGCAATGAGGTATGCAACTCTGACAATCCAAAAGCCGGTGTTTAAGAAGGTTCGGTCAACTTGGTCACTGAGTCAAAGTCTTAGGGTCGAGTTAATGGTCGCTGCCAAAGAGAGAGAGAGAAAAGAAACACTCAGCGTGCACTCTAACCTAGATCAGAATGGTTACCAATTTATCTAATCTGGAAACCTCCCACTGTACCTCAAATTCTCCTCCAAACCTGAAAGAAGAATTAGTCGGGGTCACCCGAGGAGTAAACTAACTCATCAGTGGGAATCGGGATCCAACTATCATTGCATGATAACGTGACGGAATCCGCTCACGCTATCACACTCCAGAAGGTATGCGCCTATCTGGCAAGTTTCAGTACTTTTGAAACTCCCGATGTGGATTTTTGCCCCATGCTCTTATGACCTTGACTAAGGCCAACAAATCATAAGTCACATGTCAAGTTCTACCCGTCATTATCCAGGTTAATTTGAATCCACCCGTACAAGCCCTTGACTAAGGCCAACAAAGCTATACGACTGTCCCAAACCAACGCATCTATCTATGCAGCATATGAATACCCAATAGCTACCAAACACTGTGCCTTGACTAAGGCCAACAAACACAGCTTGAATACTATTGACTACCCATATGAAACGACGGAGGGCTACGAATGGTTTCTGGCGAAAACCTTTAACGTAGTGAACTTGATATCGTTGAAGGAACGGATAGCTTTTTAGAAAATATAGTGACGAAAACCTTTACTAAAGAGGTCACTCCCGGTGAAGGGATCTCGGCTCTTTCCCCGTAGAATGGGGTGCAGGATATTCCAAATGAATACCACGGCGCAAAGCAAAAGTAATCGGCTATAATGAAGTTAATGCCCTGACGCAAACTTTTGTCCAAGGGGTCACTCCCGGTGAAGGGATCTCGGCCCTTGCCTCGTCGACTGAGGAGCAGGATATTCCAAATGAATACCACGATGCAAAACAAAAGTGAACGTCCTTGCAATAACAGCTTTTTGAAAAGTGTTCCAACAACATCAGATTAGGTTTGTTTTTAACTTGCATTGATCCGAATCAATGCAGTCCCATCAATTGATCACACCACAAAGAACGAAAATATACCGATGTACGTATATGCCATCCGCATTCGCCACTGGGTCCCGTCATTACCCGTTAGGTTAGCTTACTAACGACAGAGCGGGGACTGGACTAGCGCGGATGCAAAACATATACAACATCTACTAATATATATACCAATATATTATATTTCGCTCAAGGCGTGAATAAAATGCAACATCACAGAAAATGAACAGCATCACAGAAACAATACAGATATCTGGGATCCCCGGGTTTCACAGAGCCACTGCTGAAACCCGACGTTCCCCTGGTCGTGTGGATAGCCTGTGCAATGAAATCCTAGACCCCTACGGGCGCGGCAAGTCACCCGCCAAAACCTGAAGCGAGGCAGCCCCCTTCAGCGCCGTGAATGGACCACCCAGCACTTCACGGAATCCGGCAACTTGGGCACCCCTCCTGGGTCAACCTGTACCCCCTACGAGTGCGGCGAATAGCCCGCCAATCCTAGAGTGAAGCCCCCTCCGTCTCAATGCCATGAGATGCGGGCTTGTTGCCCTCCAGAACCCGGCTATCCGTGCACCCCTCCGCGGGGCAATCCTAGTACAGAAAGTAAAATATACATACACCGGGTACATCGACCGCAACCAGGCCGTGCCCCAAAATAATAATACAAACAGGCAGTGACGGCAGTCCACATGTCGGACGCTCGCCCCGCAATATCAAATGTACATAATACAACCACAACTGTACTAGCATTGCATCCAGGCTATCCCCACGACCGATCCGCAACATCACAGCAAAAACAGAACATCAACATGAAAGTCACGTTCGCAAATCCGTCTAACCGGGCTATAGCAGTTAGACCGGATTTACCGATCGAGTGACATTCACGGTCGCAGATATAATGTAAATACTGTGAAAAATGTGTTTAAAATTTTCCGATTGATCAAAAATTAACAAGTGGGCCCCAAACCAATACTGTAGCACTCACAGAAATAATTGGCCCAATTTTAATATTCCAAAACCCCTAATACTAGCCCAGAAGCCCACTGGGAAATTTTGGCCCATTGATCTCTCTAAGTTGCGGCGGATCCGCGGCCCAATAGAAGGGTGAGGCCGCGGTTCCGCGCTCTGGAAGAGGGATCAGTGCGTCGAATTTTCCCAGAGTTCTTAGAACTTTCTGAACATCATTCTGAGACCACCTGAAAAATTTTTAGACACCAAAAATTTCCAACAGAAAACTGATGCTAACAAAATACGGGTTTTGGAACTTTTTGATCGATCGGAAAGGCAAACACATTACACAAAGCTAGACTAAGTTAATGGCGAGGCTCTGATACCACTGTAAGTGCACGGCGGCGCCCCGGCCGTCAATCCGACGCCGGAATGCGGAAGCGGTGAATAACTTAAAATTTGCGGACTTAGCAAACCGGCACCACCGCGCACTATAACCCGGATCGTAACCATTAACTAGTCTAAGCCAACTACAAGAAAGGGAAAGGAGATATACCGACGATCCAAGTCCTCCGGTCTTCTCGCCATCGTCCCGATCACTTGCGGAATGTCCCGTCTCCTCCTCGTCGCCGGAAGTGCACCACATCGCCTTCTTCGTTTACGGGCTCCCACCTCAATGCCGAGGCAACTCGGGCACGAAGCCGGCTACTCGACGTGCCCAAGGTTCGTTGTAGAATGTGTAGTAGAAGAAGTCTCATTTGGGGTTTATGGAGATGCCATTGTGGTGGAGGATTGATACAAGCTTTTGGAGGAGAAGCTAATATGATTTTTTTCAAGCCAAAAGAGTGTAAATCCCTACACTAGAATTTTGGACAGCCCTTGAGGGGAGAGGCCGGCCATGCAAGTGAGGGGTGAGTGAAAAAGGAGAGAGACCCTCAACTCAAGAGAGTGAATCAAGAGAATAAGCAAGTGAAAGGCTATCATCAAAAGAAATGATCACAAGCCTAAACTAACACTCCAACAACCTCATCATCAACAACCATGATGACAAAGGAAAAACCAACACTCCACCTCAACCATCACCTCACCAAGTCAAGCAATCATGAAAAAGGAAAGTCAAGTGATGGTGCTCATCATGAAAACCATCATGATGCAACAAGATGCAAAGAACCCCCTCCACTAATGCTTATTTGCAACAATGCAAATAAGCCCTCCTCCACCAATCTTCGGCCAATGAACGGAACAATGGAAATTGGCCGAAACGGAAAGCAAACTGGCAACTTCAGAAAACTGGTCCCGTAATAAATTACAGGAAAACCCCGATACTGTGCATACACACCCGCATCTGTATTTCGACCGAAATACAAATGCAATGAGACAAAATCTACACTGTACTATACTAGGATCCGGCCTATACCAAAGCCGGCTAGTAATATCTGTTCGATCCTGATCCGTGCAATACCGCACGTATCTGATCGAACCCTGCCATATAACCATACAGCCTATAGTACAAACTGTCCGATCCTGATCCGTGCAATACCGCACGTATCTGATCGGACCTTGCCATATCTCCATACGGCCTCTACAACCTTTCGCCCGAAAGCTGAGTAACTGAATGTGGGGGACTCTAAAGACTCGTCAACACCTTGGTTGTAGATTTAACCACTAGCACGTCAGAGGTATAAGCCAATACGTGACGGGCTACCAGGTACTGACCAAATGGGACGTCGATGAGGAAGCTCACCCCGACACCCAACTGAGCCTGTCAGTGACAATATCCGTGCAGTCCGGTCCGTTCGTCTATGAATATCGCATGGCGGGCCTAGGGGGTTGGTAAAAGTCAGACCCCCAAAAGCGGTACAAGTCGTGTCGGAGTGTAGCCCAGAACACCCTGAGATACTACTGGAATACCTACCAGTAAATCTCCTTGCCTTGGCCAAGGACTTTGTGTAATGGCTCTCCTAGACACAGCACGACCTCACCCCCAATACCGGGAGAGACGAACCCCTGAAGATACGCTCACTGCCTCCATGTGGCTCGGGACTGTACCCAACTAAAACCTGTTTGCACGACTCCTTTGAGCCGTGGTAGGGTAGTAATCAAAGTACAGTGGGAACTCACACGAGACAAATGACGATCCCTAGGTCGATGAACTAACCTGCACACATGTCACCAGGGAACTGCCATCTGACGTCTGGTATATGACCAACTAGCATGTTCCCGGCGAGTCCTGTCCGGTGTACTCATAACCCAATGAGCACCTGTATACATCTTAGGTGATCCAACTGACACCAGTGGCTTGTGAGACCGGCCACCGCCCCTCGTCGGGGTCTCGACTGTATACACTAGTCTACTAATGGAGTATCGATGCCCAGTCTCGAAACTCCCACGACTAGGGACCTTTTAAGGATAAGCTTATAGACCCCCCCAGCTCCCACTTATATGATCGCCCTCATACTGCTGGTGGTCAAGCAAGAATCCTAGGGGCTCTATCAACGTGTAATAGCGACGTGTCAGGTCACCTAAAACAGTACACGATGATAAAGGTAAACCAGATAGCATACTATCATCTCGAGTAAGACTGTCCTACCGGGATAGGTCCTCCCTCAATCATTGCAATCACGTACCTGTGATCCAATAATTGACTCTGAGGGCACTATCTCCAACATAATATATATCTGAACATATCACATGATCACATCACAGATAACGCAGCAGAAAGTATCATATGAAATATTGGATATACTAGAACGTCCGTGTTTTCAATACGAGCCAGTATAAAACACGTATTCCACGGTCGTGATGAATAGCCAATCCCACACCCCTAGACCCCTACGAGAGCGGCAAGCAACCCTACCAATTCTAGGGTTAGGAGACCCGGACTCGACTCCTCGAGATGGTCTCCCACTGGACCCTAGAACCCGGTTACTTGTGCTCCCTTCCTTGGGTCTATCCTAATGCGGAAAAGTAAATAATATACATCCACGGTGACATCTTCCGCAACCTAGAAGTGCCCCAATAAAAGAATATTACATACAAGTTTTTACATGAATGAAAATGAAAAACACTCATCTCACATAAAAACCCCCGGCTATTCAAACACGACGATCCAATATAACATATCCAGTAACACATAACATCACATGTCATCAACGTAAGTAAATATGCGCATCCCAATTGTCGTTGACATATAGCAACGAAACCGGTGATATCACATATTACATTTACGGTCACAGAAAAGAAAGTGTAAAGCTACAATAGTTGGAATCCGCAAACTCTTTAGACATTGCATACCTAATCAAATGAAATACTTAGACATCGCATGCCTAACAATTATAAACCCCGCATTTTAGTCTCAATATCGAAAACTCTTTTCAATATCAAGTCGGGCAATTCAATAGGATTCCTGGCATTCAGATCGAATGCTCGTCGCAAACTTTATTAGGCGGCCGCATGTTCATACCAGAATATTGCATTTTATACCGCCGATTCTTACGCTCGGTTGTTTATAGGTAGGTTCTTTTAATCCGTGTTTGTTACATATTTACAGATTACAGGTTTCCAGTCCAAATATTGCAAATCAAGACAAAATCTCCACAGTTACGTCAAAATACAGAACATCTGTCACAGCAGATAAAAGCCGGGTTCCGGTCATCCATATCCGTCCAGTGCCGAGTACCAGTTCCAGAGATAAGACATATGACAGTGGTCATTCGTGTCTGGGACAAGCACAGAGCACGAGGGGGGCTGCACAAGAATCAATGGGTGCGCGGAGCTCGAGGGAGATAGAAGTAAAAAGTGAAGAAAATAATGCAATCTTGGACTAAGAAATCTGAAGATATTCTGGAAGACTTTGTGCAGTGTAAAGTTTTCAAACACGAGAAAATATAAAACCAGGAAAACTCCCAAAAGATGACAGACCAACACCACTAAATGGCCGCGGATCCGCGGCCAATATGGGGTCTAGGCCGCGGTTCCGCGGCCATATAGGCGCCTCAGGTTGTCAATTTTCAGGGGCAGTTTGGGGATTTCATATTATGCCAGATTCTTGCCCTAGGTTTCCATTTACCCTCCTATAAATACCCCGGTTCTGAGCCAAACCAAGGAGCACTTTCTTATCCATTTCTTTAGCCTCTTTTAGTATAGTTTTGTTCTTCTTCTTCTTCTTCATCTTTCCTCCATGAAAATGTAGTGAGAGCATTGAGTGGATGATCAATGAAGATGAGGTTTTTTTTTTATCTTTCTTGTTAGTTTAACTTCCCCTTGAGATTCTTGCTTTCTCTTGATCTTTCAACCTCTTCATTGAGCTTGAAAGTTTAAGGGTTTGTTATTGATCTCAAGGGTTGTATCTTCTTATGGAATTAGTTCTTCATTTCACATGAGTTCTTTACCCTTCTCTTGATCTTGCAACCTCTTGATTGAGCTTGCAAGTTTAAGGGATGGCTATTGATCCCATGCTTGTCTTGAGTTCTAGTTTCTAGTTTTCTTTCTTGCTTTTTATTACTTGCCTTTTATTACCTTGCTTTACTTTCTTGCAATTTAAATTCATGCACTTGATTACTTGTAATCTTTTCTTTTCTTTGTTCTTTTCTTTTGCTCTTTTTGGTTCTTTTTGTGAATGGTTGTAATTATTTTTGTTGTTAAGAATCAATATGATATTGTAAGTTAACATTTCTTTGCTCATTTCCTTTTCCCGTTATTTTCCATTGAACTCTGTCCAAACGTTACGCAAGCGCTCCGTTAGGCACCCTACCCTAACAAGGTAACGGTGATTCCTAACCGAGACCGGTTGCGTTCGGTTTGGCCGGAGGCGAAAGCAAGAGACAAGAACGGAAGGACAAGGGTAAATAAGCCGGATTCCACGAATACCACGCTTAAATCCCCTAATCCACGTTGTTGCCGATTGCTCTAGCTTCAATTGGTCAAGACTCGGCTCAAAGGTTCTCAGTACGGATTTCTTTAGCTTACACTTTCGTGTCTTTTCTTAACAACTTTATACTTGAAAATAATACACATAGGTTAGACTGAACAAACATACACAAATTCTTTATTGACTCGTCTAAAACAAGAAAGGACATACAACCATCTCCCTGTGGATCGACCCGTGCTCAACCGGCTAGCTGCAAAGTGACACCGTCTTGATCGCGGTTATAACTTTAGAATTTTGAACATCCGACACGCTCTTGGCGTGCGATCAAATGGCGCCGTTGCCGGGGAGACGGTAGCGTATTTTCTTTCTTGTTATTCGGGTTAATATTCTTTTTGTATATATTTATAAATAAAAAAAAATCGTTTTGTTATTTTTGATCATTTTTGTGGGCAAGAGTGCAGATTTTTGCCGATTTGCAAACTACGATTGTGGGGAGCAAAGTATACGTTCAAGGCTAAGGTGATTGCAAAGTACAGTGCCAAAGATCCGGGTAGTTTGACCCGCGCCAGCGAACTTTTCAAGCTTACCGGATTTGATTCAACCGGGGTTTCCTAACCCAAAAACTTAACGGTACTTACTCTACTAACACCTTCTTCTCAAATCCGACGCATCCAATATACTATTCTTTGCAGGATTCTTTGCAAGTTCGCTAGCAAGCGCTAAAAATTGAGTAACCCGTATTTGTTGCAGTGCCGTGCTTAAACTAAAAAACGATTGTTTGATTCTTTATAGAATTTTTATTGAATTGCGCATTGCATACATTAATACGGACTTAAGGGCAAGCGAACCCCACAACATACGGTAAAGGATTTCATCACCTTTTCCGTCGCCCACAAATCACGAACTTGAGCATAACATTTACCCGCACAAAATTTAAAAGAAACTAGACTTTAAGCCTTAAGGACTTCGCGCTCACTAGGAGAAGTTAACTGTGTTTAGAACCCCGCTTAACGGTATATTGTTTACGGGGTGTCTAGGAAAGTGTTAACGGTGAAACCGCCAAAAGAGAAAGGGTTATTTAATTAAGGAACTTCGCGAAAGCGTTGGAAAACCTCCCCTTATCTCTGCACTTACCTGGCCTCGTGATCAGTGTATCTTGGGTCTGTTTCTCGACACAGTTTTACTTCGACAATCAAGTTCTGGAGCAGGTCTAGTTGACCTAGGTGAACCCTAGAACGATTAGGTGTGTGGTATTTTTGTATCGTGATTGTTTTTGTCCAGATTCTTTTTGTGTGTATATTTCATTCTTTTGTTAAAAACTAAAAAAAAAATCACATTCTTTTCCCCCTCCTTTTTCTCTGCCTTTCTTTCTTTCTCTCTTCATATCATGGGTACCCCTCCTCGCAAAACTCTTGCTGAACTTTGGTACCCACAACCAGACATTACTTCTTACGGTTCTTGTTTTGGCCGAACGTCGAACGATCCCTCCATGCCCAAAGTTTCACTGAAAGATCGCATAGCAGCGTCTAGGACAAACACTTGCACTCCTCATTCCACTTTGTATCAACCTTTTCAACCTCCCGCACCCGCTTATGTTGATACCCCTTTTGCAAGTCGTCCTTTGTCCATTGCTGAACATATTGAACAATCCCGTAGCCGATCTTTCACTCCTTTCACCACTTCAAATTCTTGGGATCAACAATTTCATTCACCTTCTTATCCAAATGTTGATCCTACCCCTATCCAACCATTCAATTCCTACCAATCCTACGTTACCTTTGCACCTTCCCCAGACATTGCTTTAGAACCGCCATTTGGGAGTTTTCAGTATCCAAACAACTTTGAATCTTTTACTGAAACCCCTTCACAACTTATGTCTAGTCTGGAACAGTCGTTGGAAGACTTTAGGGTAGCGTCAAGCCAACAGATGATGGATTTGAATGCATCCATAGCCGCTCTCATACAACCTACTGACCCGGTAGCTAGTTTCCAGCTAGCTCCAAATTTTCCAATGTATGAAGAGGCGGTAGGACAGGATGAGAATTTGAGTGGAGAGAGTGAGCTGTATACCCTTCGAAATCAAACCTACCCGTTTCAAATTGAATCCCACAACTCCTGTGTTGAAAGTCTATCAAGTGTTCCAAATGAATTATCAGATGAAGATAGAATGTTTAATGAGTTGTGCGACTTTGTAGTGTTTGATTTGCCAGATTGTGAAGAGACCTTGCCAAGTGAAACCACACCCAATCCTTTTGACCTCTACACCTCCATCTTAGAACCTGAATTGATTGAAATCCATACTTTTGATAAGGTGTCTGAGAAAATTGACTTTCACTTGATTAAGGATATTGACGCCGGGAATATTTTGGATGATGAACCTGTAGATTTGGTAGAGTTTTTATCTTCAATTCATCATCCCGAGTCATTAAATATTTTTCCCGAACCCCATATGCATCTGGATTTTGAAGAGAAATGCATGGATGTGCTAAATTTTTGTAGGGTTCCTAGGCACCCTAATGAGGTCTCACGAGGCATCAACCATGCCAATTTCAAATTTCACGGTGCCGAGAAACCCTAAACTACGGATCGTTAGCTAGATGTCTAGGCGAAAAGTAAACTAGTTAACACTTAACTAATGGGAAACGGAAATACAACCTTTGTAGATCCGGTCCTCCACCTCCACGGCTCCGTGATGAAGTCATCTCCGCTGTCCAAATCAAAATCCGGGCTCTAGCGTCGGCTTCGTCGGAGAAATGGCGAGCTAGGTCGTCGATGTCCATGCCGAAGATGATCTACGTCGAGGCATCGCTAGATCAAGCTCCAACTTCACCAAGTCAAGAAACTTGTGAAGAAAACACACTCTACTACTTGGCAAGAGGTAGAGGATGAAGAAATAGGAAGTGGGTAGAATTTAGAATTAAATAACTTATCATATCATTTTCTTCTTCTTCTTCCTTGAACTCAAGAAGAAAACCTTGAGGTCATCAATGGTGATTGATGATAAAGAGTGAGAAATCCAATTCTAAAGTCTACCCACTTCCTATTTCTTCATCCTCTACCTCTTGCCAAGTAGTAGAGTGTGTTTTCTTTACAAGTTTCTTGACTTGGTGAAGTTGGAGCTTGATCTAGCGATGCCTCGACGTAGATCATCTTCGGCATGGACATCGACGACCTAGCTCGCCATTTCTCCGACGAAGCCGACGCTAGAGCCCGGATTTTGATTTGGACAGCGGAGATGACTTCATCACGGAGCCGTGGAGGTGGAGGACCGGATCTACAAAGGTTGTATTTCCGTTTCCCATTAGTTAAGTGTTAACTAGTTTACTTTTCGCCTAGACATCTAGCTAACGATCCGTAGTTTAGGGTTTCTCGGCACCGTGAAATTTGAAATTGGCATGGTTGATGCCTCGTGAGACCTCATTAGGGTGCCTAGGAACCCTACAGTGGTATCAGAGCCTAGCTAGAGCCTTAGGCGAAGTCTAGAAGGAATTTGAAGTCCGAACGACCCGAAAACCCAAACCTTAACATGCTCTCTGTCCTTTTTCTAAAATCTGGGATTTTTCAACATTAAAAATATGCAGAAAATCAAGCAGGGTTTTCTAAGAATTACTGTAAATTTCGTGGACCTAATTCAACTTTCCCACCGCGGTTCCGCGGCATGAGCAAGGCTCATGCGGCGGATCCGCGGCCGTACGGCCACAGTATTTAAATTATTTTGCACAGTAATTCTTAGTTTCCAGTGGTGATTTTTCTGGGAATTTTTAATATTTTTTCTAGAGTTGAATTTTCTGGGATTGATTTGGGGATTCGGTGTTTCGATCGGAGTATCAAATTTTGTCTATGTGGCTTTCCGGATAAATTTTTAGAATATGTTAAAAAGTTCGACCGGATATAAATACCCAATTTTTCCCCTGTCGGGAAATTTCCAAGTGTTGGATTTTTCCGTAGTTTAACGACATTCTAAGTAGTGCAAGTAACGCGATGGACCCTCTAGAAGACAACAAACCTTAACTCGATTATGTGACCGTCTTGAACTGCCCTTTGAACCTTCGGGTTTGGGGCAGTACGGCATGCCACATGTGAGGCGTTGGCTTGACCCTTCTACGGCTGGACCGTCGGTACTGAGGCACGAACTGAATGTTGTTAGACTTATTTCATGTGTTGAGCTGTATCGGGAAAACTTGGGTGTTCGATTGTTCGATCGGAAAGTTTATCATTTTCTATTTATCCGGAATGGGATACAATAATTGGAATTCACAAGTAGTTATGAGATAACTGAATGAATGTTATAAACATAGCACTTTAGTCTCATTTGATTGGTTGCCACGGAATTTTGATGTGATCAAAAGTCCATCGCAATCACGTAGCGTACGCGGATACTCGCCGGGTAAACTTAATAGACAGCCTCACTCCATAGCCCCGACCAAGTGACTGTAGGAGAACCCCGTCGCCGAAAGCATCCGTTCGGGTGCTCGCGGTAGCGGTGTTCCGCCTTGGTGCACTTCGTCGACGGTATCGGGGGTGCAGCCGTCTACTGAAGTTTGCGACGAGCATTCGATCAGGATGTCGGGAATCCTGTTGAATTTCCCGACTTGATATTGAAAAGAGTTTTCGATTTTGAGACTAAAATGCGGGGTTTATAATTGTTAGGCATGCGATGTCTAAGTAATTCATTTGGTCAGGCATGCGATGTCTGAGGTGGTTGCGAATTCCAACTGTTGGTATTTGGTGATTCATTCCTGTCGGGTGGCGTTTGGACGTCAACGACAAGTGGATTTTGATTGTGTTTACATGCGAGTCGATGGGTTTTTACCTATGCGGGTAGCGTGTGCTATTTTGGTTTCCGATGTGATTTTCATGTGCTTTAGCATTGTGATATACTTGTAGGTACCCCGCGTGATGTTGAGGCAAAGGAGGTGAAGATAGCGACATCGGCTTTGGCACACGAGAAGCAAGGTGAGTAGATTTATATCTACGGGGAGAAGTCGGGTGGATGGCGTATAGCACCCCCGTAGTCCGTGGTGATGTATACGAATACGTATACACACGAATATTTATTATGTGTTGTTTAGGGTTATTGATGGTAATAATGATATTTTGATGATAAGAATATATTGGTTTAGTATAGTGCGAATCCTAGAGTAGTGGTTGCACTCACACATACATTTACACACATACTTGCATTCATTCTTTCATTTATTAGAGTGCATATGATGGTGCGTATATCTACACATGGGTATGGGACTATGTGTTTATATACGGGATTGGAGGATGATACGTGGTTTGAGATGATACTTGATGTGAGGCCGTGAGATCGGCGATGTGACATAGCTTGTCTTCGAGGTGCGATATGATAGTTTTAGCGGGCCTTTGGACATGTGCTTTACCCGCATTCATATTTTTATAGATGGTATCGATTTGTACTAGACTTAGAGTAGTACCCCAGATTATGCGATCTGATGATAGTCATACCTGATATGTGATGAGGTACTGTGATATTAACCCCTACCCAGCTATTGGGATGCCGTACGACGATCTACCGTACGAGCCGATATTGATGATAGATCCGCACTCATGACTCGAGGATATCTTACGATATGTTATTGAGGCGGGATCACCGACTATCATATCTATATATTTTGACTCAGATTAGGTGGTTTCTTACCCCTCCTGTCTAGATTACTTAGTAGACATTAGACTGGACCGAGTCATACCTATTTCAAACTAACGAATCGGGGATATTTTAAAGATAGGCAGAAGGGTCATACGGATATTTTCAAATGATGTATCTCTTCTTAAAACACCGTAGCCCTTGTTTTTGCAAAAGCCCTGATTCGTCTTATTTCAAATGGCACCCCTGCATGACTTGTACAGATTGGTGTAGATTCTTTACTTTTGCGTTGATTATTCGATTCCGCATATTCATGCTATTTGCATTGCATCGCTTGTACTGTGGTTATATTTCAGTCATGCTGCTAGGACACCAGCACCATTATCGATGATGCATATGTTCCACGTACACTTGTTGCCGGCTCACACACTCATCATCGATAATTGCCATGTCACTACACTATAGTACTATTGCATTCATGATATGATTCTGGCATGGCATATTGTACACTTATACCTGTACACATATATAGATGATTCTAGCTTGATTGGGGATTTGGGAACCGCAAGATACTCTTTAAAAACAGATTCCTTTTAAAAGAGCGGTCTCCCTCGACATATGCACATTATTATTCCATGTTGCATGACTTACTGATATGCTTGCATTACTGTTACATGCCGCATACATCATGCTTTGACTGTACGCATTGAGATATGTTGTTTCTATGATATTTCTGGATTTGGGAACCGAGGGTATTTCAAAAGAGAATACGTCATTTCTTTAAAAACCCGGTTACCCTTGATATGATATTTCAGTGCGTCCACCATGTGTTTTCTCGGTGCTGAGAGCGACATGTGTAACCCGAATCGAGGCGTGTATGAGCCGATTGCGGGTACATGGTGGACCCGGTATGGTTCCCCTCGGCAAGATGATCGATGAGCTTTGCCGATTGAGCCTGGAGGCGGGCGAGTACCTACTGGTGATTGGTTGGACCTGGCGGTTATCCGGAGGATACTGACCAGAGTCGATGGATAGATTTGGGCGTCCTGCCGGGGCCGAGGGCCGATACCGCAGACAGAGCCCGCGGGCCGATCCGGACTGACGGAGCCCGATATATGAGGATTTATGTGCCGATGCTGGGCACAGTTTTCATGATGTTTTCGAGTGCCGATGCTGGGCACTCCGGTTCCATGATTTTGACGTGTCGCGATGGACACGGGTGGGTTATATCCTCATATTTCCATGCACAGGTTTCATGATATTTACTTGCATGATGGTTATTGTCATTGGGTGACGAGTGGACGGGATCCACGTGTGTGCAGATTTGATTACATTGATCATACCTCATATTCATGACATGCTATTACCTGAGGCACTAGCACGAGCACTTGGCATTACACTCATGTAGAGATTACATTGCCAGTTTAGCATGCTTCAGCTTTATTCATATTGAGGTTTATTTATATCTGATCGTATTGACCTAGGATGGGTCATGCATTCGATCTCTGCTTGTAGATATTTTCTATTCACGAGTTGGCAACTCACCCCCATTGTGCCCCAGTCCTTGCAGGTTTTTGCCGTACAGATTCCATAGCGGCATTTCTGGCACACTGCTTCCTTATGGGTGACTTGCTTGGATAGGTGGGTTCTTTTGTATCAGAACCGCCATTGTTCATGTATCATTTATTGTATCTAGAATTTCCATCAACCAAAACTTGTATATTGTTTCAGACTTAGAAAACAGTGTTGTTTTATTTCGACCTTAGAGTCGCGCTAGTAGTATTACGGTTTTCTAGCTGTTTTGAGTTTCTTTTTTTGGGTTTTGATCCTCGCCCTTTGGCGTTGTATATTATTATTGCTTGCGTGGTTGTGACCGTCGATGGACGAAGAGCTAGCTCCCGCTTGGGGATGCCTTTTATCATTTCATATATATTATTCTTGTTGTACCCCGTTCGGGGCTAGTTTTTACAAAGGAAACTCTGCCGAAATTTTCAGGAAAGGTTACACATTTTAAAAAAAATGCATATTCGGCTTAGTTATTTAAAAACTTTGATCTCCAAACATGATTTCCTTACTTTTCAAAAACAGTTTTTCCTTATTTACTCTTTAAATGGTTTTAGATTGCTGGGCTTTTGGCTTACTTGGATCAGATGGGGTCCTATAGACTTCATATGGTTCAAGGGCCAGTCACGTGCTCTTTCGGGTCGTGACATGGGCGATGGATGATCCCATATCCATCGGTGTTTGACATCAGAGATGATATACGGGTGCTCAGTAGAGACTGGGTACACTGGACGGACTCGCCGAGAACTCCCAGATGGTATTATACCTCACGTCAGATGGCAGTTCTCTGGTGACACTGGTACAGAGTAGTCTGTTGACCCGAGATCGTCATAGAGTCTTGTGTGGTTCCCACTGTGCTTTGATTTCCATCTTACCACGTCCAAGAGGGCGTGCAAAACGGTGGTTTTTGGGTACAGTCCCGAATCACATGGAGGCAATGAGCGATAGGAGGGGATCCGTCTCTCCCGGTATAGGGGGTTGATGTTGCGCTGTGTTCGATTGGCTATAACAGGAAATCCCTGGCCAGGGTTGCTGAGATTTACTGGTAAGTGTTACCAGTAGTTTCTCGAAGTGTTATAGACCTCATATCGACACGACTTATCGAGCTATTGGGGTCTGACGTTTACCACCCCTAGGCGAGATATGCGACATATCAGACGATCAGACCGGACTGTACGGTAGTGTTACTGGTTGGATTCACAGGAGTGTGAGCGGGCTTGCTCGTAGATCTTCTGATCGCTCAATACCCGGGTGGCCGTTACGTTTAGCAGACCGCTTGCGGCTTGTGGGTGTTTGATATGATCATCATCTGCTGCCGGTGTATTGACGAGTCTTTAGAGTCCTACACAGAGGTTTCCTGGCTCAAACGAAACGAAATAGGAGCCCATATGAGATATGTGCGGGACCGAGAATAATGCGTGTATGTGATACCGTATTCTATTCTCGCGATAAATGTATCGAATGGTTGTATGCGATATAACCTAGTTATCGATTCAAGCGTTGATTCGATAAGCCGATATATTGTATACTAGTCGGTTGTGTGCGACATGACCGGATCATTGAATCAAGTGTTGATTTAATGATTTAATGCATATTTATATATTTGATATATTACTTTGCATCAACTAGTATCGGTTTACTTAAGATGGATTTTCTCACTCGGATTGTACACATTGTATATGTGATATACTTTTGTGCACTTGATTGTATCATGTTTGATGATACATGAAATGCTAGGGTTTTTGTATAAAGATCAAACCATGGTTACATGATTATGGTTAGGGTTTTGTTTTATTCACTTATTTATTTATCCATTTCAATAAATAAGTGAATAAAAAAAAACCCTAACCATAATCATGTAACCATGGTTTGATCTTTACACAAAAACCCTAGCATTTCATGTATCATCAAACATGATACAATCAAGTGCACAAAAGTATATCACATATACAATGTGTACAATCCGAGTGAGAAAATCCATCTTAAGTAAACCGATACTAGTTGATGCAAAGTAATATATCAAATATATAAATATGCATTAAATCATTAAATCAACACTTGATTCAATGATCCGGTCATGTCGCACACAACCGACTAGTATACAATATATCGGCTTATCGAATCAACGCTTGAATCGATAACTAGGTTATATCGCATACAACCATTCGATACATTTATCGCGAGAATAGAATACGGTATCACATACACGCATTATTCTCGGTCCCGCACATATCTCATATGCGCTCCTATTTCGTTTCGCTTGAGCCAGGAAACCTCTGTGTAGGACTCTAAAGACTCGTCAATACGCCGGCAGCAGATGATGATCATATCAAACACCCACAAGCCGCAAGCGGTCTGCTAAACGTAACGGCCACCCGGGTATTGAGCGATCAGAAGATCGACGAGCAAGCCCGCTCACACTCCTGTGAATCCAACCAGTAACACTACCGTACAGTCCGGTCTGATCGTCTGATATGTCGCATATCTCGCCTAGGGGTGGTAAACGTCAGACCCCAATAGCTCCATAAGTCGTGTCGATATGAGGTCTATAACACTTCGAGAAACTACTGGTAACACTTACCAGTAAATCTCAGCAACCCTGGCCAGGGATTTCCTGTTATAGCCAATCGAACACAGTGCAACATCAACCCCCTATACCGGGAGAGACGAATCCCCTCCTATCGCTCATTGCCTCCATGTGATTCGGGACTGTACCCAAAAACCACCGTTTTGCACGCCCTCTTGGACGTGGTAAGATGGAAATCAAAGCACAGTGGGAACTACACAAGACTCTATGACGATCTCGGGTCAACAGACTACTCTGTTCCAGTGTCACCAGAGAACTGCCATCTGACGTGAGGTATAATACCATCTGGGAGTTCTCGGCGAGTCCGTCCAGTGTACCCAGTCTCTACTGAGCACCCGTATATCATCTCTGATGTCAAACACCGATGGATATGGGATCATCCATCGCCCATCTGTATGGGTCGAGAAGGTATATGCTAGTCTACTCTGGTATATCGATGCCCCGTCTCGATACACCCACGACTAGGGACTTTGAAGGATGTACTTATGGACTACCATGTCCCCACTAGTATGATCCGCATCATAGTCCAGGTAGTCAAGCACACATCCTAAGGGCTTTACCAATATGTAACAGAGAGACAATCAGTATACACATTAAGGTAAAGTTCAACCAGATAGCATACTATCATGTCGAGCAAGAAAGTCCTCCCTATATATGTCCCAGCATCCACTACAATATACATCCTATGTACAGTAATGGCCTCTAGGGCATACATATAACTAACAATTTTGAGGAGAATTTTGAGGATAGCTTTGAGGATGAACCAGTTTTAATTGATGAGTCGGATTTTCCAGTTCATCCTATTCCTGTCACTAACTGTGTACACCCTCCTGAACCTTTAACCGATAACCTTCTTCAACCACTTCCTTCCATCCTTTCCATCGTTCCGACCTGGCAAGAAACCGTATCACTTCCATTTCCATTGTCTGGTTTACCAAGTTCGGTGTACCCATGGTTTCTCACGAATCTTGAGGGATTTGACCCCATTTCTCGACGGGTTAATATATTAGCACAATTGCTTTTCACACATCGGTCATCACAAATTGTGCTAATCTATTCACTCCATTTCCACCCTCAAGTTCGTATTCCAGTTCCTTCTCCCTTCCGCCATTCTTCTTCTCATATACCAAGACTGTATCTCGCTTTTATCTCCATACGGTCTCGCGTATTCTCCATTTCTTTCCTCTTCAGTTTCTTTCACCAACCCGCATCTTACAGAGATAGAATTTTTGAATGGTTGGTGTTAACTTTTGGCCTTTGTAAGGCCTTGTATAGCTTGATTCTATTCTCTTTCCCCCCTAATCCTGAACTTCAACGCTTAACAGTGGAAACACTGTTTTACTTAAGTTTGAGGGGAATCCCTTTTTGTATATATTTTTTTTGTTTTCCTTTTGTTTTGTATATAATTTGTTTCTAGGGAGCGCCGACAATTTTGACCCTCTTGGTGTAGCTTGACAGTGAGGGCACTGTCAAGTTTAAGTTTGGGGGTGTGCTCGGTAAGCTTTCTTCCTTCGCATTCATGTGTATATTTTGCATTTGCATACTTTATTAAAAAACCCATAAAAATCGAAAATTTTGCAAAAATATAAAAACTTTGTCGTCAAGTTAGCTAATAGGGTAACTTCGATCTTTATTCCAAAAGTTTAGTTGATATGATAGAAATAACTAAATTCTAGGCCTAGGAATTGAAAATCCTAAAAATAACCCTCATTCTGTTTAAACTTGGTGATTATACGTCCTTACAGTTTTTTTGAGAAATAGGTAATCTTGAGTTCAGTTCTTGAGTTAAGTCAAGATGAAGGGAAAGTATTGAAGCTCTACTGAAGGATAAGTCTGAAAAATAGTTTCTTTTCTTGAGTTCAAATTTAGAAAGTATATACCCTACAAACTGCACTTACACGCACCTTGAAACTTGGGATAGTAGAGGATGCCTAGAAATACTCTTGCCTGAAAGCCTAGTATGAAAGAAAAAACGGTATTTAAAGCTAAACACCAAAAGAGCATATTGAAAAATATGTCCGGTCTTGAAAAAGAAAAAGAAAAAGAAAAAAATAGAATAAAGTCAAGACCTGGAAACTGCTATTTACGCTTTAAGCTCACAAATTCAGTAATCGGCTGTTAGTGCCTCAAGAAGCATTAATAGTCGCATGAAAGGTGTGTGAGAAAATCCGTCCATCCTTAATGAAAAGAAGTAGTATTAGGTATTAGGGCAAGGGTATTATAGCTTGAATTGAATTCTCAAGTGGAGGGGTGCAAAGATACACACACGTAGGGGTATACAATCGATATTTGGATAAAAGATAGAAATAAAGAATAAGACTTGTGTTTTCTGTAAAGTTGATAAAAATCCCTGATTTAAGGCCACACTTTAGAAGGAAAACTCAGGAGAACCAATATCTTTTTAAACTTTTTTGGAATGTATATGATCTAAGGTTAAATAGATAGGAGGTGTGAAAAATAAGGGTTGAATATTTCTAACTTAGGATGATAGAGTTTCTAATGTAAATACTAAACTGTAGGAGTAGAATCATTGTTAACTTATGACACTAGCTTGACGGGATTTTGTGGGTAGTATCCGCTGAAAACCCTCAGGAGACAACACTCCTCCTACTAGGGACACCTAGAGGTTTAACGGCTTATTGCACGTGCTCAGTGCAATCGCGTTCCCTGCGAAAGTGCGGTTAGGATTTTATTTTTGTGAATAATTGGTTTTGCTCGGGACGAGCAAAAGTTAAGTTTGGGGGTATTTGTTCATACCAGAATATTGCATTTTATACCGCCGATTCTTACGCTCGGTTGTTTATAGGTAGGTGCTTTTAATCCGTGTTTGTTACATATTTACAGATTACAGGTTTCCAGTCCAAATATTGCAAATCAAGACAAAATCTCCACAGTTACGTCAAAATACAGAACATCTGTCACAGCAGATAAAAGCCGGGTTCCGGTCATCCATATCCATCCAGTGCCGAGTACCAGTTCCAGAGATAAGACATATGACAGTGGTCATTCGTGTCTGGGACAAGTACAGAGCACGAGGGGGGCTGCACAAGAATCAATGGGTGCGCGGAGCTCGAGGGAGATAGAAGTAAAAAGTGAAGAAAATAATGCAATCTTGGACTAAGAAATCTGAAGATATTCTGGAAGACTTTGTGCAGTGTAAAGTTTTCAAACACGAGAAAATATAAAACCAGGAAAACTCCCAAAAGATGACAGACCAACACCACTAAATGGCCGCGGATCCGCGGCCAATATGGGGTCTAGGCCGCGGTTCCGCGGCCATATAGGCGCCTCAGGTTGTCAATTTTCAGGGGCAGTTTGGGGATTTCATATTATGCCAGATTCTTGCCCTAGGTTTCCATTTACCCTCCTATAAATACCCCGGTTCTGAGCCAAACCAAGGAGCACTTTCTTAGCCATTTCTTTAGCCTCTTTTAGTATAGTTTTGTTCTTCTTCTTCTTCTTCATCTTTCCTCCATGAAAATGTAGTGAGAGCATTGAGTGGATGATCAATGAAGATGAGGTTTTTTTTATCTTTCTTGTTAGTTTAACTTCCCCTTGAGATTCTTGCTTTCTCTTGATCTTTCAACCTCTTCATTGAGCTTGAAAGTTTAAGGGTTTGTTATTGATCTCAAGGGTTGTATCTTCTTATGGAATTAGTTCTTCATTTCACATGAGTTCTTTACCCTTCTCTTGATCTTGCAACCTCGTGATTGAGCTTGCAAGTTTAAGGGTTGGCTATTGATCCCATGCTTGTCTTGAGTTCTAGTTTCTAGTTTTCTTTCTTGCTTTTTATTACTTGCCTTTTATTACCTTGCTTTACTTTCTTGCAATTTAAATTCATGCACTTGATTACTTGTAATCTTTTCTTTTCTTTGTTCTTTTCTTTTGCTCTTTTGGGTTCTTTTTGTGAATGGTTGTAATTATTGTTGTTGTTAAGAATCAATATGATATTGTAAGTTAACATTTCTTTGCTCATTTCCTTTTCCCGTTATTTTCCATTGAACTCCGCCCAAACGTTACGCAAGCGCTCCGTTAGGCACCCTACCCTAACAAGGTAACGGTGATTCCTAACCGAGACCGGTTGCGTTCGGTTTGGCCGGAGGTGAAAGCAAGAGACAAGAACGGAAGGACAAGGGTAAATAAGCCGGATTCCATGAATACCACACTTAAATCCCCTAATCCACGTTGTTGCCGATTGCTCTAGCTTCAATTGGTCAAGACTCGGCTCAAAGGTTCTGAGTACGGATTTCTTTAGCTTACACTTTCGTATCTTTTCTTAACAACTTTATACTTGCAAATAATACACATAGGTTAGACTGAACAAACATACATAAATTCTTTATTGACTCGTCTAAAACAAGAAAGGACATACAACCATCTCCCTGTGGATCGACCCGTGCTCAACCGGCTAGCTGCAAAGTGACACCGTCTTGATCGCGGTTATAACTTTAGAATTTTGAACATCCGACACGCTCTTGGCGTGCGATCACCGCACCCCCGATGCCGTCGACGAAGTGCACCAAGGCAGAACATCGCTGCCGCGAGCACCCGAACGGATGCTTTCGGCGACGGGGTTCTCCTACAGTCACTTGGTCGGGGCTATGGGGCGTGGCTATCTATTAAGTTTACCCGGCGAATATCCGCGTACGCTACGTGATTGCGACGGACTTTTGATCGCATCAAAATTCCGTGGCAACCGATCAAGTGAGACTAAACTGCCATGTTTATAACATTCATTCAGTTATCTCATAACTTCTTGTGGATTCCAAATATTGTATCACATTCCGGATAAATGGAAAATGTTAAACTTTCCGATCAAACAATCGAACACCCAAGTTTTCCCGAAACAGCTCAACACATGAAATAAGTTTAAAAACATTCACTTCGTGCCTCAGTACCAACGGTCCAGCCGTAGAAAGGTCAAGCCAACGCCTCACATGTGGCACGCCGTACTGCCCCAAGCCCTAAGGTTCAAAGGGCAGTTCAAGACGGTCACATAATCGAGTTAAGGTTTGTTGTCTTCTAGAGGGACCATCGCGTTACTTGCATTACTTGGAACGTCATTAAACTACGGAAAAATCCAACAATTGGAAATTTCCCGGCAGGGGAAAAAGTGGGTATTTATATCCGGTCGAACCTTTTAACATATTCTAAAATTACCCGGAAAAACACATAGACAAAGTTTGATAATCCGATCGAATTTACGAACTCCCAATACAACCCAGAAAACTCAACTCTTGAGTGATATTTAAAAATTCCCAGAAAATACAGCACCTAAATATAAGAATTACTGTGCAAAAATTAATGGAGGATGTGACCATACGGCCGCGGAACCACCGCCGCATGCAGGATTATGCTGCGGTTCTGCGGCGGTTTAGACGATTCAGGAGCTCGTTTTGCACTGTAATTCTTAAAACTTCCTGCTGAATTTTTTAAGAATTTTTAATCTGGAAAAAACCCAGTTTTGAAAAAATGTACAGAGAGGGGTCATGGATTAGGGTTTCGGGTTCGATCGGGTTTCTAACTCCGTCTACGCATCGCCTGAGGCTCTAGCTAGGCTCTAATACCACTGTAGGGTTCCTAGACACACTAATGAGGTCTCACAACAGATCAAACATGCCCAATTCAAATTTTTTCATGTGCCTACAAACCCTAATACGGATCGTTAACTAGATGATAAGGCGATGCAAGCAAGTAAACAACTTTATTGCTAAAGGAAAGTGACTACAACCTTTGTAGATCCGGTCCTCCACTTCCTAGGCTCCGTGATGACGTCCCTCCGCTGTACCTATCGGAATCCGGACTCTGGCGAAGGTTTCGTTGGAGAAATGATCGGGCTAGGTCGTCGACTTCGATGCCGAAGATGATCTACGTCGAGGCAACTCAAGATCGAGCTCCAACTTCACCAAGTCATGAAACTTGTGAAGAAAACACCCTATACTACTTGGAAAGTGGTAGATGATGAAGAAATAGGAAGTGGGTTCACTTTAGAATTGGATTTCTCACTCCTTTTCTCATGTTGCCATTAATGGTAGCAAGCTTTCTTCTTATTGAAGAAGAAGAAGAAGAAAAAGAATATGATAAGTATATTGAAAATAGAAAATAAAATGATACTTATCATATTTGCAACCATGGTTTAGTGTAGAGAATTAACTAGGGTTTAGTTGAATGGTTAGGGTTAGGAGATGAAGACAAAATGGTCACTTAGTCAAAGATGCATGAAGCATCAAGAAGCTTCTTGTATGAAAGCAACCATTTTGTTTTCCTTTTTCTTTTAACTAAAATAAATAGATAAATAAATAAAGCAATGGAAACCCTAACCATTAACTAAACATAGTGTATAGCATACACACACACCCAAGGTTGCATGTATCATCAAACATGATACAAACAAGTGTACAAAAATATATCACATATACAATGTGCACTTCAAGTGAGAAAATCCATTTTAAGTGAACAAATACTAGTTAATGCAAAGTAATATATCAAATATATAATTATACATTAAATCATTAAATCAACACTTGACTTAACGATCTGGTCATATCGCATATAACCGACTAATATCAATAGCAACAACTTATCGAATCAACACTTGATCCGATAACCCGGCTCTATCACATATAACCGATCAATGTCACAAATCGTGAGAATTGAATACAGTATCACATACTGGTATTATTCTCGGTCCTGCACATATCTCATATGCGCTCCTATTTCGTTTCGCTTGAGCCAGGAAACCTCTGTGTAGGAATCTAAAGACTCGTCAATACGCCGGCAGCAGGTGATGATCATATCAAACACCCACAAGCCGCAAGCGGTCTGCTAAACGTAACGGCCACCCGAGTATTGAGCGATCAGAAGATCGACGAGCAAGCCCACTCACACTCTTGTGAATCCAACCAGTAACACTTACCGTACAGTCCGGTCTGTTCGTCTGATATGTCGCATATCTCGCCTATGGGTGGTAAACGTCAGACCCCAGTAGCTCGATAAGTCATGCCGATATAAGGTCCATAACAATCGTGAAACTACTGATAACTCTTATCAGTATATCACTACAACCCTGGCCAGGGATTTCCTGTTATAGCCAGTCGTGCATAGCGCAACATCAACACCCAATACCGGGAGAGACGAATCCCCTCCTATCGCTCATTGCCTCCATGTGAATTGGGACTGTACCCAAAAACTACCTGTTTGCACGGCTCAGTAGAGCCGTGGTAGGGTGGAAATCAAAGCACAGTGGGAGACACACAAGACTCTATGACGATCTCGGGTCAACAGACTAAGCTGTACCGGTGTCACCAGAGAACTGCCATCTGACGTGAGGTATAATACTATCTGGGAGTTCTCGGCGAGTCCGTTCAGTGTACCCAGTCTCCACTGAGCACCCGCATACCATCTCTGATGTCAAACACCAATGGATCTGGGATCATCCATCGCCCATCACATGGTTCGAGATGATATACGCTAGTCTACTCTGGAATATCGATGCCCCGTCTCGATATTCCCACGACCAGGAACATTGAAGGATGTACTCATTGACTACTCAGGCCCCACTAGTATGATCTGTATCATAGTCCTGGAAGTCGAGTACACATCCTAAGGGCTTTATCAACATGTAATAGAGAGACAACATGTATACATGTTAAGATAAAGAGCAACCAAATAGCGTACTATCATGTCGAGCAAGAAAGTCCTACCTATATATGTACCAGCATCCACTACAATATACATCCAATGTATAGTAATGGCCTCTAGGGCATACATATAACTAACAGTTTTTACATGAATGAAAATGAAAAACACTCATCTCACATAAAAACCCCCGGCTATTCAAACACGACGATCCAATATAACATATCCAGCAACACATAACATCACATGTCATCAACGTAAGTAAATATGCCCATCCCAATTGTCGTTGACATATAGCAATAAAACAGGCGATATCATATATTACACTTACGGTCACAGAAAAGAAAGTGTAAAACTACTACAGTTGGAATCCGCAAACTCTTTAGACATCGCATGCCTAACCAAATGAATTCCTTAGACATCGCATGCCTAATAATTATAAACCCCGCATTTCAGTCTCAAAATCGAAAACTGTTTTCAATATCAAGTCGGGCAATTCAACAAGATTCCCGATATCCTGAACGAATGCTCGTTGCAAACTTTAGTAGACGGCCGCACCCCCGATACCGTCGACGAAGTGTACTAAGGCAGAACACCGCTGCCGTGAGCACCCGAATGGATGCTTTCGGCAACGGGGTTTTCCTACAGTCACTTGGTCGAGGCTATGGGGCATGGCTATCTATTAAGTTTACCTGGCGAGTATCCGCGTACGTAACATGATTGCGACGGACTTTTGATCACATCAAAATCCCGTGGCAACCGGTCAAGTGAGACTAAACTGCTAGATTTATAGCATTCATATTAGTTATCACATAACTACTTATGGATTCCAATTATTGTATCACATTCCAGATAAATAGAAAATGTTAAACTTTCCGATCGAACAATCAAACACCTAAGTTTTCCCGGAACAGCTCAACACATGAAATAAGTTTAAAAACATCCACTTCATGCCACAGTACCAACAGTCCAGCCGTAGAAGGGTCAAGCCAACGCCTCACATGTGGCACGCCATACTGCCCCAAACCCTAGGGTTCAAAGGGCAGTTCAAGACGGTCACATAATCGAGTTAAGGTTTGTTGTCTTCTAGAGGGTCCATCGCGTTACTTGCACTACTTAGAACATTCTTAAATTACGGAAAAATCCAACACTTGGAAATTTCCCGGCAGGGGAAAAAGTGGGTATTTATATCCGGTCGAACTTTTTAACATGTTCTAAAATTATCCGGAAAAACACATAGACGGAGTTAAACTTTCCGATCGAAACACCGAGTCCCTAATACAACCCAGAAAACTCAACTGTTGAGTATAAATTAAAATTACCCAAAAGACAGAGGACTACCATGTGGACATTACTGTTGAAACAGTGGAGCAAGAAGCCACTTTCTTGCCGCGGAACTGCCGCCCAACCATGGGTTAGGCCGCGGTTCCGCGGCTAAGTGATGGAATCAGGGCCACGTGTTTCACTGTAATTCCTAAAAAACCCTGCTGAATTTTTTGAGTATTTTTAATTCACAAGAATCCACGATTTAAAAAAATGTACAGAGAGGGGTATTCCATTAGGGTTTCGGGTTCGATCGGACTTCTAACTTCGTCTACACTTCGCCTAAAGCTCTAGCTAGGCTCTGATACCACTGTAGGGTCCTAGGCACACTCATGAGGTTCCACAAGGCATCAACCATGCCAAATTCAAAAAATATTATGTGCCGAAAAACCCTAATGAAGATCGTTAACTAGAGGATAAGCGAAACTAAATGCTAGCAAACAACTTTACAACTAAGTGAAAGGGACTACAACCTTTGTAGATCCGGTCCTCCACTTCCAAAGCTCCGTTACGACGTCCCTTCGCTGCGATCATCAGGATCCCGGACTCTAGCGATGGTTTCGTCGGAGAAATGATCGGGCTAGGTCGTTGACTTCGATGCCTGTAACGCCTTGAAAAGTCGTTTTGGTGTTTTCCCGAAAATCGGTGAAAATTTGGTGTTTTTCCGTAAATCGTCTTTTTTTGTTATTTTGCAGTTTAGGACTAATTATACCTAATTTGGTTAGGTAATTGCTAGTTTTTAGTAGCAAATGAGTTACTTATGAAATTCTGGTCGTTTAAAAATTTTCCCTAATTTTTCAATTTTTAATATTATTTTAAGCCGGTAAGAAAATACATTAAATTAGCGATAAATACAAATTTAAATGGGCTAAATTTAAGCTTGAAAATCATGTTAATTAAAATCTAGTTGTAACATAAATTTCTATGTATTTTATTTTAAGTTTTAACTAATTTTTATTATAGAAAACGAAATTTATTGAATTTAAGCTTAAACTTACAATTTTGGACTTGTCGGGGGTCTTTTTGCATAATTTTTTTTGTGCACTCTCACACACACATCCTCACATCTCCTTGGCTGGCCCAAACTGCAGAAAATTCTCCCTCTCTCTTTTGTTTTAAAACTCTTTTGTTAGGGATGAATTGAGTTGAAGTGTAGGTTTTAAAATATAATATTTTGGAGGTATGGTGTATTTGATTTTGAGGGGGGTTTGACTTGGTGACCATTCCCACACCCCACACCATTCCCCTCTCCCTTGTTCTGGCCGAAACCTGCAGCTCCCCCCCTCATTTTTCCCCTCTCTTTTTGTTCACAAATTCATCTCAAAAACCATCAAAATCCACAAATTTCTTCACTAAACCAAAACAAATCCTTGTGCTACCCCTTCTCAAGCCTAGTTTAGTTGAAAACATGTGGAAATGAGGCAATTTTAGAGGCAAATGATCATGCTAGATCCATAGATCTTGAGGTATAATTTCCACCATATTATTTCCTTTTGGTTAAATTCCTTTAGTTAAATGGTTTTAGTGTTAAAAGCTTAGCAAAATCCTAATCTAGTTTTTTCTAGTTCATGGTTGAAATTAAACTAGGGTTTTAAAAACCATTATTTAGTTAATTAAAGCTAATTAGCTATCTAGTGGTTTACTAAACCAATCTTTAAGGTTACTTTGCTTAAGTGGTTTCATATTATTCTAATCTAAGTTAAACTTGTGTGAAATTTTCATTGTAATTGCTAATTACAAAAATCAAGAAAGGGGTTTATGTATGGAAATAGATTGAAGCATGATTGTTGTGTTGGAATTATGGTTTGATGCTTTGTAAAAGGTTTAAAATTAGTGTAGTGGCTGTCTAGTGGGTTAGTTTGGATGTTTGTGTTGGATTGTGTTAACTTTATCGCTAATTGTCGATGTTTGCACCAAATTTCAAATTTCTAGCTTAGTAGTTTTGTTATAAAATATTGTGATGAATTATCTTGATATCTTGATGATTGTTTTGGCTTATCCTATGACATTTAGGATGTGTGAGTGCGGATTTTTGGAGTGGTCAGGTTTTAGCTTTGCCGGGTGACCAAATCGACGTTTAGTTAGTTTTTGCGATTTTCGCGTGTGTTCCGCGCACCTTGTGCACGTTGTACCTAGCTTGTGAACGTTAGTATTTTCGTTTGGGTTTTGCGTCGTTCTTGATATGTAACCTTATGTTTGGTATTGATGTAAATTCCAGGTTCGGTCGCGGAGACGTCAGACGCGGCACGAAAGGGGAAAGCGGTGATTGGACGTGACTAGCTAGGGATTCCGGTGAGTAGATGTAACATCTACGGGGGACTATCGTTGGATGGCGCAAGTCGCCCGATAGTTTTAGTAGCTTAAAAAGATTCTTAGTAATGTTAGTAATTAGGGGTGTAATACTTGTATGATTATTTGCTACATTCATGCCTTATATTGACATACATATGCGAACCCATTCTATAGGACACCTGCACCATTGCCAGGGTTTTTATATGCAGCACGAGCACTATTCATGTCTACACCCACACCCTGGTGATTGCCATGCCACCACACTAGATAACCGTTAATTTGAAAGCTTTTACTATAATTGATACTTAAACTTGTGCTATTGCCTTTAATTCCTTAAAATGAAATCGTAGGATTTCTATTCATGTGCATGTACCTCATCATATTATTTGTTCATGCCTAGTCTATTAATCACACATCGCAACTTGATTATTGATACCATATGCATTCATTATCATTGACATATGCACTTATGAGGATTTCTTGAGATTTTATGATATTCTGGATTTCGGGGGAAAGCCGCAAAATTTCTAAACTTATTATATTTTTTAAAAATATGTAAATTGCGGTTTTCTAGTGATGTAAGTGTCGTCCACCATGAGTTTGCTGTGGTTTTCGAGACCCGTTTCGAGGAGTTGGATGAACCGTCTCGGGTACATGGTGGGCCCGGTAAGGTACCCCGGGGCAAGAAGCTCGTGTTGCTGACTATGAGCCTGGCAGGGGACGGATTACCTACCGGTGACTGTTTGGGACGGCAGATATCCAGAGGATACCGACCGTGGCCGCGAGATGATGAGATATTGATATTGAGATGGGTCAGCCGGATGGCTGAGGCCAGAGATACTATGACATGGATATATGAGATTTGTAATAGTTTTGAGGTGTCGTTGCTGGACACAGGTTCTTGTTGATTCTATTGGTATTGTGCTGGTATTTCAAAAGAGATTCCTAAAGGAAAAACATGATTCTTATACTTACACATTCAGATCATGAGTTGATTCGCATTGCATTCATACCTGCTAGTATATTCATATTGCATACATACCTGCTATTATGTCCTGCCTTACCTGTATTTTAGATGCTAGGATGCTTGTGTGCATGCTTTCGATAGCCTGTGTAGATATTATTTATTACTCACGAGTTGGCAACTCACCCCCGTTGTGCCACAGCCTTTTGCAGGTCCGCTCCGTCAGTACAGTAGCGGCGGGCGCACTTGCTTCTTTTGCCTCCTTTGCCTGGACTCGAGGTTTTGCTCTTAGGTGGGTTATATCATTATTTTTGTACCACCTTGTATATTCTTTGTATCTAGTGTACTCCATCTACTGTATCTACCAGTATTGTTGTATATTGACCTAGAGATGAGACTGTGAGATTTGTGGACTTTTTGCTGTATTTTAGGGTCGAGCTCACTTGAGTCGACATGCTGTTTTCTCATGCTTCTTTATGATTATTTTGCATGTTGTTATTTTATATTGCGTGGGATTTGTGACCGCCTTGTGGCGAAGAGCTAGCTCCCGCTTGGGGATGCCTTATTTGTTGGATTCATATATATTCTTGTTGTACCCATTTTGGGGGCCAGTATTTACAAAGGAGACTCTGCCGAAATTTTCGGAAAAATTGATATTGTTTTTAAAAAGGCTTGATGTGACTCATTTGATAAACTCGCTTTCAATTGATTGGTTTTCCTTCATTCTTTTGCTTATTTGGTTTTGGTTTCTGGGCTTTGGCTTACTTATTTTACGGATGTCTTGAGACGTTTCGTAACTTAAGTGTCAGTCACGTTCCATACCCTGCGGGTCGTGACAATACCGAAGATGATCTACGTTGAGGCGACTCAAACTCAAGCTCCATCTTCACTAGGTCATGAAACTTGTGAAGATAGCACACTCTACTACATGGCTAGTGGTAGAGAATGAAGAAATAGGAAGTGGGTTCACTTTAGAATTGGATTTCTCACTTGATTTCAACACTTGAAATTTTCTAGCAAGGTTTTCTTCTTCATGAAGAAGAAGAAGAAGAAGGCAATGAAAAATGAATTAATTCCAAAAAGAAAATTCAAGTGAAGCTTATCATAATGCAACCATGGGTAAGTTAACTCATGTAGAGAGCAAACCATAGTTTAGGTAATTGTTAGGTTTAAGGATAAAACAAAATGGTTTAGACTTTTCAAAGATGCTATGAAGCTTCATGAAGCTTTAAGCCAAAAATAAAGTAAAGCACCATTTTGTTTTTACAAAATGAATAAAGAAAATAAAACCCTAACCATTAACTAAAGATGGTGTAAATCATACACATACCTAAGTTTGCATGTATCATCAATCATGATACAAACTAGTGCACAAACATATACCACATATACAACTTGTGCATATCAAGTGAGAAAATCAATTTTAAGTGAACAATACTAGTCAATGTAAAGTAATATATCCAATATATAATTATATATTAAATCATTAAATCAACACTTGATTTCATGACCCGTTCATACTGCATACAACCGACTAATATTAAGTGTATCAATATATCGAATCAACATTTGATTCGGTAACCCGGCTATATCTTATATAACCGTCCAATGATACAAATCGCGAGAATAGAATACAGTATCACATACTGGTATTATTCTCGGTCCCGCACATATCTCATATGCGCTCCTATTTCGTTTCGCTTGAGCCAGGAAACCTCTGTATAGGACTCTAAAGACTCGTCAATACGCCGGCAGTAGGTGGTGATTATATCAATCAGCCACAAACCGCAAGCGGTCTGCTAAACGTAACGGCCACCCGGGTATTGAGCGATCAGAAGATCAACGAGCAAGCCCGCTCACACTCCTGCGAATCCAACCAGTAACACTTACCGTACAGTCCGGTCTGATCGTCTGATACGTCACATATCTTGCCTAGGGGTGGTAAACGTCAGACCCCGGTAGCTCGATAAGTCGTGTCGATATGTGGTCTATAACAGTTCGAGATACTACTGATAACACTTACCAGTAAATCTCAGCAACCCTGGCCAGGGATTTCCGGTTGTAGCCAATCGAACACAGCACAACATCAACTCCCTATACCGGGAGAGACGAATCCCCTCCTATCGCTCATTGCCTCCATGTGATTCAGGAATGTACCCAAAAACCACCGTTTTGCACGCCCTCTTGGACGTGGTAAGGTGGAAATCAAAGCACAGTGGGAACCACACAAGACTCTATGATGATCTCGGGTCAACAGACTACTCTGTACCAGTGTCACCAGAGAACTGCCATCTGACGTAAGGTATAATACCATCTGGGAGTTCTCGGCGAGTCCGTCCAGTGTACCCTGTCTCCACTGAGCACCTATATATCATCTCTGATGTCAAACACCAATGGATATGGGATCATCCATCGCCCATCTGTATGGGTCGAGAAGGTATACGCTAGTCTACTCTGGTATATCGATGCCCCGTCTCGATACACCCACGACTAGGGACCTTGAAGGATGTACTTATGGACTACCATGTCCCCACTAGTATGATCCGCATCATAGTCCAGGTAGTCAAGTACACATCCTAAGGGCTTTACCAACATGTAACAGAGAGACAATCAGTGTTCACGTTAAGGTAAAGAGCAACCAGATAGCATACTATCATGTCGAGCAAGAAAGTCCTCCCTATATACGTCCAAGCATCCACTACAATATACATCCTATGTATAGTAATGGCCTCTAGGGCATACATATAACTAACAATATTTTGGTGAAAGGTTTTGCCTTTATAGATCTTTGATCCTAAGAGAATTGAATAATTCTCCCCCCTCCTTTTTATGATGAGATCTATGATCTCTTTATATAAAAGACCTTAATCTTATAGATCTATGATCTTTAAAGAAGTGAATTCTTCTTTTTTTAATTATGAGATGATTTCAACTCTCTGTTCATCATTTTTTTTACCTTGAGGAAAATCTTCTTTTTCTGAGAGCATGGCTCTTCTTTCTGAGATCTATCAAAGCTTATGGAGGGGTTTCTCTATTTGTTTTTGTATATCCTAGACTTGAAGTCTTGGGGCCTTTATATAGGGCAAGCTGATTTGTTCAATAAGTTAAGGAGATCTTTTCTCCAATTGATTTGGGGATTTCCCCACCGTTGGATCTTTGATCCAAGGGCTTCTGATTTACAGAAGGCGATCTTCTTGTTTTCTAACAAGATCGGGAAATCTTTTCCATACAGAATTTATTCTGTATTTTGGTGATTTTTAATCACAATTGGATCATTGATCCAACGATGTTATGATTTACAGAGCACAATCTTGTTGTTTGGAAAGATTTTAAGGAATCTTTCCTTAACAGAATTTAATTCTGATTAATTAATGATTTATCATTATTATTGGATCTTTGATCTGACGGTGGGGAGCTTTTAGTTCCAACACTAGTGTTAGTGCATATGCCCTAGGGGCCATTATTGTATCATACTGGCTTGTATATTACTTAATGGAAGCTTGGGATATTCACAGTTATATTAACAGTCTTGCTAAACATGGTAGTATCCTACTTGGTTATGTCTATCATAATATGTGTGTACGTATTGATAGAGCCCTTAGGATCTTGCTTGACTACCAGCGTTGTGATAGCAGTCACACTAGTGGGGGCTGGGTAGTCTATAAGCACATCCTTTTTCAGGTCCCTAGTTGTAGGATTATCGAGACAGGGCATCGATAATCCGGAGTAGACTAGTGTGTACGCTTCTCATCCCAGTTAGGGAGATGGTCTGTCCCACAGCCATCAGTACGTCGTACTGGAGATAGTATACAGGTGCTCGTTGGGTTACGGGTACACCGGACAGGACTCGCAGGGAACTGTTGGTTGGTATTATACCCGTCGTCAGTTAACAGTTCCCACGTGACATGAGTACAGCATAGTCCGCAGACTTGACACTGCTATTTCGCCTCAAGTGTGTCCTACTGTTCTTAGGTTGCTACCCTACCACGGCTTAAAGGAGTCATGCAAACAGGTAGCAGTTGGGTGCAGTCCTGAGCACTTGGAGGCAGTGGCGGTTACACAGGATTCGTCTCTCCCGGTATTGGGAGTTGATATCGCGCTGTGTCAGAGAGCCATTATACAAAGTTCCTGGCCAGGGCAAGCGGGATTTACTGGTAGGTTTTCCAGTAGTTTCTCAAGGTGTAATGGGCTTCGCTCCGACATGACTTATACCGCTTTTACGGGACTGACGCTTGCCGCCCCCTAGGCCCGATATGCGATAGTTCTAGACGAAAAGACAGACTGTACAGAGATTGTCACATCAGGCTCAGTAGGAGTTCGGATGGGTTTCCTCATCGGCCTTCTTATCGACATCAACCTGAGGACCATTACGTACAGCTAGTGCCGCTTGCGGTCTGTGGTTAAACCCACTGCCAGCGTAGTAGTCGAGTCTTTAGAGTCCCACACAGAGAGTTTCCCTGCTCCAGGTGAAACGATATAGAGGTCGTATGGTTTTACGACAAGGGTTCGGACACGCACGTGCATTTATGCACGTACGATGTTCGGACAGTTTTTACTAGCCGGCTTTGGTTTAAGCCAGATTCTAGAATCGGATTATTGGATTTATACAGTCTAAAGTTTTTCCGTGTTTTCACGGATAGGAGGGGCATTCTCGTAATTTGGTGGGAAGCTTCTAGAAGGATGATGACTTGGGGGTTATGGTGGAATAAACATTTATTGATTTAGTGACTCATTTGTATGATTCATTCATGTCATTAATGATGCATTAAATGGTTAATGACTCATGTAATGAATCACACATAATGAATAAATGAAGCATGATGATTAATCATTTGATTTATTTATTTGATAAATGATTATGCTTCATATATTCAAGAAGGATCATTATTTCATTATCATTCTCATCCTCACCTTCTCTCTCCTCAAGCTCTCTCTCTTCAAACCCTAATCCTACCCTCTCATGTGTTGAGATCAAGGATTAGCAAGACTAATTAATCCATATCCATACTCTATATCACCTAGGTGACTTTGATTAGCAACTAGAGAAACCTAGTTACCTCAAGATTAGAGGCAAAGCTTGGAGTAGAAGCTCTCGGGTGGATCGCCTATTACATAGAGGAGGCCGACGAGGAGGTGGATAACGAGAAGAAGAAGGACACGGTTCATTAAGTATAATTTTCTTCCATAGTAGTTAACAACTCCTATGTTAGTGTTAGTTATAGTTTAGCAAAGATCCTTTCGGTTAGTCGATGTTGTTTCAACCAAAATGATTGTTTTTCAGATTTCCGCCTCCCCGCAAGTTGTGAGATGTACAACGTCGACTTACAGTGGTATCAGAGCCTCGCTAAACAATAACTAACTTATTAGCAAAGTCGTTAAAATTTCGAACGCAAAACGAACCGGAAAAAACAAATAAATCACCAAGTTTCTGTCGAATTTAAAATGAGGTCTAAAAATTTTTCAGGGACCTCTAAAAATACATGCAGGAAAATATAAGAATTCTGGAGAAAATTGGGTTCCTGAATCGGCCATGACGCCCGGAACCGCGGCCGATCCAAGCTATCCGCCGCGGATCCGCCGCCGAGTTGGGGCCGATTCAACCCAAATTTCCCCAGAACTCTTCTGTGGTTATTTTGTTATTTCTGGAATGTTTATTTTCTGCTCAAGTCTCAGGTGCACAGAGACGTTTTAGAGTAGAATCTAATGTGTTTGCTCGATCGAAATTATACAATGTTTGGCTAATTAGATTATATCTGTGAATTGTATAATGTGTTTGTAAACCTCCCCTAATTGCTAGTATGTCAGTTGGCAGGGGGTTGCACATTTCTGTAATGATTTTACTGTTTGTGTTTATGAACTTGATTGGATCGTTGTGATGATTATCCGGGGTTTGTGATGGGTTTTAATATTCATTCATTCGATGTACATTGTAATATGATGTAATATTCTTTTGCGGGGCACATCCAGGTTGCGGTTGTAGCCACCGTTGTATTATTTCATTTTACTGTTTTTGCTCCTAGGATAGACCCAAGGTGGGGTGCACAAACTACCGGGTACTTTGAAGTGTTTAGTGGCCTACTCACGTTGTTGAGGGAGACCGCTTCACTTCGGGTACTTGGCGGGTAGTTTGCCGTACCCGTAGGGGTCTAGGGTGGGGTAATGACTGTTCATCACAACTGTGTAATCCGTCTTTTGTTGCAGGCTCAAAAGAAACGCGGATTGCTTGTATATCCAATAATGTTCATCTGTGATCTGGAATGCCTATTATTGCGTCAGACGAATGTACAATATCTATATATGATAGCTATTTAGACGTCACTTATATTTTACACCCATGCTAGCCCAGCCCCCGCTCTGTCGTTAGTTAAGTAACCTAACGAGTGATGACGGGACCCCATGGCGAATGCTGATGGCATAAGAGGACGTTGTATTTTCGTTGTTTTCTGCAATGATAGGTTAATTGATGGGACTCATTATTATTAATGCAAAGAAAATAAACCAAAATTGAATCGTTGGAACAGTTTAAAACAAACCACTCGGTTATTTTAAAACAGAGGATATTTTTTAATTGCGGAGGTTTAACCACTCCTTTTAAAAAGCTATCAGGTTCTTTCGATCATATCAAGTTCACTACGTTCACGGTTTCGCCAAAACCATTCGTAGCCCTCCGTCATTTCATTTAGGTATTCAGTAGTATTCAAGCTATGTATTTTGACCTAACGCCAAGGCATAGTGTTTGGTAGCTGCTGAGTATTCGTTTGTTGCATAGATAGATGAGTTAGTTTGGGACAGTCGTATTATCATTTTGGCCTAACGTCAAGGATATGTACGGATGGGTTCAAATTAATAAGATAATGATGGGCAGAACTTGACATGTGACTTATGACATTTTGACCTAACGCCAAGGTCATAAGAGCATGGGGCAAAAATTTATATCGGGAATTTATAAAGAAACTGAAATTTGCAAAGAGATGCATACCATTTGGAGTTTGATGAATGTTGGTAAGATACCTTCAGCATTATCATACGATGATATTTGGATCCCGATCCTACTGTGAGTATATTCTACTCATTAGGAGATTCGTCACTTAACGATCAATGCTATAAACCAAGTAGGTGCCGAGAAAGGTGTCAGAGGGGCTACGCCCCCAAAGAAAAGAGGTTATTTAATTAAGGAACTTCGCGAAAGCGTTGGAAAACCTCCCTCGAAGTACCGACACCGGCCTGGCTGAACGGTTAAGCAAGGATTGTACGGTGAGAATAGTCCTGGCTAGTTCTTCCTTTTTGGTTTGAGGAGGGATTCGAGAAACAGTGGGAGCCATCCAGTTTAGATAAACTAAAAACCACTCTAAACTTGCAAGAGTATCATGCTAAAGTGTTCCCCCTCTCTCTCATTGTAGCGACCCAAAACATGACAGGACTTAAGTTACTTTTAGAGAAAAATATACTGACATGGCCAAACTATAAAGATTAGCTGCGGAATGTCAAAATGGTTTTGACTTATGACAAATTGGGGTATGTCCTTACCACTAAGGCACCTGCTGTCCCTGGTCCTAAATCCAGTCTTGTGGATAAGGAAATCCACAAAACTTGGGAATTGGATTGTGCGAAGGCCAAGTGCATCGTGCTTGCCTCGATGAATAATGAACATCAGAGGAGGCACGAGGATATGGATCTCGAATCCATATTTCTCCATACAAAGGATCTGTATGGGGAGCAATCTCGTATAGTAAGATACGAGACCTCGAAGAACCTGTTTCAAGCGAGGTTGGCCGTCGGGTCGTCTGTAGGAGAACATGTCCTAAAGATGATTGGCTATATAGAAGAGTTCGCAGACCTGGGGACGACTTTAGAGAACGAGCTCTATACAGACTTGATTCTCCAGTCCCTTCCTTCCACCTATGCCCAGTTTATTCTGAATTTCAACATTCAAAGAAAAGAAGTTGAACTTCCAGAAATCCTTAACATGTTGAGGAGTGCAGAGGGCACCTTGCAGAAGGCAAGGGAAACACCCGCTATGTTTGTTCGCGGTGCTTCTTCTTCCGGGTCCAAGGCTAGGGCCAAAGGAAGGAAGAATAAGGCCGCCACCAAACCTAGAGGAGGTGTTAGTAAGGTGGGAGTGAAAGGAAAGAATAAGATTACGGTGCCAGTAGTGGCTAAGGATGAGTGCTTCCATTGTCATAGGAAAAGGCACTGGAAGAAAGATTGCAAGGCGTGGAACGCCAAGAACCAGGAACCGAAGCAAGCTGTGGCTTCGACTTCAGGTGTGTTTGTTTGAGAATTGTCTGTCAATCAACTCTACTTCCTGGGTATTGGATACCGGATCAGGATCTCATATATGCAATTCATTGCAGGCACTGAGAAACCGTAGAGTGCTGAAGGTTGGTGATATGACCATGAAGATTGCTAACGGAGCTAGCGTAGGAGCTGTGTCCGTAGGGGATTATCACCTTGGATTGATGAGTGGACATATTTTGGTTTTGCATAACTGTTTTTGTGTACCTAGTTTAACGTGCAATATCATATCAGTTTCCTTGTTATCAAAAGAAGGTTATGATTTCACGTTTGTAAGCGATGTTGTTAACATCCACCTTAATCATGGTTTGATTGGGTCCGGTACACTGGATAACGGTATATATGACTTAAACCAATTACAGATTTTAAATGTCCTGAACACACTAAAAAGAAAGTCTCCAGATTTAAATAAAGCTTTCTTATGGCATTGTAGACTGGGTCACATCAATGAGACAAGGTTAACTAAGTTACATAGAGAAGGATATTTGGATTCGTTCGAATATCAAACTTATTCCACTTGTCAATCATGTCTCAAAGGAAAGATGACAAAGACTCCATTCACTGGACATGGAGTAAGAGCGAGCGAGCTCTTAGGACTCATACACAGCGATGTATGTGTTCCAATGTCTACACATGCAAGAGATGGTTTTTCCTATTTCATTACTTTTACGGATGATTACTCTAGGTACGGATTCATTTTCTTGATGAAACATAAATCCGAGGCTTTTGAGAAATTCCAAGAGTATAAGAATGAAGTAGAAAACCAAACCGGCAAAAGTATCAAGACACTGAGATCTGATCGAGGTGGTGAATACTTAAGTGCCGAGTTCCTAGGTTACCTAAAAGAGAAAGGAATTCTCTCTCAGCTTACTCCTCCATACACTCCACAGCATAACGGTGTATCGGAGAGACGGAATCGAACCCTATTGGATATGGTACGTTCCATGATGAGTAATGCTGAGTTACCGCAATCTTTCTGGGGTTATGCGCTAGAATCAGCAGCATATCTTTTGAACATAGTTCCTACCAAAACTGTGCCTACCACGCCATATCAGATGTGGAGTGGGAAGAAACCCTATCTTCAGTATCTAAAGATATGGGGATGTCCAGCTTTTGTTAAAAAGCAGCATGCGGACAAACTTGAGGCACGATCAGTACAGTGAAAGTTTGTGGGATATCCAAAGAACTCCAGAGGGTATTATTTCTATTACGCAGAGGAACAAAAGGTTTTTGTTTCTCGTAATGCCCATTTTTTAGAACATCAGTTTTTAGAAAAGGAAACAAGTGGGAGCGAAATAGAACTGGAAGAAATTCCATAACCACAAACTTCTACTGAAAGTTTGGTAGAACCAGTTGTAGGGTTCCTAGGCACACTAATGAGGTCTCATAAGGCATCAACCATGCCAATTTCAAAAATTACAAGTGCCGAGAAACCCTAATACGGATCGTTAACTAGATATTTAGGCGAAACAAGCAACTAGTTAACAACTTAACTAAGTGTACGGAAATACAACCTTTGTAGATCCGGTTCTCCACCTCCATAGCTCCATGATGAAGTCCCCTTGCTGTCCAAATCCAATCCCGGGCTCTAGCATCGGCTTCATCGGAGAAATGGGCGGGCTAGGTCATCGACTACGATGCCGAAGATGATCTACGTCTAGGCATCACTAGATCAAGCTCTACCTTCACCAAGCTATGAAAGCTTGTGAAGGAAACACACTCTACTACTTGGCAAGAGGTAGAGGATGAAGAAATAGGAAGTGGGTAGACTTTAGAATTGGATTTCTCACTCTATTTCATCAATCACCATTGATGAAGTCTAGGTTTTCTTCTTGAAGAAGAAGAAGAAGAAGATGATAATCTTATGATAAGTTCATTAGAATAGAATATAAAAATCAATACTTATCATAATATTAACTATAGTTATGTGTAGAGAATTGACCAAGGTTAAAGGAATGGTTAGGGTTAAGGAGATGAAGACAAAATGGTTACATTGGTCAAAGCTTCATGAAGCTTCATGAAAGAAAGAAACAAAACCATTTTGTTTTTCTTTTATCCCATTTCCTTTTAATCCAAATTAAAAGATAAATGAATGAATAAATATAAACCCTAACCATTTACTTAACCAAGGTTTAATTCTTTACACAAACCCTAGCTTTCATGCATCATCAAACATGATACAATCAAATGCACAAAAATATATCAAATATACAATGTGCACATGAAGTGAGAAAATCCATTTAAAGTGAACCGATACTAGTTAATGCAAAGTAATATATCAAATATATAATTATGCATTAAATCATTAAATCAACACTTGATTTAATGATCCGGTCATATCGCATATAACCGGCTAATATCAACAGTAACAACTTATCGAATCAACACTTGATCCGATAACCCGGCTATATCGCATATAACCGATCAATGTCAAAGATCGCGAGAATCGAATACAGTATCACATACTCGCATTATTCTCGGTCCCGCACATATCTCATATGCGCTCCTATTTCGTTTCGCTTGAGCCAGGAAACCTCTGTGTAGGACTCTAAAGACTCGTCAATACGCCGGCAGCAGGTGATGATCATATCAAACACCCACAAGCCGCAAGAGGTCTGCTAAACGTAACGGCCACCCGGGTATTGAGCGATCAGAAGATCGACGAGCAAGCCCGCTCACACTCCAGTGAATCCAACCGGTAACACTACCGTACAGTCCGGTCTGATCGTCTGATATGTCGCATATCTTGCCTAGGGGTGGTAAATGTCAGACCCCAATAGCTCGATAAGTCGTGTCGATATGAGGCCTATAACAGTTCGAGAAACTACTGGTAACACTTACCAGTAAATCTCAGCAACCCTGGCCAGGGATTTCCGGTTATAGCCAATCGAACACTGCGCAACATCAACCCCCTATACCGGGAGAGACGAATCCCCTCCTATCGCTCATTGCCTCCATGTGACTCGGGACTGTACCCAAAAACCACCGTTTTGCATGCCCTCTTGGACGTGGTAAGGTGGAAATCAAAGCACAGTGGGAACCACACAAGACTCTATGACGATCTCGGGTCAACAGACTACTCTGTACCAGTGTCACCAGAGAACTGCCATCTGACGTAAGGTATAATACCATCTGGGAGTTCTCGGCGAGTCCGTCCAGTGTACCCAGTCTCCACTAAGCACCCGTATATCATCTCTGATGTCAAACACCAATGGATATGGGATCATCCATCGCCCATCTGTATGGGTCGAGAAGGTATACGCTAGTCTACTCTGGTATATCGATACCCCGTCTCGATACACCCACGACTAGGGACATTGAAGGATGTACTTATGGACTACCATGTCCCCACTAGTATGATCCGCATCATAGTCCAGGTAGTCAAGTACACATCCTAAGGGCTTTACCAACATGTAACAGAGAGACAATCAGCATACACGTTAAGGTCAAGATCAACCAGATAGCATACTATCATGTCGAGCAAGAAAGTCCTCCCTATATATGTCCAAGCATCCACTACAATATACATCCAATGTACAGTAATGGCCTCTAGGGCATACATATAACTAACACCAGTAGTTCAAGAAGAACAGGACATTCCCGCACCTCTCCGCAGGAGTAGTAGGCCGTCTCATCCGCCTGAGAGAAACTACGGTTTTCTCATAGATGGGGATAGAGAGGATTGCATCGTTGATGATGATGAACCTACTAGCTTCCAGTAGGCCATCCAGAGTGGCGACTCGGTACGATGGCTAGATGCAATGGGGACCGAAAAGGAGTCCATGTACACCAACAAAGTATGGACTTTGGACCTTGCTCCAGGTGGGGTAAAACCCATAGGATGCAAATGGATCTTCAAGAAAAAGATTGGTATAGATGGACAGGTGGAAACCTATAAGGCTAGACTTGTTGCAAAAGGTTTTCGTCAAAGACCTGGTTTGGACTAAGACGAGACTTTTTATCCAGTGGCTATGCTCAAATCCATTCGGGTCCTTCTTGCTATTGCCACCTTCCATGATTATGAGATCTGGCAGATGGACGTAAAGACGGCTTTTCGAAATGGTAATTTGGAAGAGTCCGTCTATATGGATCAGCCATAAGGCTTCAATAAGAGTGGGAGCAGCGGGAAAGTGAGCAAGCTACTTAAGTCCATTTATGGACTAAAGCAGACATCGTGGAGTTGGAACATCTGTTTTTATGAAACGGTCAAAGAATATGACTTTATCAAAAATCCAGATGAACCATGTATATATAGTAAAATTGTAGCACGAACTGTCATATTCCTCGTCTCGTACGTGGATGACATTCTATTGATAGGAAATGACATTCCTATGCTACAATCTGTCAAAGGATTCTTGTCACACAGGTTCTCCATGAAAGACTTAGGTGATTGTTCATATCAGAAAACTGTATTCTAATGCCGCCCATTCATTATCTATTTGTTGTATTTATCGGTATTATTAACCAGTGTCTACTCAGTATTACAGATTACAGGTATCCATGACAAAATACTGGAACTGCATCCAAAAGCACAGATATATCACTTGAGGGAAGACACTGCGACCAGAAACGCAAACCGACCAATACTTCAGGAGTTCCTTTACGCAACAAGTTGTGTACACATTTTTTTTTATCTAAATGGTCCAACACAACAAGTGTGTACACAAGACTTTTAAGCACATGTGGATATGATTTTATATGCATTCAAGGAAATGATTTTATATTCATATGATTTTATATACATTCAAGACTAAAAAGCATGTGTTCAAATCAAAAGGAATCAAACAAATCAGCATGAGCCATAATGGGGCAGCCATGAATCAAGCCACATGTGGAAATGGAGTAATGAGCATTTAATGGTGAAGATTATGTGTGTGATTTAAAGATTCAAATTTCCTTCCAAAACTGAGTGCAAATCAAATTCAAATAGACAAATCAGCATGGACCATGATGGGGAAGACAAGAATCAAGGCACAAATGGACATGAAATAATGTGCATTTAATGCTAAAGTTTATGTGTTGATTTAAAATTCGAATTTCCCTCCATTCTTTGGAGCCTATAAATACAGACCATGGGGCAAAGGTTCAAAGATCATTCTTTAGTCATTCTTTAGTCTTGGATTGTCATTCTTTGTCCAAGTTTTCTTTTCTCTTTTCTTGTAAATAGATTAGTCCCCTTGAAGTCTTAACCTTCTCTTGATCCTTCAACCTCTTTATTGAGCTTGAAAGTTTAAGGGTTGGTTATTGATTTCAAGGGGTTGTATCATTCTTGAAGTTTAATAAAGTGTTCTTTTGTGCTTCCTTCACCATGAGTTCTTTGCCCTCTCTTGATCTTGCAACCTCTTTATTGAGCTTGCAAGTTTAAGTTTGGGTTATTGAACCCATGTTTTGCAATATGTTCTTTGGTTTCTAATCTTTTACTTACTTGCATTTTATTCTTGCTCTTTTAATTCTCGCACATAAATTCCATGCACTTTAATTACTTGCTTGTAATCTTTTCTTTTCTTTGTTTTTCTCTTTTGTTATCTCTTTGTAGTTTGTTTTGTGAATGGTGTGAATATTGTTGTTAGGAAAAAAGAAAGTTATTGTAAGTTAACGTTTCGTTTTTCATTTCCTTTTCCCGTCTTTTCCATTTGAAACACCGCCCAAACCCTACGCAAGCGCTCCGTTAGGCACCCTACCCTTCCAAGGTAAAGGTGATTCCTAACCGTGACCGGTTGCATTCGGTTTGGCCGGAGGCGAAAGCAAGAGACAAGAACGGACGGACAAGGGTCAATAAGCCGGATTCCACGAATACCGTGCTTAAATCCCCTAATCTACGTTGTTGCTGATTGTTCTAGCTTCATTGGTTAAGTTCGGCTCAAAGTACTTGAATACGGAATCCATTAACTTACACTATCCTATCGTTTCCTAACAAGCCTTATACTTGAATATAACACATAGGTTAGATAACGAACAAATCCGCCACGTTGTTAACTCGTTAAAACAAGGCTAAAAACTTACCATCTCCCTGTGGATCGACCCGTGCTCATCGCGGCTAGCTGCAAAGCGACACCGTCCTGATCGCGGTTAAACTTTAGAACTTTAAAATATCCGACACGCTTTTGGCGTGCGACCAAATGGCGCCGTTGCCGGGGAGGCGGTAACGTTTTTAGTTTTTGTTATTTCGGGTTAATCTTGTGAATATCCATCTAACACTTTTTCAAAACAAACTAAAAATCTCAAAATTTTCAAAATCAAAAAAAAAAAAATTAACATTCTTAACTCATTTTTTTGCTCTCTGGATTTTATACCTGCTTGCACTCTGTAATTAAAATAAAAAGATAAACAATACCAGTGTAGCATTAGTGGAATACTAAGACTACTGTTGAAATTTGGAGCCCTACCTCATCAAGTTGGCCGGCGACATCATCACCAAAACTGGCGACGCCGGCCCCTTCACCATCTTTTGCCTCCAATTTCTCCTCTGTGCTCCAGTGTTCTATTTTTGTCCTATTTGTATCGTTTGTTTTTTATAATTTTTAGTGTGCAGGTATTTGGGCATTCGTATCGCTTTTTCGCAATAATAATCCGTTTTTCCGACATTTCAGATTTTGCGGATTTGCGAACAGCGAACGTGGGGAGCAAAGTGCACATTCAAAATCAAGGTGGTTACGAAGTACAGTGCCAAAGATCTGGGTAGTTTGACCCGTGCAAGCGAACTTTTCAAGCTTACCAGATTTGATTCAACGGTGGTTTCTTAACCCACAACTTAACGGTACAGACTTTACTAATACCTTCTTCTCAAATCCCACGCTTCCAATATAATATCTTTGCAGGATTCTTTGCAAGTTCGCTAGCAAACGCCAAAAAAAAATATATTGACTAACCCGTATTTGTTGCAGTGCCGCGCTTAAAAAAAAAGATTGTTTGAAATTCTGAACAAATTTTTTCATTGATTTGCACATTGCATACATTAATACGGATTTAAGGGCAAGCGAACCCACAACATATGGTAAAGGATTTCATCACCTTTTCCTTGGCCCACAAATCACGAACTTGAGCTTAACGTTTACCCGCACAAATTTTAAAAGAAATTAGACTTTAAGCCTTAAGGACTTCGCGCTCACTAGGAGAGGTTAATTGTGTTTAGAATACCGCTTAACGGTATATTGTTTACGGAGTGTCTAGGAAAGTGTTCACGGCGAAACCGCCAAAAGAGAAAGGATTATTTAATTAAGGACCTTCGCGAAAGCGTCGGAAAACCTCCCTTTATCTTTGTACTTACTTGGCCTCGTGATTAGTATATTTTGAGCCTGTTTCTCGACACAGTTTTATCTCGACAACTAAGTTCTTGAGCAAGTCTAGTTGACCTAGGTGATCCCTAGAATGATTAGGTGTGTGGTATTTTTGTGTCATGATTGTTTTTGGTCCAGATTCTTTTTGTGTGTATATTTCATTCTTTTGTTAATAACTAACTAAAAAAATCACATTCTTTTTTTCCCTCCTTTTCTTTTATTCTTCTTTCTCTCTTCGTAACATGGGTACCCTACCTCGAAAAACTCTTGCCGAACTTTGGTACCCACAACCAGACATAACTTCCTACGGTTCTTGCTTTGGTCGAACGTCGAACGACCCCTCCATACCTAAAATTTCATTGAAAGATCGCATAGACGCGTCTAGGACAAACACTTGCACTCCACAATCCACTTTGTATCAACCATTTCAACCTTCACCACCCTCTTATGTTGATACCCCTTTTGCGAGTCGTCCATTGTCCATCGCTGAACGTATTGAACAATCTCGTAGCCGATCTTTCACTCCTTTCACCACTTCCAATTCTTTTGATCAACAATTCCATTCACCTTCGTATCCAAATGTTGATCATCACCCTGTCCAACCATTCAATTCCTACGAGTCCTACCTAACTTTTGCACCTGCCCTAGACATTGCTTCTGAACAGCCTTTTGGGAGTTTCCAGTATCAAAACAACTTCGAATCTTTTACTGAAACCCCTTCACAACCTATGTCTAGTCTAGAACAGTCGTTGGAAGACTTTAGGGTAGCGTCATGCCAACAGATGATGGATTTGAATGCGTCCATGGCTTCCCTCATACAACCTAGTGACCCGGTATCTAGTTTCCGACTAGCTCCAAATTTTCAAATGTATGAAGAGGCGGTTGGACAGGTTGAGAATTTGAGTGGAGAGAGTGAGTTGTATACCCTTCCAAATCGAACCTACCCGTTTCAACTTGAATCACACGACTCCGATTTTGAGTGTCTATCTAATGTTCCAAACGATTCACCAATTGAAGATAGAAGGGTGAATGAGTTGTGCAACTTTGTAGTATTTGATTTACTTGATTGTGAAGGGTCCGTTCCAAGTGAAACTAGTCATAAACCTTTTGACCTCTACACCTCCATCTTAGAACCAGAATCGATTGAAGTCCATGCTTTTGATGAGGTGTCTGAGAATATTGATTTTCACTTGATTGAGGATATTGACGCTGGGAATATTTTGGATAATGAACCTGTAGATTTGGATGAGTTTTTCTCTCCAATTCATCATCCCGAGTCATTAACTGTTTTTCCCGAACTTCATATGCGTCTTGATTTTGATGAAATATGCATGGATAGGCTTAACTTTGAGGAGAATTTTGCGGATATTTTTGAGGATGAAACAGTTCTAGATGATGAGTCGGATTTTCCAATTCATCCTATCCCTTTCATTTACTGTGTACAACCTCCTGAACCTGTAACCGATAACCTTCCTCAAGCACTCCCCTCCATCCTTTCCATCGTTCCGACCGCGCAAGAAACCGTATCACTTTCATTTCTTGTGTTTGGTTTACCAAGTTCGGCGTACCTATTTCTCACGAATCTTGAGAGATTTGACCCCATTTCTCGACGGGTTAATACATTAGCACAAACGCTTCTTACACATCGGTCATTACAAATTGTGCTAATTTATTCACTCCATTTTCACCCTCAAGTTCGTATTCCATTTCTTTCTCCCTTCCGCCATTCTCCTCCTCCACCGAGACCGTATACCACTTCTACCTCCATACGGTCTCGCGTATTCTCCATTTCTTTCCTCACCGTATTCTTTCACCAACCTGCACATAATAGCGATAAGATTTTTGAATGGTTGGTGCTCACTTTTGGCCTGTGTAAGGCCTTGTATAGATTGATACTGTTCTCTTTCCCCCCTAATCCTGAACTTCAACACTTAACAGTGGAAACACTGTTTTACTTAAGTTTAGCGGGGAACCTTTTGGTGTACATATTTTTTGGTTTTTATTTTTGTATAGAATTTGTTTTCGGGGAGGCACCGACAATTTTGACCCTCTTAGTGTAGCCTGACAGTGAGGGCACTGTCAAGTTTAAGTTTGGGGGTGTGCTCGCTAAGCTTTCTACCTTCGCATTCATTTGTATATTCTGCATTTGCATACTTACTTAAAAACCAATAAAAATTAGAAAATTTTCTAAAAAATATAAAAACTTTGTCGTCAAGTTAGCTAGTGGGAGAACTTAGATTCAATATTTCGACGGTTTTGTTTGATAAGACAGGAATAACTAAATCTTATTTTTAGATTTGAAAACCTGAAAGATAACCCTCCTTTGAAGTTAACTATAGGTAATATACGTCTTTACATCACACTACACGTGTCGTGAGTTTTGAAAATTAGATGACAAGTATATTATGTCTGAAAAGTTTTAAATGGATAAATTATTTTCTGAGGATCAAATAGGTTTGTTCTGAAATAAGTAATATCAAGAATAGTTTATGAAGAGAGGTGGATATGAAGGGATGTTATTGATGCCTTAATTGGAACTAATTCTGAAAAATAACCCATCTGGAACTTGATTGGAATGATTACACACCTAACCCACTAAACACGTCTTTTATCCAAAAAAATAATTGAACTACCAGTTATATCTCCGTTCGCATTAAATCGTTATGATTTTCACGCCAAAATTGTCTTTTGTTTTTAGGCCTAGGTAACTTGAGTAATTAAGTCCGCTGGGGTGTCTCTACACCTAATGTCCTAAAGCCAGCTGGTTTGGGAGTATTGGCCCAAAGCTCGCTAAGAAGCCTAGAAAGTCCAAATTAAAACAAAGTCAAGCAAGTGTTCTCTCCGAGTTAAAATTCCTAACGGTTCTTTGTGTGAGAATAATCTTGACAAAAGACAGATTTTTATAAAAAAGTATTTCTAGCGGAGATATGAAGGTTTCATTCTATGATAAAGACTATTGCACATTCACAAAGGTGTGTATGAAATGAAAACAAGAAAAACGTGGAGTGAAAAATAAGACCTAGTTTCCTGTTAAGGAAGATAGAATTTGAAACCTTACTGGAAAACGAAACTTAAGAAATACTTAACTCTTTATAAAACTTATGTGATCCTTTTTAAATCTTTATCTAGGCTTTATTTTGTGACAATGATTTTTCGATCCTTTTGAAACTTAACGACACTATTTGCACTACACGTAAAGACATATAAAATCTTAAGTTAAAAGAGAAGCGAGGTGTGAAAAATAAAGTTTCGATAGTTCTAAATTTAGGATAATAGAATTGTTATCTTATAAACAAAACCTTAGGGTTTGAATCATAGTCATTTCGCAAAACTAGATTGATGGGATTTTGTGGGTAGTATCCGCTGAAAACCCTCAGGAGACAACACTCCTCCTACTAGGGACACCTAGAGGTTTAACGGCTTGTTGCACACGGTCAGTGCAATCGCGTCCCCTGTGAAAGTGCGGTTAGGATTTTCTTTTGTGAATAAATGGTTTTGCTCGGGACGAGCAAAAGATAAGTTTGGGGGTATTTGTTCATATCAGAAAACTGTATTCTAATGCCGTCCATTCATTATCTATTTATTGTATTTATCGGTATTATTAACCTGTGTCTACTAAGTATTACAGATTACAGGTATCCATGATAAAATACTGGAACTGCATCCAAAAGCACGGATATATCACTTGAGGGAAGACACTGCGACCAGAAACGCAAACCGACCAATACTTCAGGAGTTCCTTTACGCAACAAGTTGTGTACACATTTTTTTTTATCTAAATGGTCCAACACAACAAGTGTGTACACAAGACTTTTAAGCACATGTGGATATGATTTTATATGCATTCAAGGAGATGATTTTATATGCATATGATTTTATATGCATTCAAGACTAAAAAGCATGTGTTCAAATCAAAAGGAATCAAACAAATCAGCATGAACCATAATGGGGCAGCCATGAATCAAGCCACTTGTGGAAATGCAGTAATGAGCATTTAATGGTGAAGATTATGTGTGTGATTTAAAGATTCAAATTTCCTTCCAAAACTGAGTGCAAATCAAATTCAAATAGACAAATCAGCATGGACCATGATGGGGAAGACAAGAATCAAGGCACAAATGGACATGAAGTAATGTGCATTTAATGCTAAAGATTATGTGTCGATTTAAAATTCGAATTTCCCTCCATTCTTTGGAGCCTATAAATACAGACCATGGGGCAAAGGTTCAAAGATCATTCTTTAGTCATTCTTTAGTCTTGGATTGTCATTCTTTATCTAAGTTTTCTTTTCTCTTTTCTTGTAAATAGATTAGTCCCCTTGAAGTCTTAACCTTCTCTTGATCCTTCAACCTCTTTATTGAGCTTGAAAGTTTAAGGGTTGGTTATTGATTTCAAGGGGTTGTATCATTCTTGAAGTTTAATAAAGTGTTCTTTTGTGCTTCCTTCACCATGAGTTCTTTGCCCTCTCTTGATCTTGCAACCTATTTATTGAGCTTGCAAGTTTAAGTTTGGGTTATTGAACCCATGTCTTGCAATATGTTCTTTGGTTTCTAATCTTTTACTTACTTGCATTTTATTCTTGCTCTTTTATTTCTCGCACTTAAATTCCATGCACTTTAATTACTTGCTTGTAATCTTTTCTTTTCTTTGTTTTTCTCTTTTGTTATCTCTTTGTGGTTTGTTTTGTGAATGGTGTGAATATTGTTGTTAGGAAAAGAGAAAGATATTGTAAGTTAACGTTTCGTTTTTCATTTCTTTTACCCGTCTTTTCCATTTGAAACTCCGCCCAAACCCTTCGCAAGCGCTCCGTTAGGCACCCTACCCTACCAAGGTAAAGGTGATTCCTAACCGTGACCGGTTGCATTCGGTTTGGCCGGAGGCGAAAGCAAGAGACAAGAACGGACGGACAAGGGTCAATAAGCCGGATTCCACGAATACCGTGCTTAAATCCCCTAATCCACGTTGTTACCGATTGTTCTAGCTTCATTGGTTAAGTTCGGCTCAAAGTACTTGAATACGAAATCCATTAACTTACACTATCCTATCGTTTCCTAACAAGCCTTATACTTGAATATAACACATAGGTTAGATAACGAACAAATCCACCACGTTGTTAGCTCGTTAAAACAAGGCTAAATACTAACCATCTCCCTATGGATCGACCCGTGCTCATCGCGGCTAGCTGCAAAGCGACACCGTCCTGATCGCGGTTAAACTTTAGAACTTTAAAATATCCGACACGCTTTTGGCGTGCGATCAGTGATGCCTCTTACATTATGAGGATCCGGATCTATCGTGATAGATCCAAGAGGATGTTGGGACTTTCGCAGTCCAGGTATATCAACACTATACTGAAAAGATTCAGTATGGAAGATTCTAAGCGCGGTAATCTACCGGCTTGTCACGGAATCACCTTATTCAAAGAGATGTCTCCCAAGACTGATTTGGAAAGGGATCGCATGTCACTTATACCCTATGCTTCTGCGGTAGACTCTATAATGTATGCGATGTTGTGCACCAGACCAGATGTAGCTTATGTAAGTCCATGCTACCCCTCCCGGTACATTCGGGAATGCGGAATTTGGTAAAAAACGATTTTCTTAAAGATGGTAACATGGACCTAAAACCCGGATCTTGGTTAAACATCTATCTAACATCCTAACTATGAGTTTTAGCTACTCGGTTAGGGGGTTATACCTTGCTTGTCTTGAACTCCTTCGTCTTCAAAGCTCCGATGGTGGTCCGATGGCTTCTTCTCGTCGTCTCCGTACGCCGAAGATAGATCCACCTGAAAGCTCCAACCTTTAGCTCCTTCTTCGTTCTTTGAAGAAACTAGTTCATTTGGTTTGCTAAACCTAGTGAACTAGAATGAGTAGAGAAGAAATAGAATGGGATTTTATCTATGGTTCTTGATTCTCAACTCATGAGACAAGAGAACCATAGATCAAGAGAGGGAGCAAGAGGTTGAGGGTGAGAGCAAGAGGAGAGCTCAAGAACAAGAGAGAGAATGAGCAAGAAAGAATGAGCAACTCTTTTGTCTTTCACCCTCTCATAATCCAAAGTGATCATAACTCATCATATCAAAAAAGTCTTATGTGATGGTTTGAAGCAACCATAAGCTTATCATGTCATGCACTCATTTTACTCAAATGAGCAAGCAAGAAAAAGTCTTTGGCATGAAATGATAACCATGGTTATCATGATGGTCAACTAGTCAAGCCTAGTCAACCGGTCAACAAGTCAACAAAAGTCAACAAGTCACCAAAGTCAACAAGTCAACAAAAGTCAACAAGTCAACAACCATATCACCATAATACTTAATTAATATAATAGTTAATCACATATCATATTCTCATTAGGGTTGAGCATAAAGTCAAAAAGTCAACGGTCAACTGTCAACAACCCTAATGAGAATCTGCTGCCTCTGCCTCCCTGTCAACTGTGCATACACACCCGCATCCGCGTTCCGAGGAACACGAATGCAAACTGGATAAATCCAATCCCATAAGGTACACTAGGATCTGGCTTAAACCAAAGCCCGCTAGTGTAAACTGTCCGGACACTGTACGTACACAAGTGCACGGATGTGACCGAACCCTGTCGCAAAACCATGCGACCTGTCGCAATACCATGCGACCTCTACTCTTTTGCCTAAAGGCGAAAAGCTTTCTGTGTGGGACTCTAAAGACTCGACACTACGCTGGCAGTGGGTTTAACCACAGACCGCAAGCGGCACTAGCTGTGCATAACGGTCCCCAGGTAATGCCGACAAGAAGACGGACGAGGCGAAACCCATCTGAACTCCTACTGAGCCTGAGTGTGACATTCTCCGTACAGTCCGGTCTGTTCGTCTGATACATCGCATGGCGGGCCTAGGGGGCGGTAAACGTCAGTCCCCCAATAGCGGTACAAGTCGTGCCGGAGCGAAGCCCAAAACACCCTGAGATAACACTGGAAACCTACCAGTATATCTCGATTGCCCTGGCCAGGGACTACTCGTGTAATGGCTCTCCTAGACACAGCGCGATGTCAACCCCCAATACCGGGAGAGACGAATCCTGTCTAACCGTCACTGCCTCCAAGTGCTTCGGGACTGCACCCAACCACTACCTGTTTGCACGACTCCTTTGAGCCGTGGTAAGGTAGTGATCAAAGTACAGTGGGAACACACTCGAGGCGGAATGACAGTGTCAAGTCAGCGGACTAAGCTGTACTCATGTCACCTGGGAACTGATAACTGACGATAGGTATAATACCAACTAGTCAGTTCCCGACGAGTCCTGTCCAGTGTACCCGTAACCTAACGAGCACCCGCATACTATCTCAAGTACGACGTACTGACGGCTGTGGGACAGACCGTCTCCCACACTGGGATGAGAAGCGCATGCGCTGGTCTACTCCGGAGTATCGATGCCCTGTCTCGATAGTCCTGCGACCAGGGACCTGCATAAGGATGTGCTTATAGATTACCCAGCCCCACTGGTGTGACGGCCATCACATCGCTGGTAATCAAGCAAAGATCCTAAGGGCTCTACTAATGTGTATAGGCGATATACAAAAATAAACACATGTACACATTGAAGTAGAAACAAACCAAGTAGCATACTACTATTTTGAGCAAGATTGTATATACAAGGTGAATATCCCAAGCATCCATTAAGTAATATACAAACTAGTATGATACAGTAATGGCCTCTAGGGCATATACACTAACAATCTCCCACTTGCACTAAGGCCATGTACTGGCGTATCGAAGACCTATCATCTCGATCAGCCGCTCGAACTGAGTCTGGGGCAGGGCCTTGGTGAATGGATCTGCAGTGTTATCTTCTGAAGCGACTCTCCGAACCTCGATCTCCTGGCGATCCACGATCTCCCTGATCAGGTGATACCGCCTTAAGATGTGCCTGGATTTCTGATGGGACCTAGGTTCCTTCGCTAAAGCTATAGCCCCGTTGTTGTCGCAATACAGAGGTATTGGATCAACAATGGACGGAACCACCTGAAGTTCTTTCAAGAATTTCCTCATCCAGACAGCTTCTTTTGCGGCATCAGATGCAGCGATGTATTCCGCTTCCATCGTCGAGTCTGCAACGGTTTCCTGTTTGGAACTCTTCCAACACACCGCCCCTCCATTGAGGGTAAAGACAAAACCCGACATGGACTTGGAATCATCCTTGTCACTCTGGAAGCTGGAGTCAGCAAAGGCCTCGATCTGGAGGTCTTTTCCGCCATACACCAAGAACATCTCCTTAGTCCTTCTCAGGTACTTGAGAATGTTCTTTACCGCTATCCAGTGTTTCTCCCCAGGGTTTGACTGATACCGGCTTACCATACTCAGTGCATAAGCTACATCCGGTCTGGTACACAACATCGCATACATTATAGAGCCTACCGCAGAAGCGTAGGGTATAATAGACATGCGATCCCTCTCCAAATCAGTCTTGGGAGACATCTCTTTAGAGAGGGTGATCCCGTGACAAGCCGGCAGGTTACCGCGCTTGGAATCTTCCATACTGAACCTCTTCAGTATGGTGTCGATGTACCTGGACTGCGAAAGTCCTAATATCCTCTTGGATCTGTCACGGTAGATCCGGATACCCAGAATGTACGAGGCATCACCCAGGTCTTTCATGGAGAACCTGTGTGACAAGAACCCCTTGACAGATTGTAGCATAGGAATGTCATTTCCTATTAAGAGAATGTCATCCACGTATAAAACGAGGAATACTACAGTTCTCGCTACAAATCTACTATAGATGCATGGTTCATCTGGATTTTTGATAAAGCCAAATTCTTTGACCGTCTCATCAAAGCAGATGTTCCAACTCCGCGATGCCTGCTTTAGTCCATAGATGGACTTAAGCAACTTGTACACCTTTCCGCTGCTCCCACTCTGAATGAAACCCTCTGGCTGGTCCATATAGACACACTCCTCTAAATTTCCATTTAGAAAAGCTGTCTTTACGTCCATTTGCCAGATCTCATAATCGTGGAAGGCAGCAATGGCAAGAAGGATCCGAATGGATTTCAGCATGGCTACTGGAGAAAAGGTTTCGTCGTAGTCCAAGCCAGGTCTTTGACGAAAACCCTTTGCTACCAGCCTAGCTTTATAGGTCTCAACCTGTCCATCTACACCAATCTTCCTTTTGAAGATCCACTTGCATCCTACGGGTTTTACCCCGTCTGGAGCAATGTCCAACGTCCATACCTTGTTGGTGTACAAGGACTCCATTTCGGTCCGCATTGCATCCAGCCATTTCACTGAGTCAATGCTCTGAACGGCCTGCTGGAAGCTAGTAGGCTCATCATAATCTATGATGCAATCCTCTCTATCCCCGTCTATGAGAAAACCGTAGTATCTCTCGGGCGGATGAGTCTGCCTACTACTTCTGCGGAGCGGCGCAGGAATGTCCTGTTTTGTTGAACCCTCTGGTTCCACTAAACTTTCAGTAATAGTCCGTGGTTCTGGAATTTCTTCCAGTTCTACTGCGCTCCCACTTATTTCTTTTTCTATGAACTGGTGTTCTAGAAAGTGGGCATGACGAGAAACAAGAACTTTTTGTTCCTCTTCACAGTAGAAGAAATATCCCTTGGAATTCTTTGGATATCCCACAAACTTGCACAGTACTGAGCGTGCCTCGAGCTTGTCCGCATGCTGCTTTTTGACAAAAGCTGGACTTCCCCATATCTTAATGTGATTAAGATGGGGTCTCTTCCCACACCACATCTCAAATGGCGTAGTAGGCACAGTCTTAGTGGGAACTCGGTTCAAAAGGTATGCGGCTGATTCTAGCGCATATCCCCAGAATGATCGCGGTAACTCAGCGTTACTCATCATGGACCGCACCATATCCAATAGGGTGCGGTTTCGTCTCTCCGATACACCGTTATGTTGCGGGGTGTATGGAGGAGTAAGCTGAGAGAGAATTCCGTTCTCTTTTAAATAGTCCAGGAATTCGGCACTTAAGTATTCTCCACCTCGATCCGATCTTAGAATCTTAATACTTTTGCCGGTCTGTTTCTCTACTTCATTCTTATACTCCTGGAATTTTCCAAAGGCCTCCGACTTATGTTTCATCAAGAAGACATAACCGTACCTTGAGAAGTCATCCGTAAAAGTAATGAAGTAAGAATGTCCGCTTCGGGCATGTGTAGACATTGGACCGCACACGTCACTGTGTACGAGTCCCAAGAGCTCGCTCGCTCTTACTCCATGTCCAGTAAACGGAGTCTTTGTCATCTTTCCTTTGAGACAAGATTGACAAGTGGCATACGATTGATATTCGAACGCATTCAAATATCCTTCTGTATGTAACTTAGTCAACCTTCTCTCATTGATGTGACCCAATCTACAATGCCATAAGAAAGTCTGATTTATTTCTGGAGACTTTCTTTTGTGTGTATTCTGGACGTTGAAAATCTGTGGTTGGTTTAACACGTATATACCATTACTCAATGTACCTGACCCAATCAAAACTTGATTAAGGTGAATGTTTACAACATTACTTACAAACGCAAATTCATAACCTTCTTTAGAAACTAAAGATACAGAAATGATATTACAAGTTGCGTTGGGTACAAAAAAGCAATTACGCAAAACCAAAACATGTCCATCTGACATTCCCAGGTGATAGTCCCCTACGGCTTTAGCATCCATGCTAGCTCCGTTCGCAACTTTGAGGGTCATATCACCTGCCTTCAAAACCCTACGGTTTCTCAACGCCTGCAAAGAATTACAGATATGAGATCCTGATCCGGTATCCAATACCCAGGAAGTAGAGTTTATTGAAAGACAGTTTTCAATAACATACACACCTGAAGCTGAAGCTGCAACCTGCTTCAATTCCTGTGTTCTGGCCTTCCAGGCCCTGCAATCATTCTTCCAGTGTCCTCTCTTATGACAATAGAAGCATTCTTCCTTATCCACAAGCTTCCCCGCTATCTTTGTTGCTTTACCTTTTCCCTTCGTATCCACTTTACTAACACCGCCCCTTGGTTTGGCGGGGGCCTTCTTCTTCTTTCCCTTGGCTTTCGCCTTGGACCTAGAAGAAGATGATCCTCCTACAAACAAAGTGGATGTTTCCCTACCTTTCTGTAGGGTGCCCTCTGCGCTCCTCAGCATGTTGAGGAGCCCTGATAGTTCAACCTCTTTTTCTTGTAGGTTGAAGTTCAGTATAAACTGGGCGTAAGTGGAAGGAAGGGACTGGAGAACTATATCCGTATATAGCTCACTCTCCAATGTGATCCCTAGGTCAGCGAGCTCCTCAATGTAGCCGATCATCTTTAGCACGTGCTCGGCTACTGATGATCCGACGGCCATTCTTGTCGAAAATAACTTTTTCGACTCTTCGTATCTTGCGATACGTGATTGCTCTCCATACAGTTCTTTTGTATGGAGCAATATGGACTCCATGTCCATATTCTCATGCCTCCTCTGATGTTCGTTGTCCATCGAGGCAAGCAGGAGGCATTTGGCCTTCGCGCTATCAATCTCCCAAGTCTTACGGATTTCCTTATCCGCGACGCTGGAAGTTGGACCAGGGACAGGGGGAGCTTTGGTGGTAAGAAGATACCCCAGCTTGTCATAAGTGATTGCTATCTTGACATTCCTGAGCCAATCTTTGTAGTTTGGCCCTGTCAGTTTGTTTTTATCTAGGAGTAACTTAAGTCCAGTCATGTTGATTGGTCGCTGCAATTAGGAGAGAGAAGAAGAAACACTCAGCATGATGCTCTTGCAAGTTTAGAGTGGTTTTTAGTTTGTCTAAACAGGATGGCTCCCACTGTTTCTCGAATCCCTCCTCAAACCATAAAGGAAGAATTAGTCAGGATCAATCCCACCGTACAATACTTGCTTAACCGTTCAGCCAGGCCGGTGTCGGTACTTCGAGGGAGGTTTTCCAACGCTTTCGCGAAGTTCCTTAATTAAAGAACCTCTTTTCCCTGGGGGCGTAGCCCCGCTAACACCTTTCTAGGCACCTACTAGGTTTATAGCAATGATCGTTAAGTGAGAAATTTCCCGAGGAGTAGCATATACTCACAGTAGGATCGGGATCCAAATATCATTGCGTGACGAAACTGAAGGAATCCTACCAGAATCATCACACTCCAAATGGTATGCAAATCTAGCAAGTTTCAGTACTTATGAAACTCCCGATGTGGATTTTTGCCCCATGCTCTTATGACCTTGACTTTGGCCAAAATATCATAAGTCACATGTCAAGTTCTACCCGTCATTATCCAGGTTAATTTGGATCCATCCGTACCTACCCTTGACTTTGGCCAAAATGGCAGTACGACTGTCCCAAACCAACGCATCTATCTATGCTACACATGAACACCCAATAGCTACCAATCACTGTGCCTTGACTTTGGCCAACATACACAGCTTGAATACTATTGACTATTCATGCGAAACGACGGAGGGCTACGGATGGTTTTGGCAAAACCGTGAACGTAGTGAACTTGATTTGGTCGATGGAACGAGATAGCTTTTAAAAGGAGTGGCTCAAGCTCCGCATTTAAAAGTTGTTTTTGAAAAGAACCGAGTGGTTTTTCGAAAGTGTTCCAACGACTTTAACTCGGTTTATTATCTTGCATTAGTTCTTTTAATGCGTGATATTCTTGCATTAGTTCTTTTAATGCGTCCCATCATTTAATCCTACCATTGCAGAAAACAACCAAAATATGACGTACGCTTATGCCATTCGCATTCGCCACGGGGCCCCGTCATTACCCGTTAGGTTACTTAACTAACGACAGAGCGGGGGCTGGGCTAGCGCGTCTGTAAAACATAAGCAACGCCTAAATAATATCATATATAGATATACTGCAATGATAAACATTTCAGATCACAGATAAATACATTGGATATACTAGCAATCTGTAATTTGTACGAGCCTGTAACAAAAACAGATAACACGGTCGCGGTGAATAGCCAAAACCCCACCCAAGACCCCTACGGGTGCGGCAAACTACCCGCCAAGTACCCAAAGCGTAGCAACCTCCCTCATCGCCATGAGTAGGCCACTCGACACTTCGGCATACCCGGTAGTTTGTGTACCCCCTCCATGGGTCTATCCTAGGAGCAAAAACAGTAAAAAGAAATTATACAATGACGGCTACAACCCCTTCCCGGTTGTGCGGCCATACAAATAATTATTACATCAATTTATAAATTTACATGAATTGCAAGAAAAGAAAACTCTCGTCTCACAACCCCCGGCTATTCACCCGCGACAATCCAACATATTTATATACACATTCCAGCACATTACAGATCACAGATTTGTATAACCCCCACTAATCGACATATAGCGATTAGTAGACGTTCAATACAAATATCACATTACAGAAAAACCCGTTAGCTCAAGTCTTTTAGAAGTTCGATCAAAAATACGGATTTTCGGGACCCCAAAATAAAATTTTCGTTCTGGAAAATCTGGGTTGAAAATACATATACTAAAAATCCCAAAATACCCCAATTAGCAAACTGCAAAAATAAAACCCATGACCGAGTCAACTCGGCCGCGGTTCCGCGGCGGGAGCGTGCTCCCGCCGCGGAACCGCAGCGCTTTGATCGAGTCATGGGCCCAAATTTTTGCAGTTTCTTTAAAAAAGCCTGAGTCGATTTTTGGTGTATATTAAAAAAGTTTTCCAGCACTTTTAAAATCGACAGAAAGTTTAAAATTCCGGGGTTCGTTTCGGGACTTTTTCGTTGATCGATCTTCTAGTTACTTGCTAACATGTTAGATAGAGTTTAACTAGGCTCTGATACCACTGTAAGTCCATGCTACCCCTCCCGGTACATTCGGGAATGCGGAATTTGGTAAAAAACGATTTTCTTAAAGATGGTAACATGGACCTAAAACCCGGATCTTGGTTAAACATCTATCTAACATCCTAACTATGAGTTTTAGCTACTCGGTTAGGGGGTTATACCTTGCTTGTCTTGAACTCCTTCGTCTTCAAAGCTCCGATGGTGGTCCGATGGCTTCTTCTCGTCGTCTCCGTACGCCGAAGATAGATCCACCTGAAAGCTCCAACCTTTAGCTCCTTCTTCGTTCTTTGAAGAAACTAGTTCATTTGGTTTGCTAAACCTAGTGAACTAGAATGAGTAGAGAAGAAATAGAATGGGATTTTATCTATGGTTCTTGATTCTCAACTCATGAGACAAGAGAACCATAGATCAAGAGAGGGAGCAAGAGGTTGAGGGTGAGAGCAAGAGGAGAGCTCAAGAACAAGAGAGAGAATGAGCAAGAAAGAATGAGCAACTCTTTTGTCTTTCACCCTCTCATAATCCAAAGTGATCATAACTCATCATATCAAAAAAGTCTTATGTGATGGTTTGAAGCAACCATAAGCTTATCATGTCATGCACTCATTTTACTCAAATGAGCAAGCAAGAAAAAGTCTTTGGCATGAAATGATAACCATGGTTATCATGATGGTCAACTAGTCAAGCCTAGTCAACCGGTCAACAAGTCAACAAAAGTCAACAAGTCACCAAAGTCAACAAGTCAACAAAAGTCAACAAGTCAACAACCATATCACCATAATACTTAATTAATATAATAGTTAATCACATATCATATTCTCATTAGGGTTGAGCATAAAGTCAAAAAGTCAACGGTCAACTGTCAACAACCCTAATGAGAATCTGCTGCCTCTGCCTCCCTGTCAACTGTGCATACACACCCGCATCCGCGTTCCGAGGAACACGAATGCAAACTGGATAAATCCAATCCCATAAGGTACACTAGGATCTGGCTTAAACCAAAGCCCGCTAGTGTAAACTGTCCGGACACTGTACGTGCACAAGTGCACGGATGTGACCGAACCCTGTCGCAAAACCATGCGACCTGTCGCAATACCATGCGACCTCTACTCTTTTGCCTAAAGGCGAAAAGCTTTCTGTGTGGGACTCTAAAGACTCGACACTACGCTGGCAGTGGGTTTAACCACAGACCGCAAGCGGCACTAGCTGTGCGTAACGGTCCCCAGGTAATGCCGACAAGAAGACGGACGAGGCGAAACCCATCTGAACTCCTACTGAGCCTGAGTGTGACATTCTCCGTATAGTCCGGTCTGTTCGTCTGATACATCGCATGGAGGGCCTAGGGGGCGGTAAACGTCAGTCCCCCAATAGCGGTACAAGTCGTGCCGGAGCGAAGCCCAAAACACCCTGAGATAACACTGGAAACCTACCAGTATATCTCGATTGCCCTGGCCAGGGACTACTCGTGTAATGGCTCTCCTAGACACAGCGCGATGTCAACCCCCAATACCGGGAGAGACGAATCCTGTCTAACCGTCACTGCCTCCAAGTGCTTCGGGACTGCACCCAACCACTACCTGTTTGCACGACTCCTTTGAGCCGTGGTAGGGTAGTGATCAAAGTACAGTGGGAACACACTCGAGGCGGAATGACAGTGTCAAGTCAGCGGACTAAGCTGTACTCATGTCACCTGGGAACTGATAACTGACGATAGGTATAATACCAACTAGTCAGTTCCCGACGAGTCCTGTCCAGTGTACCCGTAACCTAACGAGCACCCGCATACTATCTCAAGTACGACGTACTGACGGCTGTGGGACAGACCGTCTCCCACACTGGGATGAGAAGCGCATGCGCTGGTCTACTCCGGAGTATCGATGCCCTGTCTCGATAGTCCTGCGACCAGGGACCTGCATAAGGATGTGCTTATAGATTACCCAGCCCCACTGGTGTGACGGCCATCACATCGCTGGTAATCAAGCAAAGATCCTAAGGGCTCTACTAATGTGTATAGGCGATATACAAAAATAAACACATGTACACATTGAAGTAGAAACAAACCAAGTAGCATACTACTATTTTGAGCAAGATTGTATATACAAGGTGAATATCCCAAGCATCCATTAAGTAATATACAAACTAGTATGATACAGTAATGGCCTCTAGGGCATATACACTAACAGCTTACGCACTGAGCGTGGTAAGCAGGTATCAGTCAGACCCACGGGAGAAGCACTGGATAGCAGTAAAGAATATTCTCAAGTACCTGAGAAGGACTAAGGAGATGTTCTTGGTTTACGGCGGAAAAGACCTCAAGATCGAGGCCTTTGCTGATTTTGGCTTCCAGAGTGATAAGGATGACTCCAAGTCCATGTCAGGTTATGTCTTTACCCTCAATGGAGGGGCGGTGTGCTGGAAGAGCTCCAAGCAGGACACCGTTGCAGACTCGACGATGGAAGCGGAGTATATTGCTACTTGCGATGCCGCAAAAGAAGCGGTCTGGATGAAGAAGTTCTTCACAGAACTTCAGGTGGTTCCTACCATTGTTGATCCAATACCTCTGTATTGCAACATCAACGGAGCTATAGCTTTAGCGAAGGAACCCAGGTCCCATCAGAAGTCCAGACACATCTTAAGGCGGTATCACCTGATCAGGGAGATCATAGATCGCCGGGAGATCGAGGTCCGGAGAGTTGCTACAGAGGAGAACACTGCTGATCTATTCACAAAGGCCTTACCTCAGATTTAGTTCGAGAGGCTACTCTGTTGGAGATAGTGCCCTCAGAGTCGATTATTAGGTCACAGGTACGTGATTGTAATGATTGATGGAGGACCTATCCCGGTAGGACAGTCTTACTCGAGATGATAGTATGCTATCTGGTTTACCTTTATCATCGTGTACTGTTTTAAGTGAACTGACACGTCGCTATTACACGTTGATAGAGCCCCTAGGATTCTTGCTTGACCACCAGCAGTATGAGGGCGATCATATAAATGGGAGCTGGGGGTCTATAAGCATATCCTTAAAAGGTCCCTAGTCGTGAGAGTTTCGAGACAGGGCATCGATTCTCCATAGTAGACTAGTGTATACAGTCGAGACCCCGACGAGGGGCGGTGGCCGGTCTTACAAGCCACTGGTGTCAGTTGGATCACCTAAGATGTATACAGGTGCTCATTGGGTTATGAGTACACCGGACAGGACTCGCCGGGAACATGCCAGTTGGTCATATACCAGACGTCAGATGGCAGTTCCCTGGTGACATGTGTGCAGGTTAGTTCATCGACCTGGGGATCGTCATTTGTCTTGTGTGAGTTCCCACTGTACTTTGATTACTACCCTACCACGGCTTAAAGGAGTCGTGCAAACAGGTTTTAGTTGGGTACAGTCCCGAGCCACATGGAGGCAGTGAGCGTATCTTCAGGGGTTCGTCTCTCCCGGTATTGGGGGTGAGGTCGTGCTGTGTCTAGGAGAGCCATTACACGAAGCCCTCGGCCGAGGCAAGGAGATTTACTGGTAGGTATTCCAGTAGTATCTCAGGGTGTTCTGGGCTACACTCCGACACGACTTGTACCGCTTTTGGGGGTCTGACTTTTACCAACCCCCTAGGCCCGCCATGCGATGCTCATAGACGAACGGACCGGACTGTATGGATATTGTCACTGACAGGCTCAGTAGGGTTGTCAGGCTGAGTTCACTCACAGACGTCCCTTTTAGTCAATACTTGGTAGCCCGTTACGTATTGGCTTATACCTCTGACGTGCTAGTGGTTAAATCCACAACCAAGGTGTTGATGAGTCTTTAGAGTCCCCCACATTCAGTTACTCAGCTTTCGGGCGAAAGGTTGTAGAGGCCGTATGGAGATATGGCAGGGTCCGATCAGATACGTGCGGTATTGCACGGATCAGGATCGGACAGTCTGTACTATAGGCCGTATGGTTATATGGCAGGGTTCGATCAGATACGTGCGGTATTGCACAGATCAGGATCGAACGGATAATACTAGCCGGCTTTGGTATAAGCCGGATCCTAGTATAGTACAGTGTAGATTTTGTCTCATTGCATTTGTATTTCAGTCGGAATACAAATGCGGGTGTGTATGCACAGTATCGGGGTTTTCCTGTAATTTATTACGGGACCAGTTTTCTGGAGTTGCCAGTTTGCTTTCCGTTTCGGCCAATTTCCATTGTTCCGTTCATTGGCCGAAGATTGGTGGAGGAGGGTTTATTTGCATTGTTGCAAATAGGCATTAGTGGAGGGGGTTCTTTGCATCTATTTGTATCATGATGGTTTTCATGATAAGCACCATCACTTGACTTCTTCTTCTCATGATGGCTTGACTTTTTGAATCCATCATGCATGAGATGATGGTTGTCTTGGTGTGTTGGTTTTGTTGTGATCATTGGATTCTTTCATCATCTCTTTTCATCATTGCATTCCACCCACCCCCTTAACTTTTCTCTTTCTCTCTCCAATCACTTGAGAAGGGGGGGGGGCCGGCCATTCCTATTGAGAGGAAGGGAATGTGATTTTTTTTGGAGGTGTGGTATTTTTGCTTCTCATGTTTGCTAGAAAAGTGCTCTAGCTCATTTCCAAAAGTTGCTCTCTTTTCCTCCACCAATGGCAATTCCACAATCCCCAAAAGTGAGACAAGTTTCTACACATATTCTACAGCGAATCTTGGGCACGTCGAGTAGCCGGCTTCGTGCCCGAGTTGCCTCGGCATTGAGGTGGGAGCCCGTAAAAGAAGTAGGCGATGTGGTGCACTTCTGGCGACGAGGAGGAGACGGGACATTCCGCAGGAGATCGGGACGATGACGAGAAGACCGGAGGACTTGGATCGTCGGTATATCTCTATTCCCTATCTTGTAGTTAGCTAGGACTAGTTAGTGGTTCGATCCGGGTATTAGTGCGCGGCGGTTTGCCAGTTCAAGAAAAATTAAAGTTTATCACCGCTTCCGCATTTGGCCGTCGGATTGACGGCCGGGGCGCCGCCGTGCACTTACAGTGGTATCAGAGCCTCCCCATTAACTTAGTCTAGCTTTGTGTAATGTGTTTTTCAGTTCCGATCGATCGAAATGTCCAAAAACCCGTATTTGCTCACGACAGTTTTCTGTTGAAATTTTTTGGTCCCCAAAAATTTTTCAGGTTGTATAAAAGCACTGTACCGGAAGACTTATGACTTCTGGAAATATCCGACACCATGATCCTCTGGTTGGAGCGCGGAACCGCGGCCAAAACCTACTTGTGGCCGCGGTTCCGCCGCAGGGTAGAGGAGTCAGTGGGCCGGATCTTTTCAGTGGGCCTCTGGGATTATTTTTGGGGTTTTTGAACATTAAAATTGGGCCCATATTTTCTGTAACTGCTACAGTTTTGTTTTGGGGCCCACTTGTTAATATTCGATCGGTCGGATATTTTAAACACATTTTTCACAGTATTTACATTATATCTGCGACCGTGAATGTCACTTGATCGGTAAATCCGGTCTAACTGCTATAGCCCGGTTAGACGGATTTGCGAACGTGACTTTCACGTTGATGTTTTGTTTTTGCTGTGATGTTGCGGATCGGTCGTGGGGGATAGCCTGGATGCAATGCTAGTACAGTTTTGTTGTATTATGTACATTTGATATTGCGGGGCGAGCGTCCGACATGTGGACTGCCGTCACTGCCTGTTTGTATTATTCTTTTGGGACACGACCTGGTTGCGGTCGATGTACCCGTTGTATGTATATTTTACTTTCTGTAGTAGGATTGCCCCGCGGAGGGGTGCACGGATAGCCGGGTTCTGGAGGGCAACAAGCCCGCATCTCATGGCATTGAGACGGAGGGGGCTTCACTCTAGGATTGGCGGGCTATTCGCCGCACTCGTAGGGGGTACAGGTTGACCCAGGAGGGGTGCCCAAGTTACGGGATTCCGTGAAGTGCTGGGCGGTCCATTCACGTTGATGAAGGGGGCTGCCTCGCTTCAGGTTTTGGCGGGTAACTTGCCGCGCCCGTAGGGGTCTAGGATTTCATTGCACAGGCTATCCACACGACCAGGGGAACGTCGGGTTTCAGCGGCTCTGTGAAACCCGGGGATCACAGATATCTGTATTGTTTCTGTGATGCTGTACATTTCTGTGATGTTGCATTTTATTCACGCCTTGAGCGAATATAATATATTGGTATATATATTAGTAGATGTTGTATATGTTTTGCATCCGCGCTAGTCCAGTCCCCGCTCTGTCGTTAGTTAGCTAACCTAACGGGTAATGACGGGACCCAGTGGCGAATGCGGATGGCATATACGTACATCAGTATATTTTCGTTCTTTTTGGTGTGATCAATTGATGGGACTGCATTGATTCGAATCAATGCAAGTTAAAACAAACCTAATCTGATGTTGTTGGAACACTTTTCAAAAAGCTGTTATTGCAAGGACGTTCACTTTTGTTTTGCATCGCGGTATTCATTTAGAATATCCTGCTCCTCAGTCGACGAGGCAAGGGCCGAGATCCCTTCACCGGGAGTGACCCCTTGGACAAAAAGTTTACGTCAGGGCATTAACTTCACTATAGCCAATTACTTTTGCTTTGCACCGTGGTATTCATTTGGAATATCCTGCACCCCATTCTACGGGGAAAGAGCCGAGATCCCTTCACAGGGAGTGACCTCTTTAGCAACGGTTTTCGTCACTATATTTTTAAAAGCTATCAGTTCCTTCAACGATATCAAGTTCTTTACGTTAAAGGTTTTCGCCAGAAACCATTCGTAGCCCTCCGTCGTTTCAGACGGGTAGCACGTAGTATTCATGCTATGTTTGTTGGCCTTCGTCAAGGCATAGTGTATGGTAGCTGCTTGTTGCCTTTCTGCAGCATAGATAGATGCGTTGGTTTGGGACAGTCGTATAGCCTTGTTAGCCTTCGTCAAGGGCTTGTGCGGGTGGGTTCAAATGAACCTGGAGAATGACGGGTAGAACTTGACATGTGACTTATGATTTGTTGGCCTTCGTCAAGGTCATAAGAGCATGGGGCAGAAATCACATCGGGAGTTTCAAAAGAACTGAAACTTGCCAGATATGCGCATACCTTCTGGAGTGTGATGACGTGAGCGGATTCCGTCACGTTGTCATGCGATGAGAGTTGGATCCCGATTCCCACTGATGAGTTAGTTTACTCCTCGGGTAACCCCGACTAATTCTTCTTTCAGGTTTGGAGGAGAATTTGAGGTACAGTGGGAGGATTCCAGATTAGATAAATTGTGACCATTCTGATCTAGGTTAGAGTGCACGCTGAGTGTTTTCTTTTCTCTCTCTCTTTGGCAGCGACCATTGACCCGACCCTAAGACTTTGACTCAGTGACCAAGTTGACCGAACCTTCTTAAACACCGGCTTTTGGATTGTCAGAGTTGCAAACCTCATTGCCACTCCTACTTTTACCCTTTTTCTCCAGGACACCCCGTTTTACTACGAACGTCCACTTCCATTGGACAAAACCATCGTATGGTTAGATACGAACTCGAAAGAATTTATTCGAGGATGGTTTCCGGTTCTGGAGAAAACGGATACGATTATTCAGTTGTCTTTTCCTTTTACCCTCTCTCAGGTTACGAGTACTCCTTGGTTTAGGAGTAGTACACCTATTACGCAAATTGGATTGTCTTCTTCCAAACCTTAGGCTGGTGCCGACCGGTAGGGAATGAAGAAAACCAATTAGCATAACGATGGTGTGCAGAAGGTATTAAGTTCAGACAAAGCAAAGGATTAGTAAGAGGGCAAAGTAAATTGCAACAGATATTCATGACCAAACCAAATATTTCGTTACCACTCCCACATCACCTTTGTATTTCTCCAGGACACTCCGTATCACTATGAAGATCCACAGTTTATTTGGATACTCCATCGTGTGGTTATATACGAACTCGAATGGAACTGGTTCCAGTTCGGGGATGGATTCTGGTTCAGGAGAAATAGGAATAAGGTTTATTCGGTTGTCTTTTATCTTCACCCTCTCTCATTGTGAGTGTTCCTAGGATTGGGACAGTACACCCATTATGCTTATTGGATAGTCTTCTTCCAAACCATAGGCTGGTGCCGAACGGTAGGGAAGGAAGAAAACCATTTGGCCTAAAAGGGTGTGCAGAAGGTAAAGACTAAAGACATATGAAGGGATTTAGAGAGGTGGCAAAGAACTATACGGTTACAGTCGTGAATCTGGAAGAGGCATTACTAGGAATACCAGAATACCCCATCGGAACATTTCAATGTTTCAGTTTCACTGTGTAATGTTAAAGGAAAACTGATTTCCCGATTAGATACTTACTCCAGGGTATGTATTTACCAGGTACGATTCTCACATCTGTATGGTTTTACAGATGATGAGTGGGAGTAAGTTATTGGGAATTGGGTGATTATCCTCATTGTATCGGGATTCGTTGTAATCAGTGATATTTGAGGAAATCACCTGGGCTGTTTGCCGGTCGGCAAATATTTGGTTTTGAATATCCGCTGTTATGCACCAATTTCAAATTGATATATCTGTACGTCTATTTTCATAGAGTGAGATATACCTTTCTGAAATTATGTCTACGACATTTACCTATATCAGTGGATGGTTAGGTAAGGAGCATTAAACAGCGGTGTAATTCTTCTTAACCATAAGTACAGTTTTCAACCTACGACACACAGTGAATGAGTTATCAGACTCAAGGGACTTATACAAAGGATTGTATGTTGTCCAGGGTCCATCAGGACAGAGGGCTTGGTCCTCGAACTATATTCGGTTTACTTATGACTTCTCTAGTTTTTAGACAGGTGTTTCGCGGAAACACAGGGTCCAAATTTTGAGAAGTTATAGGTATTTGAATAGAGTAGAGAACCAGGTATAGCAAGTATCGGGATTCTTCAAAGAGATCGAAGATGTAGATACTTGTGTATGGTATTCAGTTGATAGTAATGATAAAGAGATCTTGCTTCTCTTTCAGGTTACTCATAATTGGAAGTATTCCTAAGTTGAGTAACGCTGATCGGCCTCTTTCCATTTAGTTGACATGCGCTGGGGACAGCTGCATGATTTGAATCTGGTTCAATTAAATCAGTGCCTCTGTTTCTATATTGGATATAGAACAGTTCATATCTTAACGATGTTAAGGTACGGGGAGTTGTCCGGTTTATGATTAAAACCAGACACTGGACAACTCAAGGCACGTTTCTGTAATGGCTGTTTGTGGGTTAACCCAGGCTATGACGAGGGTTGACTCTCTACCATCTGGATGAACAATAGCGATATTGTTCTAGACTCGCCACAGTTTTATTAAAGATGGATTTTTTCAGAAAACAGTAGTGGGAGTATGGTAGAACTGGAAGTGATTCCAGAACCACAAACGATTACTGAAGATTTGATAAGGAACCTAAAGATTCAATCTGGATTGACATTCCATTGGCCACTCCGCAGATAAGGTGGGTAACTTCAGGCACCCGAGAGGTACTACGGTAGCCTCAAGGACGGTGACAGGGAAGTTCTTGTTTACCCACAATTACCATTGCTGTTGTTCCAGGGTGCGAGACCCGGCGGGAGGATGAGTATAGCGTCGTTCTAAACTAGTTTTAGAAGTGTACGTGTATATGACTCTGCCAGAGGGTTGTCGTAGTCAGTGGGAGCAGCGGAAGCATTGGTGGACAGGTAGCTTATGTCTATTTATAGACTAAAGCAGATGTAGCGGAGATAGATCATCTATTTCTGACGTGACAGTCATAGGTTTGACTTCATCAGAATAGGAGATGGATCTGTTGAGAAGGTAGTAGGGTGTGATATCCTGGTATTTGGATGACATACACAGAATAGGAAAAGAAACTCCTATACTACAATCGGTTATACTTTGGTCGTCACACAGTGGTTTCTCCACATGGGACTTGGACATTATATCAGACATACTGGTTACTAGATCTATGGTTTTAGATCTAGATTTGGGTGGTTTCCCAATCAGGGTACTTTGACAGCATTCTAAGAGTATTTAGAATGGACGACTCCTGGCACGGTAGTATACCTGCAGGTGATGGAGTCACCCTCTCTAAAGGTGTCTTATAGACTAAAGCAGAGAGGGATGTGCATGATTGGCAGATCACTTGCTTAGGCAATTGAGTCAATCATGAGATGTCAAGTACCACACCAGATGTTGTTCTTGCACTAGATGCAATAAGTTGATATTGATCCAATCCTGGAGAAACAGTCGGAAGCAGTTTTAGAACATAAGTGGATGTTCTAGGGATATGATAACGATAGCCTCATTCGGGAGACAGTTATCATTCCAGGCTTCCAAGGTGACATCGACGACAAGGAGGTTGTCAGAGTTATAGTTTTCCTTCTGACGAGGGGCAGTATTCTGGACAGGTGATCCAGGCAGATACTGAGGGAGGCATGGCGCAGGATACTGATTATATTCAGTTGACGATACAGTCTAAGAAGTTTGGATTTGGAGTTCATTTATGAGCTAAGTCCCATCAGACATCCAGACATTCTAAGACAGGTATTGCTCATTTCGGGAGATGGCTTTCTCCGCGAACTTGAGATATAGAGAGACATAGAAAGAAACTTCATGGCGGATCCACTCACTGAGGCTAATCCTCGAACGCAAGAGTTTCGCAAACGGGATTTGTGAGACTGACTAGTAGAGGAGTTGGGTGTTCGGTATCACACGGGCTGTGAGTATGCGACATCGCAATAATTAGCCTTGAGTGCAAGTGGGAGATTGTTGGAGATAGTGCCCTCAGAGTCAATTATTAGGTCACAGGTACGTGATTGTAATGATTGATGGAGGACCTATCCCGGTAGGACAGTCTTACTTGAGATGATAGTATGCTATCTGGTTTACCTTTATCATCGTGTACTGTTTTAAGTGACCTGACACGTCGCTATTACACGTTGATAGAGCCCCTAGGATTCTTGCTTGACCACCAGCAGTATGAGGGCGATCATATAAGTGGGAGCTGGGGGTCTATAAGCATATCCTTAAAAGGTCCCTAGTCGTGAGAGTTTCGAGACAGGGCATCGATTCTCCATAGTAGACTAGTGTATACAGTCGAGACCCCGACGAGGGGCGGTGGCCGGTCTCACAAGCCACTGGTGTCAGTTGGATCACCTAAGATGTATACAGGTGCTCATTGGGTTATGAGTACACCGGACAGGACTCGCCGGGAACATGCCAGTTGTTCATATACCAGACGTCAGATGGCAGTTCCCTGGTGACATGTGTGCAGGTTAGTTCATCGACCTGGGGATCGTCATTTGTCTTGTGTGAGTTCCCACTGTACTTTGATTACTACCCTACCATGGCTCAAAGGAGTCGTGCAAACAGGTTTTAGTTGGGTACAGTCCCGAGCCACATGGAGGCAGTGAGCGTATCTTCAGGGGTTCGTCTCTCCCGGTATTGGGGGTGAGGTCGTGCTGTGTCTAGGAGAGCCATTACACGAAGCCCTCGGCCGAGGCAAGGAGATTTACTGGAAGGTATTCCAGTAGTATCTCAGGGTGTTCTGGGCTACACTCCGACACGACTTGTACCGCTTTTGGGGGTCTGACTTTTACCAACCCCCTAGGCCCGCCATGCGATGCTCATAGACGAACGGACCGGACTGTATGGATATTGTCACTGACAGGCTCAGTAGGGTTGTCAGGTTGAGTTCACTTACAGACGTCCCTTTTAGTCAATACTTGGTAGCCCGTTACGTATTGGCTTATACCTCTGACGTGCTAGTGGTTAAATCAACAACCAAGGTGTTGATGAGTCTTTAGAGTCCCCCACATTCAGTTACTCAGCTTTCGGGCGAAAGGTTGTAGAGACCGTATGGAGATATGGCAGGGTCCGATCAGATACGTGCGGTATTGCACGGATCAGGATCGGACAGTCTGTACTATAGGCCGTATGGTTATATGGCAGGGTTCGATCAGATACGTGCGGTATTGCACAGATCAGGATCGAACGGATAATACTAGCCGGCTTTGGTATAAGCCGGATCCTAGTATAGTACAGTGTAGATTTTGTCTCATTGCATTTGTATTTCAGTCGGAATACAAATGCGGGTGTGTATACACAGTATCGGGGTTTTCCTGTAATTTATTACGGGACCAGTTTTCTGGAGTTGCCAGTTTGCTTTCCATTTCGGCCAATTTCCATTGTTCCGTTCATTGGCCGAAGATTGGTGGAGGAGGGTTTATTTGCATTGTTGCAAATAGGCATTAGTGGAGGGGGTTCTTTGCATCTATTTGTATCATGATGGTTTTCATGATAAGCACCATCACTTGACTTCTTCTTCTCATGATGGCTTGACTTTTTGAAGCCATCATGCATGAGATGATGGTTGTCTTGGTGTGTTGGTTTTGTTGTGATCATTGGATTCTTTCATCATCTCTTTTCATCATTGCATTCCACCCACCCTCTTGACTTTTCTCTTTCTCTCTCCAATCACTTGAGAAGGGGGGGGGGGCGGCCATTCCTATTGAGAGGAAGGGAATGTGATTTTTTTTTGGAGGTGTGGTATTTTTGCTTCTCATGTTTGCTAGAAAAGTGCTTTAGCTCATTTCCAAAAGTTGCTCTCTTTTCCTCCACCAATGGCAATTCCACAATCCCCAAAAGTGAGACAAGTTTCTACACATATTCTACAGCGAATCTTGGGCACGTCGAGTAGCCGGCTTCGTGCCCGAGTTGCCTCGGCATTGAGGTGGGAGCCCATAAAAGAAGTAGGCGATGTGGTGCACTTCCGGCGACGAGGAGGAGACGGGACATTCCGCAGGAGATCGGGACGATGACGAGAAGACCGGAGGACTTGGATCGTCGGTATATCTCTATTCCCTATCTTGTAGTTAGCTAGGACTAGTTAGTGGTTCGATCCGGGTATTAGTGCGCGGCGGTTTGCCAGTTCAAGAAAAATTAAAGTTTATCACCGCTTCCGCATTTGGCCGTCGGATTGACGGCCGGGGCGCCGCCGTGCACTTACATACTCGAGATGATCGGTCTTCGATATGCCAGTACATGGCCCTAGTGCAAGTGGGAGATTGTTAGTGCATATGCCCTAGGGGCCATTATTGTATCATACTGGCTTATATATTACTTAATGGAAGCTTGGGATATTCACAGTTATATTAACAGTCTTGCTAAACATGGTAGTATGCTACTTGGTTATGTCTATCTTAATATGTGTGTACGTATTGATAGAGCCCTTAGGATCTTTCTTGACTACCAGCGTTGTGATGGCAGTCACACTAGTGGGGGCTGGGTAGTCTACAAGAACATCCTTTTTCAGGTCCCTAGTCATAGGATTATCGAGACAGGGCATCGATACTCCGGAGTAGACTAGTGTGTACGCTTCTCATCCCAGTTGGGGAGATGGTCTGTCCCACAGCCATCAGTACGTCGTACTGGAGATAGTATACAGGTGCTCGTTGGGTTACGGGTACACAAGACAGGACTCGCAGGGAACTGTTGGTTGGTATTATACCCGTCGTCAGTTAACAGTTCCCAGGTGACATGAGTACAGCATAGTCCGCAGACTTGACACTGCTACTTCGCCTTTAGTGTGTCCCACTGTTCTTAGATTGCTATCCTACCACGGCTCAAAGGAGTCATGCAAACAGGTAGCAGTTAGGTGCAGTCCCGAGCACTTGGAGGCAGTGGCGTTAGATAGGATTCGACTCTCCCGGTATTGGGAGTTGATATCGCGCTGTGTCAGAGAGTCATTACGCAAAGTCCCTAGCCAGGGCAAGCAAGATTTACTGGTAGGTTTTCCAGTAGTTTCTCAAGGTGTAATGGGCTTCGCTCCGACACGACTTATACCGCTTTTACGGGACTGACGCTTTCCCCCTTAGGCCCGATATGCGATAGTCCTAGAAGAACAGACCGGACTGTACGGAGATTGTCACATCAGGTTCAGTAGGAGTTCGGATGGGTTTCCTCATCGGCCTTCTTATCGACATCTACCTGACGACCGTTACGTACAGCTAGTGCCGCTTGCGGTCTGTGGTTAAACCCACTGCCAGCGTAGTAGTCGAGTCTTTAGAGTCCCACTCAGAGAGTTTCCCTGGTCCAGGCGAAACGATATTGAGATCGTATGGTTTTACGACAAGGGTTCGGACACGCACGTGCATTTATGCACGTACGATGTTCGGATAGTTTTTACTAGCCGGCTTTGGTTTAAGCCAGATTCTAGTATCGGATTATTGGATTTATACAGTCTAAAGTTTTTCCGTGTTTTCACGGATAGGAGGGGCGTTCTCGTAATTTGGCGGGAAGCTTCTAGAAGGATGATGACTTGGGGGTTAAGGTGGCATAAGCATTTATTGATTTAGTGACTCATTTGTGTGATTCATTCATGTCATTAATGATGCATTAAATGGTTAATAACTCATGTAATGAATCACACATAATGAATAAATGAAGCATGATGATTAATCATTTGATTTATTTATTTGATAAATGATAATGCTTCATATATTCAAGAAGGATCATTATTTCATTATCATTCTCATCCTCACCTTCTCTCTCTCTTCAAACCCTACCCTCTCATGTGTTGAGATCAAGAATTAGCAAGACTAATTAATCCATATCCATACTCTATATCACCTAGGTGACTTTGATTAGCAACTAGAGAAACCTAGTAGCCTCAAGATTAGAGGCAAAGCTTAGAATAGAAGCTCTCGGGTGGACGTCTATCACATAGAGGAGGCCGACGAGGAGGTGGATAACGAGAAGAAGAAGGAAACGGTTCATTAGGTATAATCTTCTTCCATAGTAGTTAACAACTCCTATGTTAGTGTTAGTTATAGTTTAGCAAAGATCCTTTCGGTTAGTCGATGTTGTTTCAAACAAAATGATTGTTTTTCATATTTTCGCCTCCCCGCAAGTCATGGGGTGTACAACGTCGACTTACAACTAGCGTACCTGTGCTTTGCACGTGGTGCACTGCTTAGAGTGCAACGCACTTAGCGCTAGCATGCCTGTGCTTTGCACGTGGTGCGCTGCTTAGAGCGCAGCGCACTTGGCGCTGCTTCTGAAGCGTTGCTTCATTTCAAAATTTGAATTTTGAAAAGAGCTTTGCTCTGATTGGGGGAAACAAATTCCCCCCACCGTTGCCCTCACGTGGCCCATACGTGAGTGCAGCGGTGGCATCATCTGCGCCCTTGGATCAACTCAGAAGTTGAAACGGCATCTTAGTGCCTATAAATAGGACCTTTGGCCCTTGAGATGATTTCTGTTCATCTTTTTCCTTCTGAGAATTTTTATTCTTTTGCAGAGCATAGCTCTTTGGCTTAAGAACTTTCTTAAGGACGGAACTTTGTCAAAATCTTAGGTAAAGATTTAATCTTTGAGTAGATCATTTAATAATCTAGGGTTTCACCCATTAACAGAGCTTTGCTCTTCATAGATCTTCGATCTAAGGAAAACCTTTTTTAGGGTTTTGTTGACAGAGCTTTGCTATCTTGAACCCATAGATCTATCTTTCTTAGGGTTCCTTAACCCATTAACAGAGCTTTGCTCATGAAGAACTCTTAGAGTTTGTTCATAGATCTTGAAGATCTCAGAATTTTAATTCATTAAAAATTTTATTTTAAATTTTTCTGATGGTTATTCCATCATTTTTACAGAGCAAGGCTCTTCAGGATTTCCTTTGAGGAATATTCCTATTCCCAGAGCTGACAGATGTCACTCTATCATAGAGCGTTGCTCTCAAGGGGAGATGTACTCCTTGGCCTGAGGAATTCTCATTGAATGTGAATCAATTGAGGATTTCCTCATTTAATGACAGTCTCATCAAATGATGAGGCTGTTTTATTAATGATGCAATGTCATCTGGATTATGTGGGTCCCCTTTGGTCCATTTTCACTGCATTGCAGTATGGTACCGATTTAAAGTACCTAGTGACAGAACTTAAATTGTAGCATTGGCGGCTGAAAATTTGTTCTTTTCCGCGCAGGTACTATGTCTTTCGACACTTCTTTCCCGTTCGTCCTTTCAGAAGGTGGATTTCCCGAAGTGCCTGTAGACCGAGAGGTTCTTGCACTGATCAAAGACCATAACCCGGAGCACAAGAGTCTTCATCTATGGGGTAGATGGTACGATCAAATTATCAGAGACCGCCGGAGCTTTTCTTGTGCGACACCCTCGGAGCCTATCTCTGCGATCCCTTATGCAGATGCACCCCTGATAAGCTATACTGTGGAGGAGGTGAATTGGACTTCAGAAGGTCTCCTTCGGCCTTCTATGGCCGCAATACCCGTACAGCCGCCGGTAGCTTTGGACACTCTAGGGCGGCGCATATGCCAGGGTGAATCGCGCTCTTGGGGACAGCCATACAACATATGACTAACTCCCCGTCATCCGACTGGATACCTGCAGTGGGCCCGATATATCTTATCGGCGAAGAAGTCACAGCTGCTGAAGCTCGGATTGTACCCTGCGATCTACGCTTCCTTGTTCCAGTATTCTACACCTCCTACATGGTGGATCAAGGCATTTCTAGGGTAATGGAACATTCCGACCCACACCTTCCTCTTATTGGATCAAGAAGTCTTCATTTCCTTAGAGGAATTTGCCGAGCTCTCTGGTTTACCCGTTAGGGGAGAGCATTACGAGGAGCTGCTTCCTCCGGATGAGTATATTTTTTCCACCAAATCAGTGGTAATGGGTCTTACCCTAGAGAACACCATTCAACACCAATTTCCAAATTTGATAAAGGTGTTGAATATCTACAAGGGCGTATTTCTTGAATCTGGAAGCCAGGGGTCAGCTTTGCGGACTTCATCGCCCATTTTCTTCACCCTGAAGTTTTATCGCGACAAGGTGAAAAGTTTACCAAACTTGATGATCTTTTCGGCTTTGGCTTGGATCACCGATCAATATTGGAAGCCGATCAAAAGGATTTCTTTCTTCCAAACGTCGCGATCGTCCCCTTTTCAGAAATTGCCACTCCGGGCATCGATGAGGAAGCGTTCTTTCTAGGGTTCCTCGGTTTGTGGTTAAGCTGGTTTGCGCTTCCGATGCACCCTCGCCATATGAGGCCGTCCGTCTTCTACCCAGCGCATTGAATGGTTGCCGAGATATAAGTGGCCGTCGGGATTGCTGGGTTAGCCCACCTATATCACGGCCTCAGCTTGGCAGCCGATATTACTGAGCCAGGGGTGCAGCCTGCCAACTTATCAATGCATTATTTCACCTCATGGCTTGAGTTGCACGTGCTTGGGGTCTTCGGTATCCACAGAAGACCATCCTTTTATGACAGATGTAAGTTCCTTCAGATAATGCGGCTGGTCGATGCATCCATCGTAAGTCCGACACCGCGGGAAGCTAGGGGTTTGCTCCTTCGTCTACGCACGGTTGGAGATGGTATGTCCTTTACCGATAAAATTTTGACAGTCAGCCAGGAATCTACAAAAATGGTGTTGCCATTGCAGGGCATTTTTAAAGACGGGGCCTCTGTTTTGAAAGCTCGAGAGATTCTTCATCTGTGCTCCATCAGGCCGGGCTTTCTCGTATTTAGGCAGAATGATGCGGCGTTGTTCATGAGATACAACCCGCATCATTTCGCCAAGCAGTTGAGCTACAATCAAGGCATCCCGCTTGAGGCTTTCTTGGCAGAACCTGCTGCTACCGAAGAAGGTATCCGCAGCGCGCTGCACCATTTTATGCGCCTAAACACAGGGTCCAATTTCTTCATCAGCAAACCAAGCTCTGTTCCGAAGGCCCTGAATGTGTATGTGGCGTGGTATCAACATTCGATGGGCGCCGTCATTAGAGAGGAAAAAAGATTGCTTCTTGATCGCAAAGGTGCAGCGCCGCTGGTAATCCAAATGTCCCTCTGAAGCGACGGACCATTGTCCGTCCTCTCTTAAGAGAAGTTGCTGCGGTCGAGGTCCCGCATGATAGGCCTAAGCTACAGATACCCCGTGCTCCCGTGAAAGCGGTGACTGTGGCATCTCCCGAGTCTGGCGTGGGTTCAGATATCGGGACTTGTCGTCCCAAGGTGTCCACCAAGCGTAAGCTTGTGCTAGCGGCGACCGGTACTCGCTCGCAGGAGAAGAAGAAGTCGATTCTTTCTGCAGATGTTGTATTTGTCCAGGAGCCTCATGCTCCTTATAGCGAGGGCCTGAGCGAATATGGGACCAAAGAGGGTCTATTCATGGCGCCAGATGATACTGATTTGGAGGCTGCCATCGCAGTTTCCGAGCATCTAGCTAGCTACAAAGCAGGACCGATCATCCTTGCTGAGTCAGGTAATCTTCAGTCGCATCTTTTTGCTGTTATGTTTTTGTTATCATGTTTTGACTGACACTCCTTCTTTAACAGGAATTTCCACTGAAGAGTCTCTCGCGGCTTCCCTCAAGAATTTTGAGGAGGAGGAGAGGCTTCATGCTTCGCTGGGCGTTGGTATATTTCGGCTCATTGTGCCTTCATTCACCTTTCTTATAGATAATCTGACCCCTTTTTCATCTTATCGTAGGGACTACCTTGACTCAGGTCATGCCCAGTACAGTACCAATCCCGCAGGATGATGCGGAGATGCTTCCAGGACCAGCTATCGAAGTCCCGACCTCCTCGGCATTGCCTAAAGAGGCTTTACTTAAGCAACCGATGACGGACGCCAAAACGGTTCCAGAGGTAGCTCCTGGCGTGGACGATGACGTTGTAAGTCCATGCTACCTCTCCCGGTACTTTCGGGAATGCGGAATTTGGTAAAAAACGATTTTCTTAAAGATGGTAACATGGACCTATAACCCGGATCTTGGTTAAACATCTATCTAACATCCTAACTAAGAGATTCTAGCTACTCGGTTAGGGGGTTATACCTAGCTTGTCTTGAACTCCTTCTCTTCAAGCTCCGATGGTGGTCCGATGGCTCCTTCTCGTCGTCTCCGTACGCCGAAGATAGATCCACTTGAAAGCTCCAACCTTTAGCTCCTTCTTCGTTCTTTGAAGAAACTAGTTCACTTGGTTTGCTAAACCTAGTGAACTAGAATGAGTAGAGAGGAAATAGAATGGGATTTTATCTATGGTTCTTGATTCTCAACTCATGAGACAAGAGAACCATAGATCAAGAGAGGGAGCAAGAGGTTGAGGGTGAGAGCAAGAGGAGAGCTCAAGAACAAGAGAGAGAATGAGCAAGCAAGAATGAGGCTCTCTTTTGTCTTTCACCCTCTCATAATCCAAAGTGATCATAACTCATCATATCAAAAAAAGTCTTATGTGATGGTTAGAAGCAACCACAACCATATCATTTCATGCACTCATTTTACACAAATGAGCAAGTAAACAAAAGTCTTTGCCATGAAATGATGGCTATGGTTATCATGATGGTCAACTAGTCAAGCCTAGTCAACCGGTCAACAAGTCAACAAAAGTCAACAAGTCAACAAAGTCAACAAGTCAACAAAAGTCAACAAGTCAACAACCATATCACCATAATACTTAATTAATATAATAGTTAATCACATATCATATTCTCATTAGGGTTGAGCATAAAGTCAAATAGTCAACGGTCAACTGTCAACAACCCTAATGAGAATCCGCTGCCTCTGCCTCCCTGTCAACTGTGCATACACACCCGCATCCGCGTTCCGAGGAACACGAATGCAAACTGGATAAATACAATCCCATAAGGTACACTAGGATCTGGCTTAAACCAAAGCCCGCTAGTGAAAACTGTCCGGACACTGTACGTGCACAAGTGCACGGATGTGACCGGACCCTGTCGCAAAACCATGCGACCTGTCGCAATACCATGCGACCTCTACTCTTTTTCCTAAAGGCGAAAAGCTTTCTGTGTGGGACTCTAAAGACTCGACACTACGCTGGCAGTGGGTTTAACCACAGACCGTAAGAGGCACTAGCTGTGCGTAACGGTCCCCAGGTAATGCCGATAAGAAGACCGACGAGGCGAAATCCATCTGAACTCCTACTGAGCCTGAGTGTGACATTCTCCGTACAGTCCGGTCTGTTCGTCTGATACATCGCATGGCGGGCCTAGAGGGCGGTAAACGTCGGTCCCCCAATAGCGGTACAAGTCGTGCCGGAGCGAAGCCCAAAACACCCTGAGATAACACTGGAAACCTACCAGTATATCTCGATTGCCCTGGCCAGGGACTACTCGTGTAATGGCTCTCCTAGACACAGCGCGATGTCAACCCCCAATACCGGGAGAGACGAATCCTGTCTAACCGTCACTGCCTCCAAGTGCTTCGGGACTGCACCCAACCACTACCTGTTTGCACGACTCCTTTGAGCCGTGGTAGGGTAGTGATCAAAGTACAGTGGGAACACACTCGAGGCGGAGTGACAGTGTCAAGTCAGCGGACTAAGCTGTACTCATGTCACCTGGGAACTGATAACTGACGATAGGTATAATACCAACTAGTCAGTTCCCGACGAGTCCTGTCCAGTGTACCCGTAACCTAACGAGCACCCGCATACTATCTCAAGTACGACGTACTGACGGCTGTGGGACAGACCGTCTCCCACACTGGGATGAGAAGCGCATGCGCTGGTCTACTCCGGAGTATCGATGCCCTGTCTCGATAGTCCTGCGACCAGGGACCTGCATAAGGATGTGCTTATAGATTACCCAGCCCCACTAGTGTGACGGCCATCACATCGCTGGTAATCAAGCAAAGATCCTAAGGGCTCTACTAATGTGTATAGGCGATATACAAAAATAAACACATGTACACATTGAAGTAGAAACAAACCAAGTAGCATACTACTATTTTGAGCAAGATTGTATATACAAGGTGAATATCCCAAGCATCCATTAAGTAATATACAAACCAGTATGATACAGTAATGGACTCTAGGGCATATACACTAACAATCTCCCACTTGCACTAAGGCCATGTACTGGCGTATCGAAGACCTATCATCTCGATCAGCCGCTCGAACTGAGTCTGGGGCAGGGCCTTGGTGAATGGATCTGCAGTGTTATCTTCTGAAGCGACTCTCCGAACCTCGATCTCCTGGCGATCTACGATCTCCCTGATCAGGTGATACCACCTCAAGATGTGCCTGGATCTCTGATGGGACCTTGGTTCCTTCGCTAAAGCTATAGCCCCGTTGTTGTCGCAATACAGAGGTATTGGATCAACAATGGACGGAACCACCTGAAGTTCTTTCAAGAACTTCCTCATCCAGACAGCTTCTTTTGCGGCATCAGATGCAGCGATGTATTCCGCTTCCATCGTCGAGTCTGCAACGGTTTCCTGTTTGGAACTCTTCCAACACACCGCCCCTCCATTGAGGGTAAAGACAAAACCCGACATGGACTTGGAATCATCCTTGTCACTCTGGAAGCTGGAGTCAGCAAAGGCCTCGATCTGGAGGTCTTTTCCGCCATACACTAAGAACATCTCCTTAGTCCTTCTCAGGTACTTGAGAATGTTCTTTACCGCTATCCAGTGTTTCTCCCCAGGGTTTGACTGATACCGGCTTACCACACTCAGTGCATAAGCTACATCCGGTCTGGTACACAACATCGCATACATTATAGAGCCTACCGCAGAAGCGTAGGGTATAATAGACATGCGATCCCTCTCCAAATCAGTCTTGGGAGACATCTCTTTAGAGAGGGTGATCCCGTGACAAGCCGGTAGGTTACCGCGCTTGGAATCTTCCATACTGAATCTCTTCAGTATGGTGTCGATGTACCTGGACTGTGAAAGTCCTAGTATCCTTTTGGATCTGTCATGGTAGATCCGGATACCCAGAATGTATGAGGCATCACCCAGGTCTTTCATGGAGAACCTGTGTGACAAGAACCCCTTGACAGATTGTAGCATAGGAATGTCATCTCCTATTAAGAGAATGTCATCCACGTATAAAACGAGGAATACTACAGTTCTCGCTACAAATCTACTATAGATGCATGGTTCATCTGGATTTTTGATAAAGCCAAATTCTTTGACCGTCTCATCAAAGCAGATGTTCCAACTCCGCGATGCCTGCTTTAGTCCATAGATGGACTTAAGCAACTTGCACACCTTTCCGCTGCTCCCACTCTGAATGAAACCCTCTGGTTGGTCCATATAGACACACTCCTCTAAATTTCCATTTAGAAAAGCTGTCTTTACGTCCATTTGCCAGATCTCATAATCGTGGAAGGCAGCAATGGCAAGAAGGATCCGAATGGATTTCAGCATGGCTACTGGAGAAAAGGTTTTGTCATAGTCCAAGCCAGGTCTTTGACGAAAACCTTTTGCTACCAGCCTAGCTTTATAGGTCTCAACCTGTCCATCTACACCAATCTTCCTTTTGAAGATCCACTTGCATCCTACGGGTTTTACCCCGTCTGGAGCAATGTCCAATGTCCATACCTTGTTGGTGTACATGGACTCCATTTCGGTCCGCATTGCATCCAGCCATTTCACTGAGTCAACGCTCTGAACGGCCTGCTGGAAGCTAGTAGGCTCATCATAATCTATGATGCAATCCTCTCTATCCCCGTCTATGAGAAAACCGTAGTATCTCTCGGGCGGATGAGACTGCCTACTACTCCTGCGGAGTGGCGCAGGAATGTCCTGTTCTGTTGAACCCTCTGGTTCCACTAAGCTTTCAGTAACAGTCTGTGGTTCTGGAACTTCTTCCAGTTCTATTGTGCTCCCACTTATCTGGGTTTCCAAAAACTCAGTTTCCAAGAAGCGGGCATGCTGAGAAACAAAAACCTTTTGTTCCTCAGCGGAATAGAAAAGATACCCCCTGGAGTTCCTTGGGTATCCCACAAACTTACACTGTACTGAACGTGCCTCAAGCTTGTCCGCATGCTGCTTCTTTACAAAAGCTGGACATCCCCATACCTTAAGATACTTTAGACAGGGTTTCTTCCCAGTCCACATCTCATATGGGGTGGTAGGCACAGTCTTGGTGGGAGCCTTGTTCAAGAGATACGCAGCTGCTTCTAGTGCATATCCCCAGAATGATCGCGGTAACTCAGCGTTACTCATCATGGACCGAACCATATCCAATAGGGTTCGGTTCCGTCTCTCCGATACACCATTATGTTGCGGAGTGTATGGAGGAGTAAGCTGAGAGAGAATACCATTCTCTTTTAAGTAATTCAGGAATTCGGCACTTAAGTATTCTCCACCTCGATCCGATCTTAGAATCTTAATACTTTTGCCGGTCTGTTTCTCTACTTCATTCTTATACTCCTGGAATTTTCCAAAGGCCTCGGACTTATGTTTCATCAAGAAGACATAACCGTACCTTGAGAAGTCATCCGTAAAAGTAATGAAGTAAGAATGTCCGCTTCGGGCATGTGTAGACATTGGACCGCACACGTCACTGTGTACGAGTCCCAAGAGCTCGCTCGCTCTTACTCCTTGTCCAGTAAACGGAGTCTTTGTCATCTTTCCTTTGAGACAAGATTGACAAGTGGCATACGATTGATATTCGAATGCATTCAAATATCCTTCTGTATGTAACTTAGGCAACCTTCTCTCATTGATGTGACCCAATCTACAATGCCATAAGAAAGTCTGATTCATTTCCGGAGACTTTCTTTTGTGTGTATTCTGGACGTTGAAAATCTGTGGTTGGTTTAACACGTATATACCATTACTCAATGTACCTGAACCAATCAAAACTTGATTAAGGTGAATGTTTACAACATTACTTACAAACGCAAATTCATAACCTTCTTTAGAAACTAAAGATACAGAAATGATATTACAAGTTGCGTTGGGTACAAAAAAGCAATTACGCAAAACCAAAACATGTCCATCTGACATTCCCAGGTGATAGTCCCCCACGGCTTTAGCATCCATGCTAGCTCCGTTCGCAACTTTGAGGGTCATGTCACCTGCCTTCAAAACCCTACGGTTTCTCAACGCCTGCAAAGAATTACAGATATGAGATCCTGATCCGGTATCCAATACCCAGGAAGTAGAGTTTATTGAAAGACAATTTTCAATAACATACACACCTGAAGCTGAAGCTGCAACCTGCTTCAATTCCTGTGTTCTGGCCTTCCAGGCCCTGCAATCGTTCTTCCAGTGTCCTTTCTTATGACAATAGAAGCATTCTTCCTTATCCACAAGCTTCCCTGCTATCTTTGTTGCTTTTGCTTTTCCCTTCGTATCCACTTTACTAACACCGCCCCTTGGTTTGGCGGGGGCTTTCTTCTTCTTTCCCTTGGCTTTCGCCTTGGACCTAGAAGAAGATGATCCTCCTACAAACAAAGTGGATGTATCCCTACCTTTCTGTAGGGTGCCCTCTGCGCTCCTCAGCATGTTGAGGAGCTCTGAAAGTTCAACCTCTTTTTCTTGTAAGTTGAAGTTCAGTATAAACTGGGCGTAAGTGGAAGGAAGGGACTGGAGAACTATATCCGTATATAGCTCACTCTCTAATGTGATCCCTAGGTCAGCGAGCTCCTCAATGAAGCCGATCATCTTTAGCACGTGCTCGGCTACTGATGATCCGACGGCCATTCTTGTCGAAAATAACTTTTTCGACGCTTCGTATCTTGCGATACGAGATTGCTCTCCATACAGTTCTTTTGTATGAAGCAATATGGATTCCATGTCCATATTCTCATGCCTCCTCTGATGTTCGTTGTCCATCGAGGCAAGCAGGAGGCATTTGGCCTTCGCGCTATCAATCTCCCAAGTCTTGCGGATTTCCTTATCCGCGACGCTGGAAGTTGGACCAGGGACAGGGGGAGCTTTGGTGGTAAGAAGATACCCCAGCTTGTCATAAGTGATTGCTATCTTGACATTCCTGAGCCAATCTTTGTAGTTTAGCCCTGTCAGTTTGTTTTTATCTAGGAGTAACTTAAGTCCAGTCATGTTGATTGGTCGCTGCAATTAGGAGAGAGAAGAAGAAACACTCAGCATGATGCTCTTGCAAGTTTAGAGTGGTTTTTAGTTTGTCTAAACAGGATGGCTCCCACTGTTTCTCGAATCCCTCCTCAAACCATAAAGGAAGAATTAGTCAGGATCAATCCCACCGTACAATACTTGCTTAACCGTTCAGCCAGGCCGGTGTCGGTACTTCGAGGGAGGTTTTCCAACGCTTTCGCGAAGTTCCTTAATTAAAGAACCTCTTTTCCCTGGGGGCGTAGCCCCGCTAACACCTTTCTAGGCACCTACTAGGTTTATAGCATTGATCGTTAAGTGAGAAATTTCCCGAGGAGTAGCATATACTCACAGTAGGATCGGGATCCAAATATCATTGCGTGACGAAACTGAAGGAATCCTACCAGAATCATCACACTCCAAATGGTATGCAAATCTAGCAAGTTTCAGTACTTATGAAACTCCCGATGTGAATTTTTGCCCCATGCTCTTATGACCTTGACGAAGGTCAACAAATCATAAGTCACATGTCAAGTTCTGCCCGTCATTATCCAGGTTAATTTGAATCCACCCGTATATACCCTTGACGAAGGTCAACAAGGTAATGCGAATGTTCCAAACCAACGCATCTATCTATGCTACATATGAATACCCAATAGCTACCAATCACTATGCCTTGACGAAGGTCAACAAACACAGCTTGAATACTATTGAATATTCATACGAAACGACGGAGGGCTACGAATGGTTTTGGCAAAACCGTGAACGTAGTGAACTTGATTTGGTCGATGGAACGAGATAGCTTTTAAAAGGAGTGGCTCAAGCTCCGCATTTAAAAGTTGGTTTTGAAAAGAACCGAGTGATTTTTCGAAAGTGTTCCAACGACTTTAACTTGGTTTATTATCTTGCATTAGTTCTTTTAATGCGTGAAATTCTTGCATTAGTTCTTTTAATGCGTCCCATCATTTAATCCTACCATTGCAGAAAACAACCAAAATATGACGTACGCTTATGCCATTCGCATTCGCCACTGGGCCCCGTCATTACCCGTTAGGTTACTTAACTAACGACAGAGCGGGGGCTGGGCTAGCGCGTCTGTAAAACATAAGCAACGCCTAAATAATATCATATATAGATATACTGCAATGATAAACATTTCAGATCACAGATAAATACATTGGATATACTAGCAATCTGTAATTTGTACGAGCCTGTAACAAAAACAGATAACACGGTCGCGGTGAATAGCCAATACCCCACCCAAGACCCCTACGGGTGCGGCAAACTACCCGCCAAGTACCCGAAGCGTAGTAACCTCCCTCATCTCCATGAGTAGGCCACTCGACACTTCGGCATACCCGGTAGTTTGTGCACCCCCTCCATGGGTCTATCCTAGGAGCAAAAACAGTAAAAAGAAATTATACAATGACGGCTACAACCCCGACCCGGTTGTGCGGCCATACAAATAATTATTACATCAATTTACAAATTTACAAGAATTGAAAGAAAAGAAAACTCTCGTCTCACAACCCCCGGCTATTCACCCGCGACAATCCAACATATTTATATACACATTCCAGCACATTACAGATCACAGATTTGTATAACCCCCACTAATCGACATATAGCGATTAGTAGACGTTCAATACAAATATCACATTACAGAAAACCCGTTAGCTCAAGTCTTTTAGAAGTTCGATCAAAAATACGGATTTTCGGGACCCCAAAATAAAATTTTCGTTCTGGAAAATCTGGGTTGAAAATATATATTCTAAAAATCCCAAAATACCCCAATGACCAAACTGCAGAAAAGAAAACCGTTGAACGAGTCAACTCGGCCGCGTTTCCGCGGCGGGAGCGTGCTCCCGCCGCGGAAGCGCGGCTCTTTGATCGTTTCAGCGGCCCAAATTTTTGCAGTATCTTTAAAAAAGCCTGAGTCGATTTTTGGTGTTTTTCAAAAAAGTTTTCCAGCACTTTTAAAATCGACAGAAAGTTTAAAATTCCGGGGTTCGTTTCGGGACTTTTTCGTTGATCGATCTTCTAGTTACTTGCTAACATGTTAGATAGAGTTTAATTAGGCTCTGATACCACTGTAAGTCCATGCTACCTCTCCCGGTACTTTCGGGAATGCGGAATTTGGTAAAAAACGATTTTCTTAAAGATGGTAACATGGACCTATAACCCGGATCTTGGTTAAACATCTTTCTAACATCCTAACTAAGAGATTCTAGCTACTCGGTTAGGGGGTTATACCTAGCTTGTCTTGAACTCCTTCTCTTCAAGCTCCGATGGTGGTCCGATGGCTCCTTCTCGTCGTCTCCGTACGCCGAAGATAGATCCACTTGAAAGCTCCAACCTTTAGCTCCTTCTTCGTTCTTTGAAGAAACTAGTTCACTTGGTTTGCTAAACCTAGTGAACTAGAATGAGTAGAGAGGAAATAGAATGGGATTTTATCTATGGTTCTTGATTCTCAACTCATGAGACAAGAGAACCATAGATCAAGAGAGAGAGCAAGAGGTTGAGGGTGAGAGCAAGAGGAGAGCTCAAGAACAAGAGAGAGAATGAGCAAGCAAGAATGAGGTTCTCTTTTGTCTTTCACCCTCTCATAATCCAAAGTGATCATAACTCATCATATCAAAAAAAGTCTTATGTGATGGTTAGAAGCAACCACAACCATATCATTTCATGCACTCATTTTACACAAATGAGCAAGTAAACAAAAGTCTTTGCCATGAAATGATGGCTATGGTTATCATGATGGTCAACTAGTCAAGCCTAGTCAACCGGTCAACAAGTCAACAAAAGTCAACAAGTCAACAAAGTCAACAAGTCAACAAAAGTCAACAAGTCAACAACCATATCACCATAATACTTAATTAATATAATAGTTAATCACATATCATATTCTCATTAGGGTTGAGCATAAAGTCAAATAGTCAACGGTCAACTGTCAACAACCCTAATGAGAATCCACTGCCTCTGCCTCCCTGTCAACTGTGCATACACACCCGCATCCGCGTTCCGAGGAACACGAATGCAAACTGGATAAATCCAATCCCATAAGGTACACTAGGATCTGGCTTAAACCAAAGCCCGCTAGTGAAAACTGTCCGGACACTGTATGTGCACAAGTGCACGGATGTGACCGGACCCTGTCGCAAAACCATGCGACCTGTCGCAATACCATGCGACCTCTACTCTTTTGCCTAAAGGCGAAAAGCTTTCTGTGTGGGACTCTAAAGACTCGACACTACGCTGGTAGTGGGTTTAACCACAGACCGTAAGCGGCACTAGCTGTGCGTAACGGTCCCCAGGTAATGCCGACAAGAAGACCGACGAGGCGAAACCCATCTGAACTCCTACTGAGCCTGAGTGTGACATTCTCCGTACAGTCCGGTCTTTTCGTCTGATACATCGCATGGCGGGCCTAGGGGGCGGTAAACGTCGGTCCCCCAATAGCGGTACAAGTCGTGCCGGAGCGAAGCCCAAAACACCCTGAGATAACACTGGAAACCTACCAGTATATCTCGATTGCCCTGGCCAGGGACTACTCGTGTAATGGCTCTCCTAGACACAGCGCGATGTCAACCCCCAATACCGGGAGAGACGAATCCTGTCTAACCGTCACTGCCTCCAAGTGCTTCGGGACTGCACCCAACCACTACCTGTTTGCACGACTCCTTTGAGCCGTGGTAGGGTAGTGATCAAAGTACAGTGGGAACACACTCGAGGCGGAGTGACAGTGTCAAGTCAGCGGACTAAGCTGTACTCATGTCACCTGGGAACTGATAACTGACGATAGGTATAATACCAACTAGTCAGTTCCCGACGAGTCCTGTCCAGTGTACCCGTAACCTAACGAGCACCCGCATACTATCTCAAGTACGACGTACTGACGGCTGTGGGACAGACCGTCTCCCACACTGGGATGAGAAGCGCATGCGCTGGTCTACTCCGGAGTATCGATGCCCTGTCTCGATAGTCCTGCGACCAGGGACCTGCATAAGGATGTGCTTATAGATTACCCAGCCCCACTAGTGTGACGGCCATCACATCGCTGGTAATCAAGCAAAGATCCTAAGGGCTCTACTAATGTGTATAGGCGATATACAAAAATAAACACATGTACACATTGAAGTAGAAACAAACCAAGTAGCATACTACTATTTTGAGCAAGATTGTATATACAAGGTGAATATCCCAAGCATCCATTAAGTAATATAAAAACCAGTATGATACAGTAATGGCCTCTAGGGCATATACACTAACAGACGTCCCCTTGACGGAGGTCTTGAGAAGATCGGCTCTCACGGCCCGGGCGGAAAGGAAGCACATAAGGCATGCAGCAAGAGAACGTAACGCCGCCTTGGCCGCGGGTGCAGGCTCAAGCGCTTCTACCCCTGTCCTCGCTTCTTCAGAGGGTGATTCGGCCGCCCTGTCTATCGCTCACAGACAGGCGGCACGTGCGGCTCGGGAAGCAATTGAAAGACCGACCCAAGGTAATGTAACACTGAGTTCTTTTGTCAAAGTTTTAATCTTCAGATTCTCATATGTCCTATCCAGCTGGGACGAGTCTTGATGAGGAAGTGGTAGGTGAGATGGCGGCAACCACCAAGCCTGAAGTAGCCACTCTTTCTCAAGAGTCTGAAACTGCCCCAATTACCACTCTTTCCCCTTGCGGTTCCTTGCCGTTTTCGGGCGCTGCGAGTATCACGACGATTCTCGTAGAGTCGGGGGATGAAGCTGCGGGCGGCGAAACTATTCCGATGGAGGAGGGTGAAGCAGTCGCTGCATCCAGTGACGCCCTTGTCGCGGTTTTGACCGGCGACTCACCAGGTAGATTTTGGGTCATTGCTTTCTTTTTCATTCTGCAATCCCTTTCACTCTCTTCTGACAGTATTTCTCTCGTTTCTAATGCAGGTGTGGCGAGCGTTGAGGTTGTGCCACCCGAGGAAGCATCGCCAGTTGCTGCTTTGACGGTGGCCGCCCCTTTTCCTTCTCTCGTGTCCTCCCAAATGCTGGAAGGTACGGGTTTGTGACTTATCGGTTTCATTGAAGGAAATATACTTTATGTACTGACATTGCATTACTACATCCTTGCAGGAGTCCATTTTGATCATCTATATCAGGTGCTGCACCCCCATTTCTCCTTCCAGTCGGAGACTGCTTCATCTAGTGGCGTTGGTGAGTACAGCCTCTAGCTAATATCTTCTTTTTTCTTTTACGGGCAGTCAAGTCATTGCTAATTCTTCTTTGTTTTGACTGCAGTGCTACAGATTGAAGGAGGATATGAAAGAATAGTTGTGCCACCGGTACTCCCGGCCTTGCCACCTGCCGCAGCCGGTATAGTAAACTCTATTGTTCATATACCTTTTCTATTTCTTGAACCGTCATTTGACTATGATTTATTTTGCAGCGGAGACACCAACATCAGCTTTGTTCGAGTCTCGAATCATAATGCCAGCGGGCCCCTTTTCTAGACGTCCATCTTCAAAAGGCGCTGTAACCAGTCTGCGTATGTTGATCGATTCCATTGAAGAGCTTGACGCGGAGATCCCTGCCCTCACTGCAGATTTTGCTGCCAAAGTTAATCCTATACTGGCGACGCTCGTGAACTTCCATAGCTAAGGCGTCGTTGAGTCTTAGGTTAACCACTGTAGAAAGATTGAGGCCTGCCTGCATGAGCTTGAGCTCGGACGACCTGCTCCCGAGGTCCTGGCCGTGAACCCCCAACGCGCTGCATGGGTCGAGCAGAGCACTCCTTACTTTCGCCATCTTGAACAAGAAGCGGCCATAAAGCGTAAGGAGTGTGAAGAGACTTCAAGCGAATCTGACCGACTGCATGCTCAGGTTGATGCAAATGCTGTATAGTTGAAAGCTATCTTTGAGGGCCTTCTACAATGTATTTCTGACGGGCTAACGCTGAGGCAGAAGCTCGACCTCATCCAGCGAGATGCGCAGAGTCGTGGGGCAGCTCAGCGGGTCGTCAATGAGCAACTTTTATCTTATTTGCAGCAACGAGCTCAGGTTGAAGCGGAGTTGGCCGCGGCAGCTGACCGTGAAAAGGGGCTGAGGGGAGTGCGCTAGCAGCTGATTGGTTTATTGAAAACGCTTCCCTCCTAATAGTTGTTTTTGTACCAATTAACATTTGTAATTTTTTGAATAACATGTATCCATTTTTATTCTTTCATATGATGTATCTTGTAACCAATTGAACTTATAAATAACAGATACATTTCTTTCGTACTATCTTGTGTTATCTCCTGCTTTCTTCTCTTTTCTTTGTTGCCGGCATGTTGCCTGTAGATGATAGAGAGCATTCAATCTTGAACTCTTCGAGAGGTAGTGAGGGCTTAGGAAGCAGGTTCAGATCTGCTGCCTAAGGCATTTCAACTTTATGAGCCGTGAGGGTCTCATAAAGACTTTTCTCCCTACGAGTGGAAAGGATCTCGTAGATGTATTTTTTCCTTAGGAATCGTATGGATTCCTAAGTGTGTTTTCTCTTGGGAGTCGTAAGGATCTCACAAGAGAGTTTTCTTCCTTACGAGTCGAGAGGACCCGTAAGTGATTGATGTGGTTGACATTATCCGCATTTCACGGAGTCAGGGGTTACTCTGGGCGTTTCCCACAGGGCCAGGATTGACTTTAGCCGTGTTCCACGGGACCAGGATTTGCTCTGGATGCTTCCTACGGGGTCAGGATTGATATTAGCCGTGTTCCACAGGACCAAGATCCGCTCTGGATGCTTCCCACAGGGTCAGGATCGACATTAGCCGTCTTTCCGCGATACTCTATCATTTTAGCTTTTATATCGCGAAAGTCGCGATTGCCCAATCATTTCGGCTATTTTTCGTGGTGCCCAATCATTTCGGCTATTTGTTTTATTTACTCGCTGCTTTTTATTGCGAGTTGCCCAACCATTTTGGCTATTTTGTATGCATACATTTTTACTTGCTGATTTTGTTGCAAGTTGCCCCATCATTTCGGCTATTTTGTATGCATTTGTGGCTCGCTGGCTTTTCGCTGTGAGTTTGGGATTGGACACCGATTTTCGGCATCAGCATTGCTACAACTAGGATATTGCCAGGAGCGAATCATCAATTACCTGTGTCGATGTCGATAAAGGTGGCTTAGCGAACAGGGTTAGGATCCTGTCGACTAAGGCTTTTAAGTTCATGAGCTGCAAGGGTCTCATAAAGGTATTTCTCCCTACGAGTTGTGAGGATCTCGTAGGTGCATTTTCTGCTTAGGAATCGTGAGGATTCCTAAGTGTGTGTTCTCTTATAAGTCGTAAGGATCTTACAAGAGTATTTTCTCCTTATAAGTCGAGAGGACTTACAAGGGCTGTCCATTGTGTAAACATATCCCCAGTCGCGGGTGGGACTTTGTTAGGGAAATGTTTATTCGTGCCCGTGGATTGTATACAAGGGTCAATATTGAAATGCTTGTAGGGCAACATTAAAGATTGTGATGGCTTAAGAACATGTTCAGATCCCTGTAGCTTAAGGCTTTTGAACCCTATGAGCCGTGAGGGTCTTAAAGGGGAATTCTCCTTACGATTCGTGAGGATCTCGTAAGTATAATTTCTTCTTAGGAATCGTGGGGATCCCTAAGTGTGTTGGTCCCTTGTGAGTCGTAAGGATCTCATGCAGGTGGTTTCTCCTCATAAGGTCGAGAGGGCCTTGCAAGTGTCTTTTAATAAGATTGCGCCCTTTCGGGTTTTCACAAAACTCGCCGGTAGCCCTGCTGTTTTTACTCACAGAGCCTTTTCGGGTTTTCATCCGTGCTCATTTTGCTTATGGACACACCGTTTTCTTCTTCTTTTTTTTTTATTTTTTTTGTGTCAGCCTTGGGATGCTGTGGCCCGTAGTAGTTTATCGATGTTTCGGTCAACAGTCAGTTTTAGGACATAGTGGTCCATCATTAGTTTAAGGACGTTTCGGTCCGTTGTTAGTTTTAGGACATTTCGGTCCATCGTTAGTTTTAGGACATTTCGGTCCGTCGTTGGCTATTACTTAGAGAGTTTAGGCTTAGGAAGATAGCGAGCGGACATAGACGTCGTCATCTATCGTTGACCTAGGCCGTGACTCGTCAGGCGTAGTATTTTTTCAGGAAGCGACCATTTATTGGCCTGAAAGGTCTTTCGCCATGCATGTCCATGAGTAGATAGGCTCCACCCTGGTAAACTTTGTCTATGATGTACGAGCCTTCGTAGTTCGGCTCGAATTTCCCCCATTTGGCACGATTGAGGATCATAGGTCTTTTGACCACTAGCACGAGTTCGCCTTAGCGGAATGCCCTCGGCCTAGTCAGTCTCTCATATGAGCGCGTCATCTTTGCTTTATAAGCCTCTAGATTTTGTTGGGCCATGAGACGGGTTTCATCAAGGGCGTCGAGCTCCTCAAGCCGAAGGTGAGCATTTTCTTCGTCAGTTAGCTCGTAGTGAACGACCACTCGTAGAGAGGGTAACTCTAACTCGAGGGGGAGTACCACTTTTGTGCCGAATACTAATGCATACGGCATTGTGTTCATGGCTATTTTGAACGTAGTTCGATACGCCCAGAGAGCTTCATGCAGTCTCTCGTGCCACCCTCTTATTTCGAGACACCGTCTTTTCACGATCTTTGTCAAGGTCTTGTTAAAAGCCTCAGCTAGACCGTTAGCTCGGGGATTATAGACCGAAGAGTATCTCCAGTCTATATTATGTTGTTGTGCGAAGCGGCTGATCTTGTGGCTTCTATAGGCTGGCCCGTTATCGGAGATAATCCGTCGCGGAGTGCCGAACCGATAAATGACGTATGTCTTGAAGAAATGGAGGATATTCTCCATCTTTACTTCTATTAGTGGTACTGCTTTTGCCCACTTAGAGAAGTAATCGGTTGTCGCCAGTATGAACCGATGTCCTTTGGACGACGCTGGTTCGATGGGGCCGATTATGTCAGTTCCCCACATTTCGAACGGCCAACTAGCCACCGTTGGGTGTAGCGGATTTGGATGTTGGTGGATAAAGTCCCCGTGAATCTGGCACGAGTGGCACTGCTTCGCATATTCAAGGCAGTCTTGGATCATCATGGGCCAATAATAGCCAATCCTTTTGATCTTCAGTTTCATCTTCGGCCCGGCTTGGTGAGAACCGCAGAGTCCGTCGTGAGTTTCTTGGAAGACTCTTTTTGCTTTTTCCGGTCCCAGGCATCTTAGCCATAAAGAGTCAAACGATCTCTTATACAGAGTATCATTGACGAATGCAAAAGAAAGAGCTCGTTTCATGAGCTGATATCTCGAGGGTGCATCTTCAGGTGTTCGACGGTATTTGAAGTAGTGTATAAAGACTTCTCTCCAATCCATAGCCTTTTCCTGGCCTTTTACTTGTAGGGTCGCTTGCTGGGTCGCTCCTTTTTCTTCGGACGACCGGAGATATTTCTGCCGGTGCAAGAACCCGACGGATTTGCACAACGATCCTTACGTCATCAAGGTTCTCATCGGCCAGTTCTTTAGCGAGTTTGGCTAACGCATCCGCTTTGCTATTTTCTGCACGCGGTATGCTTTCCAGGGTGTAGGCAGGAATTTGAATAAGCAGTTGTTGTACTCTCTCGCCGTACTTCACCAACTCTGGCTTGCACGTCTAATAGTCGCCGTTTACTTGACTAACGACCAGTTGGGAGTCTCCGTATATAATGAGGTTTTCAATTCCCATGTCGACAACGATCTCAAGACCTGCTATTAAAGCTTCATATTCGGCTTCATTGTTCTTCCTCGGCTCTGTTAAGGAGAAAGCAAAGCGCTTTATCCCTCCTTGTGGAGTCACGAAGATGAGGCCCATCCCGGATTTGATTATGGGGTGCTTTGTTTGCGCTTCTTCATGGATGATGCCCCATCGAAGTAGAGTTACCATCGGGTGTCACTCTCTCTTCTCTCACCGTCGATTGTGTCAAATGCGTGCTCGTCGGGCAATTCGCAGTTCAAAGGAGAATCGGCCGGTATCGGATGTTCAGCGAGGAAGTCGGCGATGGCCTGGCCTTTCACTGCCTTGAGGGGTCTGTATGTCACCGAGAATTCTATTAAGAGGAGGGCCCATTTAGCGAGCTGTCTCATTAATATGGCCTTTGACATCAAATATTTGAGAGCATCCACCTTTGATATGAGATGGATCTTATGTGCCAACGCGTAGTGTCTGAGATTCGTTATTGCGAAGATCAACGCTAGACATTATTTTTCGATGGGGGAGTAATTGCTTTCTGCCCCGAGTAGAACTCGACTCAAGTAGTAGAGGGATCTCTCTTTCCCTTGGTCGTTTTCTTGTGCCCACAGCGCGCCTAAAGAACCTTCGAGGGCAGTTGTGTACAAGACGAGAGGTTTTCCTTTAACGGGAGCGGCCAGTACTGGCGGATTCTGCAGGTATTGCTTGATTTCGTCTAGCGCGCTTTGGCATTTGCGATCCCAGACGAAAGGAGTCCCTTTCTTAATTAGGTGACTATAAGGACGGCATTTGCCGGAGAGATTGGCTATGAATCGCCGGATATACGCAAGCTTTACTTGGAGAGGCCACAGATGCTTGAGAGTTCTTGGCGGAGGCATTTCCATGATCGCCTTGATCTTCGACGGGTCTATCTCGATGCCTTGGTGTCGGACAACGAATCCTAGAAACTTGCCCGAGGAAACTCCGAATGCACATTTGAGAGGGTTCATCTTCAAGTTGTATTTCCGAAGGCGCTGGAACACGATCTTGAGATGCTCTAAATGTTCCTCGTATGATTTTCTTTTAACTATGACGTCGTCAATATAGCATTCGAAGATTTCATGTATGAGGTCATCGAAAACCTTTATCATGGCCCTCTGATTGGTGGCACCGGCATTCTTTAGACCGAAAGGCATCACCTTGTAGCAGAATATGCCCAAAGGGGTCCTGAAAGCGGTATGTTTCTGATCCCCCGGATGCATCGTTATCTGATTGTATCCCGATGAGCCGTCTATGAAGGAGAAAACTTCATGAGTGGACGTATTATCTATCATCAGCTCGGTGACCGGTACTGGAATGTCGTCCTTCGTGCAACCTTTGTTGAGATCCGGAAAGTCCACACATATGCGCACCGTCCTATTTTTCTTCGTCACTAGGACGATGTTGGCGATCCAGTCAGGATACTGAACCTCTTGGATAAAGTCGGAGTCGATTAGCTTCTTGACTTCGGGGTTGATGCTCATCTCAAGCTCGAGCCGCATTCTTCTCGGTGCATGTTTGATCGGCTTGACGTATGGAGAAATCACCAATTTGTGGACAACAATCTCTGGATCGAGTCCCGGCATATCTGAATAGTTCCATGCGAAGCAATCTTTATACTGCATGAGCACGTCTTTAAGCGTAGTGTAACGTTTTAGAAATCGTTTTGCGAATTTTCCATTTTTATGGTAAAATAGTCGGTATTTTCCGTTTTAACCCGATTGTGATCAAACTTCTGTATAGACTTGTCATCACCTAGTTTAGCTTGAATGAAGCTAGTGTGCGGACTTTAGAGGTCAATGGGAAGTTTTGGTTCACATAGAATTTTTCCTTAATTAAATGTTATTTTAATACTTTATTTGTGCATTCTATTAGTGCTAATTACTTTTGGCTTGAGTTAATTACTACTAATGTGGTTTTATGGTAATCTAATCACTAGATATTTTATTAAACCTTCTCTTCTAAATCTAGATATTTTGTGAGCAAATGGAAATAATTTTAAAAAGAAAAGAAATAAATGAAATGGTGGCACTTGCATTTAATGATGCATTTAATGAATTTTGCTGGAACTTTCTTCACATTTTGCATAACCCCCCCCCCCCCCAATTCCTTCATGGCTGAGCCCCCTCTTCATGCTGCCCAACATTTTTCCTTGCCTCTTTTTCTCCATTCCAATCTCAATAAATTATCATTAATCCCTAAATAAATCCACAAAACTCCTAATCAAATTTTAACCCATCTTTCTTCTTCACAAATCTAGCTTGAATCTTCAAGAAAAACTTGATCTTTGGAGGCAAAAGTTGATATTTCTAGTTGCTTGATTTTGATCCTTTATGAGGTATAAAACCCTAACCCTAATCCTTAATTGTTATGTTGAATCATAAGCTAGGAATTTAATTGTTTAATTATAGCTTTAATTTCTTGTTTAATTCATTCTTGTTAATGTTAATGAAGTTCAAGTTAAGTTTTATCTTGATGAAATGGTTAATTGTTAATTGAAGTTTATGAAAACTTAATCAAGTTGCTAATTTGTTAAATGATATTTTCCTAATTACCTAATTAAGCTATTTAGCAAACTAAACTTTTACTAATCCTAATTAAGTGAGATCTAAAATTATAGTAAAGGATTAAATGGTTTAACCTTGCTATTTTGTGATGTTTGTAAATTCTAGTTTGGTAAAAACTTGTAGTTTTGTGCTAAATTGATATAAGTTGCTTACTAGGTTTCGGTGAATTTTAGTCGTGGGTTTCATTTGACGTTGTGACTTTATTTGTATTAGTTTCCACGTTTATTATTGTGTTGTGAATGCGCGATCGGTACGATCAGGATCTAGGCTTGGTAGTTGTGTCGCTTTGCGTTCCTAGCCAGGGTCGTACCGATGTCGTTCGTGACTTTGTGTAGCTTTTGCTCTTAAGTTCGTTTCGTAGTGTCGCTACGTACGTTAGCTGATAAACGGACACTCGAGAGTGTGTTTGGAGTTGGTGCGTCGGTTAAACGTAGTTGTACGTATTTTTAGTCGATTGCTTATATACGCTAGCTTTATTGTTATATGTGTTCAGGATCGCAGGCGGGGACTTCGGGCGCTGCGAACAGGGGAAAGCGAGTAGTTGGCTTTACGTAGCCAGTATGGTTGGTGAGTAGATTTAACATCTACAGGGGAATCGCCTGCATGGCGTTATGTGTCTGGGCTAGAGATGTTATGAATTGTCGCATATTCTATTTCATATATAGAGTTGCGCATACACCTAATTGCTTAGTTATTTGTTGTGCTTGGACTTGTACCCTTAGGACACTGTACTATTATTGACGGCTCATGTAGCACGAACACTGACTGTATGCCACACACACCATCAATAATTGCCATGACACGCACAATACACATACCTATATGATATTGTTTGGTTAGAGACATTGAGACATTGATTCATATTTCTTTATGCATATGACATATAGCATACCTATATACCTACATGCTTACACATATGCCTTGACATGCTTACATGCTAGTTACCTGTATACATATAGGGTATTGTACCATTGGCGATAGGTACTTACACATATAATAACATAGCTACATGTATACCTTGCATACATACTTCACTTATACCCGGAGGGTATATTACATCATTACTGATATGTGGATATATATACCTTGCTATACCTTCATGTTTACACATATATCTGGTTATAGCTACATGTTTACCTTTATTTGATATTATATAGACTTGGAGAAATTAGGAACCACATATATATATTTTAACTTGTTCCAGTTAAATAGCAGGTTTTCCTTTATATGCTTACATTGCAGTTTTATGTTGCATATATTATATTCATGGATTTTCGCATTGTGATATGGATTTTTCATGATATTTTCTGGATTTGAGGACCGTGGTAGTTTCATGAAATTATGCATTATTTGAAAAACCCGGTTTCTCTTGATATGATATTTCAGCAGCCACCATGAGTTTTATCGGTTCTGATATATATACCCCATGCGAGGAGCGTCGTGGTCCATATGAGGGTACATGGTGGGGCCCGGAGGTACCTCGGGGCAAGAAAGGGATGTCGATGTACCACGCCGATGAGCCTGACAGGGGAACCATACCGACCGGTGACAGTACCTATGACTCGGCGGTTATCGTGGGGATACCGACGGGAGTCATGTATGTATGGATACGTCGAGAGGCGAGGGTCAGAGCTAGGCACTCGAGCTTTCGGTATAGCGTATGATACGTACCTATCAGGGTGCCAGTCGTGGTGACAGCACCTGATAGATCAGCCTTTATGTGTCGATGCTTGGCACAGGTTTTCATGATATTTTTACTCCTAAGTATATATAACAGTGGAATGGAACGCTATTATTGTTGGATATATGTATGCTCTAGAGACCATTCTATGATAGTGGATGTATTTATACATGTATATATATATTCAGTGTACATTCTTACTCGACATGATAGTATGCTATCTGGTTCTTCTTTATCTAACATGCTGACTTGATCATGCTTTTATTCATTTACACATGTTGATAAAGCCCTGAGGATATTGGCTTGACTACTGTGATTATGATGGAGATCATACTAGTGGGACATTTGTAGTTTATAAACATATCCTGAAATGTCCCTAGTCGTAGGTGTATCGAGATGGGGCATCGATATACCAGAGTAGACTAGCGTATATGATACTAGACCCATATGATGGGCGATGGATGTTCCTACATCCATTGATGTTTGACATCGAGATCGTATACGGGTGCTCAGTGGAGACTGGGTACGCTGGACGGACTCGCCAAGAACTCCTATACGGTATTATATCTATCGTCGGATAGCAGTTCTCAGGTGACACTGGTACAGGTTAGTTTGTAGACCCGAGATCGTCATAGAATCTTGTGTGTTCTCCTACTGTACTTTGATTACCACCCTACCATGGGTCTACTGAGTCGTGTAAACAGGTGGCTGTTGGGTACAATCTCGAGACACACGAAAGCGATGAGCGATAGGAGGGATTTCGTCTCTCTCGGTATTGGGAGTTGATGCTGTGCTGTGCTCGATTGGCTATATCTGCAAGTCCCCAGCAAGGGCTGTTGAGATTTACTGATAAGTGTTATCAGTAGTTTCTTGATCTGTTATAAACCATTCATGAGCACGATTTATTGAGTTATTGGGGTCGACGTTACCATCTCTAGACTCGATATGCAACATATCTGACGAAGAGAACGGACTGTACGGTAGTGTTGCCGGTTGGCTCGATGGGAGTTGCGACAAGTTCGCTTGTTTTCTTCTGATCGCTCAAATACCCGGGTGGCCGTTACGTTTAGCTGACCTCTTGCATCTTGGGGGTGCTTGATATGATCATCACCCACTGCCGGCGTATTGACGAGTCTTAGAGTCCCACAATGGAGTTACCTAGCCCAGGAGAAACGATGTGGTATGACCGGTTTGCTAAATTAAGTGTTGATTTATCATTTACCATTAGCTTTTCACTTTAAACCCTTCTTGTCTTTTGTTGTATGCATGCATGTATGCACATGTTCTTTTTGTTGCACATATGGATGTGCATGCACACATACATGCATACACTTAATCTATCATGGTTGTTGATACATGAGATGGTGGCAATATAAGACTCACACCTTGTTATTTAATATGATGATATTTCCTTTTGGAAAAGAAAATGAAAGTGGAATTAATTCATGGTTAATTATTTTATTCATCCACTTACCCCTTGCCTTAACCATGGGTTATATTTCCTTGCCCATTTTTCATCCAAAAGAAAATATCTAGATATTTTATAACTAGGGTTAAAGGCGAGAAGTAGAAAATATATATATTTTCTTTTCTCATTTTTAACCTAAGCTTATTATTATCTTGAGCTCTCATATTGCCTTCATCTTCTTCCTCCTCTCTCTTGCTCTCTAGCTTTCCTTAGTGAACAAAAGAGTGATCATGTTAGGGTTTTGAAGTGAGAAAACAAACCACATCACCATTCTACACTACTCTTGCCCATTAGTTTAGAGTGTTGGCTTCAACTATTTCTCTTGATCTAGTAAAGCTTCTAGCTTGGACAAAGAGGACTCCGGGTGGATCGTCGTAGACTTAAAGGACCTCAATCAAGCTTCTTTCAAACCCCAAGTGGCTAAGGAGTCTAGCGTAGGGAGCTACAAAGGTTGTATTGTAAGTCCACGGTAGCGCCCCGGCCGTCTAACAGACGCCAAATGCGAAACAAAAACTTTTTACAACTGGCGCTATCGTGTACTATAACCCGGATCTGCCATTATTGCTAAACCAACAAACTACAAAGTTGGTAGAAATGTTATACCGAACGATCCGAGTCCTTCAGTCTTCAACCATCATCCCACGCTTTGTCGCGGCTGCTCCGATCTCCTGAATCTCCAGTCTTCTCGTCCATGTGGCACTACGTCGACGGATTTTTAAACGGGCTCCCGCCTCTGAACCGAGGCAACTCGGTCGTCAAGTTTGCTAAAAGAGACGACCAAGATGATGTAGAGAATGAGTAGAACACTTTGTATCGCTTCATCCAAAGCCATGGACGAACGGTTAATGAAGTTGCCTTTTGGATTGGGTGAAATGAGAAATGAGGCTATCTAATTTCCATGAGTCCAAAACTATATCAATCTTTTTTCTAATCAACAAAACCATTCTCAAATGAGAAGAGGGGCCGGCCATTTTAAGGAAGGGGGGAGGTGAGTGTAGGAGTGAGGAGGGTGACCACAACAATAAATGAGTGAGAATGAGTCATTATCCACCTTGCATTATCATTAATGGCAACAAATGAATCATCAAAACCTAGTCATCATAACATTAAAAGCACATTTAATGCACTAATGACTCACTAGCCACCTCATCATCCTAGTCACCATCTAGATGCTTCTAGAACCTTCCACACTCATCAAAAAAAGATAAATCCGTATTAAACCGAATGTTTAATACGGCCGATCGAAAACTGGAAACTGGTAACTTCCAAAAGCGATCCCGAAACGAATTTCAGGATAACCCTGTAACAGTATAAACAATACCCGCATTTGTATTACGACCGAATACAAATGCAACTGAGACAAAGATATTATATCTACACAGTATAATACTCGGATCCGGCTTAAACCAAAGCCTACCAGTATTATCTGCCCGAAATATGACACGTGCGTAAACGCACGTGCATTTTCCGAACCCTGCCATAAAACTATACGGCCTCTACAACGTTTCGCCCGAACTTGGGAAACTGTCTATAGGGGACTCTAATTACTCATCAATACACTGGCACTGGGTATAACCACTAGCACGTCAGAGGTACAAGCTGTACGTAACGGTTGCTTATGTACTGATTAGAAGGGAAGCTGACGAGCGAACTCATCCATAAACCCTACTGAGCCTGACAGTGACAATATCCATACAGTCCGGTCCGTTCGTCTAAAGTGTATCGCATATCGAGTCTAGGGGGGTGGATAAAGTCAGACCCCTAATAACGTGATAATTCGTGTCTGTCACGACCCGCAGGGTACGGAACGTGACTGGCACTTAAGTTTACGAAACGTCTAAAGGCGTCCGTAAAATAAGTAAGCCAAAGCCCAGAAAACAAAACCAATTAAGCAAAAGAGTGAAGAAAACCCAAACATTTGAAAGCAAGTTTATCAAATAAGTCATGTAAAACCCATTTTAAAAACAATACCTATTTTTCCCGAAAATTTCGGCAGAGTCTCCTTTGTAAATACTGGCCCCCAAAAATGGGTACAACAAAATATATACATGAATCCAACACAATAGGGCATCCCCAAGCGGGAGCTAGCTCTTCGCCACAAGGCGGTCACAAATCCCACGCAATGTAAATGACAATAAGCATAATAATCATAAGGAAGCATGAAAAAAGTAACATGTCGGCTCAAGTGAGCTCGACCCCAAAATACAGCATAAAATCCACAAACCTCACAGTCTCATCTCTAGGTCAATATACAATAATCTGGTAGAAACAGTAGATGGAGTACACTAGATGCAAAGAATATACAAGGTGGTACAAAAATATTAACATAACCCACCTATGAGCAAATCTCGAGTCCAGGCAAAAGAGGCAAAAGAAGCAAGCGCACCCGCCGCTACTGAACTGACGGAGCGGACCTGCAACAGGCTATGGCACAACGGGGGTGAGTTGCCAACTCGTGAGTAATAAATAACATTTACACAGGCTATCGAATGCATGCACACAAGCATCCTAGCATCTATATACAGGTAAGGCAGGACATAATGGCGAGTATGTATGCAATATGGATATACTAGCAGGTGTGTATACAACATCAGTGTACGAATATGTATGCAACATGAATATCTGAGGTCTTAATAGGTTTATATATAAAAATATTTTATCAGATGTTGTTTTTGAAACTCTTTTAGAATGCCAACAAATGTCAATGAATCGACGAAAACCGGTGTCCAGCAACGACACCCCAAAAGCTGTCTCAAATCTCATAAATGTATCGCTGGCCTCAGCCGTCCGGCTGACCCATCTCAAATATCAATATCTCATCATCTAGCGGCCACGGTCGGTATCCTCTGGATATCCGCCGTCCCAAACAGTCACCGGTAGGTAATCCGTCCCCTGCCAGGCTCAACGTCATCACCACATTCCTCTTGCCCCGGGGTACCTTACCGGGCCCACCATGTACCCGTGCCGGTTCCTCCACTCCTCGACACGGATTTCCAAAGCCACAGCAAACTCATGGTGGACGACACTTACATCACTAGAAAACCGCAATTTACATGTTTTAAAAATATCATAAGTTTGGAAATTTTGCGGCTTTCCCCCGAAATCCAGCAATATCATAAAATCTCAAGAAATCCTCATAAGTGCATATATCAGTGATAATGAATGCATATGATATCAATAATCAAGTTGCGATGTGTGATTAATGGATTAAGCATGAACAATTAATATGATGAAGTACATGCACATGAATAGCAATTCTACGATTTCATTTTAAGGAATTAAAGGCAATAGCACCAGTTTAAGTATCAATTAATAAAAGGTTTAAATTTAAATGTTATCTAGTGTGGTGGCATGGCAATTACCAGGGTGTGTGTGTAAACATGAATAGTGCTCGTGCTGCATATAAAAACCTGGTAATGGTGCATGTGTCCTACAATTGAGTTTGCGTATATGGGTATAACATTGATCTAATTGCAGCAATTATCATGCCAGTATTATTATTCTAATGTCACAAGTGGTTATCCAGTTTACTATTTTATTTTCAGTTTACTAAATCTATCGGGCGACTTGCGCCATCCAAACGATCGTCCCCCCGTAGATGTTAAATCTACTCACCGGGATCCCTGGCTAGCTGTGTCCAATCACCGCCTTTCCCTTTCGCGCCGCGTCTGACGTTTCCGCGACCGAACCTGGAATTTACATCATTACCAATTATAAGGTTACATATCAAGAACGACGCAAACCCCAACGAAACTACTAAAGTTCGCTAGCTAGGTACAACGTGCACAAAGTGCGCGGAACACACGCGAAAATCGCAAAAACTGCCAAAAACGCCGATTTGGGTCACCCGGCAAAACTAAAACCCGACTACCCAAAAACCGCACTCACGCATCCTAAAAGTCGTAGGACAAGCCATTACAATCATCAAGATATAAAAAATAGTCCATCTCATAATTTATATAAAAATCTAGTAAGCATATACATTCCAAAAATCGGTGCAAAAATCGCCGATTTGCGACAAAACGACTACAATAAAGCATACTCACCCAAGCACACTACAAGCAATCCACACCCACTAATTACAACACATTAATCATGCTCCAAAACCTATATTCCACAACCAAACCCTTTCTTGATTTTTATAAATAGCAATTGCAAATCAAAAACCATACTCGAAAAACTTAATTAACACTAATTTCAACCCCAATTAGCAAGTTCACCTCTTAGATTAAGGTTAGCAAAACACTAGATAGCAAATTAGGTTTAAATCAATTAAATAATGCTTTCTAAAACTTAATCAACTCACTAATCAAGTTTCAAATATCAATTCCATACAAAAACCTTCTCTTGAAAATTTAAAACAACAATTTACAACTAAAATCAACTTCTAAAATTACCTAAATTAGCATAATTAAAGACTACATAACAAGGTAACCATATAGATTAGTTCACTAACAACTAGATTAACTAATAAACAACTTAATTAATTATCATGGCTTCAAAACCCTAATTTAAACAAACTACTCTTTTAAACTAGATTAGAAATAAGCTAACTTTTAACACTAACCATACAATTAAAGGAATTTTTTAGCAAAAGAAAGCAACTTGATGAGAATTATACCTCTTGATCAATGGATCAAGCAAGAGAATTTGCTCCAAGGAATGGCTTCCTAGCTCCAAGATTCAAGCAAGAATGGCTAAGGATAATGATAGCATAAGGATTTTGTTTGGATTTTTGGAATTAATTCATGGATTTGATGTATTTTCTTGAAGGAAATTGAAGAAAAATGCAAAGAAAAGAGATGAGGAAGAGGGGTGCAGGTTTCGGCCAGGTAGGAGGTATGGGGGAGGGTGTGGGGTGAGTGGGAAGGTCAAGGGTCAAGTTCCAAAGTCAATGTATCATACTTTATCCATTATAAATTAAAATAAATCCAAAAAACCCCTTAATTCAACTCAAGAAACAACTAAAGAAAAGAGATCAGAATTTTTTGGACTTGGTCATGGTTGGGCTGTCTTAGGGCTGAGGGAAATGAGAGAGGGGTTTTACAAAAGAAATTTTATGCAAAAAGGCCCCCTACAACTCAAAAATTGCAAGTTTTAGCTCAAAATTCAATAAATTCGTTTCATAACATAGAAATTTGTTAAAAATCAAAATAAATTACTAAAAATTCATGTTATCACTAGAATATAATTATCATAATTTTAGAGATTAAAATTAGCCCGGAAAAATTTGTATTTATCGCTTATTTAATGTATTTTCTTACCGGCTTAAAATAATATTAAAAAATTGAAAAATAGGGAAAAAATTTTAAATGACCAAAATTTCATAATTAACTCATTAGTTACTAAAAACAAGTAATTACCTATCCATTTAAGGTATAATTAGCCCTAAACTGCAAAATATCGAGAAAGACGGTTTTCGGAAAAATACCGAATTTTCACCGAATTTCAGGAAAACACCAAAACGACTTTTCAAGACGCTACAATCTTCCCCCCTTAAAGAAATTCGGTCCCCGAATTTAAAAATATAGCTACGCGTACCTTCGAAGAGATGGGGATATTTCTTCCTCATCTCGCCCTCGGTCTCCCAGGTAACCTCATCGCTGCTCGGGCTACGCCAAAGGACCTTGACGGTTGGTATACTCTTCGACCTCAACTTCTTCACCTGCCGATCCAGGATGGCCACCGGCTGCTCTGCAAAGGAAAGGTCGCGCTCTAGCTGGACTGTCGGGTGCTGAATCGCATGCGAAGGGTCGTGAAGGTACTTGCGGAGCATCGAAACATGGAAGACGGGGTGAACATCGGGAAAGCTCGGAGGAAGAGCCAAACGATATGCAACAGCGCCAACCCGCTCGAGGATCTCGAAGGGACCTACGAATCTAGGGCTAAGCTTCCCCTTTCGCCCAAAACGCATCACGCCCTTCATCGGGGAGACTTTCAGAAAAACATGGTCGCCAACTGCGAACTCTAACCTGCGACTGCGCCTGTCTGCATAGGATTTCTGTCTGCTCTGAGCCGCTCTCATCCGGTCTCGGATCAACTGTATCTTCGCTGTCGTCTCCTCAATAAGCTGCGGCCCCAAAATGCTGCTCCCGCTGAGCTCTGTCCAACAAACGGGCGATCTGCATCTCCTCCCATACAATGCCTCGAAAGGTGCCATCTGAATCGTATCCTGGAAGCTGTTGTTATAGGAGAACTCCACTAGAGGTAAATGACGATCCCAGCTACCACCAAAGTCTAAAACGCACGCTCTGAGCATGTCCTCGAGAGTCTGAATGGTCCGCTCTGACTGTCCGTCGGTCTGCGGATGAAACGCTGTGCTGAAGCTCAAATGAGTGCCCAAAGCCTCCTGGAGTCTCTGCCAAAGTCGGCTGGTGAACTGAGTGCCTCGATCTGACACGATACAAGTCGGTACGCCGTGTAGTCGCACGATCTCGTCAATATAGAGCTGAGCATACTGAGCGAAGCTGAAAGTCGTCTTCACTGCAAGGAAGTGAGCCGCTTTCGTCAATCTATCCACGATCACCCAGATGGAGTCGTACCCTCGACTGGTCCTGGGTAGACCCACAACGAAATCCATCGAAATCTGTTCCCATTTCCACTCTGGAATGGGTAACGGCTGTAGCTCTCCTGCGGGCCTCTGGTGCTCGGCCTTGACTTGCTGACAAGTCAGGCATCTCGAAACGAGCTCCGCAATGTCCCTCTTCATCCCGTCCCACCAGTAGGTCTCTCTCATATCATGGTACATCTTGGTGGAACCGGGGTGGACACTATACACTGATCGGTGTGCCTCCTCGAGAATGTCGCGCCGTAATCCATCAGCATCTGGTACGCACAGTCTAGATCCATATCGTAAAATCCCCTGATCGTCAACCATGAACTCGGAAAATCTGCCCTGTCCCATCTGTGCCATGATCTCTGAGCAACGGTCGTCACTGCGCTGTGCCTCATATATACGGTCAAGCAACTGTGGGCGTGCACGAACATGCGCGAGCTGTCCCCCTGTCTGAGTGAACTCGAACTCAACTCGGCTGTCGCATAACATCTGCCAATCTGCTGATGACTGCCTCTGAACTGCGCGCAAAAAGGATAGACTACCCCCGGGCCTCCTACTCAACGCATCTGCCACCACATTTGCCTTGCCGGGGTGATATAAGATCTCGCAGTCGTAGTCTTTCACCAACTCCATCCAACGACGCTGTCTGAGGTTCAGGTCTCGCTGCTGAAATATGTACTTTAAGCTCTGGTGATCGGTGAATATCTGACACGACTCGCCGTATAGGTAATGTCGCTAAATCTTCAGTGCAAAGACCACTGCAGCCATCTCCAAATCATGAGTGGAGTAGTTCTGTTCATGCTTCTTCTACTGCCGAGAAGCATAAGCGATCACCCGGCCATGCTGCATCAATACGCCTCCTAATCCCACTCGCGAAGCATCACAGTAGACAACAAATCCGCCTGATCCCGCAGGCAAAGATAATACCGGCGCCGTAGTCAAACAAGTCCGTAGCTGCTGAAAACTGCGCTCGCACTCCTCTGTCCAGACGAAAGGAACTCCCTTCCGGGTCAAACTGGTCAACGGTGCAGCTATACGGGAGAAGTCCTGAACAAAACGCCTGTAGTAGCCCGCCAAGCCTAGAAAACTACGGATCTCAGTCACCGATGTAGGTCGGGGCCACTGCTGAACAGCCTCAATCTTCTTCGGGTCCACACGAATGCCGTCTCTCGTAACCACATGACCCAAGAATCCGACGCTGTCCAGCCAGAATGCACACTTGGAGAACTTCGCGAACAGCTGGTGCTCCCTCAGAGTCTGTAACGTAATCCGCAAGTGCTGTTCGTGCTCCTCTCTGCTCCGGGAGTACACCAAGATATCGTCGATAAACACGATGATGAACAAGTCAAGATACGGCCTGAATGTACGGTTCATCAAATCCATGAATGCTGCTGGGGCGTTGGTGAGTCCGAACGACATCACCAAAAACTCGTAGTGGCCGTAGCGCGTGCGGAAAGCTGTCCTCGGTATATCCTCCTGTCGAACTCGCAGCTGATGGTATCCTGATCGCAAGTCGATCCTCGAAAAAATACCCCGCACCCTGAAGCTGGTCGAACAAATCATCAATGCGCGGCAACGGATATCTGTTCCGAACGGTAACTTTGTTCAGCTGGCGGTAGTCGATACATAAGCGCAAACTTCCATCCTTCTTCTTGACAAACAGGACCGGAGCACCCCACGGAGAAACACTCGGTCGAATAAGCCCCTTGTCCAACAAATCCTGCAACTGATCCTTCAGCTCTCGAAGCTCTGCCGGGGCCATCCGATAAGGCGGTATAGAAATAGGCCCCGAACCGGGAATCAAATCAATGCCGAACTCAACATTGCGCTCAGGCGGTAGCCCAGGTAGCTCATCAGGGAAAACATCAGGGAACTCACAAACTACCGGGACCCGGTCCAACGGAACCTCTGCAGCTCGAGTATCACAAATAGATGCTAAGAATCCCTGACATCCCTTCCGCAAGAGCTGACCAGCGCGAAGAGAAGAAATTAAGCTGGGAAGGGCGACACTGCGGTCTCCCTGAATAACAAGGACTGGCTCACCCGGAAAGCTAAATCTGACTGCCTTCTCACGGCAGTCCACTGAAGCATAACAAGTGGCTAGCCAATCCATGCCCAGAAGCACATCAAAGTCCAACATATCGAGGAGTATCAAATCAACTGATGAATCCCTCTCCCCGATACGAACGGAACACAAAAGAAATACAAACCGAGCGACAAACGACTCACCTACCGGAGTAACAACAACAAGCGGCTGATCTAACGACGACGACTCACGGCCCAACAACGGTGCAAAGTGTGTAGAGACGTACGAATGTGTGGAACCTGGGTCGAATAATACCCGTGCGTCGAAAGAACAAACTGGCAAGGTACCTGTCACAACGGCATTGGATGCCTGCGCATCCTGCGGTGTCAAAGCAAATACTCGGGCCTGTCCTCCACTGATAGCGGGCGGACCTCGACCTCGGCCTCTGCCTCCTCGTCCTCTCTGAACAGGACCGCCACGTCCTCGGCCTCTCGGTGCACCTAACTGGCGTGGAGCATCGCCTGGGGTAGAAAGTAGGGCTCTCTGAGGAGGGGGTGGTGATGGTGGTAGGGTCACATGCGGAACTGTCGCTGCTCCCTGTCGTCTCACCGGACAGTCTCTGATACGATGATGCAGGCTACCACACCAAAAACATCCTAACCATGGCTGCTGACCATAAGGGTGAAGGCGATATAACTGGCCCCTAAAGAATCCACCACAGCCTCTGCGAACCCTCCTAGGTGCTAACATATCAGTGCGAATCCGACTCGGTCTCGAAACGACTGCAGGGGGAGTAATATCCGATCTCTGTGCTCGATTGACCTCTACTAACGATTCCACCATCTGTCGTAACTCCTGCATGCCTCCCATCATCTGTCGCAGCTCCTCCATACCGGACTCAAGCCTATCCATGCGACCTGGGGAATGCGGATCAGTCTGTCCCTGCGGCGTAGGCATACCACCCTGCTCAGTCCTAGTCTCGGACGAGCCAGCTCGAATCTCGTCTCTGACGGCAGCCCTCTGTGCCCTCGTAGCCTTCGGCGGCATAGTGGCTGGTACAGGAAAAGGATAATAAGGACAGTGCAATAGGATCATAGGATACACGGAGTTGAAGAAGGAATTTTTCAAGCAAGTATATCCTAAAGTCACTTAGGCGGAGTACCGTATCGTAAGTATGCCGCGGACATACGCACGCTACGTTACGCTGCTTAATGTTAGTGTATATGCCCTAGAGGCCATTACTGTATCATACTAGTTTGTATATTACTTAATGGATGCTTGGGATATTCACCTTGTATATACAATCTTGCTCAAAATAGTAGTATGCTACTTGGTTTGTTTCTACTTCAATGTGTACTTGTGTTTATTTCAGTATATCACTTATACGCATTAGTGGAGCCCTTAGGATCTTTGCTTGATTACCAGCGTTGTGATGGCAGTCACACTAGTGGGGGCTGGGTAATCTATAAGCACATCCTTATTCAGGTCCCTGGTCGCAGGACTATCGAGACAGGGCATCGATACTCCGGAGTAGACCAGCGCATGCGCTTCTCATCCCAGTGTGGGAGACGGTCTGTCCCACAGCCGTCAGTACGTCGTACTTGAGATAGTATGCGGGTGCTCGTTAGGTTACGGGTACACTGGACAGGACTCGTCGGGAACTGACTAGTTGGTATTATACCTATCGTCAGTTATCAGTTCCCAGGTGACATGAGTACAGCTTAGTCCGCTGACTTGACACTGTCACTTCGCCTCGGGTGTGTTCCCACTGTACTTTGATCACTACCCTACCACGGCTCAAAGGAGTCGTGCAAACAGGTGGTAGTTGGGTACAGTCCCGAAGCACTTGGAGGCAGTGACGGTTAGACAGGATTCGTCTCTCCCGGTATTGGGGGTTGACATCGCGCTGTGTCTAGGAGAGCCATTACACGAGTAGTCCCTGGCCAGGGCAAACGAGATATACTGGTAGGTTTCCAGTGTTATCTCAGGGTGTATTGGGCTTCACTCCGGCACGACTTGTACCGCTATTGGGGGACTGACGTTTACCGCCCCCTAGGCCCGCCATGCGATGTATCAGACGAACAGACCGGACTGTATGGAGAATGTCACACTCAGGCTCAGTAGGAGTTCAGATGGGTTTCGCCTCGTCGGTCTTCTTGTCGGCATTACCTGGGGACCGTTACGCACAGCTAGTGCCGCTTGCGGTCTGTGGTTAAACCCACTGCCAGCGTAGTGTCGAGTCTTTAGAGTCCCACACAGAAAGCTTTTCGCCTTTAGGCAAAAGAGTAGAGGTCGCATGGTATTGCGACAGGTCGCATGGTTTTGCGACAGGGTTCGGTCACATCCGTGCACTTGTGCACGTACAGTGTCCGGACAGTTTACACTAGCGGGCTTTGGTTTAAGCCAGATCCTAGTGTACCTTATGGGATTGGATTTATCCAGTTTGCATTCGTGTTCCTCGGAACGCGGATGCGGGTGTGTATGCACAGTTGACAGGGAGGCAGAGGTAGTGGATTCTCATTAGGGTTGTTGACAGTTGACCGTTGACTTTTGACTTTTTGCTCAACCCTAATGAGAATATGATATGTGATTAACTATTATATTAATTAAGTATTATGGTGATATGGTTGTTGACTTGTTGACTTTTGTTGACTTGTTGACTTTGGTGACTTGTTGACTTTTGTTGACTTGTTGACCGGTTGACTAGGCTTGACTAGTTGACCATCATGATAACCATGGTTATCATTTCATGCCAAAGACTTTTTTTCTTGCTTGCTTTTTGAGTAAAATGAGTGCATGATATGATAACCTTATGGTTGCTTCTAACCATCACCAAAAGACTTTTTTTGATATGATGAGTTATGATCACTTTGGATTATGAGAGGGTGAGAGAGAAAAGTGAGCCTTATTTCTTTCTTGCTCATTCTCTCTCTTGTTCTTGAGCTCTCCCCTTGCTCTCACCCTCAACCTCTTGCTCCCTCTCTTGATCTATGGTTCTCTTGTCTCATGAGTTGAGAATCAAGAACCATAGATAAAATCCCATTCTATTTTCCTCTCTACTCATTCTAGTTCACTAGGTTTAGCAAACCAAGTGAACTAGTTTCTTCAAAGACCGAAGAAGGAGCTAAAGGTTGGAGCTTTCAAGTGGATCTATCTTCGGCGTACGGAGACGACGAGAAGGAGCCATCGGACCACCACCGGAGCTTGAAGAGAAGGAGTTCAAGTTTAGGTATAACCATCTTCATCCGAGTAGCTAAATATCTTTAGCTTAGTTTGCTAGTTTTAGTTTAGGTAACGATCCCGACCATAAGTTAGTCCATGTTGCCTCTTGCGATAAAAATTCGTTTTTTATACCATTTCCGCCTCCCCGTAAGAACCGGGGGTCGCAATATGGACTTACAGTGGTATCAGAGCCTAACTAAACTTAAACTAGCTAGGTAGTAAAGTGTAACGAAGTTCGGAACCGAAAAAAAAATCACAAAACCGGAAAACTACAAAAACTGAGTTTCTGTTGAAATTTTTTCTGGTCAAAATGAAAAACTTCATACTCCTAAATTCGTCTCAGGGTTTTGTTAGAACACCCATGAAAAACGATTCACCAATTCGTCTAAACCGCCGCGCTTCCGCCGCGTGACCCTTCTTGGCCGCCGCGGAAGCGCCGCGGTTTGTTGTCTTTAGTGCGTCGTTTTTCGTGCAGTGTGTGTCTGTGTTGGTTTTGGGATTTTTGAGATATATTATATGTGCCCAGATTTTACAGAAAAGAAATTTCCTTTTGGGGTCCTATAATTCCGTATTTTTTCCGAACTTCATTGCACTTTGACTATGATGGTTATATCTGTGATGTTTGCATGTATTGAACGTCGGCTAATCGCTATAAGTCGATTAGTCGGGGTTATACATGATCTGTAATGTGCTGGAATGTGTATATAAATATGTTGGATTGTCGCGGGTGAATAGCCGGGGGTTGTGAGACGAGAGTTTACTTTTCTTGCAATTCATGTAAATTTGTAAATTGATGTAATAATTTTTTGTTTGGCCGCACAACCGGGTCGGGGTTGTAGCCGTCATTGTATAATTTCTTTTTACTGTTTTTGCTCCTAGGATAGACCCGTGGAGGGGTGCACAAACTACCGGGTATGCCGAAGTGTCGAGTGACCTACTCATGGAGATGAGGGAGGTTGCTACGCTTCGGGTACTTGGCGGGTAGTTTGCCGTACCCGTAGGGGTCTTGGGTGGGGTTTTGGCTATTCACCGCGACCGTGTTATCTGTTTTTGTTACAGGCTCGTACAAATTACAGATTACTAGTATATCCAATGTATTTATCTGTGATCTGAAATGTTTATCATTGCTTACTATTTAGGCGTTGCTTATGTTTTACAGACGCGCTAGCCCAGCCCCCGCTCTGTCGTTAGTTAAGTAACCTAACGGGTAATGACGGGGCCCAGTGGCGAATGCGAATGGCATAAGCGTACGTCATATTTTGGTTGTTTTCTGCAATGGTAGGGTTAAATGATGGGACGCATTAAAAGTACTAATGCAAGAATATCACGCATTAAAAGAACTAATGCAAGATAATAAACCAAGTTAAAGTCGTTGGAACACTTTCGAAAAACCACTCGGTTCTTTTCAAAATAACTTTTAAATGCGGAGCTTGAGCCACTCCTTCTAAAAGCTATCTCGTTCCATCGATTAAATCAAGTTCACTACGTTCACGGTTTCGCCAAAACCATCCGTAGCCCTCCGTCGTTTCACATGAATAGTCAATAGTATTCAAGCTGTGTTTGTTGGCCAAAGTCAAGGCACAGTGATTGGTAGCTATTGGGTATTCATGTGCAGCATAGATAGATGCGTTGGTTTGGAACAGTCGTACTGCCTTGTTGGCCAAAGTCAAGGGTAGGTGCGGGTGGATTCAAATTAACCTGGAGAACGACGGGCAGAACTTGACATGTGACTTATGATTTGTTGGCCAAAGTCAAGGTCATAAGAGCATGGGGCAAAAATCCACATCGGGAGTTTCATAAGTACTGAAACTTGCTAGATTTGCATACCATTTGGAGTGTGATGATTCTGGTAGGATTCCTTCAGTTTCGTCACGCGATGATATTTGGATCCCGATCCTACTGTGAGTATATGCTACTCCTCGGGAAATTTCTCACTTAACGATCAATGCTATAAACCTAGTAGGTGCCTAGAAAGGTGTTAGCGGGGCTACGCCCCCAGGGAAAAGAGGTTCTCTAATTAAGGAACTTCGCGAAAGCGTTGGAAAACCTCCCTCGAAGTACCGACACCGGCCTGGCTGAACGGTTAAGCAAGTATTGTACGGTGGGATTGATCCCGGCTAATTCTTCCTTTATGGTTTGAGGAGGGATTCGAGAAACAGTGGGAGCCATCCTGTTTAGACAAACTAAAAACCACTCTAAACTTGCAAGAGCATCATGCTGAGTGTTTCTTCTTCTCTCTCCTAATTGCAGCGACCAATCAACATGACTGGACTTAAGTTACTCCTAGATAAAAACAAACTGACAGGGCCAAACTACAAAGATTGGCTCAGGAATGTCAAGATAGCAATCACTTATGACAAGCTGGGGTATCTTCTTACCACCAAAGCTCCCCCTGTCCCTGGTCCAACTTCCAGCGTCGCGGATAAGGAAATCCGCAAGACTTAGGAGATTGATAGCGCGAAGGCCAAGTGCCTCCTGCTTGCCTCGATGGACAACGAACATCAGAGGAGGCATGAGAATATGGACATGGAGTCCATATTGCTCCATACAAAAGAACTGTATGGAGAGCAATCACGTATCGCAAGATACGAAGCGTCGAAAAAGTTATTTTCGACAAGAATGGCCGTCGGATCATCAGTAGCCGAGCATGTGCTAAAGATGATCGGCTTCATTGAGGAGCTCGCTGACCTAGGGATCACATTGGAGAGTGAGCTATATACGGATATAGTTCTCCAGTCCCTTCCTTCCACTTACGCCCAGTTTATACTGAACTTCAACCTACAAGAAAAAGAGGTTGAACTATCAGAGCTCCTCAACATGCTGAGGAGCGCAGAGGGCACCCTACAGAAAGGTAGGGAAACATCCACTTTGTTTGTAGGAGGATCATCTTCTTCTAGGTCCAAGGCGAAAGCCAAGGGAAAGAAGAAGAAGGCCCCCGCCAAACCAAGGGGCGGTGTTAGTAAAGTGGATACGAAGGGAAAAGGTAAAGCAACAAAGATAGCGGGGAAGCTTGTGGATAAAGAAGAATGCTTCTATTGTCATAAGAAAGGACACTGGAAGAATGATTGCAGGGCCTGGAAGGCCAGAACACAGGAATTGAAGCAGGTTGCAGCTTCAGCTTCAGGTGTGTATGTTATTGAAAATTGTCTTTCAATAAACTCTACTTCCTGGGTATTGGATACCGGATCAGGATCTCATATCTGTAATTCTTTGCAGGCGTTGAGAAACCGTAGGGTTTTGAAGGCAGGTGACATGACCCTCAAAGTTGCGAACGGAGCTAGCATGGATGCTAAAGCCGTGGGGGACTATCACCTGGGAATGTCAGATGGACATGTTTTGGTTTTGCGTAATTGCTTTTTTGTACCCAACGCAACTTGTAATATCATTTCTGTATCTTTAGTTTCTAAAGAAGGTTATGAATTTGCGTTTGTAAGTAATGTTGTAAACATTCACCTTAATCAAGTTTTGATTGGGTCAGGTACATTGAGTAATGGTATATACGTGTTAAACCAACCACAAATTTTCAACGTCCAGAATACACACAAAAGAAAGTCTCCGGAAATAAATCAGACTTTCTTATGGCATTGTAGATTGGGTCACATCAATGAGAGAAGGTTGACTAAGTTACATACAGAAGGATATTTGAATGCGTTCGAATATCAATCGTATGCCACTTGTCAATCTTGTCTCAAAGGAAAGATGACAAAGACTCCGTTTACTGGACATGGAGTAAGAGCGAGCGAGCTCTTGGGACTCGTACACAGTGACGTGTGCGGTCCAATGTCTACACATGCCCGAAGCGGACATTCTTACTTCATTACTTTTACGGATGACTTCTCAAGGTACGGTTATGTCTTCTTGATGAAACATAAGTCCGAGGCCTTTGGAAAATTCCAGGAGTATAAGAATGAAGTAGAGAAACAGACCGGCAAAAGTATTAAGATTCTAAGATCGGATCGAGGTGGAGAATACTTAAGTGCCGAGTTCCTGGACTATTTAAAAGAGAACGGAATTCTCTCTCAGCTTACTCCTCCATACACCCCGCAACATAACGGTGTATCGGAGAGACGGAACCGCACCCTATTGGATATGGTGCGGTCCATGATGGGTAATGCTGAGTTACCGCGATCATTCTGGAGGTATGCGCTAGAATCAGCAGCGTACCTTTTGAACCGAGTTCCGACTAAGACTGTGCCTTCCACACCATATGAAATGTGGTGTGGGAAGAGACCCTATCTTAAGCACATTAAGACATGGGGATGTCCGGCTTTTGTCAAAAAGCAGCATGCGGACAAGCTCGAGGCACGCTCAGTACAGTGCAAGTTTGTGGGGGTATCCAAAGAACTCAAAAGGATATTTCTTCTACTGTGAAGAGGAACAAAAAGTTCTTGTTTCTCGTCATGCCTACTTCTTGGAAACTGAGTTTTTGGAAAACCAGATAGGTGGGAGCACAGTAGAACTGGAAGAAATTCCAGAACCACGGACTGTTACTGAAAGTTTAGTGGGACCAGAAGGTTCGGAAGAACAGGACATTCCTACGCCGCTCCGCAGAAGTAGTAGGCAGTCTCATCCGCCTGAGAGATACTACGGTTTTCTCATAGACGGGGATAGAGAGGATTGCATCATAGATTATGATGAGCCTACTAGCTTCCAGCAGGCCGTTCAGAGCGTTGACTCAGTGAAATGGCTGGATGCAATGCGGACCGAAATGGAGTCCATGTACACCAACAAGGTATGGACGTTGGACATTGCTCCAGACGGGGTAAAACCCGTAGGATGCAAGTGGATCTTCAAAAGGAAGATTGGTGTAGATGGACAGGTTGAGACCTATAAAGCTAGGCTGGTAGCAAAGGGTTTTCGTCAAAGACCTGGCTTGGACTACGACGAAACCTTTTCTCCAGTAGCCATGCTAAAATCCATTCGGATCCTTCTTGCCATTGCTGCCTTCCACGATTATGAGATCTGGCAAATGGACGTAAAGACAGCTTTTCTAAATGGAAATTTAGAGGAGTGTGTCTATATGGACCAGCCAGAGGGTTTCATTCAGAGTGGGAGCAGCGGAAAGGTGTGCAAGTTGCTTAAGTCCATCTATGGACTAAAGCAGGCATCGCGGAGTTGGAACATCTGCTTTGATGAGACGGTCAAAGAATTTGGCTTTATCAAAAATCCAGATGAACCATGCATCTATAGTAGATTTGTAGCGAGAACTGTAGTATTCCTCGTTTTATACGTGGATGACATTCTCTTAATAGGAAATGACATTCCTATGCTACAATCTGTCATGGGGTTCTTGTCACACAGGTTCTCCATGAAAGACCTGGGTGATGCCTCATACATTCTGGGTATCCGGATCTACCGTGACAGATCCAAGAGGATATTAGGACTTTCACAGTCCAGGTACATCGACACCATACTGAAGAGGTTCAGTATGGAAGATTCCAAGCGCGGTAACCTACCGGCTTGTCACGGGATCACCCTCTCTAAAGAGATGTCTCCCAAGACTGATTTGGAGAGGGATCGCATGTCTATTATACCCTACGCTTCTGCGGTAGGCTCTATAATGTATGCGATGTTGTGTACCAGACCGGATGTAGCTTATGCACTGAGTGTGGTAAGCCGGTATCAGTCTAACCCAGGGGAGAAACACTGGATAGCGGTAAAGAACATTCTCAAGTACCTGAGAAGGACTAAGGAGATGTTCTTGGTGTATGGCGGAAAAGACCTCCAGATCGAGGCCTTTGCTGACTCCAGCTTCCAGAGTGACAAGGATGATTCCAAGTCCATGTCGGGTTTTGTCTTTACCCTCAATGGAGGGGCGGTGTGTTGGAAGAGTTCCAAACAGGAAACCGTTGCAGACTCGACGATGGAAGCGGAATACATCGCTGCATCTGATGCCGCAAAAGAAGCTGTCTGGATGAGGAAGTTCTTGAAAGAACTTCAGGTGGTTCCGTCCATTGTTGATCCAATACCTCTGTATTGCGACAACAACGGGGCTATAGCATTAGCGAAGGAACCCAGGTCCCATCAGAGATCCAGGCACATCTTGAGGCGGTATCACCTGATCAGGGAGATCGTGGATCGCAAGGAGATCGAGGTTCGGAGAGTCGCTTCAGAAGATAACACTGCAGATCCATTCACCAAGGCCTTGCCCCAGACTCAGTTCGAGCGGCTGATCGAGATGATAGGTCTTCGATACGCCAGTACATGGCCTTAGTGCAAGTGGGAGATTGTTAGTGTATATGCCCTAGAGGCCATTACTGTATCATACTAGTTTGTATATTACTTAATGGATGCTTGGGATATTCACCTTGTATATACAATCTTGCTCAAAATAGTAGTATGCTACTTGGTTTGTTTCTACTTCAATGTGTACTTGTGTTTATTTCAGTATATCACTTATACGCATTAGTGGAGCCCTTAGGATCTTTGCTTGATTACCAGCGTTGTGATGGCAGTCACACTAGTGGGGGCTGGGTAATCTATAAGCACATCCTTATTCAGGTCCCTGGTCGCAGGACTATCGAGACAGGGCACCGATACTCCGGAGTAGACCAGCGCATGCGCTTCTCATCCCAGTGTGGGAGACGGTCTGTCCCACAGCCGTCAGTACGTCGTACTTGAGATAGTATGCGGGTGCTCGTTAGGTTACGGGTACACTGGACAGGACTCGTCGGGAACTGACTAGTTGGTATTATACCTATCGTCAGTTATCAGTTCCCAGGTGACATGAGTACAGCTTAGTCCGCTGACTTGACACTGTCACTTCGCCTCGGGTGTGTTCCCACTGTACTTTGATCACTACCCTACCACGGCTCAAAGGAGTCGTGCAAACAGGTGGTAGTTGGGTGCAGTCCCGAAGCACTTGGAGGCAGTGACGGTTAGACAGGATTCGTCTCTCCCGGTATTGGGGGTTGACATCGCGCTGTGTCTAGGAGAGCCATTACACGAGTAGTCCCTGGCCAGGGAAAACGAGATATACTGGTAGGTTTCCAGTGTTATCTCAGGGTGTATTGGGCTTCACTCCGGCACGACTTGTACCGCTATTGGGGGACTGACGTTTACCGCCCCCTAGGCCCGCCATGCGATGTATCAGACGAACAGACCGGACTGTATGGAGAATGTCACACTCAGGCTCAGTAGGAGTTCAGATGGGTTTCGCCTCGTCGGTCTTCTTGTCGGCATTACCTGGGGACCGTTACGCACAGCTAGTGCCGCTTGCGGTCTGTGGTTAAACCCACTGCCAGCGTAGTGTCGAGTCTTTAGAGTCCCACACAGAAAGCTTTTCGCCTTTAGGCAAAAGAGTAGAGGTCGCATGGTATTGCGACAGGTCGCATGGTTTTGCGACAGGGTTCGGTCACATCCGTGCACTTGTGCACGTACAGTGTCCGGACAGTTTACACTAGCGGGCTTTGGTTTAAGCCAGATCCTAGTGTACCTTATGGGATTGGATTTATCCAGTTTGCATTCGTGTTCCTCGAAACGCGGATGCGGGTGTGTATGCACAGTTGACAGGGAGGCAGAGGTAGTGGATTCTCATTAGGGTTGTTGACAGTTGACCGTTGACTTTTGACTTTTTGCTCAACCCTAATGAGAATATGATATGTGATTAACTATTATATTAATTAAGTATTATGGTGATATGGTTGTTGACTTGTTGACTTTTGTTGACTTGTTGACTTTGGTGACTTGTTGACTTTTGTTGACTTGTTGACCGGTTGACTAGGCTTGACTAGTTGACCATCATGATAACCATGGTTATCATTTCATGCCAAAGACTTTTTTTCTTGCTTGCTTTTTGAGTAAAATGAGTGCATGATATGATAACCTTATGGTTGCTTCTAACCATCACCAAAAGACTTTTTTTGATATGATGAGTTATGATCACTTTGGATTATGAGAGGGTGAGAGAGAAAAGTGAGCCTTATTTCTTTCTTGCTCATTCTCTCTCTTGTTCTTGAGCTCTCCCCTTGCTCTCACCCTCAACCTCTTGCTCCCTCTCTTGATCTATGGTTCTCTTGTCTCATGAGTTGAGAATCAAGAACCATAGATAAAATCCCATTCTATTTTCCTCTCTACTCATTCTAGTTCACTAGGTTTAGCAAACCAAGTGAACTAGTTTCTTCAAAGACCGAAGAAGGAGCTAAAGGTTGGAGCTTTCAAGTGGATCTATCTTCGGCGTACGGAGACGACGAGAAGGAGCCATCGGACCACCACCGGAGCTTGAAGAGAAGGAGTTCAAGTTTAGGTATAACCATCTTCATCCGAGTAGCTAAATATCTTTAGCTTAGTTTGCTAGTTTTAGTTTAGGTAACGATCCCGACCATAAGTTAGTCCATGTTGCCTCTTGCGATAAAAATTCGTTTTTTATACCATTTCCGCCTCCCCGTAAGAACCGGGGGTCGCAATATGGACTTACACTTAAGTCACTTACTCCATCTACCAAGGGTCATCCTACACTTACAAGGTAAAACCTATCGCTCTGATACCAACTTTGTCACGACCCGCAGGGTACGGAACGTGACTGGCACTTAAGTTTACGAAACGTCTAAAGGCGTCCGTAAAATAAGTAAGCCAAAGCCCAGAAAACAAAACCAATTAAGCAAAAGAGTGAAGAAAACCCAAACATTTGAAAGCAAGTTTATCAAATAAGTCATGTAAAACCCATTTTAAAAACAATACCTATTTTTCCCGAAAATTTCGGCAGAGTCTCCTTTGTAAATACTGGCCCCCAAAAATGGGTACAACAAAATATATACATGAATCCAACACAATAGGGCATCCCCAAGCGGGAGCTAGCTCTTCGCCACAAGGCGGTCACAAATCCCACGCAATGTAAATGACAATAAGCATAATAATCATAAGGAAGCATGAAAAAAGTAACATGTCGGCTCAAGTGAGCTCGACCCCAAAATACAGCATAAAATCCACAAACCTCACAGTCTCATCTCTAGGTCAATATACAATAATCTGGTAGAAACAGTAGATGGAGTACACTAGATGCAAAGAATATACAAGGTGGTACAAAAATATTAACATAACCCACCTATGAGCAAATCTCGAGTCCAGGCAAAAGAGGCAAAAGAAGCAAGCGCACCCGCCGCTACTGAACTGACGGAGCGGACCTGCAACAGGCTATGGCACAACGGGGGTGAGTTGCCAACTCGTGAGTAATAAATAACATTTACACAGGCTATCGAATGCATGCACACAAGCATCCTAGCATCTATATACAGGTAAGGCAGGACATAATGGCGAGTATGTATGCAATATGGATATACTAGCAGGTGTGTATACAACATCAGTGTACGAATATGTATGCAACATGAATATCTGAGGTCTTAATAGGTTTATATATAAAAATATTTTATCAGATGTTGTTTTTGAAACTCTTTTAGAATGCCAACAAATGTCAATGAATCGACGAAAACCGGTGTCCAGCAACGACACCCCAAAAGCTGTCTCAAATCTCATAAATGTATCGCTGGCCTCAGCCGTCCGGCTGACCCATCTCAAATATCAATATCTCATCATCTAGCGGCCACGGTCGGTATCCTCTGGATATCCGCCGTCCCAAACAGTCACCGGTAGGTAATCCGTCCCCTGCCAGGCTCAACGTCATCACCACATTCCTCTTGCCCCGGGGTACCTTACCGGGCCCACCATGTACCCGTGCCGGTTCCTCCACTCCTCGACACGGATTTCCAAAGCCACAGCAAACTCATGGTGGACGACACTTACATCACTAGAAAACCGCAATTTACATGTTTTAAAAATATCATAAGTTTGGAAATTTTGCGGCTTTCCCCCGAAATCCAGCAATATCATAAAATCTCAAGAAATCCTCATAAGTGCATATATCAGTGATAATGAATGCATATGATATCAATAATCAAGTTGCGATGTGTGATTAATGGATTAAGCATGAACAATTAATATGATGAAGTACATGCACATGAATAGCAATTCTACGGTTTCATTTTAAGGAATTAAAGGCAATAGCACCAGTTTAAGTATCAATTAGTAAAAGGTTTAAATTTAAATGTTATCTAGTGTGGTGGCATGGCAATTACCAGGGTGTGTGTGTAAACATGAATAGTGCTCGTGCTGCATATAAAAACCTGGTAATGGTGCATGTGTCCTACAATTGAGTTTGCGTATATGGGTATAACATATTGATCTAATTGCAGCAATTATCATGCCAGTATTATTATTCTAATGTCACAAGTGGTTATCCAGTTTACTATTTTATTTTCAGTTTACTAAATCTATCGGGCGACTTGCGCCATCCAAACGATCGTCCCCCCGTAGATGTTAAATCTACTCACCGGGATCCCTGGCTAGCTGTGTCCAATCACCGCCTTTCCCTTTCGCGCCGCGTCTGACGTTTCCGCGACCGAACCTGGAATTTACATCATTACCAATTATAAGGTTACATATCAAGAACGACGCAAACCCCAACGAAACTACTAAAGTTCGCTAGCTAGGTACAACGTGCACAAAGTGCGCGGAACACACGCGAAAATCGCAAAAACTGCCAAAAACGCCGATTTGGGTCACCCGGCAAAACTAAAACCCGACTACCCAAAAACCGCACTCACGCATCCTAAAAGTCGTAGGACAAGCCATTACAATCATCAAGATATAAAAAATAGTCCATCTCATAATTTATATAAAAATCTAGTAAGCATATACATTCCAAAAATCGGTGCAAAAATCGCCGATTTGCGACAAAACGACTACAATAAAGCATACTCACCCAAGCACACTACAAGCAATCCACACCCACTAATTACAACACATTAATCATGCTCCAAAACCTATATTCCACAACCAAACCCTTTCTTGATTTTTATAAATAGCAATTGCAAATCAAAAACCATACTCGAAAAACTTAATTAACACTAATTTCAACCCCAATTAGCAAGTTCACCTCTTAGATTAAGGTTAGCAAAACACTAGATAGCAAATTAGGTTTAAATCAATTAAATAATGCTTTCTAAAACTTAATCAACTCACTAATCAAGTTTCAAATATCAATTCCATACAAAAACCTTCTCTTGAAAATTTAAAACAACAATTTACAACTAAAATCAACTTCTAAAATTACCTAAATTAGCATAATTAAAGACTACATAACAAGGTAACTATATAGATTAGTTCACTAACAACTAGATTAACTAATAAACAACTTAATTAATTATCATGGCTTCAAAACCCTAATTTAAACAAACTACTCTTTTAAACTAGATTAGAAATAAGCTAACTTTTAACACTAACCATACAATTAAAGGAATTTTTTAGCAAAAGAAAGCAACTTGATGAGAATTATACCTCTTGATCAATGGATCAAGCAAGAGAATTTGCTCCAAGGAATGGCTTCCTAGCTCCAAGATTCAAGCAAGAATGGCTAAGGATAATGATAGCATAAGGATTTTGTTTGGATTTTTGGAATTAATTCATGGATTTGATGTATTTTCTTGAAGGAAATTGAAGAAAAATGCAAAGAAAAGAGATGAGGAAGAGGGGTGCAGGTTTCGGCCAGGTAGGAGGTATGGGGGAGGGTGTGGGGTGAGTGGGAAGGTCAAGGGTCAAGTTCCAAAGTCAATGTATCATACTTTATCCATTATAAATTAAAATAAATCCAAAAAACCCCTTAATTCAACTCAAGAAACAACTAAAGAAAAGAGATCAGAATTTTTTGGACTTGGTCATGGTTGGGCTGTCCTAGGGCTGAGGGAAATGAGAGAGGGGTTTTACAAAAGAAATTTTATGCAAAAAGGCCCCCTACAACTCAAAAATTGCAAGTTTTAGCTCAAAATTCAATAAATTCGTTTCATAACATAGAAATTTGTTAAAAATCAAAATAAATTACTAAAAATTCATGTTATCAATAGAATATAATTATCATAATTTTAGAGATTAAAATTAGCCCGGAAAAATTTGTATTTATCGCTTATTTAATGTATTTTCTTACCGGCTTAAAATAATATTAAAAAATTGAAAAATAGGGAAAAAATTTTAAATGACCAAAATTTCATAATTAACTCATTAGTTACTAAAAACAAGTAATTACCTATCCATTTAAGGTATAATTAGCCCTAAACTGCAAAATATCGAGAAAGACGGTTTTCGGAAAAATACCGAATTTTCACCGAATTTCAGGAAAACACCAAAACGACTTTTCAAGACGCTACAGTGTCGGTATGAAGCCCATCACCACCTGAGAAACTACTGATCCAAATCAGTAATTCTCCACTATCTCGGCCGAGGATTTCTAGTGATGGCCACCCGTGTACTGTACGACATCAACACCCAATACCGGAAGAGTCGAATCCCCAACGATCCGCTCACTGCCTCCATGTGGCTCGAGACTGTACCCAAAAAATACCTGTTTGCACATCTCCATTGAGCGTGGTAGGGTAGAAATCAAAGCACAGTGGGAACTCACACGAGACAAATGATGATCTCAGGTCGACAAACTGACCTGTACACATGTCACCAGGGAACTGCTATCTGACGATATGTATAATACCAACTAGCATATTCCCAGCGAGTCCTGTCTGGTGTACTCATAACCCAATGAGCTCCTGTATACTTCTTAGGTGAACCAACTAACACCAATAGCTTGTGAGACCAGCTATCACCCCTCGTCGGGGTCTCGACTGTATACACTAGTCTACTCTGGAGTATCGATGCCCTGTCTCGAAACTCCCACGACTAGGGACATTATAAGGATGTGCTTACAAACCCCAGCTCCCACGTATATGATCGGCATCATACTGCTGGCAGTCAAGAAAGAATCCTATGGGCTCTATCATCATGAAATAGTGAACTAAAGCATGTATACGATGATAAAGACAAACCAGATAGCATACTATCATCTCGAGCAAGACTATCATATCGGTATAGGTCCTGCCTCAATCATTGCAATCACGTACCTGCGATCCAATAATTGACTTTGAGGGCACTATATCCAACAATCTCCCACTTGCACTTAAGGCTAATTATTGCGATGTCGCATACTCACAGCCCGTGTGATACCGAACACCCAACTCTTCTACTAATCAGTTTCACAAAACTAGTTTGTAAAACTCTTGTGTTCGAGAAATAGCCTCAGTGAGTGGATCCGCCCTGATGTTTCTTTCTATGTCTCTCTTAATCTCAAGTTCGCGGAGAAAGCCATCTTCTGAATCGAGTAATACTTGTCTTAGAATATGTCTGAATATCTGATGGGGCCTTGTTCATAAATGAACTCCAAATCCAAACTTCTTAGACTTTATTGATAACTGAACCTAATCAGTATCCAGCACCTTGCTTCCCACAGTATCCTCTTGGACCAGCTATCCATAATACTGTCCCTCGTCAGAGGGAAAACTATAACTCTGACAATGACTCTGTCATCCATGTCACCTTGGAAGCCTGGAATGATAACCGTCTCCCGAAGGAGGCTGCCATTATCAAATCCATAGAACATGCACTTATGTTCTAAGACTGCTTCCTTATGTTTCTCCAGGATTGGATTAATATAAACTTATCGCATTTAGTGCAAAAACAACATCCGGTATGGTACTTGACATCTCATGATTAACTCAATTGCCTAAGCAAGTGATCTGCCATTCATGCATATCCCTCTCCCTTTTAGTCTGTAAGACACCTTTAGAGAGGGTGACTCCATCACCTGCAGGTACACCACCATGCCAGGAGTCATCTATTCTAAAATACCATTAGAATACTGTCAAAGTACCTAAATTGGGAAACTACCCAATTCTAGATAAAAAACCATAGATCTAGTAACCAGAATGTCAGATATTATATCCATTTCCTTTGTGGAGAAACAACTGTGTGACGACCAAAGTACAACCGATCGTAGTATAGGAATTTTACTTCCTACTCTATGTATGCCATCCAAATGCCAGGATATCACACCCTACTACCTTCTCAACAGATCCATCCTCTATTCTGATGAAGTCAAAGCCATGACTGTTACATCAAAATTAGATGATCTTCTCTCCGTTATATCTGCTCAAGCGTATAAATAGACATAGGCAACTTGTCCACTATGCTTCCGCTGCTCCCACTGACTACGACAACCCTCTGGCAGAATAATATATACGTACACTTCTAAAGCTAGTTTAGAACGACGCTATACTTATTCTTCTGCCGGGTCTCATCGCCTGGAACAACCATAGTGTCAAGTCTGGGTATACAAGAACCTCCCTGTCACTGTCCTTGAGAGTACCGGAGTACCTCTCGGGTGTCTGAGGTTACCCACCATTTCTATGGAGTGGCTATTGAAATGTCAAACCTGATTGAATATATAGGTCCTATTAAATTTTCCGTAATCGTTTGCGGTTCTGGAATCACTTCCAGTTCTACCATACTCCCACTACTGTTTTCTGATAAAATCCATTTTACTAAAACTGTGGCGAGTCAAGAACAATATCACTATTTATCTTCTAGATGGTAGAAATGTCAACCCTCGTCAAAGCCAGGGTCAACCCACAAACAGCCATTACAGAAACGTGCCTTGAGTTATCCAGTGTCTGGTTTTAAGCATAAGCTGGACAACTCCCCGTATCTTAACATCGTTAAGATATGAACCATTCTATATACAATATAGAAACAGAGGCACTAATTTAATTGGAACCAGATTCAAACCATGCAACTGTCTCCAGTGCATATCAACTTAATGGAGAGAGGCTACTCAGCATTACTCAACTTAGGAATCCATCCAATTATGAGTAACCTGAAAGAGAAACAAGTTTCTCAAAACCATTACTATCATCTGAATACCAGTCAAAAGAGTCTACATCTTCGATTTCTTTGAAGAATCCCGATACTTGCGATACCTGGCTCTCTACTTTATTCTTATACCCAAAACTTCTCAAAACTTAGACATTGTATTTCTACGAAACACTTGTCTAAAAACTAGAAAAGTCATAAGTAAACAGAACATAGTATGAGGACCTACCCCTTTGTCCTGACGGACACTGGACAGCATACAATACAGTGTATAAGTCCGCTGAGTTTGAATAACTCAGAACCTGTGCATCGTAGGTTGAAAACTGTCCCCAGGCGATTTCCTCAAATATCACCAATTACAACGAATTCCGATATAATGAGGATAATCACCTAATTCCTAATAACTTACTCCCACTCATCATCTGTAAAACCATACAGATATGAGAATGAAACCTGGTAAATACATACCCTGGAGTAAGTATCTAATCGGGAAAGCAGTTTTCCTTTAACAATGCACTGAAACATGAAAATGTTTCGTAGGGTATCCTGGTATTCCTAGTAATGCCTCTTCCATAATCAAATTCATGACTATAACCGTATATTTCTTTGCCATCTCTCCGAATCATTTTATTTGTCTTTATTCATTTCCTTCTATACGCCATTGTTAGGCTAAGTGGTTTTCTTCCTTCCCTACCGTTTGGCACCAGCCTATGGTTTGGAAGAAGACTATCCAGTAAGCATAATAGGTGTACTCTCCTAATCCTAGGAGTACTTGCAACTTGAGAGAAGGTGGTGATAAAAGACAACTGAATAATACCTTATTCTATTAAAGGTGAAATAGGAGTGGCGATGAAGTACGCGGTTGGTCGTGAATGATAACAGTTGCAATTTACTTTGCCCTCTTTCTAATCCCTTTATCTTGTCTTTACATATTACCTTCTGCACACCCTACTTAGGCTGATTGGTTTTCTTCATTCCCTACCTTTCGGCACCTGCCTATGGTTTGGAATAAGACTATCCAATAAGCGTAATAGGTGTACTCTCCTAAACCAAGGAGCCCTCGCAACCTGAGAGAAGGTGATAATAAAAGACAACTGAATAAACCAATTCTATTTCTCCTGAACCTGGATCCATCCTCGAAGAAGTCCCTTTGAGTTCGTATATAACCATACGATGGATCTATCCAATGGAAGTGGATGTCCGTAGTAATACGGGGTGTTATGAGAAATACAAAGGGTAAAAGAAGGAGCGGCAATGACTTATGCAACTATAGACAATCCAAAAGCCAGTATTTTAAGAAGGTTCGGTCAACTTGGTCACTGAGTCATAGTCTAGAGTAGGTCAAAGGTCGCTGCCAAAGAAAGAGAGAGAGAAAAGAAACACTCTGCGTGCACTCTAACCTAGATCAGAATGGTTATCACTTTATCTAATCAGGAAACCTCCCACTGTAATCTCAAATTCCCCTCCAAACCTGAATGAAGAATTAGTCGGGATCACCCGAAGAGTAAACCAACTCATCAGTGGGAATCGGGATCCAGCTCTCATCGCATGATAACGTGACGGAATCCACTCACGTTATCACACTCCAGAAGGTATGCGCATACTTGGCAAGTTTCTTTATGTTTGAAACTCCCGATGTTATTTTTGCCTCATGCTCTTATGACCTTGACTTTAGTCAACAAATCATAAGTCACATGTCAAGTTCTACCCATCATTATCCAGGTTGATTTGAACCCACCCATACATACCCTTGACTTTAGTCAACAAGGTAATACGACTGTCCCAAACCAACACATCTATCTATGCAACAGATGAATACCCAGCAACTACCAAACACTATGCCTTGACTTTAGTCAACAAACATAGCTTGAATACTACTGACTATCCATAAGAAATGACGGAGGGCTATGGCTGGTTTTTGGTGAAAAACCTTTAACGTAATGAACTTGATCTCGTTGAAGGAACCTGATAGCTTTTTATAAAAATATAGCGACGTAAACCTTTTGCTAAAGAGGTCACTCCCGGTGAAGGGATCTCGGCTCTTTTCTCGTGGAATGAGGTGCAAGATATTCCAACTGAATACCGCGATGCAAAGCAACTTATAATCGACTATAGTAAAGTTATTACCCTGACGCAAACTTCTGCCCAAGGGGTCACTCCCGGTGAAGGGATCTCGGCCCTTGCCTCGTCGAATGAGGTGCAGGATATTCTAACTGAATACCGCTATGTAAAACAAAAGGAAACATCTTTGTAATAACACCTTTTAAAATTTGTTCCAACAACATCAGATATAGGTTTGTTTTTCTTGCATTGATGAGAATCAACACAGTCCCATCAATCAATCACACCAGAAAAGAATGAAAATATAATGTACGTATATGCCATCCGTATTCGCCACTGGGTCCCGTCATCACCCGTTAGGTTACTTAATTAACGACAAAGCGGGGACTGGGCTAGCGCGGGTGTAAAACATATACAACATCTAATAGAATATATACCAATATACAATAATCGCTCCATGCGTGATAATATGCAACATTACAGAAAAGTATTAAGCATCACAGAACAATACAGATAATCTGGGATCTCGGGTTTCACAGAGCCGCTACTGAAACTCGACGTTCCTCTGGTCGTGTGGATAGCCTGTGCAATGAAACCTAGACCCCTACGGGTGCGGCAAGTTACCCGCCAAAACCTGAAGCGAGGCAGCCCCCTACAGCAAAGTGAATGAACTATCCGGCACTTCACGGAATCCGGTAACTTGAGCACCCCTCCTTGGGCCAACCTGTACCCCCTACGAGTGCGGCGAATAGTCTACCAATTCTAGAGTGAGGTCCCTTTGCCTCTCAAAGCCATGAGATACGGACCCGTTGCCCTCCAGAACCCGGCTATCCGTGCACTCCGTCGCAGGGTAAACCTAGTACAGAAATAAAAATATGTACAACGGGTACATCGACCTCCGCCCGGTCGTGCCCTAAAAGAATATTATAAAAATAGGCAGTGACGGCAGTCCACATGTTGGACGCTCGCCCAGCAATATCAAATGTACAAATAAATCTAAACTGCACTACCATTGCACACTGCTATCCACCACGACATATCCGCAACATCACAGCACAACACAGAATATCAACGCGAATATCACGTTCGCAACCCCATCTAAAAGGACTATAGCAATTAGACGCGGTTTACTACTCGAATGACATTCACGGTCGGAGATATAATGTAAATACTGCATATTAACAAGTTTAAAATTTCGATCGACAAAACTTCCCGAAGTGGGCCCCACGTACATCTGCTGTACAGTAATAAAATATAGGCCCAAAAGAAATATTCCAAAAGCCACAATTTGCCATGTAGAACATACTGTAGAAGTTTGGCTCACTGTTCCCACAAAAGCGCGGCGGATCAGCGGCCAAACCCTGGTTTGGGCCGTGGATCCGCGGCCGTTCTGTGGGATCATGTGACCAAATTTCACCAGTTTGCTTAGAAAAGCCTGCACAATTTTCTGTGATGCTCAAAATAATTTTTAGACCAGATTTAAAATCGACAGAAACTTTGTACAGAAAAATTATAGTTTTCGAAAATCCGTTCGATCGATATTTTAAACCTGTTAGCACAAATTAGTAAAGCTTAATGGTGAGGCTCTGATACCACTGTAAGTCCACGGTACCGCCCCGGCCGTCTAACAGATGCCAAATGCGGAACAAAAACTTTTTACAACTGGCGCTATCGTGTACTATAACCCGGATCTGCCATTATTGCTAAACTAACAAACTACAAAGTGGGTAGAAATGTTATACCGAATGATCCGAGTCCTTCGGTCTTCAACCATCATCCCACGCTTTGTTGTGGCTGCTCCGATCTTCTGAATCTCCAGTCTTTTCGTCTAGGTTGCACCACGTCGACGGATCTTTAAACGGGCTCCCACCTCTGCACCGAGGCAACTCGGTCGTTAAGTTTGCTAAAAGAGACGACCAAGATGATGTAGAGAATGAGTAGAACACTTTGTCTCACTTCGTCCAAAGCCATGGACGAACGGTTAATAAAGTTGCCTTTTGGATCGGGTGAAATGAGAAATGAGGCTATCTAATTTCCATGAGTCCAAAACTATATCAATCTTTTTTTCTAATCAACAAAACCATTCTCAAATGAGAAGAGGGGCCGACCATTTTAAGGAAGGGGGGAGGTGAGTGTAGGAGTGAGGAGGGTGACCACAATAATAAATGAGTGAGAATGAGTCATTATCCACCTTGCATTATCATTAATGGCAACAAATGAATCATCAAAACCTTGTCATCATAACATTAAAAGCACATTTAATGCACTAATGACTCACTAGCCACCTCATCATTCTAGTCACCATCTAGATGCTTCTAGAACCTTCCACACTCATCAAGAAAAGATAAATCCGTATTAAACCGAATGTTTAATACGGCCGATCGAAAACCGGAAACTGGCAAATTCCAAAAGCGATCCCGAAACGAATTTCAGGATAACCCCGTAACAGTATAAACAATACCCGCATTTGTATTACGACCGAATACAAATGCAACTGAGACAAAGATATTATATCTACACAGTATAATACTCGGATCCGGCTTAAACCAAAGCCTACCAGTATTATCTGCCCGAAATATGACACGTGCGTAAACGCACGTGCTGTAGGGTTGCTAGGCACGTGCACAAGGGTCTACGAGGCATCAACCATGCCCGATTTAAAATTTAGCCGTGCCGAACAACCCGAATACGGAACTTTAAACTAGAGATTAGGCGAAAACAAGTATGCTAAACACTTTAACACTAAGTGAGAGGGATTACAACCTTTGTAGATCCGGTCCTTCACTTCATATGCTCCGTGTTGTGGTCCCTTCGCTGCGATCATCGGGATCCGGACTCTCGAGAGGTTCCACGAAGAGAAAGAGCAACCTTTGCTTCCGATCTTCGATACTAAGATGATCTACCTTGAAGTTTCTTTAACACAAGCTAACACTCATAAAATGATGTGAACACCCTCATCTAAATGGCAAGGGAAGATGAGGATGATGAAGTAGGATTTTTGCTGTCTTTATTTATCTTTTTCTCATATTTATTCATCACTTTGGAAAAATCAAGCAAGCTTTTTCATGAAAGAATGAAGGAAGAAGAAGAATAGTGATCCATCTTCTTTTGTGATGAATAATGAAAGGATTAATATGAAGAATAATGCAACCATGGTTGACTTAACCATTTTAGAGAATTAACCAAGGGTTAGGGTTTGGGTTGAGTTAAGAATGAGTCACTTGTAAATATCTTTATCATGACAAAAAGAAAACCTTCTAGAAACATCTAGAAAGCTTAACCCTAATCCAAACCCTAATCATGTTTAAACTCCACTAAACAAGTTGCATTAGTTATCATATCATGTTACAATATTATATATCACATATATAATATTTATCGTAACCAAATAAAATAATACAATTAACATATATCGCATATATATCAATGTATTACCCGAGTGAGAAAAAGAATCTTTTAGTGAGCAAATATTAGTTAATGTAATTTAATATATCATATATATTATTATACATTAAATTATCGAATCAACACTTGATCCGACAATCCGGCTATATCGCATATAACCGGCTAATATTTATCCGTACCGATTCATCGAATCAACACTTGATCCGATGACCCGGCTGATATCAAATATCGCGAGAATAGAATAAGGTATCACATATCGCAATATCCTCGGTCCCGCACATATCACATATGTGCCCCTACTCCGTTTTGCCTTAGTCAAGAAACCTCTGTGTAGGACTCTAAAGAATCGTCAATACGCCGGCAGTAGGTGATGATCATATCAAACACCCACATGCTGCAAGCGGTCAGCTAAACGTAACAGCTACCCAGGTATTGAGCGCTCAGAAGATCAACAAGCAAGCCTGTATATTCTCCTGCGAATCCAAACAGTAACACTCCCGTACAGTCCGGTCTCGTCGTCTGATATGTTGCATATCTCGCCTAGGGGTGGTAAACGTCAGACCCCAGTAGCTCGATAAGTCGTGTCGATATGAGGTCTATAACAGTTCGAGAAACTACTGATAACACTTACCAGTAAATCTCAGCAATCCTGGCCAGGGATTTCCGGTTATAGCCAATCGAACACAGCACAATATCAACTCCCTATACCGGGAGAGACGAATCCCCTCCTATCGCTCATTGCTTCCATATGATTCGGGACTGTACCCAAAAGCCACCTTTTTGCACGCCCTCTTGGACGTGGTATGATGGAAATCAAAGCACAGTGGGAACCACACAAGACTCTATGACGATCTCGGGTCAACAGACTACTCTGTACCAGTGTCACCGGAGAACTGCCATCTGACGTATGGTATAATACCATCTGGGAGTTCTCGGCGAGTCCGTCCAGTGTACCCAGTCTCCACTGAGCACCCGTACACCATCCTTGATGTCAAACACCGATGGATATGGGATCATCCATCGCCCATCATATGGGTCAAGATGCGTATACGCTAGTCTACTCTGGTGTATCGATGCCCTGTCTCGATACACCCTCGGCTAGGAACAGTTATAGGATGTACTCGTCGACTACCGTGGCCCCACTAGTATGATCTCATCATAGTCCCAGTAGTCGAGTACATATCCTAAGGGCTTTATCAATATGTAACATAGAGACAATCAGAGTACATGTTAAGATAAAGTACAACCAGATAGCATACTATCATGTCGAGCAAGAAGGTCCTTCCTATATATGTCCAAGCATCCATTACAATATACATCGTATGTACAGTAATGGCCTCTAGGGCGTACATATAACTAACAATCTCCCACTTGCACTAGGGCCTTCTGTTATGGTATCGCATACCCAACAATTAGCTGCGGTTGAAGTATCTCATACTCAACCATCCCATAAAAGTCTCTACTGGGAAAAAGGCCTTTGTGAGTGGATTCGCGCTGTTGTCCTCTGTGTCTACTCTCCTAACCTCGATCTCCCTGGAGATCAACCATCTCCATGATCAGGTGATACTGCCTAAGAATTATATCTGGATTTCTGATGGGACGGTAGTTCCTTGGCATAAGCCACAACTCCATTGTCACACAATGGTAGGAACGAAGTTCATCGCATGAACTTATAAATATCCAGACTGCCTCTTTGGTAGTATCCTTGGTAACGATGTATCTTGCCTTTAATCGTCTAGTAAGTCACGGTATCTCGCTTGGAACTCTTCCAACATACCGTCCCTCCACTGAGGGTAAAGACAATGCCTACGACTGACATTCAGTCGTCCTTATCACCCTGGAACCTTTCCAGTGATTCTCCTCAGGATCGATTGATACCATCTCACTACAACTAGTGAGTATCCTAACATCCAATTAGATCTATCTCATAGATCCAAAAACCCAGGATTTAGGAGGTATCACTTTGATCCTATATGGAGAATCCTTGTGATAAGCGGAGATTGACCGAGCGTAGCATAGGAAACTCCTTCCCTATCTGGTCTATGATGCAAACCTTTAACAAGTCTAGCTTTGAAAGTCTCAACTTTTCCATGTACACCAAGTAATCTTCTCAAGATATACTTGCTCCTGATGGGGATTTAACCCTTCAGATAAGGCAACCAAAGTCCATACTTTGTTGGTGTATAAGGATTCCATCTCAGATCGATAAGCATCCAACCATTCTTACAGAGTCCCACTCCTGATGGCCAGCTTGAAACTAGTTGGGTCATCATCTCATGATGCAATCCTTTCTCCCATTGTCATAGAGAAACCGAAGTTTCTCTCAGGTGGGTGAGGAACCCTACTAGATCGGCGGAGAGGCTGAGGTTCGTTGGAAACTATTGAATCCTTTGGTTCTACCAAATCATCAGCTGCATTTTGTATAGCTGGAACCTTTCCAGTTGTATATAACAGTCCTTGCCTCGAGCTAGTCCGGATTTTGCTTTTAGACAAAGGCCGGACAACCCCAAATCTTAACAAGCTTAAGATATGGGCTCTTCCCTTTCCATATCACATATGAAGTGGTAGGCAACTGATTTGATTTGAACCCCATTCAATAGATATGCAGCTTCATAAGTGCATAATTCCTTAAAGGAAATAGGAAACTCAGTAGTACTCATCATAGAGCACACCATATCACATAGGGTGCTATTGCTCCGCCCCGATACACCGACGTGCTGTGGTGTATTCGAAGGAGTAATGCTGAGAGAGAATCCCATTCTCCTTTAGAATAGTCCAGGAATTCCGTGCTCAAGTATTCTTCTCCTTGATCTTATCAAAGGACATAATACTTTTACCCGTATTTTGGTTCTCTACTTCTAATTTATATTCTGTGAATATCTCAAAAGGTTCGGACCTGTGTTTCAACAGAAACATATGTCTGAATCTTGAGAGATCATCAGAGAATGTAATGAAGTACAAAGAACCGGTCTTGGCATGTGTAGACAGGGGACTTTCATACATCAGCATGTATCAATCCCAAGAGTTCACTAACTCTTTTTCTGTTTCCAATAAACAGAGCTGTGGTCATCTTATCTTTGTGACATGACAGGCAAGTTTCACAAGATGTAAATTCAAACTAATTTAAATATGCATCTATATGTAACTTCAGCCAGTCGGGTCGCATTGATATGACCTAGTCTACAATACCTTAAGAAGGATTCATTCATTTCTGAACTCTTCCTCTTGTGTGTGTTCCGTACACTAAGAACTGTAGTTTGATTTAGAACGTCAATGCTTTTAGATAACGTGCCTGAACCGATCAACTCTTGATATAGGAAATGTTCAAAACATTATCCAACAATACAAAATTATATCCTTTCTTTACTAATAAAGAGACTGATATGATTTTGTATATCAGGTTCGGTATCTAATAACATTTGTTCAGAATCAATGTATTCTTGTAATACAGGGTGATAGTGACCAACAGACTTGGCTGCAACACTTGTACCGTTTTCTGTCTCATGAAACTTATCACCCGTTCTCAGTTCTTTACCTATCTGTAGCCCATGTAACAGATTACATATGCGGGATCCTGATCCGGTATCACATACCCAGGACGTAAAGGATACTGAGAAACAGTTCTGTGTAATGAACACACCCGAAGATGATGCATCAGCATGCACTCTCTTCGTTTGGGCGGCACGGGAATTCTGGTATTCCCCAATTTCCTGCTCTGTCTTATAACAATTATAAGTTGGAGCGGGACCAACGTTCCCCAGCTCAGTATAACAAGCGGGTTCGGTCAATATTCCGTATTATTATCTTGATTAAGGCGTGATATGGTCGCTACCTGGAGAGAGAGAGAAGAAAACACTCAGCGTGCGCTCTTGCAAGAATAGATTGGTTATTATTTTATCTAATCAGGATGGCTCCCACTGCTTTTTATCAAATCTTCCTTCAAACCCTAAAAGGAAAGACTAGCCGGGATTAATTACACACTACAAGTTCGCCAATCTTTCAGCCAGGCCAGTGTCGGTACTTTGAGGGAGGTCCCCCGTGCTTTCGCACGAACCTAATTAGTGTAAACCTCGTTTTCCCAGAGGCGTAACCCCGTTGACACCTTTCTAGACACCTACTTGATCGGCTAATTGTAATGTATAAAACTTTCCCAGGAGTAACTCTTACTCGCAGCGGGTATCGGGATCCAACTATCTCATAGAAGGTATGCAATCTCATTGCAAACTTCAACACTTGAAATTCCCGATAATATTTTGCCCCTAGCGTCCCATGACCTTGACGCAGGCCAACAAACCACAGTGCGCTAGTCAAGTTCAACCCGTCATTTCTTGATTGAATTAAACCCACCCGCACGACCCTTGACACAGGCCAACAAAGTCGCACGACTACCCTAACTCAATCTGCATCGTATGCATAAGCAGATAAATACTAGTTAGCTACCGCACACTACGCCTTGACGCAGGCCAACAAACGTAGCACGAATACTAACTACTACTTATCTGAAATGACGGAGGGCTACGACGGGTTTTTATGAAAACCCTTTGCGTAATGAACATGATATCGTTGTAGAATTGAGTGATTTTAAATGGAATGTTTTTTAGGCTTTTCTAGTTTTGCTAAAGGGGTCACTCCCGGTGAAGGGATCGTCGGCCATTTCCTCATCTAATAAGGTGCAGGATATATCATATATACCGCTGTGCAAAGCAAGAACTATAGAAGCAATCAAAAGACAGACCGAGTTTGTAGCATCTGCCAGTTATTGCTAAAGGAGTCACTCCCGGTGAAGAGATCTCGGTCCTTTCCTTATCGAATAAGGTGCTGGATGTTCTATAAGGAACACCGCTATGCAAAGCAACAACTAGAGCTACCAGTTTTTATAAACAAGTTTCTACAACATCTTAGGTTTCTTTTATTTCATTAATCTCATTAATGAAGTCCCATTTTAATATGCTTCACAAGCATCTCTTTTGAAAACGAAATCTGCAATATAACATATATCTCATATATATAATATAAACATTCGTCTCAGGCAGTAATATGAACTCATCACAGAACATTGCAGCAGAAGAACATATATGAAATATTGGATATATTAGGACGTCCGTGTTTTCAATACGAGCCTGTATAAAACACGGATTCCACGGTCGCGATGAATAGCCAAACCCACATCCCTAGACCCCTACGAGAGCGGCAAGTAACACTGCCAATTCTAGGGTTAGGAGACCCGGTCTCGACTCCTCGAGATGGTCTCCCACTGGACCGTAGAACCCGGTTACTTGTGCCCGCCTTGGGTCTACCTAATGCGGAAAAGTAAATAATATACAACGGTGACATCTTCCGCTACCTGGAAGTGCCCCAATAGTAGAATATTACATACAAATGAATGTTACATGAATGAAAAAGAAAAACTCTCATCTCACATAAAACCCCCGGCTATTCAAAACGCGACGATCCAATATAACATATCACAGCAACACATAATATCTCATATCATCAATGTAAGCAAGTATGCGTATCCCGATTGTCGTTGATGTATAGCAACGAAGCCGGCGATACACCACATACTACGCTTACAGTCACAGAAAAGAAAGTGTAAAACTACAACAGTTGGAATCCGCAACCTCTTTAGACATCGCATGCCTAACCAAATGAATTCCTTAGACATCACATGCCTAACAATTATAAACCCCGCATTTTAGTCTCATTATCGAAAACACTTTTCAATATCAAGTCGGGCAATTCAACAAGATTCCCGACGTCCTGATCGAATGCTCGTCGCAAACTTTAGTAGACGGCCGCACCCCCGATACCGTCGACGAAGTGCACCAAGGCGGAACACCGCTACCGGGAGCACCCGAACGGATGCTTTTGGCGACGGGGTTCTCCTACAGTCACTTGGTCGGGGCTATGGAGTGAGGCTGTCTATTAAGTTTACCCGGCGAGTATCCGCGTACGCTACGTGATTGCGACGGACTTTTGATCGCATCAAAATTCCGTGGCAACCGATCATCTGAGACTAAACTGCTATGTCTATAATATTCAAAACAGTTATCTCATAACTACCTGTGGATTCCAATTATTGTATCACATTCTAGATAAATAGAAAAAGTTAAACTTTCCGATCGAATCATCAAACACCCAAGATTTCCCCAATATATCTCAACACTTGAAATCAGTTTAAAAACATCCATCACATGCTACAGTACCAATGGTCCAGCCGTAGAAGGGTCAAGCCAACGCCTCACATGTGGCACGCCGTACTGCCCCAAACCCTAAGGTTCAAAGGGCAGTTCAAGACGGTCACATAATCGAGTTAAGGTTTGTTGTCTTCTAGAGGGTCCACCGAGTTACTTGCATGACTTAGAACATTCTTAAACACGAGAAAAAATCCAACTTTTGAAAAATTTTCCGACAGGGGAAAAAGTGAGTTATTGATATCCGTTTGAACTTTTTAACAGTTTCTATAAATTACCCGGACAAAACACAAAAGACGCAGTTAAAGTTCCCGATCGAATCATCGAATCCCCAATACAACCCAGAAAATTCAACAGTTGAATAAATATTAAAAATTCCCAGAAAATACAGCACTAAAAGACAAGAATTACTGTGCAAATTTCAAACAGTACAGTGACAAAAGCGCGGCGGAACCGCGGCACATGCATGGCATGTGCGGCGGTTCCGCGGCTCTTTGGTGGAATCAGGCGCACGTGCTTCACAGTAACTCTTGTATTTCCCTGCTAATTTTTTTGAGCATTTTTAATTTGGAAAAAATCACAGTTTTAAAAAATTTCCAGAAACTAGGGTATATCGGGTTTCCCGGGTTCGATCGGACTTTAAACTTCGTCTAGACTTCGCCTAAAGCTCTAGCTTGGCTCTGATACAACTGTAGGGTTGCTAGGCACATGCACAAGGGTCTACGAGGCATCAACCATGCCCGATTTAAAATTTAGCCGTGCCGAACAACCCGAATACGGAACTTTAAACTAGAGATTAGGCGAAAACAAGTATGTTAAACACTTTAACACTAAGTGAGAGGGATTACAACCTTTGTAGATCCGGTCCTTCACTTCATATGCTCCGTGTTGTGGTCCCTTCGCTGCGATCATCGGGATCCAGACGCTTGAGAGGTTCCACGAAGAGAAAGATGCAACCGTTGCTTCCGATCTTCGATACTAAGATGATCTACCTTGAAGTTTCTTTAACACAAGCTAACACTCATGAAATGATGTGAACACCCTCATCTAAATGGCAAGGGAAGATGAGGATGATGAAGTAGGATTTTTTCTCTCTTTATTTATCTTTTTCTCATATTTATTCATCACTTTGGAAAAATCAAGCAAGCTTTTTCATGAAAGAATGAAGGAAGAAGAAGAATAGTGATCCATCTTCTTTTGTGATGAATAATGAAAGGATTAATATGAAGAATAATGCAACCATGGTTGACTTAACCATTGTAGAGAATTAACCAAGGGTTAGGGTTTTGGTTGAGTTAAGAATGAGTCACTTGTAAATATCTTTATCATGACAAAAAGAAAACCTTCTAGAAACATCTAGAAAGCTTAACCCTAATCCAAACCCTAATCATGTTTAAACTCCACTAAACAAGTTGCATTAGTTATCATATCATGTTACAATATTATATATCACATATATAATATTTATCGTAACCAAATAAAATAATACAATTAACATATATCGCATATATATCAATGTATTACCCGAGTGAGAAAAAGAATCTTTTAGTGAGCAAATATTAGTTAATGTAATTTAATATATCATATATATTATTATACATTAAATTATCGAATCAACACTTAATCCGACAATCCGGCTATATCGCATATAACCGGCTAATATTTATCCGTACCGATTCATCGAATCAACACTTGATCCGATGACCCGGCTGATATCAAATATCGCGAGAATAGAATAAGGTATCACATATCGCATTATCCTCGGTCCCGCACATATCACATATGTGCCCCTACTCCGTTTTGCCTGAGTCAAGAAACCTCTGTGTAGGACTCTAAAGAATCGTCAATACGCCGGCAGTAGGTGATGATCATATCAAACACCCACAAGCTGCAAGCGGTCAGCTAAACGTAACAGCTACACAGGTATTGAGCGCTCAGAAGATCAACAAGCAAGCCTGTACATTCTCCTGCGAATCCAAACAGTAACACTCCCGTACAGTCCGGTCTCGTCGTCTGATATGTTGCATATCTCGCCTAGGGGTGGTAAACGTCAGACCCCAGTAGCTCGATAAGTCGTGTCAATATGAGGTCTATAACAGTTCGAGAAACTACTGATAACACTTACCAGTAAATCTCAGCAACCCTGGCCAGGGATTTCTGGTTATAGCCAATCGAACACAGCACAACATCAACTCCCTATACCGGGAGAGACGAATCCCCTCCTATCGCTCATTGCCTCCATATGATTCGGGACTGTACCCAAAAGCCATCTTTTTGCACGCCCTCTTGGACGTGGTATGATGGAAATCAAAGCACAGTGGGAACCACACAAGACTCTATGACGATCTCGGGTCAACAGACTACTCTGTACCAGTGTCACCGGAGAACTGCCATCTGACGTATGGTATAATACCATCTGGGAGTTCTCGGCGAGTCCGTCCAGTGTACCCAGTCTCCACTGAGCACCCGTACACCATCCTTGATGTCAAACACCGATGGATATGGGATCATCCATCGCCCATCATATGGGTCAAGATGCGTATACGCTAGTCTACTCTGGTGCATCGATGCCCTGTCTCGATACACCCTCGGCTAGGAACAGTTATAGGATGTACTCGTCGACTACCGTGGCCCCACTAGTATGATCTCATCATAGTCCCAGTAGTCGAGTACATATCCTAAGGGCTTTATCAATATGTAACATAGAGACAATCAGAGTACATGTTAAGATAAAGTACAACCAGATAGCATACTATCATGTCGAGCAAGAAGGTCCTCCCTATATATGGCCAAGCATCCATTACAATATACATCGTATGTACAGTAATGGCCTCTAGGGCATACATATAACTAACACGTGCATTTTCCGAACCCTGCCATAAAACCATACGACCTCTACAACGTTTCGCCCGAACTTAGGAAACTGTTTGTGGGGGACTCTAATGACTCATCAATACACTGGCACTGGGTATAACCACTAGCACGTCAGAGGTACAAGCTGTACGTAACGGTTGCCTATGTATTGATTGGAAGGGAAGCTGACGAGCGAACTCATCCATAAACCCTACTGAGCTTGACAGTGACAATATCCGTACAGTCCGGTCCGTTCGTCTAAAGAGTATCGCATATCGAGTCTAGGGGGTGGATAAAGTCAGACCCCTAATAACGCGATAATTCGTGTCGGTATGAAGCTCATCACCACCTGAGAAACTACTGATCTAAATCAGTAATTCTCCACTACCTCGGCCGAGGATTTCTAGTGATGGCCACCGGTGCACTGTGCGACATCAACCCCCAATACTGGGAGAGACGAATTCCCGACGATCCGCTCACTGCCTCCATGTGGCTCGGGACTGTACCCAAAAAATACCTGTTTGCACGTCTCCTTTAAGTGTGGTAGGGTAGAAATCAAAGCACAGTGGGAACTCACACGAGACAAATGACGATCTCAGGTCGACAAACTAACCTGTACACATGTCACCAGGGAACTGCTATCTGACGATATGTATAATACCAACTAGCATGTTCCCGGCGAGTCCTGTCCGGTGTACTCATAACCCAATGAGCACCTTTATACATCTTAGGTGAACCAACTGACACCAATGGCTTGTGAGACCGGCCATCGCCCCTCGTCGGGGTCTCGACTGTATACACTAGTCTACTCTGGAGTATAGATGCCCTGTCTTGAAACTCCCACGACTAGGGACACTTTAAGGATGTGCTTACAAACCCCAGCTCCCACGTATATGATCGCCATCATACTGCTGGCAGTCAAGAAAGAATCCTATGGGCTCTATCATCATGCAATAGTGAACTAAAGCATGTATACGATGATAAAGACAAACCAGATAGCATACTATTATCTCGAGCAAGACTGTCATATCGGTATAGGTCCTGCCTCAATCATTGCAATCACGTACCTGCGATCCAATAAATGACTTTGAGGGCACTATATCCAACATGTATTCCCTAAACCTAGCTTTTACTTCTTGTGAAAGTGTTTAAAGTTTTGTTACCCTAGCTTTTTTAGTATGATCCTTAGGTTAGTTTCTCTAGCACCCTAAAAGTTTAAATATGGCATGTGTGATGCTACCAAACCCTTGTAGTGGTTCTGTAGAAACTTCTTCATGGTATCAGAGACTAACTAGAAGCCTAGACAATGTTACGACAATACGAAAACGAAAACTTCCGCAAAATACGAAATTAGAGTCCCTTGAAAAATGCTCTCTGTAAATTTTTTAAAAAGTGACCTGAAAATTATTTAAACAACTGTAGAGTAACATTTATGATGATATAAGAACACTGGTGAAATACGAAGGGGGGGCTTGGATCGGGCCGGCAACCAAGCCAATATTTCCGGCGACGCCGACCCTTTGAGCTCCCCTCCTCATTATATTTCACCTGTGCTCTGTATATTATAATCTGGGGTTTCTAGTATTGTTTGTTTGTCCAAAATTGCATGTGATGTAAGTTTGGTATTGGGCAATTTGCGGAATAGTTCATATTCGTATTTTTATAGCATTGTATTGGTAACTTTGGTGACGTTAAACAGGTCGAACGAATTATCAAACACTCATGTTTTCCAGGTTGAACGTACTCGATAACTAATGCAGGTATTCCTATGGACCTTCTAGAAGAAAGTAACCCTAACTCGAGATGTGACCACCAAACTACGACTGAACTTTAGGGTTTGCCGTAGTTAGTGGCGCCATAAATGAGGCTTGGGTTTGCCCTTTTACGGTTGGTCCATTAAATACTGTGGCATAGATTTTGGGTATTGTTTAACGGTGCTCAAGTGTTGAGCTTGCTGGGGAATTTGTGTGTTCGTTAATTCGATCAAAGGGTTTAACATCGCCTAGTAGTATGTGATACTTGTTTCTGCGACCGTTAGTGTAGTATGCGTATCCCCAGTTTCGTTGCTATATGTCAACGGCAATTGGGTTACGCATACTTTCTTACGTTGATGACATGTGATGTTATGTGTTGCTGTGTTGTGATGTATTGGATTGTCGTGATCGAATAGCCGGGGGGTTTTATGTGAGATGAGAGTTTTACTTTTCATTCATGTAAAATTCATTTGTTATGTAATATTTTTTTATTTGGGGCACTTCCGGGTTGAGGATGATGTCACCTTTGTTGTATATTATTTACTTTTCCGCATTAGGATAGACCCAAGGTGGAGAGCACAAGTGACCGGGTTCTAGAGTCCAGTGGGAGACCATCTCGAGGAGTCGAGACCGGGTCTCCTAACCCTAAAATTGGTAGGGTCGCTTGCCGCTCTCATAGGGGTCTAGGGTGTGGGATTGGCTATTCATCACGACTGTGGAATCCGTATTTTCTATTATTGGCTAAATACTAAATACGGACGTCCTAGTATATCTTATATTATCATATCTGTGTTTCTGCTGCCTATATTCTGTGATGTGATCGCTTAATATATCTGAGACGAATGCTATATTATATATGAGATATATAATAGACGTTGCTTATGTTTTACACCCGTGCTAGTCCCGTCCCGGTATGCCGTTAGTTAAGTAACCTAATGGTGCATAATGGAACATTGCGGCGAATGCGGATGGCATAAGCGTACGTTGTATTTTCGTTTCTTTTCTGTGATTGGTTTAAGGACTTAAATGATGGGATTACAGTAATATGATTAATGTAAAGAAAATAAACTTACAAAGATGTTGTAGAATCGGATTTGAAAAACCACTCGGCTTTTTACGAAAAAGCTACATTTTCAAAACTGCGGAGCTTAAGCCACTCCTTTTGAAAACCATTTGATTCTACAACGATATCAAGTTCAAAGCGTTAAAGATTTTCTTAAAAATCATCCGCAACCCTCTTTCATTTTAGGAAGTAGAGTACTTAGTATTCGTGCTACATTTGTTGACTATAGTTAAGGCGTAGTGTACGGTAGCTAAGTGATGTCTTCCTACAATACATATGGTGCAGATTAATTGGGACATTCATGCGACTTTGTTGACCATAGTTAAGGGTCATTTGAGTGGGTCTAATTAATCAAGAAATGACGGATAGAACTTGACTAGTGCTTATGACTTGTTGACCATAGTTAAGGTCATGGGTACTAGGGGTAAAAACCATATCGGAAATTTCAAGAGTTGAAATTTGCAATGAGATTGCATACCTTCCATATGATGGTTGGATCCCGATCCTACTGTAGGCAATAGTTGCTCCCAGGAGAGTATTGCAGTTTACAATTAGCTAACCTATTAGGTGTCTAGAAAGGTGTTAACGGGGCTATGCCTCTGGGAAGACGAGGTTTATATTAATTAGGTCCGTGCGAAAGCACGGGGAACCTCCCTCAAGTACCGACACTGGCCTGGCTGAACGGTTAGCGAAGTTGTAGACTATAATTAATCCTGGCTAGTTTTCTTTTTAAGGTTTGAAAGAAAAACTTGATTAAAGCAGTGGGAGACATCGATTAGATAAGATAATAACCAATCTGATATTTGCAAGAGCTTTCGCTGAGTGTATTCTTTTCTCTCTCTTAATGGCAGATACCAATGACAGGACTCAAGCTTCTACTAGATAAAAATAAACTGAATGGGACCAATTATAAAGACTGGCTGTGGAATCTTAATATTGCCTTGACTTATGATAAGGTATCATATGTTCTCACGGCTCCAGCCCCGCCCGTCCCATGCCCTAAATCCTCAATTGCGGATATTGAAGTCCGCAAGACATGGGACGCTGACTGTGCCACGGCCAAGTGCCTCGCGCTTGCATTGATGGATAACACACATCAAAAGCAGCACGAGAATATGGACGTTCACGCCATATTCCTCCATACAAAGGAGTTGTATGGAGAGCAATCTCGCGTATTACGATACGAAGCATCAAGAAAACTGTTTCAGATGCGAATGGCCCCTGGCACACCAGTAGGAGACCATGTTCTGAAGACGATAGCTCTCATAGAAGAGCTTGAGGACCTTGGATGGACAATGGACAATGAAAAATATACGGATATTATTCTGCAGTCTCTCCCCTCCACCTTTGCTCAATTTATAGTTAACTTCAACATGCACAACATGGAGAAGGAACTATCGGAACTCTTTAATATATTAATGAGTGCAGAGAGTACGCTGAAATCAGTAAAAACTCCCATTTTGAGTGTTGGTCAATCTTCCTCTTCTCGCCCGAAGGCTAAGGCTAAGGGAAAGATAAAGAAGAAACCCACCAAACCTAGGGGTGGAGTTAAAAAGGTTAAGAGGAAAGACAAGTGCAAAGATGGAGAATCGGGGAAAGGGGAATTTTATCACTGCCACAAAACAGGACACTGGAAGCGCAACTGCACAGAGTACTTGAATCTCAATAAGAAGCATGGGGATGCTTCCGCTTCAGGTGTGTTTGTGACAGAAAACTGTTTTTAAATAAACTCTGCTTCCTGGGTATTAGATACCGGTTCAGATTCTCACATTTGCAATTCTATGCAGGGGCTGAGAAATAGCAAGGTTTTGAAGACAGGTGACCATACTCTCCGTGTTGGAAATGGTTCCAATATACATACAGTTGCAGTGGGAGAGTATCACTTGGGGTTGCCGTCTGGATGTATATTGGTTTTGAACCCATGTTATTATGTACCTAGTATGCTTTGTAATATAATATCCGTTTCTTTGTTTGACAATAAAGGATATAATTTTGTATTGCAGAACAATGTTATGAACATTCACCTGAATCAAATGTTGTTTGGGTATGGTACACTTAATAACGGGATATACGTCCTAAATCAACATACAGTTTTCAGTATGCAACACACCAATAAAAGAAAATTTTCAGAAATAAATGAAGCTTTTCTTTGCCACTGTAGACTTGGTCATATTAACGAAACAAGATTAAACAAGTTACACAAAGATGGATATTTATACCCCTTTGAATATAAATCTTATGCGACTTGCCAGTCTTGTATCAAGAGTAAAATGACCAAAACTCCATTTACAGGACATGGGGAAAGAGCTACTGAGCTCTTAGGCCTCATACATAGTGATGTATGCGGGCCAATGTCTACACAGGCTAGAGGCAGTTTTTCATACTTCATTACATTCACTGATGATTTCTCAAGATTCGGTTATGTATTTTTATTAAAGCACAAATCCGAAGCTTTCGAGAAATTCACTGAATATAAACTCGAAGTAGAAAAACAAACCGGCTTGAGCATCAAAATGCTTCGATCAGATCGAGGTGGGGAGTATCTCAGTACAGAGTTTGCAAACTTCCTAAAAGAGAATGGGATTCTCTCTCAGCTCACTCCTCCTTACACACCACAGCACAACGGTGTGTCAGAACGACGGAATCGGACCCTATTAGATATGGTCCGTTCCATGATGAGTGATGCTGAGGTACCCGTCTTATTTTGGGGGCATGCATTGGAGACTGCAGTGTCTCTATTGAACAGGGTCCCAACAAAAACCGTGTCTACTATGCCATATGAGATATGGCATGGGAAGAGACCATCTCTTAAGAGAATTAAGATTTGGGGTTGCCCGGCCTATGTTAAAAAACAGAATCCGGACAAACTCGAGACACGGTCGTTCATGTGTAATTTTGTGGGATATCCGAAGAATTCTTATGGATATCTTTTCTACCACAAGGAGGAACAAAAGGTGTTTGTTTCTGAGTATGCCACATTCTTGGAAAAAGAGATTTTCACAAATGATACTGATGGCAGTGTGGTAGATCTAGAAGAGGTTTTAGAGACACAAACTACAAATGATGACTTGGTTGAACCGGCTGTTGCAACAGAAACTGAAGAACCTTGGCCACTCTGTAGGTCTGGTAGGACTTCTTGCCCACCGGAGAGGTACTACGGTTTCCTCATTGATGGTGACAGAGAAGACTGCATCATGGAGGATGATGATCCTACCATCTTTCAGCAAGCTATCACTAGTGGAGACTCTGTGAAGTGGCTGGATGCCATGAGATCTGAAATGGAGTCTATGTACACCAACAAAGTATGGACTTTGGATGTTGTACCCCCTGGGGTAAAACCTGTGGGGTGCAAATGGATCTTTAAAAGAAAGATTGGTGTAGATGGGCAGGTAGAGACCTATAAGGCAAGACTTGTGGCGAAGGGTTTTCGTCAAAGACCGGGTTTGGACTATGACAAAACTTTTTCTTCCGTAGCCATGCTTAAATCCATTCGGATCTTACTTGCTATTGCTACTTACTACGACTATGAAATCTGGAAGATGGACGTTAAAACGGCATTTCTAAATGGAGATTTAGAAGAATGCGTTTATATGGACCAGCGAGAGGGCTTCATTGACAGTGGGAGCAGCGGGAAAGCATGTAGATTGCTTAAATCCATTTATGGATTAAAGCAGGCATCACAGAGTTGGAACATCTGTTTCGATGATGTTATTAAAGAGTTTGATTTCATCAAAAATCCAGATGAACCTTGTGTTTATAAGAAGGCTGTAGGGAGAGCTGTCACATTCCTCGTATTGTACGTGGATGACGTTCTTCTGATAGGAAATAATATTCCTATGCTACAGTTGGTCAAATATTTCTTATCACTAAGGTTCTCCATGAAGGACCTGGGTGATACCACATACATTCTGGACATTAGGATCTATAGGGATAGATCCAAGAGGTTATTGGGATTGTCCCAAACCAGGTACATCAACACCATCCTAAAAAGGTTTAGTATAGAAGACTCCAAGCGGGGTGCCTTACTCGCTTGCCATGGGGTCACTCTCTCTAAGGACTCTTGCCCAAAGACCGATGAAGAGAGAGCTCGCATGAGCATTATACCCTATGCTTCGGCAGTATGATCTATAATGTATGCGATATTATGTACATGCCCAGATGTAGCTTATGCACTTAGTGTAGCAAGCAGGTATCAATCCAACCCAGGGGAGAATCACTGGATAGCTGTGAAGAACATTCTTAAGTACTTGCGAAGGACTAAAGAATTGTTCTTGTTGTATGGTAATGGAGATCTTCAAAGGGAGGCCTTTACCGATTCGAGCTTCCAGAGTGATAAGGACGACATCAAATCTATCTCTGGGTTTGTATTTACCTTCAATGGAGGGGCGGTTAGTTGGAAGAGTTCCAAACAGGATACCGTTGCAGACTCTATGATGGAGATTTAGTACATTGCTGCGAATGATACCACCAAGGAAGCCGTCACGATGAGGAAGTTCGTCTCGGAGCTAGGAGTAGTTCCAACCATTATTGATCCAATACCATTGTATTATGATAATAATGGGGCTATAGCGTTAGCCAAGGAGCCTAGGTCACATTAGCGGTCCAGACACATCCTGAAGCGCTTTCATTTGATCCGGGAGATTGTAGATCACCGCGAAATCAAGATTAGGAGAGTAGACACAAAGAATAACACCGCGGATCCACTCACCAAGGCCCTCCCTCAGCCGCAGCATGAGAGACTTTTTGAGATGTTGGGTATGAGATACGCCAATAACTGGCCTTAGTGCAAGTGGGAGATTGTTGGATATATGTATGCCCTAGAGGCCATTATATGATTATGGATGTATTTATACATGTATATATATTCAGTGTACATTCTTGCTCGACATGATAGTATGCTATCTGGTTCTTCTTTGTCTGACATGTTGACTTGATCATGCTTTTATTCATTTACACATGTTGATAAAGCCCTGAGGATATTGGCTTGACTACTGTGATTATGATGGAGATCATACTAGTGGGACATCTGTAGTTTATAAGCATATCCTGAAATGTCCCTAGTCGTAGGTGTATCGAGATGGGGCATCGATATACCAGAGTAGACTAGCGTATATGATACTAGACCCATATGATGGGCGATGGATGTTCCCACATCCATTGATGTTTGACATCGAGATTGTATACGGGTGCTCAGTGGAGACTGGGTACACTGGACGGACTCGCCGAGAACTCCTATATGGTATTATATCTATCGTTGGATAGCAGTTCTCAGGTGACACTGGTACAGGTTAGTCTGTAGACCTGAGATCGTCATAGTGTCTTGTGTGTTCTCCCACTGTACTTTGATTACCACCCTACCACGGCTCTATTGATTCGTGCAAACAGGTGGCTGTTGGGTACAGTCCCGAGACACATGAAGGCGATGAGCGATAGGAGGGGTTTCAACTCTCCAGGTATTGGGAGTTGATGCTGTGCTGTGGTCGATTGGTTATATCAGCAAGTCCTTGGCCAGGGCTGTTGAGATTTACTGATAAGTGTTATCAGTAGTTTCTCGATCTGTTATAGACCATTCATCGGCACGACTTATTGAGTTATTGGGGTCGACGTTACCATCCCTAGACTCGATATCCAGCATATCTGACGAAGAGACCGGACTGTACGGTAGTGTTGCCGGTTGGCTCGACGGGAGTTTCGACAAGTTCGCTTGTTTTTTCTTCTGATCGCTCAATACCCCGATGGCCGTTACATTTAGCTGACCTCTTGCGGCTTGGGAGTTCTTGATATGATCATCACACACTCCCGGCATATTGACGAGTCTTAGAGTCCCACAATAGAGTTACCTTGCCCATGCGAAACGATGTGGTGCACATATGAGATATGCGCAGGGACCCGATTAAATGCGCATATATGATACCGTATATTAATCTGGCGGTTTGCTATTGGTTGGGTCGTATGTGATATGACCGGTTTGCTAAATGAAGTGTTGATTTATTATTTACCATTAGCGTTTCACTTTAAACCCTTCTTGTCTTTTGTTGTATGCATGCATGTATGCACATGTTCTTTTTGTTGCACATATGGATGTGCATGCACACATACATGCATACACTTAATCTATCATGGTTGTTGATACATGAGATGGTGGCAATATAAGACCCATACATTGTTATTTAATATGATGATATTTCCTTTTGGAAATGAAAATGAAAGTGGAATTAATTCATGGTTAATTATTTTATTCATCCACTTACCCTTGCCTTAACCATGGGTTGTATTTCCTTGGCCATTTTTCATCCAAAAGAAAATATCTAGATATTTTATAACTAGGGTTAAAGGTGAGAAGAAGAAAATATATATATTTTCTTTTCTCAAATTTAACCTAAGCATATCATTAACTTGAGCTCTCATATTGCCTTCATCTTCTTCCTCCTCTCTCTTGCTCTCTAGCTTTCCTTAGTGAACAAAAGAGTGATCAAGTTAGGGTTTTGAAGTGAGAAAACAAACCACGTCACCTTTCTACACTACTCTTGCCCATTAGTTTAGAGTGTTGGCTTCAACTATTTCTCTTGATCGAGTAAAGCTTCAAGCTTGGAGAAAGAGGACTCCGGGTGGATCGTCGTGGACTTAGAGGACCTCAAGCAAGCTTCTTTCAAACCCCAAGTGGCCAAGGAGTCTAGCGTAGGGAGTTACAAAGGTTGTATTCTCTAAACCTAGCTTTTACTTTTTGTGAAAGTATTTAAAGTTTTGTTACCCTACCTTTTCTAGTATGATCTTTAGGTTAGTTTCTCTAGCACCCTAAAAATTTAAATATGGCATGTGTGATGCTACCAAACCCTTATAGTGGTGCTGTAGAATCTCCTTCAGTTATATATGCATATATATATATATATATATATTAGTGGAATGGGACGCTAATATATATGTATACATATAAATTCATATACTTCATCATAATTATTCATGCAAATATACTTAGGGTATATGAGATTCACTTGATATTGGATTTGGGATATAGGAGATTCATTTGAGATTGGATACAGGATATATATGAGATTGCTGATTTTGTACATTCAGGATATATGAGATTTACTTGATATTGTAAATTCAGGGTTTGTGAGACTTTTATGATATGAGAGCCAATTTGGGGGCTGATTTGAGGAATTGGGATTTGGATTGTCTTGATGGACTTTGGTCCTACCACGATATCAGGATTCCGTGGAAATGATATGTTTTATTTCATACTCCACTTTTATTGTTTATGCACTGATTCATGTATTAATTGTACCTGCTAGAGTACCATTCATGACTTTTGCATATATAGATTGTCATATTATCGTTTCATGTATTAGTTGTACCTGATAGAGTACCTTACATGATTGTTGCATACAGATTGTCATATTATTGCTTCATGTATTAGATGTACCTGCTAAAGTATCTTTCATGACTATTGCATTCATATGACCATTTATTGCTTAGCTTACATATGTTAGATTCGCGCTGTACGTGCATACTTGCGATTACCTGCATATGTTATTTACTATTCACGAGTTGGCAACTCACCCCCTTTGTGCCATAGTGTTTTGCAGATCGTTCCTCACAGTAGTCAGAGGCAGGGCTATTATCATCTATCATAGTATCTTTAGCTGCGGATACCGCTTCGGCTCACAGTGTGCAGTTTTCTTTAGGTAGGTTTTGTGGTTATCCGTTCATGTTTATTGTATATTCGTTGTATCCTGTACTCTCCATCTACCATTATCTTGTATGACTTAGAGACTTGTTGTGAGGACGATATTGTATTTTTTTTTGTAACTTGGAGGTCTTTTATGCAGTTTTACTTCTATCGTCTTTTATTTCTTCGCTACGGCATCGTATATCTGTTGTGGTGGTTGTTTTCCGCCGTTGGGCGTGTATTTGCTCCCGTTGGGGATGCTTTACTTTATATTTATGTTGTACCCATTTTTGGGGTTGGTTTTTACGAAGGAGACGCTGCCAAAATTTTTAAGAAAGAAATGTTGGACTTTAAAGAATTTAGTTTGAGATTGCAAAAGTTTTGAAAATGCTATTATCACTTACTACTTTTGATGGTTTAGATTGCTGGGTTTTCAGCTTACTTAAATTACGTTACGCCTGTAGATGTTGCATAGTTTAAGGGCCGTCACATGCCAATTTCGGGTCGTGACAAAGTTAGTATCAGAGCACCAGGTTTTACCTTTCGGAGTGTAGGATGACCTTGGTATGATGGAGTAGGTAGTTTAAGCAGAGTAACGTAGTGTGTGTATGTCCGCGGCATACTCACGATGCGGTACTCCGCTTAATGTGACCTAAGTACTAATTGCTTGAAATTCCTTTCTTGATGATACATATCCTTGTGATTCGATTTCCGTGTTCATATCGAATCCTCTTTCCATTTATAGCCTTTGCCGCCGATGATCATGAGGACTCAGAGTGGTGCGATGAGAGCCGAGGTCAGAATTGACTCGTGTGGGACGCGGACTGACCAGGATGGCACGCTCGTTGCACAGGAGCAGATGGATCTGCCTTCGATAGATCGTATCGCTAGGCTTAAGGCTGAGATGCAGGACTTGCGCCAGACGATGAGGTCTTTGGTTAAGGCCAGTAGAGCGTGGCGACAGAAGGTTGCCACTGTTAGTTGTATGTATGCCCTAGAGGCCAGTATTGTACAGATGATGTATATTATATTGGATGCTTGGACATATATAGAGATGACTTTCTTGCTCGATATGATAGTATGCTATCTGGTTACTCTTTATCTTAACATGTACACTTGTCTCTTTAAACTGTCTTATAGTTACATGTTGGTAAAGCCCTTAGGATGTGTACTTGACTACCTGGACTATGATGCAGATCATACTAGTAGGGACATGGTAGTCCATGAGTACATCCTTCAAGGTCCCTAGTCATGGGTGTATCGAGACAGGGCATCGATATACCAGTGTAGACTAGCGTATACGCTTCTCGACCTATGAGATGGGCGATGGATGATCCCATATCCATTGGTGTTTGACATCACAGATGGTGTACGGGTGCTCAGTGGAGACTGGGTACACTGGACGGACTCGCCGAGAACTCCCAGATGGTATTATACCTCACGTCAGATGGCAGTTCTCAGGTGACACTTGTGCAGGTTAGTCTGTAGACCCGAGATCGTCATAGAGTCTTGTGTGATTCCCACTGTGCTTTGATCTCCACCTTACCACGTCCATGAGGGCGTGCAAAACGGTGGTCTTTGGGCACAGTCCCGAGTCACATGGAGGCAATGAGCGATAGGAGGGGTTTCGTCTCTCCCGGTATTGGGGGTTGATGTTGCGCTGTGCTTGATTGGCCGTAACAGGGAAGTCCCTGGCCAGGGCTGATCAGAGATTTGCTGGTAAGTGTTACCAGTAGTTTCTCGTCCCGTTATGAGCCTCACATCGGCACGACTTATCGGTTATTGGGGTCTGACGTATACCACCCCTAGACTTAATATGCGACATATCAGACGAACAGACCGGACTGTACGGTAGGTGTTACTGGTTGGATTCACAGGAGTGTGAGCGGGCTAGCTCGTCGATCTTCTGATCGCTCAATACCCGGATAGCCGTTACGTTTAGCAGACCGCTTGCGGCTTGTGGGTGCTTGATATGATCATCATCTGCTACCGGCGTATTGACGAGTCTTTAGAGTCCTACACAGAGGTTTCCTGGCTCAAGCGAAACGAAATAGGAGCGCATATGAGATATGTGCGGGACCAAGAATAATGCGTGTACGTGATACCGCATTTCATTCTCGCGATGAATGTTTCGATTGGTTATATGCGATATAACCTAGTTATCGAATCGTAGATTGATTCGATAAGTCGATACATTGGATACTAGTCGGTTATGTGCGACATGACCGGATCATTGAATCAAGTGTTGATTTAATAATTTAATGTATAATTATATATTTGATATATTACTTTGTATTAACTAGTATTGGTTCACTTTAATAGGATTTTCTCACTTGTAGTTCACAAGTTGTATATGTGATATACTTTTGTGCACTACAATGTGTCATGTTTGATGATGCATGTAAATTGGTTTTGTGTTAAGACTTAAACCATGGTTATGATAAATAAATAAAAGATAACAAAATGGTTTCTTTCATGAAGCTTGATGAAGCTTCATGAAGCTTTGACTAAAGTGACCATTTTGTCATCATCCTTAACCCTAACCATTCTCACTTGACCATGGTCTATTCTCTACACTTAACCAAGGTTAGAAGATGATAAGTATTGATTTTTATTATTCTTTTAACAACACTTATCATAATTCTAGCTTCATCTTCTTCTTCATCTTCAAGAGAGAAAGCTTGATGCCATCAATGGCAACTTGAGCTCTAAAGTGAGAAATCCAATTCTAAAGTGAACCCACCTCCTATTTCTTCACCCTCTACCTCTTGCCAAGTTGTTTTGGGTGTTTTCTTCATAAGTTTCACAACTTGATGAAGTCGGAGCTTGAACTTGTGAAACCTCGACGTAGATCATCTTCGGCACGAAGCCGACGACCTAGTCCGCCCAATTCTCCGATGAAGCCGACGTTTGAGTTTGGGATTCGAGATGGACAGCGAGAGGATGCCTACGTGGAGCTAAGGAAGTGGAGAACCGGATCTTTAAAGGTTGTAGCCTCTCTCCTTTAGTTAAGATGTTAACTAGTTTTGTTTTCGCCTAAACTTCTAGCCAACGATCCGTATTAGGGTTTCTCGGCACCCATAAAATTTGAAATTGGCATGGTTGATGCCTTGTGAGACCTCTATAGTGTGCCTAGGAGCCCTACAGTGGTATCAGAGCCTAGCTAGAGCCTTAGGCGAAATCTAGACGACGTTTGAAGTCCGATCGAACCAAAACCCTAACCCGAAAACGGCTCTCTGTACATTTTTTAAAAAATGGGTTTTTCCCAAATTAAAAATATGCAGAAAACTCAGCAGGGAATTCTAAGAATTACGGCGCAAAATTTATTTCATGATCCCTCGCATGCGCGGCGGAACCGCGGCATAAGCCTAGCTTATGCGGCGGTTCCGCGGCTAAAGTATGACGTCAGCCCTACCAGTTTGCACAGTAATTCCTATTTAACAGTGCTGAGTTCTCTGGGTATTTTTAAATTTTATTCAAGAGTTGAATTTTCTGGGGTTGTTTTGGGGATTCGGTGTTTCGATCGGAGTATCAGATTTTGTCTTTGTGGCTTTCCGGATAATTTTTAGAATATGTTAAAAAGTTCGATCGGATATAAATACCCAATTTTTCCCCTGTTGGGAAATTTCCAAGAGTTGGATTTTTCCATGGTTTAACGACGTTCTAAGTAGTGCAAGTAGCGCAATGGACCCTCTAGAAGACAACAAACCTTAACTCGATTATGTGACCGTCTTGAACTGCCCTTTGAACCTTCGGGTTTGGGGCAGTACGGCGTGCCACATGTGAGGCGTTGGCTTGACCCTTCTACGGCTGGACCGTTGGTACTGAGGCACGAACTGAATGTTGTTAGACTTATTTCATGTGTTGAGCTGTATCGGGAAAACTTGGGTGTTCGACTGTTCGATCGGAAAGTTTAACATTTTCAGTTTATCTGGAATGTGATACAATAATTGGAATTCACAAACAGTTATGAGATAACTGAATGAATGTTATAAATCTAGCGGTTTAGTTTCATCTGATATTGAAAAGAGTTTTCGATAATGAGACTAAAATGCGGGGTTTATAACTGTTAGGCATGTGATGTCTAAGTATTTCATTTGATTAGGCATGCGATGTCTAAAGAGGTTGCGGATTCCAACTGTTGTAGTTTTACACTTTCTTTTCTGTGATCGTAAGTGTAATATGTGATATCGCCGGTTTCGTTGCTATATGTCAACGACAATTGGGATGGACATATTTACTTACGTTGATGACATGTGATGTTATGTGTTGCTGGATATGTAATATTGGATTGTCGTGTTTGAATAGCCGGGGTTTTTTATGTGAGATGAGTGTTTTTCATTTTCATTCATGTAAAAACTTGTATGTAATATTCTTTTATTTGGGGCACTTCCAGGTTGCGGAAGTTGTCACCTTTTGTATATTATTTACTTTTCCGCATTAGGATAGACCCAAGGAGGGGAGCACAAGTAACCGGGTTCTAGGGTCCAGTGGGAGACCATCTCGAGGAGTCGAGTCCGGGTCTCCTAACCCTAGAATTGGCAGGGTTGCTTGCCGCTCTCGTAGGGGTCTAGGGGTGTGGGATTGGCTATTCATCACGACCGTGGAATCCGTGTTTTATACTGGCTCGTATTGAAAACACGGACGTCCTAGTATATCCAATATTTCATATGATATTTTCTGCTGTGATATCTGTAATGTGATCATGTGATGTTCTGTGATAGATACAGTATATAGTATATATGATATATTATATAGACGTTACTTATGTTTTGCATCCGCACTAGCCCTGCCCTGCTCTGTCGTTAGTTACCTAACCTAACGGTGCACGAGGGGACATCGAGGCGTATGCGGATGGCATAAGTGTACGTCATATCTATCTGTGATGTTTAGGTATTTAAATGATGGGACTTCATTAATGTGATCAATGAAAGAAAAGAAACCTAAGATGTTGTAGAATCAAATTTTTAACAAAACAGGTAGCTACAGTTCTTGCTTTGCATAGCGGTATATGTGATATATCCTGCACCTTATTCGATGAGGAAAGGAACGAGATCCCTTCACCGGGAGTGACTCCTTTAGCAATAACTGGCAGATGCTACACACTCGGTTTACTTTTGACTGCTTCTATAGTTTCTGCTTTCCATTGTGATATATATGATATATCCTGCACCTCATTCGACGAGGAAAGGGCCGACGATCCCTTCACCGGGAGTGACCCCTTTAGCAAAACTAGAAAAGCCTCAAAATCACTCCATTTCAAAACTTCATTTGATTCTACAACGATATCAAGTTCATTACGTTCATGGTTTTTTCTGAAAGAACCCGCGTAGCCCTCCGTCATTTCAGATAGATATTATTTAGTATTCGTGCTATGTTTGTTGACTTAGTCAAAGCATAGTGTATGGTAGCTAAATTATGTTTATCTGTAACAACATGAGATATGATTGGATTAGAGCATTCGCACGGCCTTGTTGACTCAGTCAAGGGTCGTACGGGTGGGTTTAATTCAATCGGGAAATGTACGGGTTGAACTTAACTTGAGATTTATGGTTTGTTGACTTAGTCAAGGTCATAGATCGCTAGGGGCAAAAGCATTATCGGGAATTTCAAGTGTTGAAATTTGCTATGAGATTGCATACCTTCTATGAGATAGTTGGATCCCGATACCCACTGCGAGTAAGAGTTACTCCTGGGAGAGTTTTACACATTACAATTAGCCGATCAAGTAGGTGTCTAGAAAGGTGTTAACGAGGTTACGCCTCTGGAAAAACGAGGTTTACATTAATTAGGTTCGTGCGAAAGCACAGGGGACCTCCCTCAAAGTATCGACACTGGCCTGGCTGAAAGATTGGCGAACTTGTAGTGTGTAATTAATCCCGGCTAGTCTTTCCTTTTAGGGTTTGAAGGAAGATTTGATAAAAAGAAGTGGGAGCCATCCTGATTAGATAAGATAATAACCAATCTGATCTTGCACGAGCATACGCTAAAGTGTTTTCTTCTCTCTCTCTCCAGGTAGCGACCATTTCATGCCCTAATAAAGATAATAATATGGATGTATTGACCGAACCCGCATGTTATACTGTGCAGGGGAACGTTGAACCCGTTCTATCTTATAAATGTTATAAGACTGAACAGGAAACAGGAGAATATCTAGATTCTCATGCCGCCCAAACAGAGAACGTGCATGATGATGCACCTTCTTCGGGTGTGTTTGTTATTGAGAACTGTTTCTCAGTTTACCCTACGTCCTGGGTATTAGATACCGGATCAGGATCCCATTTATGTAAGCAGTTACATGGGCTACGAAAAGGTAGAGAACTGGGAAAAGGTGATCATTCCATTCAAGTAGGGAATGGGGCAAATGTTGCAGCCAAAGCAGTTGGCATATATCACCTGGTATTACCAAATGGTGATACACTAGTCCTGAATGAGTGCTATTATATACCGAACATGATGTGCAACATTATATCAGTTTCTTTATTAAGTAAAGAAGGATATAATTTTGTAGTAAAGGATAATGTTATGAACATATTCCTAGATCAAAAGTTGATTGCATCAGGCTCGCTACATAATGGCATATTCATTCTCAATCAAAATACAGTCTTCAATATACAAAACACACACAAGAGGAAAAGCTCAGAAATGAACGAATCCTTCTTGTGGCACTGTAGACTTGGCCATATCAATGAGACACGACTGGCTAAGTTGCATAAGAATGGATATTTGAATTCATTCGAATTATCATCTTATGACACTTGCCATTCATGTCTCAAAGGAAAAATGACCAAAACTCCGTTTACGGGATACGGAGAAAGAGTTACTGAACTCTTGGGACTGGTGCATAGTGATGTATGCGGTCCTATGTCTACACACGCCAGAATTGGTTCTTCCTACTTCATTACATTCACTGACGATCTCTCTAGATACGGGCATGTGTTCCTGTTGAAACACAAGTCTGAAGCTTTTGAGAAATTCAAAGAATATAAGCACGAGGTAGAGAACCAAACGGGCAAAAGTATTAAGATTCTTCGATCTGATCGAGGAGGTGAATACTTAAGCAGTGAATTCCTGGATTATCTAAAAGAGAATGGGATTCTCTCTCAGCTTACTCCTCCTTATACACCACAGCACAACGGTGTATCGGAGCGAAGGAATCGCACCCTATTAGATATGGTGCGTTCAATGATGAGCAATGCTGAGTTACCTATTTCCTTTTGGGGGTATGCGCTTGAGACAGCCATATACCTATTGAATCTGGTTCCGTCTAAATCTGTACCTACCACACCATATGAGATATGGAGTGGGAAGAGACCATATTTTAAACGAATTAAGATATGGGGTTGTCCGGCCTATGTCAAAAAGCAAAATCCGGACAAACTCGAGGCACGATCAGTCCTTTGCAAGTTTGTGGGATATCCTAAGAATTCTCAAGGATATTTTTTCTACCAAGCTGAGGAACAAAGAGTGTTTGTTGGTCAACATGCCACCTTTTTGGAAAGGGAATTTCTTGCAAAAGAAATTAATGGCAAAGAGGTAGAGCTGGAAGAGGTTCCAGCACCACAAACTGCAACTAATGATTTAGTAGAACCAGAGGATTCAGTGGTGCCCGACGTACCCCAGCCTCTCCGCCGATCTAGTAGGGTTTCTCGACCACCTGAGAGATACTATGGTTTTCTCATTGATGGTGGCAGTGAGGATTGCATCATGAAAGATGATGACCCAACTAGCTTCGAGCAGGCCATCACGAGTGGGGACTCAGTGAAATGGCTGGATGCTATGCGGTCCGAGATGGAATCCATGTACACCAACAAAGTATGGACTTTGGATGTTGCTCCTGAAGGGGTAAAACCCATTGGGAGCAAGTGGATCTTCAAGAAGAAACTTGGTGTAGATGGGAAAGTGGAGACTTTCAAAGCTAGACTTGTTGCAAAAGGTTTTCGTCAAAGACCAGGTGTGGACTATGACGAAACCTTTTCTCCAGTAGCTATGCTTAAATCCATCCGGATCATGCTTGCCATCGCTGCATATCATGATTACGAAATCTAGCAAATAGATGTTAAGACCGCTTTTCTAAATGGTGATTTAGAAGAGTGCGTGTACATGACTCTGCCAGAGGGCTTCGTAGACAGTGGGAGCAGCGGGAAGGTGTGCAAGCTGCTTAAATCCATTTATGGATTAAAGCAAGCATCGCGGAGTTGGAACATCTGCTTTGACGTCGTTATCAAAGAGTTTGATTTCGTCAAAAATCCAGATGAACCTTGTATCTATAAGAAGGTGGCAGAGAGTAAGGTTGTCTTCCTCGTATTGTACGTGGACGGCATACTCTTGATAGGAAATGATATTCCTATGCTGCAATCGGTCAAGCTCTTCTTATCACAAAGATTCTCGATGAAAGATCTTGGTGATGCCTCCTGCATATTGGGAATTAGGATCTATAGAGATAGATCCAAACGGATATTGGGATTGTCCCAATCCAGGTATATTGACACCATACTAAAAAGGTTTAGTATGGAAGATTCCAAGTGTGGGAACTTGCCCACGATCTCTGGAGTCACTCTCTCCAAAGAGATGTCTCCCAAGACTGATTTGGAAAGAGCTCGCATGCAAGGGATACCCTATGCTTCGGCTGTAGGCTCTATCATGTATGCGATGCTATGTACCAGACCCGATGTAGCATACTCACTAAGTATAGTGAGCAGGTATCAAGCTGATCCTGGAGAGAGTCACTGGACAGCTGTGAAGAGCATTCTCAAGTACTTACGAAGGACTAAAGAGATGCACTTGGTGTATGGTAATGGAGAACTCCAAGTGGAGTCCTTTACCTATTCGAGCTTCCAGAGTGATAAGGACGACTCTAAGTCGCAGTCAGGATTTGTCTTTACCCTTTACGGAGGGGCGGTTAGCTGGAAGAGTTCCAAGCAGGAAACCGTGGCAGACTCGACGATGGAGGCTGAATACATCGCTGCCAACGATGCTGCCAAAGAGGCTGTTTGGATCAAGAAGTTCATTACTGAACTTGGAGTGGTTCCATCCATTGAGCATCCAATACCTTTGTATTGCGATAACAATGGAGCGGTGGCTTTGGCCAAGGAACCCAGGTCCCATCAGCGATCCAGGCATATCCTGAGGCGGTATCACCTGATCCCGGAGAAAGTTGATCGCCGGGAGATCGAGGTCAGGAGAGTTGACACGAAGAACAACACGGCGGATTCACTCACGAAGGCCATTCCCCAGATACAGTTTGAGAGACTCTTCGGGATGCTCGGTATGCGATACTAAAGCAGCTGGCCCTAGTGCAAGTGGGAGATTGTTAGTTGTATGTATGCCCTAGAGGCCAGTATTGTACAGATGATGTATATTATATTGGATGCTTGGACATATATAGAGATGACTTTCTTGCTCGATATGATAGTATGCTATATGGTTACTCTTTATCTTAACATGTACACTTGTCTCTTTAAACTGTCTTATAGTTACATGTTGGTAAAGCCCTTAGGATGTGTACTTGACTACCTGGACTATGATGCAGATCATACTAGTGGGGATATGGTAGTCCATGAGTACATCCTTCAAGGTCCCTAGTCGTGGGTGTATCGAGACAGGGCATCGATATACCAGTGTAGACTAGCGTATACGCTTCTCGACCCATGAGATGGGCGATGGATGATCCCATATCCATTGGTGTTTGACATCACAGATGGTGTACGGGTGCTCAGTGGAGACTGGGTACACTGGACGGACTCGCCGAGAACTCCCAGATGGTATTATACCTCACGTCAGATGGCAGTTCTCAGGTGACACTTGTGCAGGTTAGCCTGTAGACCCGAGATCGTCATAGAGACTTGTGTGATTCCCACTGTGCTTTGATCTCTACCTTACCACGTCCATGAGGGCGTGCAAAACGGTGGTCTTTGGGCACAGTCCCGAGTCACATGGAGGCAATGAGCGATAAGAGGGGTTTCGTCTCTCCCGGTATTGGGGGTTGATGTTGCGCTGTGCTTGATTGGCCGTAACAGGGAAGTCCCTTGCCAGGGCTGATCAGAGATTTGCTGGTAAGTGTTACCAGTAGTTTCTCGACCCGTTATGAGCCTCACATCGGCACGACTTATCGGTTATTGGGGTCTAACGTATACCACCCCTAGACTTGATATGCGACATATCAGACGAACAGACCGGACTGTACGGTAGGTGTTACTGGTTGGATTCACAGGAGTGTGAGCGGGCTAGCTCGTCGATCTTCTGATCGCTCAATACCCGGATGGCCGTTACGTTTAGCAGACCGCTTGCGGCTTGTGGGTGCTTGATATGATCATCATCTGCTACCGGCGTATTGACGAGTCTTTAGAGTCCTACACAGAGGTTTCCTGGCTCAAGCGAAACGAAATAGGAGCGCATATGAGATATGTGCGGGACCGAGAATAATGCGTGTATGTGATACCGCATTTCATTCTCGTGATGAATGTTTCGATTGGTTATATGCGATATAACCTAGTTATCGAATCGTAGATTGATTCGATAAATCGATACATTGGATACTAGTCGGTTATGTGCGACATGACCGGATCATTGAATCAAGTGTTGATTTAATAATTTAATGTATAATTATATATTTGATATATTACTTTGCATTAACTAGTATTGGTTCACTTTAATAGTATTTTCTCACTTGTAGTTCACAAGTTGTATATGTGATATACTTTTGTGCACTACAATGTGTCATGTTTGATGATGCATGTAAATTGGTTTTGTGTTAAGACTTAAACCATGGTTATGATAAATAAATAAAAGATAACAAAATGGTTTCTTTCATGAAGCTTGATGAAGCTTCATGAAGCTTTGACTAAAGTGACCATTTTGTCATCATCCTTAACCCTAACCATTCTCACTTGACCATGGTCTATTCTCTACACTTAACCAAGGTTAGAAGATGATAAGTATTGATTTTTATTATTCTTTTAACAACACTTATCATAATTCTAGCTTCATCTTCTTCTTCATCTTCAAGAGAGAAAGCTTGATGCCATCAATGGCAACTTGAGCTCTAAAGTGAGAAATCCAATTCTAAAGTGAACCCACCTCCTATTTCTTCACCCTCTACCTCTTGCCAAGTTGTTTTGGGTGTTTTCTTCACAAGTTTCACAACTTGGTGAAGTCGGAGCTTGAACTTGTGAAACCTTGACGTAGATCATCTTCGGCACGAAGCCGACGACCTAGTCCGCCCAATTCTCCGATGAAGCCGACGTTTGAGTTCGGGATTCGAGATGGACAGCGAGAGGACGCCTACGTGGAGCTAAGGAAGTGGAGAACCGGATCTACAAAGGTTGTAGCCTCTCTCCTTTAGTTAAGATGTTAACTATTTTCGTTTTCGCCTAAACTTCTAGCCAACGATCCGTATTAGGGTTTCTCGGCACCCATAAAATTTGAAATTGGCATGGTTGATGCCTTGTGTGACCTCTATAGTGTGCCTAGGAACCCTACAGCCACCCCTGTTACCCAGTTATTCCTTGCGATCAGCACTACATCGTGTTACACGCACAACACTAGTGGACGCAGCCCATTTTGATGAGGAGCGTCTTTCTAAGACTTTGGGAGTTCGAGGACAGAGGAGGGCTCATGCAGGTGTACCAGCCCTGAGACAGAGGTTCAGTCGCCACGACAGGTTTCGTGCATATCGCGGGAGTAGCAGAGGCTTGGGACATGGAGAGTCGGTTAGTTAGATCAGCCATTCGTTATGTTAACATCTGTCGGCGATTCTTTTGTTGCGCGACACGTGTTTCAGTTGTGTGCCAATCGGTTAGGAGATAGAGATTCTTCCGTCGTTTTGATCCTTCTAGTGAGGTTGCATTTGACGTTCTCTTGGGCACAGACTGGTTAGCTACGTGATAGGCGTCTGTGGACTGCCGTGAGGAAACTGTCAGGTTTTGTTTTCCCATCGAGTCAGTTCTTGTTGTGCAGGGGGACAGTGGTGCCGCCTCTCACAGCTTGAATTCAGCCTTTTTCGCTAGTCTGCTTTTGAGGAGAGGATGTCGAGGATTCTTGTCTTTCATTCATGATACCGGAGCCACAGTGAGTTTGTTGGGCCAGGTTTACATCATGCGAGAGTTTTCCGACGTTGTTCCAGATGAGTCGGCGAAGCTTTGGGAGCTTAAGGATTAGCTGCAGAGTTGTTTGTTGGGGCGTGTGTGTCTGAGTGTTTCGCTGTGGGGAGCTCCTATTTCTGTTCATCAAGGAGAAGGACGGCAGTTTGAGGTTGTGTATTGATGGATCGTCAATTGAACCGGCTTACGGTGCGGATAGGTATCCTTTACCTCGCATTGACGATTTCTTCGATCAGCTCCAGAGTGCGAGGCATTTTTCTAAGTTGTTTGGGATCAGGTCATCATTGTTGCGGGTTCGGAGTGATGTCATTCCGAAGTCTGCTTTTCTGCGTGCTACGGGCTTTATGTGTTTTGGTGGTGTCATTAGACTCACCAATGCCCTAGTAACATTCGTAGATATTATGAATCAGGTTTCTTCAGGCCGTTCCTCGACCAGTTTATTGTTGTGTCATTGATGACATTCTGGTCTATTCCAAGAGTCGTGAGGAACGTGACAGCACTTGAGGATTTGTTCTGCAGATACTGGGAGACACCAGCTGTTTGCTAACTTCTCGGAGTGTTCCTTCAGGCTTGATTGTGTTGACTCCTAGGTCTTGTAGTTACGGGAGACGGTTTTCGTATGGTCCCGAGTAAGATCGAGGCCATACAGCTTTGGCCTAGACTTGTGTACGTACAGAGGTCCGCAGATCTTTGGGCTTTGCCGGTTTTTACCGCCGTTTCATACATGATTGCTAGTGTATCGCTTCACCATTGACTGAAATGACCGGAAAGGAGGTTCCTTTTCTTGGACTGAGGCATGTGTGCGGAGTTTTCCGCAGTTGGAGATTCGGTTGACAACTGCACCGGTTCTTTCTTTTCTTCCTGGTTCGGGCGACTTTGTTGTTTAACTGTGATGTTTCGCGAGTGGGGCTCGATTTTGCGTTGATGTGACACTATAGAGTTATCACTTATGCTTCCCGACAGTTGGAGGAAGTACGAGCAGGATATCCCACTCATGATCTGGAGATGGCCGCGGTGGTCGTACGTTGAAGATATGAGGACACTACTTGTTCGGAGAGTCGTGTCAGATTTTCACGGACCACCAGAGCTTAATGTACATCTTCCTGCAGCGGGTTTTGATTGTTGAGACAGTCTTCTGCAGATTTATAGTTCTTGTGCGATCGTTGAGTACACCTTTTGTTTGCCTCTACTGAGGGGACAGCTTGCTCATGTCCGCGCCCGGCCACTTTTCCGTAATTGCTTCCGCAAGGCACAGCCCGCCGATGCTCGTTCGTCAGAGATTGTTGAGCATACTCGGCTGGGTAATGATTCAGATTCCTTGATTTGTGACCAGGGTGTGCTACGTCTAGGGACGCGTTTGTGTGTACCTACTCCTGAGGGGTTGAGACGCGAAATCCTAGAGCAGGCACATCAGTCAGCTTTCAGTGTTCATTCAAGTTCCACCAATATGTGACGTGACATGTGAGTTAGTTACGGGTGGGCATGAATGAAGGGTGAAGTTTCAGATTTTGTTTCGAGGTGTCTGTCTTGTTTTGAGCTAACGTTGAGCATCTGAGACCGGCTGGAGAGTTTCAACCTTTAACTGTTCCGGAGTGGGAATGAGAGCAGATCTCCATGAATTTCGTTGTGGTGTCTACCCCGGTCTAGACAGGGTATGACTCCATTTGGGTGTTTGTTGTCCGGTTATGCTCAGTTTGCTCAGTTGTTCTTTATTAAGTTTGTACGTTTGCACGGAGTTCTTTCATGTGTTGTATCCAATGGAGGCACCTTGTTCGCTTGCCGTCTTGGGCAGGAGCTTCAGGAAGCCTTGGGTACCGGTTGAGCTTTAGCTCCGCTTTTCATCCGTTGGCTGATGGTTAGACATAACAAACTATACAGACTTTGGAGGATATGCTTGTGCGTACGTACTAATTGTTGTCGGTAGTTGGGATCGTCACTTGACATTGTTATGATTCTCCTTGGATAGCAGTTATCAGGAGACATTCCAATTGGTAACCATAGGTTTTGTTTGGTAGGTTGTGTCGACCGCCAGTCTGTTTTTCTGACTCTGCGAGAGTAGGATTTTTAGACCCCACCTAGTCTAGAGACTTCGGAGATGATCCAGTTGGTTCAGGTCAGGATGAGAGTAGCCCAGTGCAGACAAAGGTCTTATGCCGACGTGGTGGTCACCGACTTGAGTTCGCAGTGGGAGATCATGTATTCCAACGGATTTTCCGATGAATGACGTGTTGAGTTTTGGGAAGCTTATCCCAGGATTGTAGGTCCTTTTGAGATCCTCAAGTGAGTTAGTTTCGTTGCCTATAACTTGGCACTTTCGCCCAGATTACTGAGTATTCACCCCGTATTCCTTGTGTCGATACTTTGCAAATACCTTCACGATCTTTCTCACATGATTCAGCACCAGACCATTTATTTGGGACGCGATCTTTTCGTTCATGGCAGCCGAGTGTGTTAATGTCTCGGCAGGTAGAGAAACTTCTGTCAAGGGTCATGCCATCTGTGGAGGATTTTCTTGGACGTAGCCGTATAGTGAGGTGATCACTTGGGAGGCTGCGAGCGAGATTTGGGAGTTTTGTACTCATCTCTTTGAAGGTACACTTAGCAAGAATTTTAAATTCGGGGACCGAATTTCTTTAAGGGGGGAAGATTGTAACATTTTAGAAATCGTTTTGCGAATTTTCCGTTTTTAGGGAAAAATAATTGGTGTTTTTCCGTTTTAACCCGATTGTGATCAAACTTCTGTATAAACTTGTCGGCACCTAGTTTAGCTAGAATTAAGCTAGTCCGCGGACTTTGGGAGTCAATGGGAAATTTAGGTTCACATAGAATTTTTCCCTAATTAAATGTTATTTTAATGCTTTAATTATACACTTTATTAGTGGTAATTACTTTTTGCTTGGGTTAATTACTACTAATGTGGTTTTATGCTAATCTAATCACTAGATATTTTGTTAAACCTTCTCTTCTAATATCTAGATATTTTGTGAGCAAATGGAATTAATTTTAAAAAGAAAAGAAATAAATGAAATGGTGGCATTTGCATTTAATTATGCATTTAATGAATTTTTCTAGAACTTTCTTCACATTTTGCACAAAACCCCCTCCCATTTCCTTCATGGCCGAGCCCCCTCTTCATGCTGCCCATCATTTTTCCTTGCCACTTTTTCTTCATTCGAAGCTCAGTAAATCATCATTAATCCCTAAATAATGTTAGTTATATGTATGCCCTAGAGGCCATTACTATACATAGGATGTGTATTGTAGTGGATGCTGGGACATATATAGGGAGGACTTTCTTGCTCGACATGATAGTATGCTATCTGGTTGATCTTTACCTTAACGTGTACACTGATTGTCTCCCTGTTACATGTTGGTAAAGCCCTTAGGATGTGTACTTGACTACCTGGATTATGATGCGGATCATACTAGTGGGGACATGGTAGTCTATAAGTACATCCTTCAAAGTCCCTAGTCGTGGGTGTATCGAGACGGGGCATCGATATACCAGAGTAGACTAGCGTATACCTTCTCGACCCATACAGATGGGCGATGGATGATCCCATATCCATTGGTGTTTGACATCAGAGATGATATACGGGTGCTCAGTATAGACTGGGTACACTGGACGGACTCACCGAGAACTCCCAGATGGTATTATACCTCACGTCAGATGGCAGTTCTCTGGTGACACTGGTACAGAGTAGTTTGTTGACCCGAGATCGTCATAGAGTCTTGTGTGGTTCCCACTGTGCTTTGATTTCCATCTTACCACGTCCAAGAGGGCGTGCAAAATGGTGGTTTTTGGGTACAGTCCCGAGTCACATGGAGGCAATGAGCGATAGGAGGGGATTCGTCTCTCCCGGTATAGGGGGTTGATGTTGCGCTGTGTTCGATTGGCTATAACAGGAAATCCCTGGCCAGGGTTGCTGAGATTTACAGGTAAGTGTTACCAGTAGTTTCTCGAAATGTTATAGACCTCATATCGACACGACTTATCGAGGTATTGGGGTCTGACGTTTACCACCCCTAGGCGAGATATGCGACATATCAGACGATCAGACCGGACTGTACGGTAGTGTTACTGGTTGGATTCACTGGAGTGTGAGCGGGCTTGCTCGTCGATCTTCTGATCGCTCAATACCCGGGTGGCCGTTACGTTGAGCAGACCGCTTGCGGCTTGTGGATGTTTGATATGATCATCATCTGCTGCCGGCATATTGACGAGTCTTTAGAATCCTACACAGAGGTTTCCTGGCTCAAGCGAAATGAAATACGAGCGCATATGAGATATGTGTGGGACCGAGAGTAATGCGTGTATGTGATACCGTATTTCATTCTCGCGATCAATGTGTCGAATGGTTGTATGCGATATAACCTAGTTATCGAATCGAAGATTGATTCGATAAATCGATACATTGGATATTAGTCGGTTATATGCGATATGACCGGATCGTTAAATCAAGTGTTGATTTAATGATTTAATGCATAATTATATACTTGATATATTACTTTGCATTAACTAGTATCGGTTCACTTTAAATGGATTTTCTCGCTCGGATGTGCGCATTATATATGTGATATGATTTTGTGCACATGCTTGTATCATGTTTGATGGTGCATGTAAAATTGGTTAAGTATAAAGAATTAAACCTTGGTTAATAAAATGGTTAGGGTTTATTATTTGCTTATTTATTTATTCATTCATTTATCTATTTCTTTTTGGATGAAAAGAATGAGAAAAGAAAACAAATGGTTGCTTTCTTAGAAGCTTCTTCAAGCTTCATGCAACTTTGACCAAAGCAACCATTCTTGTCTTCTTCTCTAACCCTAACCATTCCACCTAACTAAAGTTAATTCTCTACACTTTACCATGGTTAAAGTTATGATAAGTATTATATTTCTTTTCTATTTTTAATAACTTATCATAATCATCATCATCTTCTTCTTCATCTTCTTCAATGAAGAAACCTTCACTTCATCAATGGTGATTGATGAAAATGAGTGAGAAATCCAATTCTAAAGTCTACCCACATCCTATTTCTTCATCCTCTACCTCTTGCCAAGTATTAGAGTGTGTTTTCTTCACAAGTTTCTTGACTTGGTGAAGTTGGAGCTTGATCTAGCGATGCCTCGACGTAGATCATCTTCGGCATGGACATCGACGACCTAGCTCGCCATTTCTCCGACGAAGCCGACGCTAGAGCTCGGGAATTCATTTGGACAGCAAGGGGACTTCGTTGCGGAGCTATGGAGGTGGAGCACCGGATCTACAAATATTGTATTTCCGTTTAAACTTTAGTTAAGTTGTTAACTAGTTTCTTTTTCGCCTAGACATCTAGCCAACGATCCGTAGTTTAGGGTTTCCCGGCACCGTAAAATTTGAAATTGGCATGGTTGATGCCTTATGAGACCTCTTGAGAGTGCCTAGGAACCCTACAGTGGTATCAGAGCCTAGCTAGAGCCTTAGGCGAAGTCTAGACGGAATTTGAAACCCGAACGAACCCGAAACCCAACTCAAAACTTGCTCTCTGTACTTTTTCTGAAATCGTGGATTTTTCGAAATTAAAAATATGCAGAAAATCAAGCAGGGTTTTCTAGGAATTACTATAAATTTCATGGACCTAATTCATCTAAACCGCCGCGGTTCCGCGGCATGAGCATGGCTCATGCGTCGGATCCGCGGCTGTACGGTCGATTCACACAGTAAAAGTTTCACAGTAATTCCTCCTTAGTTGTGCTGTATTTTCTGGGATATTTTAATATTTATTATAGAGTTGAATTTTCTGGGATTGTTTTGGGGATTCGGTGTTTCGATCGGAGTATCAGATTTTGTCTATGTGGCTTTCCGGATAAATTTGAGAATATGTTAAAAAGTTCGACCGGATATAAATACCCAATTTTTCCCTTGTCGGGAAATTTCCAAGTGTTGGATTTTTCCGTAGTTTAAAGACGTTCTAAGTAGTGCAAGTAACGCGATGGTCCCTCTAGAAGACAACAAACCTTAACTCGATTATGTGACCGTCTTGAACTGCCCTTTGAACCTTCGGGTTTGGGGCAGTACGGCGTGCCACATGTGAGGCGTTGGCTTGACCCTTCTACGGCTGGACCGTTGGTACTGAGGCACGAACTGAATGTTTTTAGACTTGTTTCATGTGTTGATCTGTATCGGGAAAACTTGGGTGTTCGAATGTTCAATCGGAAAGTTTAACATTTTCTAATTATCTGGAATGGGATACAATAATTGGAATTCACAAGAAGTTATGAGATTACTGAATGAATGTTATAAACATAGCAGTTTAGTATCACTTGATCGGTTGCCACGGAATTTTGATGTGATCAAAAGTCCGTCGCAATCACGTAGCGTACGCGGATACTCGCCGGGTAAACTTAATAGACAGCCTCACCCCATAGCTCCGACCAAGTGACTGTAGGAGAACCCCGTCGCCGAAAGCATCCGTTCGGGTGCTCGCGGTAGCGGTGTTCCGCCTTGGTGCACTTCGTCGATGGTATCGGGGGTGCGGCCGCCTACTAAAGTTTGCGACGAGTATTCGATCAGGATGTCGGGAATCTTGTTGAATTACCCGACTTGATATTGAAAATTGTTTTCGATTTTGAGACTAAAATGCGGGGTTTATAATTGTTAGGCGTGCGATGTCTAAGAAATTCATTTGGTCAGGCATGCGATGTCTGAGGTGGTTGCGGATTCCAACTGTTGTAGTTTTACACTTTCTTTTCTGTGACCGTAAGTGTAATATGTGCTATCGCCGGTTTCGTTGCTATATGTCAACGACAATTGGGATGCGCATATTTACTTACGATGATGACATGTGATGTTATGTGTTGCTGGATATGTTATATTGGATCGTCGTGTTTGAATAGCCGGGGGTTTTTCTGTGAGATGAGTGTTTTTCATTTTCATTCATGTAAAAATCTGTATGTAATATTCTTTTATTTGGGGCACTTCCAGGTTGCGGAAGTTGTCACCCTTTGTATATTATTTACTTTTCCGCACTAGGATAGACCCAAGGAGGAGGGCACAAGTAACCGGGTTCTGGAGTCCAGTGGGAGACCAACTCGAGGAGTCGAGTTCGGGTCTCCTAACTCTAGAATTGGTAGGGTTGCTTGCCGCTCTCGTAGGGGTCTAGGGTAGTGGGTTTGGCTATTCATCACGACCGTGGAATCCGTGTTTTATACTGGCTCGTATTGAAAACACGGACGTCCTAGTATATCCAATATTTCATATGATTCTTCTGCTGCGATATCTGTGATGTGATCATGTGATGTTCTGTGATAGATACAGTATATAGTATATATATGATATATTATATAGATGTTACTTATGTTTTACACCCGCGCTAGCCCTGCCCCGCTCTGCCGTTAGTTACCTAACCTAACGGTGCATGAGGGGACAACGAGGCGAATGCGGATGGCATAAGTGTACGTCGTATTTATCTGTGATGTTTAGGTACTTAAATGATGGGACTTCATTAATGTGATTAATGAAATAAAAGAAACCTAAGATGTTGTAGAATCGAATTTCAAAATAAAATAGGTAGCTAAAGTTCTTGCTTTGCACAGCGGTATATGTGATATATCCTGCACCTTATTCGATGAGGAAAGGACCGAGATCCCTTCACCGGGAGTGACTCCTTTAGCAATAACTGGCAGATGCTACACACTCGGTTTGTCTTTTGATTGCTTTTAAGAGTTTTGCTTTGCACAGTGATATATATGATATATCCCGCACCTCATTCGACGAGGAAAGGACCGACGATCCCTTCACCGGGAGTGACTCCTTTAGCAAAACTAGAAAAGCCTCAAAAACACTCCATTTCAAAATTCATTCGATCCTACAACGATATCAAGTTCATTACGCAATAGGTTTTCAGAAAAACCTGTCGTAGCCCTCCGTCATTTCAGATATGTACTAGTTAGTATTCGTGCTGCGGTAGTTTGGCATTCGTCAAGGCGTAGTGTACGGTAGCTAACTAGTATTTATCTGCTTGAGCATATGATGCGATTGGATTAGGGTATTCGTACGGCGTTGTTTGGCATTCGTCAAGGGTCGTGCGGGTGGGTTTAATTCAATCAAGAAATGTACGGGTTGAACTTGACTAGTGGACTATGGGTTGTTTGGCATTCGTCAAGGTCATAGAACACTAGGGGCAAAATATTATCGGGAATTTCAAGTGTTGAAATTTGCAATGAGATTGCATATCTTCTATGAGATAGTTGGATCCCGATACCCGCTGCGAGTACGAGTTACTCCTGGGTGAGTTTTACGCATTACAATTAGCCGATCAAGTAGGTGTCTAGAAAGGTGTCAACGGGGTTACGCCTCTGGGAAAACGAGGTTTACATTAATTAGGTTCGTGCGAAAGCACGGGGGACCTCCCTCAAAGTACCGACACTGGCCTAGCTGAAAGATTGGCGAACTTGTAGTGTGTAATTAATCCCGGCTAGTCTTTCCTTTTAAGGTTTGAAGGAAGATTTGATAAAAAGCAGTGGGAGCCATCCTGATTAGATAAAATAATAACCAATCTATTCTTGCAAGAGCGCACACTGAGTGTTTTCTTCTCTCTCTCCTGGTAGCGACCATGTCACGCCTTAATCAAGATAATAATACGGATTATTGACCGAACCCGCTTGTTATACTGAGCTGGGGAACGTTGGTCCCGCTCCAACTTATAATTGTTATAAGACAGAGCAGGAAATTGGGGAATACCAGAATTCCCGTGCCGCCCAAACGAAGAGAGTGCATGCTGATGCATCATCTTCGGGTGTGTTCATTACAGAGAACTGTTTCTCAGTGTCCTTTACGTCCTGGGTATATGATACCAGATCAGGATCCCAGATATGTAATATGTTACATAGGGCTACAGAAAGGTAGAGAACTGAGAACGGGTGATAAGTTTCATGAGACAGAAAACGGGGCATGTGTTGCAGCCAAGTCTGTTGGTCACTGTCACCCTGTATTACAATACATTGATTCTGAATGAATGTTATTAGATACCGAACCTGATATACAAAATCATATCTGTCTCTTTATTAGTAAAGAAACGGTAAAATTTTGTATTGTTGGATAATGTTTTGAACATTTCCTATATCAAAAGTTGATCGGTTCAGGCACGTTATCTAAAAGCATTGATGTTCTAAATCAAACTACAGTTCTTAATATATGGAACGCACACAAGAGGAAGAGTTCAGAAAAGAACGGATCCTTCTTGAGGTATTGTAGACTAGGTCATATTAATGCGACCCGATTAGCTGAAGTTACATGTAGATGCATATTTAAATCAGTTTGAATTTACATCTTGTGAAACTTGCCAGTCATGTCACAAAGATATAATGACACCAGCTCTGTTTATTGGAAACAGAGAAAGAGTTAGTAAACTCTTGGGATGATACATGTTGATGTATGTAAGATCCCCTGTCTACACATGCCAGGACTGGTTCTTTGTACTTCATTACATTCTCTGATAATCTCTCAAGATTCAGACATATGTTCCTGTTGAAACATAAGTCCAAACCTTTTGAGATATTCACAGAATATAAGCGAGAAGTAGAGAACCAAAATACGGGTATAAGTATTATGTCCTTTAATGAGATCAAGGAGGAGAATACTTGAGCACAGAATTCCTGGACCATTCTAAAGGAGAATGAGATTCTCTCTCAGTATTACTCCTCTGTATACACCATAGCACGATGGTATATCAGGGCGGAGAAATCACACCCTATATGATATGGTGTGCTCTATGATGAGTACTACTGAGTTACCTTTTTCCTATTGGGTGTTATGCACTTGAGAAGTTGCATACCTATTGAATAGGGTTCGAATCAAATCAGATGCCTACCACTTCATATATGATATGGAAAGGGAAGAGCCCATGTCTTAAGCTAGTTAAGATTTGGGGTTGTCCGGCCTATGTCTGAAAAGCAAAATCCGGACAAGCTCGAGGCAAGGTCAGTCATGTAGAACTGGAAATGTTCCAGCTATACAAAACTGCAGCTGAAGATTTGACAGAACCAAAGGATTCAATAATTACCAATGAACCTCAGCCTCTCCGCCGATCTAGTTGGGTTCCTCACCCACCTGAGAGATACTTCGGTTACTCTATGACAGTGGGAGCGAGGATTGCATCATGAGATGATGACCCAACTAGTTTCGAGCTGGCCATTAGGAGTAAGACTCTATAAGAACGGCTGGATGCTTAGTGATCTGAGATGGAATCCTTATACACCAACAAAGTATGGACTTTGGTTGCTATATCTGAAGGGTTAAATTCCCATCAGGAGTAAGTATATCTTGAGAAGATTACTTGGTGTACATGGAAAAGTTGAGACTTTCAAAGCTAGACTTGTTAAAAGTTTGCATCATTGACCAGGTGTGAATAATGATGAAACCTTTTCAAGTAGCTATGCTTAAGTCCATCCAGATCCTACTTGTCACGGCTACATACCATGACTGCGATATCTGGTGGTTGGGTGTCTTGACTGCTTTTTTAAATGATGATCTAGAAGAGAGCGTCTATAAGTACACAGCCAGAGGGCTTCGTAGACAGTGGGAGCAGCGGAAACGTGTGCAAGATGCTTTATAGAATAGAGCAGGCATCGCGGAGTTGGAACATCTGTTTTGATGTATTAGTCAAAGAAGTTGACATCATCAAAATGGTAGATGAACCTTGTATAAACAAAAAGGTAGTAGGGAGTATGGTGACGATCCTCGTAGAGTACGTGGATGACATACTCTTGATAGGGAAGGAGTTTCCTATGCTACGCTCGATCAATCTCCGCTTATCACTATAATTCTCCATATAGGATCAAAGTGATTCCTCCTAAATCCTGGGTTTTGGACCTATGAGATAGATCTAAATGGATGTTAGAATACTCACTAGCTGTAGTGAGATGGTATCAATTGATCCTGGGGAGAATCACTGGAAGGGTTCCAGGGTGATAGAGACGACTGAATGTCAGTCGCAGGCATTGTCTTTACCCTCAAAAGGGACGGTATGTTGGAAGAGTTCCAAGCTAGATACCGTGGCATACTAGACGATAAAGGCTGGATACATCGCTACTTAAGATGCTACCAATAGAGGATGTTTGGGTGTATATTGGTTCATGAGATGAACTATGTTCCTCCCATTGTGTGACAATGGAGTTGTGGCTTATGCCAAGGAACGCAGGTCCCATCAGTGATCCAGACATATTCTAAGGCAGTATCACCTGATCATGGAGATGGTTGATCTCCAAGAAGATAGGAGAGTAGACTCAGAGGACAACACAGCGGATCCACTCACAAAGGCCTGTTCCCAAAGAGAGACTTTTATGGGATGGTTGAGTATGAGATACTGCAACCACTGCTATCAGATGGCTCTAGTGCAAGTGGGAGATTGTTAGTTATATGTATGCCCTAGAGGCCATTACTATACATAGGATGTATATTGTAGTGGATGCTGGGACATATATAGGGAGGACTTTCTTGCTCGACATGATAGTATGCTATCTGGTTGATCTTTACCTTAACGTGTACACTGATTGTCTCCCTGTTACATGTTGGTAAAGCCCTTAGGATGTGTACTTGACTACCTGGATTATGATGCGGATCATACTAGTGGGGACATGGTAGTCTATAAGTACATCCTTCAAAGTCCCTAGTCGTGGGTGCATCGAGACGGGGCATCGATATACTAGAGTAGACTAGCGTATACCTTCTCGACCCATACAGATGGGCGATGGATGATCCCATATCCATTGGTGTTTGACATCAGAGATGATATACGGGAGCTCAGTAGAGACTGGGTACACTGGACGGACTCGCCGAGAACTCCCAGATGGTATTATACCTCACGTCAGATGGCAGTTCTCTGGTGACACTGGTACAGAGTAGTCTGTTGACCCGAGATCATCGTAGAGTCTTGTGTGGTTCCCACTGTGCTTTGATTTCCATCTTACCACGTCCAAGAGGGCGTGCAAAACGGTGGTTTTTGGGTACAGTCCCGAGTCACATGGAGGCAATGAGCGATAGGAGGGGATTCGTTTCTCCCGGTATAGAGGGTTGATGTTGCGCTGTGTTCGATTGGCTATAACAGGAAATCCCTGGCCAGGGTTACTGAGATTTACTGGTAAGTGTTACCAGTAGTTTCTCGAATTGTTATAGACCTCATATCGACACGACTTATCGAGCTATTGGGGTCTGACGTTTACCACCCCTAGGCGAGATATGCGACATATTAGACGATCAGACCGGACTGTACGGTAGTGTTACTGGTTGGATTCACTGGAGTGTGAGCGGGCTTGCTCGTCGATCTTCTGATCGCTCAATACCCGGATGGCCGTTACGTTTAGCAGACCGCTTGCGGCTTGTGGATGTTTGATATGATCATCATCTGCTGCCGGCGTATTGACGAGTCTTTAGAGTCCTACACAGAGGTTTCCTGGCTCAAGCGAAACGAAATAGGAGCGCATATGAGATATGTGCGGGACCGAGAGTAATGTGTGTATGTGATACCGTATTTCATTCTCACGAACAATGTGTCGAATGGTTGTATGCGATATAACCTAGTTATCGAATCGAAGATTGATTCGATAAATCGATACATTGGATATTAGTCGGTTATATGCGATATGACCGGATCGTTAAATAAAGTGTTGATTTAATGATTTATTGCATAATTATATACTTGATATATTACTTTGCATTAACTAGTATCGGTTCACTTTAAATGGATTTTCTCGCTCGGATGTGCGCATTATATATGTGATATGATTTTGTGCACATGCTTGTATCATGTTTGATGGTGCATGTAAAATTGGTTAAGTATAAAGAATTAAACCTTGGTTAATGAAATGGTTAGGGTTTATTATTTGCTTATTTATTTATTCATTCATTTATCTATTTCTTTTTGGATGAAAAGAATGAGAAAAGAAAACAAATGGTTGCTTTCTTAGAAGCTTCTTCAAGCTTCATGCAACTTTGACCAAAGCAACCATTCTTGTCTTCTTCTCTAACCCTAACCATTCCACCTAACTAAAGTTAATTCTCTACACTTTACCATGGTTAAAGTTATGATAAGTATTATATTTCTTTTCTATTTTTAGTAACTTATCATAATCATCATCATCTTCTTCTTCATCTTCTTCAATGAAGAAACCTTCACTTCATCAATGGTGATTGATGAAAATGAGTGAGAAATCCAATTCTAAAGTCTACCCACTTCCTATTTCTTCATCCTCTACCTTTTGCCAAGTAGTAGAGTGTGTTTTCTTCACAAGTTTCTTAACTTGGTGAAGTTGGAGCTTGATCTAGCGATGCCTCGACGTAGATCATCTTCGGCATGGACATCGACGACCTAGCTCGCCATTTCTCCGACGAAGCCGACGCTAGAGCCCGAGAATTCATTTGGACAGCGAGGGGACTTCGTTGCGGAGCTATGGAGGTGGAGCACCGGATCTACAAAGGTTGTATTTCCGTTTAAACTTTAGTTAAGTTGTTAACTAGTTTCTTTTTCGCCTAGACATCTAGCCAACGATCCGTAGTTTAAGGTTTCCCGGCACCGTAAAATTTGAAATTGGCATGGTTGATGCCTTGTGAGACCTCTTGAGAGTGCCTAGGAACCCTACAAATAAATCTACAAAACTCCTAATCAAATTTTAACCCATCTTTCTTCTTCACAAATCTAGCTTGAATCTTCAAGAAAAACTTGATGTTTGGAGGCAAAAGTTGATGTTTTTAGTTGCTTGATTTTGATCTTTTGTGAGGTATAAAAGCCTAACCCTAATCCTTAATTGTTATGTTGAATCATAAGCTAGCTATTTAATTGTTTAATTATAGCTTTAATTTCTTGTTTAATTCATTCTTGTTAATGTTAATGAAGTTCAAATTAGGTTTTATCTTGATGAAATGGTTAATTGTTAATTGAAGTTTATGAAAACTTAATGAAATTGCTAATTTGTTAAATGATATTTTCCTAATTACCTAATTAAGCTAATTAGCAAACTAAACTTTTACTAATCCTAATTAGGCGAGATCTAAAATTATAGTAAAAGTTTAAATGGTTTAACCTTGCTATTTTGTGATGTTTGTAAATTCTAGTTTGGTAAAAACTTGTAGTTTTGTGCTAAATTGATATAAGTTGCTTACTAGGTTTCGGTGAATTTTAGGCGTGGCTTTCTTTTGACGTTGCGACGTTATTTGTATTAGATTCCATGTTTATTATTGTGTTGTGAATGCGCGATCGGTATGATCAGGGTCTAGGCTTGGTAGTTGTGTCGCTTTGCGTTCCTAGCTAGGGTCGTGCCGATGTCGTTCGTCACTTTGTGTAGCTTTTGCTCTTGAGTTCGTTTCGTAGTGTCGCTATGCACATTAGCCGCTAAATGGACACTTGAGATTGTGTTTGGAGTTGGTGCGTCGGTTAAACGTAGTTGTACGTATTTTTGGTCGATTGCATATATACGCTTGCTTTATTGTTATATGTGTTCAGGATCGCAGGCGGGGACTTCGGGCGCTGTGAACAGAGGAAAGCGAGTAGTTGGCTTTACTTAGCCAGGATGGTTGGTGAGTCGATTTAATATCTATAGGGGAATCGCCCGCATGGCGTTATGCGTCTGGGCTAGAGATGTTATGAATTGTCGCATATTCTATTTCATATATAGTGTTGTGCATACACTTTATTGCTTAGTTATTTGTTGTGCTTGGACTTGTACCCTTAGGACACTGCACTTATTGACGGCTCATGTTGCACGAGCACTGACTGTATGCCACACACACCGTCAATAATTGCCATGACGTGCACAATACACATACCTATATGATATTGTTTGGTTAGGGACATTGAGACATTGATTCATATTTCTTTATGCATATGACATATAGCATACCTGTATACCCACATGCTTACACATATGTCTTGACATGCTTACATGCTAGTTACCTGTATACCTATAGGGTATTGTACCATTGGCGATAGGTACTTACACACATAATGACATAGCTACATGTATACCTTGCATACATACTTCATTTATACCCAGAGGGTATATTACATCATTACTGATAGGTAGATACATATACCTTACTATACCTTCATGTTTACGCACATATCTGGTTATAGCTACATGTTTACATTTATTTGATGTTATATAGACTTGGAGAAATTAGGAACCACATATATATATTTTAACTTGTTGCAGTTAAATAGCGGCTTTTCCTTTATATGCTTACATTGCAGTTTTATGTTGCATATATTATATTCATAGATTTTCGCATTGAGATATGGATTTTTCATGATGTTTTCTGGATTTGAGGACCGTGGTAGTTTCATGAAATTATGCATCATTTGAAAAACCCGGTTTCTCTTGATATGATATTTCAGCAACCACCATGAGTTTTATCGGTTCTGATATATATACCCCATGCGAGGAGCGTCGTGGGCCGTATGAGGGTACATGGTGGAGCCTGGAGGTAACCTGGGGCAAGAAAGGGATGTCGATGTACCACGCCTACCAGTGACAGTACCTATGAATCGGCGGTTATCGTGGGGATACCGATGGGAGTCATGTATGTATGGATACGTCGAGAGGAGAGGGTTAGAGCTAGGCACTCGAGCTTTCGGTATAGCGTATGATACGTACCTTTCAGGGTGCCAGTCGTGGTGACAACACCTGATAGATCAGCCTTTATGTGTCGATGCTTGGCACAGGTTTTCATGATATTTTTACTTCTAAGTATATATAACAGTGGAATGGGACGTTGTTATATATATTAGTGGAATGGGACGCTAATATATATGTATACATATAAATTCATATATTTCATCATAAGTATTCATGCAAATATACTTAGGATATATGATATTCACTTGATATTGGATTTGGGATATACGAGATTTATTTGTGATTGGATACAGGATATATATGAGATTGCTGATTTTGTACATTCAGGATATATGAGATTTACTTGATATTGTACATTCAGGGTTTGTGAGACTTACATAATATGAGAGCCAATTTGGGGGCTGATTTGAGGAGTTGGGATTTGGATTGTCTTGATGGACTTTGGTCCTACCACGATGTCAGGATTCCATGGAAATGACATGTTTCATTCCATACTCCACCTTTATTGTTTATGCACTGCTTCATGTATTAGTTGTACCTGCTAGAATACCTTTCATGACTTTTGCATATATAGATTGTCATATTATCGCTTCATGTATTAGTTGTACCTGATAGAGTACCTTATATGATTGTTGCATACAGATTGTCATATTATTGCTTCATGTATTATATGTACCTGCTAAAGTATCTTTCATGACTATTGCATTCATATGACCATTTATTGCTTAGCTTACATATGTTAGATTCGCGCTGTACGTGCATACTTGCGATTACCTGCATATATTATTTACTATTCACGAGTTGGCAACTCACCCCCTTTGTGCCACAGTGTTTTGCAGATCGTTCCTTACAGTAGTCAGAGGCAGGGCTATTATCATCTATCATAGTATCTTTTGCTGCGGATACCGCTTCGACTCACAGTGTGCAGTTTTCTTTAGGTGGGTTTTGTGGTTATCCGTTCATGTTTATTGTATATTCGTTGTATCCTGTACTCTCCATCTACCATTATCTTGTATGACTTAGAGACTTGTTGTGAGGACGATATTGTATTTTATTTTGTAACTTGGAGGTCTTTTATGCAGTTTTACTTCTATCGTCTTTTATTTCTTCGCTATGGCGTCGTATATTTGTTGTGGTGGTTGTTTTCCGCCGTTGGGCATGGATTTGCTCCCGTTGGGGATGCTTTACTTTATATTTATGTTGTACCCATTTTTAGGGTTGGTTTTTATAAAGGAGGTGCTGCCAAAATTTTTAAGAAAGAAATGTTGGAATTTAAAGAATTTGGTTTGAGATTGCAAAAGTTTTGAAAATGCTATTATCACTTACTACTTTTGATGGTTTAGATTGCTGGGTTTTCGGCTTACTTAAATTGCGTTACGCCTGTAGACGTTGCATAGTTTAAGGGCCGTCACGTTCCAATTTCGGGTCATGACATGTAACCACTTTTTCTTCAGACAACAGCTCCCTGACGAACGTCGGCCGTGGGTCACTTGCCGTTCCCAAGTCAATTTTCTTGAGGTTATCTGCAGTAGTATGTATCCTATCTTCCAGCTCTTTTGGCGTCGGCGGAAACACTGAGATCACGTCGTCATCATCGTTTTTGAAGCACCAGGGGAGGTCAACCATATTCTCGGGTTCTTCATCTGACAACGTTATCACGTGACAGGTACAAGATCGCTTCCAAGACCGATGTTGGTCTTGTTCTAGTCTCGCTGCATACGTGGCTTTTGATTCATGCTTCTGTGATGGGGTTACTCTCCAACTGCTGGATAAAGTGAACTTTCCTTGCTGATACTGGTCTTCTAGCCAGTCTTTGAATGTGAAGCAGTCTTCGAGAGGATGTCCTATCGCTTGGTGATAGGTGCAATAGTTCGGATGATGAACCTCACCTGCTTGCTCGGGGTGCTTGGACTCCGGAAGTGTCATCATCTGATGTTTTATGACAAGATCGAATATCTTCCTTATCTTGTCTTGGGGAAAAGAGTACGCTCGACCCATCTTTTTTATAAGAGACGGACCCTGTTTGCTCGATTCTCGATCACGTGGCTTCTCAGACCCGCTTCGCTGCTGTCGAATGTTTTTCCCGTTCTTTGTTTTATTTTTTCCTCTGCGTCGGGTCTTTTGTATGACGGGCTGTCGTCGGAGGGCATCGTCATTTTTCGTAGCCTGCTAAAGGAGGCGCTGCTTCTTGGCTTTCACATAAATAGCTATTTCACGGCTATGATCATCTCGGACCTTTTGACCCGCTTCCCTTATTAGCTTGTCCATCTGTTCTTTGAATGACGGACTTGGCATTTTCACGGCGGGACCTCGTTTTAGTTCAGGGTTAGCATCTTCCCACAGAGCATCTCCTTCTTCATTGAAGTCATGTATAACGTAGCAATCATGGAATTGCTCCCGTTTCTTAGATCGGATATATCCAAGCCCGATTGTTTCCATTCTCCCATTGGGCAATTTTCGCTGAGTTTCGGGGATGTTCCAGATCCTATCATAGAACTTAGCTTTTCGAGTAGTCTGTTTAAAGGGTACGCCTTGGCGCCTCAACAGCCTTTTTAATCTTTCCGTGTAGTATCCGGGCAAACGGATGGGCTGGGGCCTGTCAAGTGTAGAATCAGCACCATGCCAAATTTCTTTCTCCATTTTGGTTTCCCCGGATCGGTATAATAGGATCGCCTTTTCACCCTTTCGCCTGGGGGGGCATAGAATGTCTGCAGTTCTTGCACACTATAAGTTTCAAGTGCATCGAGCTCTTTGTAATGCTCTTATGGAATCATGGCAACTTGCAAACTTTGATCTTCATCAGCGAAGGCTTGTATCGATGGCCGATCAGTGAATATGGCATTGACCTCATCTTCCGAGTCGCTGCCGAAGACCAGAATAGGGGTGGACGGTCCCGGCTTGTTGCATTAGGGCGTCCCTGAATAAACTATTTCTTCTTCCTCCTCGGTATCACTCCCGAAGACCGGAAGAGTAGTGATAGCTTTGTTCTTGTCCTCCGGTTTGCGACATCTTTCCGTGTCTTCGAAATCTGGCAGGAAGTACTTGGCATCCTCATATTTGCGGACTTCGTTCACAGAGAATGGGTTTAGTTCCCCTGTCACAGTGTACTCGAGACCATCTTTGAAGTACTTCATACACTGATGTTGTGTAGAATGGATAATGTTGTACTCGTGTAACCAAGACCGGCCGAGCAAAATGTTATAGCAGGACTTAGCGTCAATGACGTGAAATTTGATATCCGTGACAAGTCGCCCAAAGCATAACGTCAGGATCACAGACCCGAGCGTCTGTGACGACTGGGAGTCAAAACCGGAGATGGTGATTTTATCATGAGCGAGATGCTGAACGCTCATGCAGATTTCCTGTAACACTCTTACATTGAGGAGGTTGACGGAGGACCCATTGTCAACCAGAATTTTGGCTATCTTGATATCATGACAATATCCGGAAACATAAAGGGGACAGTTATGCTCGCACGTCCCGAGGAGGAGGTATTCATCGCCGAAGGTAATATCGGCCGTATGCACTTCTTCTAGCTCATCCTTTATCTTTTCTTCGGCTAGGAAAGCTTAGAACTGTTCGGGCTCTTGTAACGCCTTGATCAGAGAATTTCTTGCTTCTTTTGATAACAAGAGGGCATCGAGAATGCTTAACTGCGAAGGTAGCTTCCTCAAGTGTGCCAGAACGTTATAATCCACCTTGGTTTTTTTTGGCGGGTCCTTGGCTGTCAGCTCTTTGACGACTTGGTTATCTAGGGCGATGTCGTCAGGGATTTTTTCTTTCTTATCTTTTCTGTTCGACCCACTGTTCGCGGGCCCAAGATTCTTTTCGGGCAGCGTACAATTGCGCAGCTGAATGTTCTCACAGGTCTTCATTTCTTCCGTTTCGGATGTGGGTTCTTTGAAGAGAGGGCCAAGGGCTATTTCTTCGTCAGAATCTCTCCCAAAGGTGAGAACTTGCGATCCTCCAGCGTCGACCATGTGACAGTTGCCGGTAGTTCTTGTCACGCCGCGCTTCCCAGTGTACGACGAAGGGGACGGGACGAGGTCCGCTACGTATATACTCAGAAGTACATACGCTAAGCGTATCTAAGCAATATAAATAAATACACAAGAGACAAGAAATAAAAAGAACAACAACTTTTATTTATTAACATTCTTTGTAAAATGCCTGAAAGGAAATACAACTAAAATAAAAAGATGCCTAAACAGTGGCATAACAGGAAATGAAAAGTACAGAAAGGAAAAGTGTACAATGAAACTAAAGTGCAGGGTCTTCGGTAAACTGCTCCAAGTCTTCTTGAGATGGCTCGATCTCCGCCGGGTCCAAATCACCTGATGACATTCAAAGAAGAAAGAAACATAATGTCGTCAGCAAACAGGTCGCTCGGTAAGTCCCAAAGGTAAGAGGAAAGTAGAATAGACAGAATAAGAAGATATCTTTTAAAGTTGTATACTATTGTTGTAATGTTGGGTTAAACCTGTTGTTTGTAGCTTGGTACAGAAGGATGCCAGTGTATACGAGGGGGGTCTTTATATGCTAGAGACCAGGGTAAACGGAATGTACAAGGAACCGTTAAGCCATGGTACAACAGCAACAGAATATAGGTTAGGTGTCTTAATCTGACCACCTCGTGCCACCTTTAACACCTTCCGTACCAATCTACCCCTTAAACCCCGCGATGTCTTGTTTGTATTGTTATCTTGTAAATTGTATTGGTTGTATGATTGATTGACTGACCGACCGAAACCATGATATTAGGAAATGGTTGTAACCGTAGAGTCATGTAAATGGAATACTGAGAATCATGTAAAAGGAATATATATATCCATGGTTCGGTTCAGTCAAGTTGTATAAATTGATAATTGGATTCATGGATTCATGTGTTCATATTGAATTGGAATCTTGTAAATTATAGATTGACTTGAATCATATTCAAGTCAGATTATTTAGACTCAAACCCGAGTCAGACAATCAGAAATGTGAATCGAAGTCTTATAATTGCTAGGGTCCTTAGGGTAATTTATAAAACTTAAGGGGGTTTTATGTAAAAATACTTTTATATAATTTTCAAAATACACCTCAAGTATTTATTACTCGTCTTTAAAGTTGTAATGAGGGTGGATTTTATATTGTGACATTTCTAGTGAAAATATCCTAATTTTATAAAGGTATTTATCTATAATATTGATTATTTGAAGTTCATGGTATTTTAGTGTAAAATTTATTCTTGTGATTTTTAGGAAAAGGTGGAAAAAATTCTATTATAATAAAATAGATATTTAAATGATAAATATACATATGTTTATACAAAAATAATTTTAATAAATATTTTATATTCCAAAAATCTTATTTTCTTAAGAGGTCATATTTTAAACCTTTCGAGACCGAATGCTCTTTGCGGAGGTCTAAATCTCGCACTACTAGCTCGAGGGTGCGCGATAAACCGCACAATCCCGAACGGGTTCCCTAAAAATGGGTTGTAGCGGCGCTTTGCAAAGATTGTAAAATACTAATCCTTTAGAAAACGGTTTTATAAAGTAAAATTTATTTATTTGCAAAAGTGTAAATTTTCCGTATTTTAGATTCCAGGGTTTCCTAAGTCAACTAGCCTATTTCTAAATGGTCTAAAAGATAAGTCGTTAGAAGTCTCAAATCGCCTCTTCACCGCCAATTGTGGCCAGGTAAGTAAAAATGAGGAAAGGAGGGATCGACTCATGAATCACCGTGAGACGGGCCTTTTAAATTTACCTTTTCTCACTTGCCTAACCTAGACACCACAAAGTTAGGTTTAGATAAACGATCGATATCCACAACTTATCGTGTTTTCCTAATAAGAGGTATTTATGTAAAAGTGTATCAAAACTAAAACTTTTAGAAATGATTTTATTAAGAATATGGGACTTAAATGAAAGTATTGTTTTTCGTATTCTATGTTTTTTGATGATGTCGTTTAGGTTATATTTGCGTGTGTGTGGAGGTAGGTCATTACCTCGTGCTCTACTTTAAATGTATAGCAAAGTTAAGGGGTTAAATGTGAAATCAAAACATTGTGGTATTTAAGTGAAAAATACGATAATTTGAAAAGGCTATCATTTCATGTGATGAAACTTATTCAAATTGATTGTTAAATGTTTAATAGTCAACATAAAGATGTTTAGGCATGAATGTATTGGTGAGAAGTGAAATTTTATAGAAAACCGAATCGGAAATCGGATTTGTTCCGATTCCGTCGAGTTCTGTAATTTCGTATTTTAGAGAATAAGAAAGAGGGATAGAATGGGACTTACGGGTTTCGATTAAGCAAAGGAGTGTGGGGGGACTAAATGGGTTGCCGAGGCGTTTCTTCGTCGCCGGTTGTTCCTAAAAACGTCGCCGGAATTCCCGCCGGAATTTCGTCGGAGCTTCACTGCGAACTTGTTTCCAAAGTACACACTTCTTGGAAAATTTTTGAGAGAGTGAGCTTAGGGTTTTGGGATGAGCGGGTGGAGGGTAGGGGGTGTATTTATAGGGTAGGCTAGGGGTAGGGTAGGTGAAGGGTTTTTAATTAAAATTTTTTTTAAAAATGTGTGAAAATTATTAAAAATTGTAGTAAATGAGGGATAATTAAGTCTCGGGAACCGATCCAATAAATTAGAGTATGCAGGGGAGTTTAGAATACGAAAAGACATGTTTTTCATGTTGACACCTCGCCGGAATCGGCAACTCCGACCGACGGAGGCGGGCCGAGTCGGCCGGTCCACCGGCCGAGTTGGCTAATCCGGGCCGAGTTCGTCAGTCGGAGGTTGGGGGGTCTCGTGGGGTAGGCACTGGTGCTTTTAGTTTTTAAGGTGAAGTTCAAGTTTTGGAAGTTATGGTGTATGGACTGTTGGGCTTCCTAAGAAATTAAAACAAAAACAATATAAAAATAATGTGGGCAGGGGATTTGAAGTCTGGTGGCTTGGTTCAGCAGTGCAAGGTGTTACCAATGAGTTACAAGCTCCTTCTTGTAATTATTGCGGGAAAATAAATACTTAAAGTGGTAACAGCAACATTAAATACCCCAAGTATACTTCAAATTTAAATCAATTTTATGTATACAAAAATTGGAGTTGTTACAATCTACCCTCCTTACAAAAATTTCGTCCTCGAAATTTACAACTTTTATTTGAGGACTAGTTTACAAAGAGGTGAGGGTATCTTGCACGCATTTCATCTTCCCTTTCCCAAGTGGATTCTCCTGGAGTGTCTTTCCTCCACATTACCTGGAACAAGTTAACTTCTTTGTTCCGAAGTGTCTTTACTTTCCTGTCCAGGATCTCCACAGGATGTTGCTCACAAGACAAGTCGGGCTGTATTGTGAGCTCGTAATGATCAAGAACGTGGCTGGGGTCACTCACATACTTTCTGAGTTGGGATATGTGGAACACGTTATGCACTCCTTCCAATGAGGGTGGAAGTGCTAAGCGGTATGCCACTTCACCGACTTGTTCGAGTATGTCGAACGGTCCAATGTATCTTGGACTCAATTTACCCCGTATTCCAAATCGGATCACTCCGCGGTTCGGAGATATCTTCAGGAATACGTGATCTCCTGGCTGGAACTCTAAGTGTCGTCTCTTTGCATCAGCCCAGTGCTTCTGTCGATCTTGGGCTATGCGCATCCTTTCCCTGATAGTATGAACCACATCAACAGTCGCTACTATCATCTCTGGTCCAAGAAGTTCCCTATCTCCGATGTCGTCCCAACTTAATGGTGATCGACCCTTCCTTCCATACAATGCTGCAAAAGGTGCCATTCCTATGCTTGCTTCGTAGTTGTTATTGTACGCAAACTCCACAAGATGCAGGTGATCTTCCCACGATCCTTTGAAGTCTAGCATACACGCTCTGAGCATATCCTCCAAGATCTGAATAGTTCGTTTTGACTGACCATCTGTTTGTGGATGATAAGCCATGCTGAAGTTCAGACTTGTTACCAAGCTTGCTTGCAGACTCTGCCAAAATTGCGGTCGGAACCTGGTGTCACGATTGGAGACAATGCAGACCGGTACTCCATGAAGTCTCACAATTTCTTCCATTTACTTCTTTGCTAGTGCCTCAGTTGATTGGCCAACTCGAAATGGGATGAAGTGAGCCGACTTTGTGAGTCGATCCACAATGATCCATATAGCATCGCTACCCTTTATGCTGCGAGGAAGAGCAGTCATAAAATCCATCGTGATGTGTTGCCACTTCCATTCTGGGATTGGTAACGGTTGAGATAGTCCAGCTGTCCTGTGATGTTCAGCCTTTACTTGCTGACACACCATGCATTTTGCAACGCTTCTGGCTACTTCACGCTTCATTCCATGCCATCAATAATTCTGACGTAGATCTTTATACATTTTAGTACCACCAGGATATACTGAGTAGGGAGAGTTATGAGCTTCTTTCATTAACTCTTCCCGAACGGGACCTTTTGGTATACACAATCTGCTGCCGTATCTCAAAGATCCATCTTCATGGATGATGAAGTCTGCTCTGAGTTCATTCTCCACTTGTTCTCTGATCCTTCGCAACATAGTATCACTTGCTTGAGCTTCTTTGATTTGATTGACAATGGTTGATTGAACTTGTAGATTCATCAAACTTGAAGCATTACCTGGCATGACTACTTCAATCTCTATCTGATGCAAGTCTTGCTGAAGCTTCCACTGAGCGGTGAGATTCATCGATAATGGTTGGCGACTAAGAGCATTAGGTACAACATTCACCTTCCCTGGGTGATATTACAAGTTGATATCAAAGTCCGCCATGAGTTCTAACCGTCTTCTCGGCCGCATATTCAACTCCTTCTGAGTAAACACGTACTTCAGACTTTTATGATCTGTGTAGATGTTCACTCGTTTACCAAGTAAATAATGGCGCCAAATCTTGAGAGCAAAGATGACTGTTTCCTGATTAAAAGATCAGGAATTAGCTCAATGAGGTATCACGTGTTCACACGTGACCAAGGGTGACGTGATGACATGTGATGGTTAAAATCTCACTATACAGAGACAAAAAACAAAAGAAAGGGTGAAAGATGACTCAATTGAGGTCGCGTGCTCACACGTGACCAAGGGTCACGTGTCAGCACGTGACGGACTTTGAAAGCCTTGCAGCTTAAAACAGAATTTAATTCTGAAAAAAATCAGAAAATACCTCAACGGGGGTCACGTGCTCACACGTGACCAAGGGTCACGTGCCAGCACGTGCCAGGCTTTGAAAGCCTTACAGTTTAGTTGAATTAAAATTCTAAATTTCTCCAAAATCATTCCAAATGGGAAAGGATTAAGGAGAACCGTTGTATTAAAAATCCAGGGGTGATTAAATATCATCAATTTATGGAAAAATCTTAAACAAGGAAAGATTTCTATAAATCTCACCAGAAATAACAAACAGAATATCTTTGGATTGAAATTCCAACGGTGAATAAAATTCACTTAATAATCTAAAGGCTCATATTAATTATGAAAACAAACAAAATCTTACAAAAAAAGATTTGCTAAACAAATTGATTCTTTTCCTCCTCCTATAAATAGGAGCCAAGAGGAGGGAGAGAGTTTTGGAGTGAGAGCTTTGGAATCTTGAAATTTCAGAGAGAAAAAGAAAGGAGAATTTAATTCTCTACAAAGAAAAACCCTAGGTAAGAAAAGAAAGGGGATCAAAACTTCAAACAGATAATTTAATTCTCAAATCTAAGAGTTTAACTCTTCTACAAAAAAAGAACTTAGTTCTTCTTCTGGTTGAAGATCTGCACAGAGCACATCTCCCCATAAGATGAGAATTTAATTCTCATCGGTTGAGATCCTGCCATGCAGATCCAAAACTTAGAGAGAGAATTGAGTTTAGAGAATTTAATTCTCCCAAAAACAAAATTAGGGTTTAACCCTATATGAGAATTTAATTCTCCTAAACTCATAGGAATTTAATTCCTTCATGATGAACTTGGGGTTTAAACCCTATCTGAGAATTTAATTCTCCTACAATTATAGGAATTTAATTCCTTCAAGATGGACAGAACTAGGGTTTAACCGTAACTGAGAATTTAATTCTCTCAGATTTACAGGAATTTAATTCCTCCTCAATGATAATAGGGTTTCACTCTATATAAGAATTTAATTCTTTCACAATAGGAATTTAATTCCTCCAAAATCATAATTAGGGTTTAACCCTATAAAAGAATTCAATTCTTGAAAATAAAGAGATTTGAAGGATCTCCATGCAAGCAAAGGACTAAGGTCACGTGGCTCCACGTGACCCCTGAAAAGATCCCCAAAATGAGAAGGGAAAAAGCTCGGAGGCAATGCCTCACATGCTCCCACGTGACCCTTAAAACAAAAGAGAACAAATCCAAAGGCAGAACCATTCTTGGGCGCCCTCACGTGTCCCCACGTGACCCCTGGTAAAACGCTTTAATAATCAATGACTAGAAGCCCTTCACGTGCCTACACGTGATGGCCTGAAGACCAAAAGTGTTTAACACTTATCTGAATATCCTGAGAACAAAATAAGGGGATCTGGCCCCACTTTTTGATGCTATCACGTGCTCCCACGTGATCCCTCCCTCTTCTAGTGTTTACCACTAATCTGATAATTTTGTTGCCAGTATTTACTGTTATCTGTTAGTGTTTAACACTAATTTGAGAATCACATTTCTAGTGTTTAAACACTAATTTGATAATCTTATTACCAGTGTTTAACACTGTTGTTCTTCGGTGTTGAACACTAACTTCAGCCCAATTGACTAATTTTCTAGAGACAAAGCCTCCCCTTCAATGGACCAACAGAGGGCCAATATTCCAAACTTGATTGGACTTAGCCCAAGAAGGCCATAAGACCTCAATTCAGACTTAACTGAGCCAATGTGATTATAATATAATTAATTGGTCTTAGTTCCAAACCGGGTTATAGATCATTTAATCCACCTGGGTTCAAGGGTACATCTCTTCACTCCTTTGATATTTGTCGTTGTAATTCCTCAACGTCTTCAAAGAGGTGACGGGTCCCGACAACCATACATTTCTTGGACTGTGGGGTACTTAAGTCCATGGACTATGATGTCCTTAACCTCGACCGTGATGTCTTAAAACTAGCATCGGAATGTGGGGTCCTTAAGCCCATGGACTATGATGTCCTTAACCTCGACCGTGATGTCTTAAAACTAACATCGGATTGTGGGGTCTTTAAGCCCATGAACTATGATGTCCTTAACCTCGACCGTGATGTCTTAAAACTAACATCGGACTGTGAGGTCCTTAAGCCCATGGACTATGATGTCCTTAACCTCGACTGTGATGTCTTAAAACTAATAACGGACTGTAGAGTCCTTAAATCCATGGACTATGATGTCCTTAACCTCAACTGCGATGTCTTAAAACTAACATTAGACCGTAATGTCCTTAAACTAATCATCGATCGCAATGTCACTAAACTAAACAACAGAGCCCAATTGCTCTCTTGTCGGATCTAAACGATCCCGTTAAGTTGATCTTAGTCTAAAATTAGACTAACGTATCCTTAACGAACGTTTAAGTCAATCTTAGTCTCAAATGAGTCTAACGTATCCTTAAACTCAAACCCCCAAAACCAAATCTAAGAAAGATACGGATTTGGACTAGTCCGCGTCCTACGGGCGGCAACATAACTTAGTCTCCGTATACAATCCACGGGCATCCAAACACACAACAAACACCCACGACACGAAGTGACCATCTGGAGAAGGAGAAAGTTGTTACCGCGATGCGGTAGCGTAATTAACTGCAGGGGCTTGCGCCTGCAGGGAAGAGCGTCCCCACAATCAAAAAACCCCTCAAACGAGGGGGAATCTGACGAAGTTTGCTACATCGGCCGCATCCGTTTAAACCTTCAATATATGGTGCCATAAATCAACTTGGCATCTTCGGAGAGGTGGACAGATAGCACCAATTAGCATCTGTCCCGAAATTTAGGCTAGACGTTTATCGCGTCTCCGCCGCGTCTTTCGGAGGGGAACAGATTTTGGCACGCCCGGTGGGACCTTTTCCTCTTTCCACTCCACACTTCGTGTGTCATGTTCGCGAACCAATCGCGGTTTGCTAATGGTTGCCCTTGGGTTTCGAGGTACTAAGATTGGGCGTTTTGCTTGGTGTAGAAAGCAAAGGATCAATGGCGTTCACCTGCTCAAAGTGTTCCACATGCAACTGCAACCCGCGTCCTTCCTCAACTAGGGGCATAGCCTACGGGCCCCAAGCTGCTTCCCTGTTCACGATGCCCGTGGAACAGGTCATTCAAGCCACCACAGGGTTATTTTTCGGGACCATGCTCCCGCCAACGAGCTTCACCGTTCCTGTGCCAATGCCGGAAGTTCCCAAGAAGTCAGTCTTCGATCAGCTTACAGCTACTACGGCACCTCTCAACGGGTCGTCCGGTACTGGCGCCTCGGTCTTCTCCAGATTGGGCCAAAGTTCAGGTGGGTCCATGATGAAGCCTGCACCTCAAGAGAAGGTTATTCCGAAGAGAGTAACCAACCCTGCTCCTGAAGTCGTCAAGGCGGCTTCTCCTGCCAAGGGGTCGGTCTTTAGAAGACTGACTGTCCCAACTCCCGCTCCCGCTACTCAAAGGACATCAGTCTTCAATAGGCTGACGCCAGCAGCAACCCTTCACCTGGAAAGGGAGGAAGGCATAGCCATTGCTGAACCAACCCCAACAGCTCGACATGCTCGACGTCACCACTGGCGCCGAGTAAGGAGGGCCGGTGGCAACTCCCCTTCTGGGCTAACTCCACCAGTCCCAACGGCGGAAATTAATGCGGCTGTTCCAATTAGGAACAGCTTCGAGCTGCTGAATAAGGTGCGCAGGAATTCTCCTACCGCCGTTCTGAAAATATCTCCTCCTCCGGTGGGGAATGTTGCGGAAGCCAAGCCAGAACAGTCCCCTCAGCGGCTGTCCTCTAAAATCTACAAGGTCTGGCGTCAAGTCCAAGACTCGGTGATTGATCGAAATTTCTCCCACCGGCAGAAGAAGCTGAAGGTCCGACAGGAAGAAAACCATCCTGTTAAGCCACAAAAGATGACGACTACTTGGGGGTCCACTGCAGCGGCCCCCTCAACGTCAACCACTCAGAATAGAAGGAGGCCAGAGAAAGCCCCTGTAAACGTGGCAGACCACAAAATTACTGAGCCTAAACGCCCTAAGTTTGGGGGCATGGTGGTACATACTGTTTACATGGCATCCGGGAAAGAGGATAGCCGCGCTTCGACGGGCCACCGACCACTCACTCGATCTATCATGAGAGCTCAAGAACAGTAGCAGCAGAAGCTTCAGGAGATGCTGACCACGATGGCCGCACTCACCGGGCCAAAAGAAAGTCCGAAAACATCCACGGAGCAGCGCCGTGATCAGGAAACTGATGCTGAATTCCTTCAGAGAATGCTTGAGAAGAAGGACAAAGAGGCTGCGGAGCAAGTGGCCAACATAAAGCGAATGGCACTTCTTTTCCAAGACATGGTCGGGATGATATTACAACCGGAGCCTCCAGTGGAAGACCCTCCGATCATTATTGAGGACGACAAAGGGGAAACGCCGAATCCTCCTCTGGTCTTTCAGCAGCCAAAGAGGAAACTATCTCCAAGGCCACCCTGGATGACTATATTGCTCAGCAAATAGGAGTTCACCAGGTGAATTAAGCAGCCGGCCAAGTGGTCAAAACTGGACGACCGTATCCAGGCTGGTATGATCAGATAAAGTACCCGCCAGGCTACACGATCCCTAAATTCCATGTATACAAAGGGACAGGCAATCCCTACCAGCACGTCGCCCAGTTCAGAGCTCTGTACGGCAACACCGGGGGCGATGATAATCTTTTGCTCCGTCAATTCGTCGGTAGCTTGTTGGAGACTGCATTTGAGTGGTACTCCGAGCTTTCAAACGACTCCGTCAAAACTTTCGCGGAGATGGAGTTGCTATTCACTCAGCGATTCACAAGTGCCAGCGAACGTACTCCAATAACGGTGTTGATCAATGTAAGAGTGAAGCCGGCCAAAACTTGGGTTCAATACGCAATCCGATGGTGAAATCTGTGGTCGAAGTGCGAACAGCGCATCGAAGAAGCACCAGCAGTGGGCATGTTCGTGGGCACCTTAGACCCTCATGCAACTATTTCACAGTTCATGATGTTCTTCAAACCGACCACATTCCAGGCTTTAATCGACAAGCTAGCCAAGATGGATCAGATGGGTCATAGACCGTTTCCTCCGAAACCGGAACCGCGGAACGAAAAGGGTAAAGGGAAGGCGACCTTCGTTGCGAACACCAAACAGCAGCCCAGTAGCCCGAAGCTAACGGATCAACTGGAAGAGAGACGTCACTATTATAATGAGAAAATGAAGCGCCCTTACTCGTTCCCACGAGACAAAACGAGGAGTCTCTTCGAGCTGGCAATGCGGAATAGGCTTATCAATTTGCCGAATCCAAGGCGACCACTGCAACCCAGCGAAGTGAATAATCCAAATTATTGCCCTTACCACCAAACGGTAATCCATCTGATCGAAGATTGCTTCATCTTTAAGGGATGGATCGAGGATCAGTATTAGCAAGGCAAGTTTGCGCTGTCTGAGAAGTGGAAAGTAAGCCCACCACAACCACACACTCCTAAGAAGATGGACACACCGGGGGCAACATGCCCTTTTGTTGAAGAAGCTCCATGGGAGGTAGCTCTTTCGGCCAAAACCAAAAGGATGCTGAATGATCTTCATACATGCCCGGCGATTAGGTGGAAAAATCCGCTAGAACACCAGATCATCGAAGGAATGCTGAAGCCGCGCCCAACTCCAAAGATTGGTGGTGATAGCCAAAGTGTTCACATCCAGCCGTCAAAATCTTCGAAAAAGAAGAAGAAATTCAAGAAGCCCGTGAAGCCTGGTGACAAGCGCACGGACCTACAAAAGCAGATTGACGCGCTGGAAGAGTATAACCAGAAGGCGCGGACTCCAATCACGCTCCAAGAGTTCCCCAGCCATGTCCTTGAGGACGGAGATGATGGAGAAGACTCGTCAGATGAATCTGAAGATTATGTGGAAAGTTGCCATGTGATCTCTCACTCATCGATAGATGATAAAGAAGCTCCTTGCACCAAGAGACTGGTGGCAGGTCCTGAACCGGAACTTCCAGGGCCGTCAAACGAAATGATCGACGCATTCCTGAATGAAGTTCTTCTGAAAAGTAAAGCTGATCGGGAAGGTGAGATGGCTATACTTGAAAAAGCCAAACGTCGGCGACTAGACGAAAGAGTCAAGACATTCTCGCCAAATCAGAGGACATCTGTCGCAGACAAAAACAAGTTCAAGACGAGGAAAAGGTTTGCTAAAGCCATATCAATGGGAATGAAGCTACTACTCTCCGAAGGAAACACTGTCGGTGAAGCAGAGATGCATCCTAGCTACTGCCTACATCATCGAAAGATCGCACACCCAACTGAAGAGTGCAACGCTTTTAAAAGATGGTGGCAGGGATATGTTGCTCACCAGCAACATTTTAAGCGGATGAAACGTAAAACTCGTCGGGAGCAGAAAAGTACGACCGAGGAGCACAAAAGAATTACCGGCAACTGCCTCATGGTCAATGCCGGGGGATCGCAAGTTCTCACTTTCGGGAGTGACTCCGACGAGGAGATGGCTTTTGGCCTTCTCTTTAAAGAGCCCACCTTGGGGAAAGAGGAAGAACCGAAGGCCTGTGAAAATATTCAGCTACGCAACCGCACGCTTCAAGAAAAGAATCTCGGACCCACGAATAGAAAAGATAAGGGAAAAGAAAAGGTCTCTGAGGATATCGCCATAGATGACCAAGTCATGAAAGTGCTGACTGCCAAGGACCCGCCAAAGAAAAGTAAGGTGGACTACAATGTTCTGGCATACCTAAGGAAGTTACCTACGCAGCTCAGCATTCTCGACGCCCTTTTACTATCAAAAGAAACAAGAGATTCATTGATCAAGGCGCTGCAAGAGCCAGAGCAATTCCAAGCTTTCCTCACCGAAGAAAAGATGAAAGACGAGCTGGAGGAAGTACATACAGCCGATATCACCTTCGGCGATGGAGACCTCCTCCTTGGGACGTGCGAACACAACCGTCCCCTTTATGTCTCAGGATACTGCCACGATATAAAGATAGGCAAAATCCTGGTCGACAATGGGTTTCCGTCAATCTCCTCAACGTGCGAGTGTTGAAGGAAATCTGCATGAGCGTTCAACAACTCGCTCGTGATAAGATCACCATCTTCGGGTTCGACTCCCAGTCATCATAGACCCTCGGGTCTATAATACTGACGCTGCGTTTTGGGCTGCTTGTCACAGACATTAAATTTCACGTCATTGACGCTAAGACATGCTACAATGCTTTGCTCAGTAGGCCTTGGTTACATGAGTACAACATTATTCCTTCTACACAGCACCAGTGTATGAAGTATTTTAAAGATGGCCTCGAGTACACTTTGATGGGAGAGTTGAACCCATTCTCCGTGAACGAAGTCCGAAAGTACGAAGATGCAAAATACTTCTTACCAGACTTCGAGGACACGGAGAGATGTCACAAATCGAAGGACAAAGCTATCACCACTATTCCAGTTTTCGGGAGTGATACCGAGGAGGAGGAAGAGATAGTTTATTCGGGGTCGCCTCAACGCAACAACCCATGACCGTCCGCCCCCATGTTGATCTTCGGCATCGACTCGGAAGACGAGGTTAATGCTGTATTCTCCGCTCGGCCATCAATACAAGCTTTCGCTGGAAATAATCAGAGTCTGCAAATTATCACGGTTCCGTGGGAGCATTACAAAGATCTCGATGCACTCAAAGCTTATAGTGTGCAAGAACTGCAGACATTTTATGTCCCACCCAGGAGAAAGGGTGAAAAGGCGATCCTATTCTACCGATCTGTGGAAACCAAAGTGGAGAAAGAAATCTGGCATGACACCAATTCTGCGCTCGACAGACTCCAGCCCATCCGTCTGCCTAAATATTACTCGGAAGGCTTGAGAAGGCTCTTGAAGCGCCAAGGGGTACCTTTCAAACAGACCATTCGACAAGCTCGGTTCTACAACGGGATTTGGGATGTCCCTGGAATTCAGCGCAAGTTGCCCAACGGGAGGATGGAAACGCTCGGACTTGGACATGTGAAATCCGGGAAACGGGAATGAGTCCATGGTAGCTACGTCATATATGACTTCGATGAAGAAGAGGACGCCCTGTCAGAAAACGCTGACCCTGAACCAAAACAGGATCCAGCAATCAAAATGCCGAGTCCGTCATTTGAAGAACGAACAGACAAGCTTATCAGGGAAGCGGGTCAAAAGATCCGGGATGACCATAACCGTGAAATGGCTATTTACGAGAAAGCCAGGACACAGCGCCTCCTTCAACAGGCCGCGGAGAATGACAATGCTCTCCCTTATCAACCCGTCATACAAAAGGCCCAACGCAAAGGCAAAAATAAATCAAAGAGCGGGAAAGGTGTTCGACAGCGACAAAGCGGGACCAAGAAGCGATTGGGAATCGAGCAATCCGGATTCGTCCCTTATGAAGAAGATGAGCCGAGCATACTCTTTTCCTCATAACAAAACATGGAAGATACTTGAGCTCGCAATAAAACATCAGATGATTACACTTCCGGAGTCCAAACTGTTAGTTATATGTATGCCCTAGAGGCCATTACTATACATAGGATGTATATTGTAGTGGATGCTTGGACATATATAGGGAGGACTTTCTTGCTCGACATGATAGTATGCTATCTGGTTGCTCTTTACCTTAACATGTACACTGATTGTCTCTCTGTTACATGTTGGTAAAGCCCTTAGGATGTGTACTTGACTACCTGAACTATGATGCGGATCATACTAGTAGGGACATGGTAGTCCATAAGTACATCCTTCAAAGTCCCTAGTCGTTGGTGTATCGAGACGGGGCATCGATATACCAGAGTAGACTAGCGTATACCTTCTCGACCCATACAGATGGGCGTTGGATGATCCCATATCCATTGGTGTTTGACATCAGAGATGATATACGGGTGCTCAGTGAAGACTGGGTACACTGGACGGACTCGCCGAGAACTCCCAGATGGTATTATACCTTACGTCAGATGGCAGTTCTCTGGTGACACTGGTACAGAGTAGTCTGTTGACCCGAGATCGTCATAGAGTCTTGTATGGTTCCCACTGTGCTTTGATTTCCATCTTACCACGTCCAAGAGGGCGTGCAAAATGGTGGTTTTTGGGTACAGTCCCGAATCACATGGAGGCAATGAGCGATAGGAGGGGATTCGTCTCTCCCGGTATAGGGAGGTGATGTTGTGCTGTGTTCGATTGGCAATAACCGGAAATCCCTGGCCAGGGTTGTTGAGATTTACTGGTAAGTGTTACCAGTAGTTTCTCGAATTGTTATAGACCTCATATCGACACGACTTATCGAGCTATTGGGGTCTGACGTTTACCACCCCTAGGCGAGATATGCGACATATCAGACGACGAGACCGGACTGTACGGTAAGTGTTATTGGTTGGATTCACAGGAGTGTGAGCGGGCTTGCTCGTCGATCTTCTGATCGCTCAATACCCGGGTGGCCGTTACGTTTAGCAGACCGCTTGCGGCTTGTGGGTGTTTGATATGATCATCACCTGCTGCCGGCGTATTGACGAGTCTTTAGAATCCTACACAGAGGTTTCCTGGCTCAAGCGAAACAAAATAGGAGCGCATATGAGATATGTGCGGGACCGAGAATAATGCGTGTATGTGATACCGTATTCTATTCTCGCGATGAATGTATCGAATGGTTGTATGCGATATAACCTAGTTATCGAATCGAAGATTGATTCAATAAGCCGATGAATAGGATACTAGTCGGTTATATGCGATATGACCGGATCGTTAAATCAAGTGTTGATTTAATGATTTAATGTTTAATTATATATTTAATATTTTACTGTGCATTGACTAGTATCGGTTCACTTTAAATGGATATTCTCACTCGGATGTGCACATTGTATATGTGATATACTTTTGTGCACTTGATTGTATCATGTTTGATGATACATGTTTGCTAGGGTTTTTGTGTAAAGATCAAACCATGGTTAGGGTTTTGTTTTCTTTTTCATTTATTTCTCTATTTATTCTTTTTGGAAAATTAATAAGCATAAAGGAAAATGGTGGCTTAATTTGTTTTCTAGTTAAAGCTTCATGAAGCTTTGACCAAGTGACCATTTTGTCTCCATGCTTAACCCTAACCATTCCCACTAACCATGATTTATTCTCTACACTTGACCATGGTTGAGATATGATAAGTATTCTTATTATTTTCTTTTTAAAAAACAAGTCATCATATATCTTCATCATCTTCTTCTTCTTCTTGAAGAAGAAACCTTCCTCCATCAATGGCAACTCTTGAAAATGAGTGAGAAATCCAATTCTAAAGTGAACCCACTTCCTATTTCTTCATCCTCTACCTCTTGCCAAGTAGTAGAGTGTGTTTTCTTCACAAGTTTCATGACTTGGTGAAGTGGGAGCTTGATCTAGTGATGCCTCGACGTAGATCATCTTCGGCACGAAGCCGACGACCTTGCCCGCCCATTTCTCCGATGAAGCCGACGCTAGAGCCCGGGTTTCCATTTGGACAGCGAGGAGACTTCATTGCGGAGCTATGGAGGTGGAGGACCGGATCTACAAAGGTTGTATTTCCGTTTCTCTTAGTAAAGTAGTTTACTAGTTGCATCTTTCGCCTAAAAATCTAGTTAACGATCCGTATTAGGGTTTCTCGGCACCCGTAAAATTTGAAAGTGGCATGGTTGATGCCTTGTGAGACCTCTTGGGAGTGCCTAGGAACCGTACAGTGGTATCAGAGCCTAGCTAGAGCCTTAGGCGATGCGTAGACGGAATTTCGAATCCGAATAAACCCCGAAACCCTAATCCGACCCGCTCTCTGGACTTTTTTCAAAATTGTGGAATTTTCCATATTAAAAATATGCAGAAAAATCAGCAGGGAATTGTAAGAAATACTGTGCAGCACGTACCTTTGATTCATCCAAAGCGCGGCGGAACCGCGGCACGAGCATGGCTCTTGCGGCGGTTCCGCGGCCATTATGTCACATCAGCTGTAGAAATTTATACAGTAATTCTTATTTTTCAGTGCTGGTTTTCCTGGGAATTTTTAATAATTATTCAAGAGTTGAATTTTCTGGGTTGTATTGGGGACTCGGAGTTTCGATCGGATTATCAGACTTCGTCTATGTGTTTTTCCGGATATTTTAGAATATGTTAGAAAGTTCGACCGGATATAAATACCCAACTTTTCCCCTGTCGGGAAATTTCCAAGAGTTGGATTTTTCCGTGGTTTAAAGACGTTCTAAGTAGTGCAAGTAATGCGATGGTCCCTCTAGAAGGCAACAAACCTTAACTAGATTATGTGACCGTCTTGAACTGCCCTTTGAACCTTAGGGTTTGGGGCAGTACGGCGTGCCACATATGAGGCGTTGGCTTGACCCTTCTACGGCTGGACCGTTGGTACTGAGGCACGAACTGAATGTTTTTAGACTTGTTTCATGTGTTGATCTGTTTTAGGAAAACTTGGGTGTTCGACTGTTCGATCGGAAAGTTTAACATTTTCTGTTTATCTGGAATGTGATACAATAATTGGAATTCACAAGAAGTTATGAGATAACTGAATGAATGTTATAAACATAGCAGTTTAGTCTCACTTGATCGGTTGCCACAGAATTTTGATGTGATCAAAAGTCCGTCGCAATCACGTAGCGTACGCGGATACTCGCCGGGTAAACTTAATAGACAGCCTCACTCCATAGCCCCGACCAAGTGACTGTAGGAGAACCCCGTCGCCGAAAGCATCTGTCCGGGTGCTCGCGGCAGCGGTGTTCCCCCTTGGTGCACTTCGTCGACGGTATCGGGGGTGCGGCCATCTACTAAAGTTTACGACGAGCATTCGATCAGGATGTCGGGAATCTTATTGAATTGCCCGACTTGGTATTGAAAAGTGTTTTCGATAATGAGACTGAAATGCGGGGTTTATAATTGTTAGGCATATGATGTCTAAAGAATTCATTTGATTAGGCATGTGATGTCTAAAGAGATTGCGGATTCCAACTGTTGTAGTTTTACACTTTCTTTTCTGTGACCGTAAGTGTAACATGTGTTATCGCCGGTTTCGTTGCTATATGCCAACGACAATTGGGATACGCATGTTTACTTACGTTGATGACATGTGATGTTATGTGTTGCTGGATATGTTATATTGGATCGTCGTGTTTGAATAGCCGGGGGTTTTTATGTGAGATGAGTGTTTTTCATTTTCATTCATGTAAAAACTTGTATGTAATATTCTTTTATTGGGGCACTTCCAGGTTGCGGAAGATGTCACCTTTTGTATATTATTTACTTTTCCGCACAAGGATAGACCCAAGGAGGGGAGCACAAGTAACCGGGTTCTGGAGTCCAGTGGGAGACCAACTCGAGAAGTCGAGTCTGGGTCTCCTAACTCTAGAATTGGTAGGGTTGCTTGCAGCTCTCGTAGGGGTCTAGGGGTGTGGGTTTGGCTATTCATCGCGACCGTGGAATCCGTGTTTTATACTGGCTCGTATTGAAAACACGGACGTCCTAGTATATCCAATATTTCATATGATCTGCTGCGATATCTATGATGTGATCATGTGATATGTTCTGTGATGGATACTTTATATAGTATATATGATATATTATACAGATGTTACTTATGTTTTACCCCCGTGCTAGCCCTGCCCCGCTCTGCCGTTAGTTACCTAACCTAATGGTGCACGAGGGGACATCGAGGCGAATGCGGATGGCATAAGTGTACGTCGTATTTATCTGTGATGTTTAGGTAATTAAATGATGGGACTTCATTAATGTGATTAATGAAATAAAAGAAACCTAAGATGTTGTAGAATCGAATTTCAAAAATAAAACAGGTAGCTACAGTTCTTGCTTTGCACAGCGGTATATATGATATATCCTGCACCTTATTCGATGAGGAAAGGACCGAGATCCCTTCACCGGGAGTGACTCCTTTAGCAATAACTGGCAGATGCTACACACTCGGTTTGTCTTTTGATTGCTTTTAAGTGTTTTTGCTTTGCATAGTGATATATATGATATATCCCGCACCTCATTCGACGAGGAAAGGACCGACGATCCCTTCACCGGGAGTGACTCCTTTAGCAAAACTAGAAAAGCTTCAAAAGCACTCAGATTTTAAAATCATTTGATTCTACAACGATATCAAGTTCATTACGCAATAGGTTTTCAGAAAAACCTGTCGTAGCCCTCCGTCATTTCAGATAAGTGGTAGTTAGTATTCGTGCTACGTTTGTTGGCCTGCGTCAAGGCGTAGTGTGCGGTAGCTAACTAGTATTTATCTGCTTATGCATATGATGCAGATTGGATTAGGGTAGTCGTGCGACTTTGTTGGCCTGCGTCAAGGGTCGTGCGGGTGGGTTTAATTCAATCAGGAAATGACGGGTTGAACTTGACTAGCGCACTATAGTTTGTTGGCCTGCGTCAAGGTCATAGGACGCTAGGGGTAAAATATTATCGGGAATTTCAAGTGTTGAAATTTGCAATGAGATTGCATACCTTCTATGAGATAGTTGGATCCCGATACCCGCTGCGAGGAAGAGTTACTCCTGGGAGAGTTTTACACATTACAATTAGCCGATCAAGTAGGTGTCTAGAAAGGTGTCAACGGGGTTACGCCTCTGGGAAAACGAGGTTTACATTACTTAGGTTCGTGCGAAAGCATGGGGGACCTCCCTCAAAGTACCGACACTGGCCTGGCTGAAAGATTGGCGAACTTGTAGTGTGTAATTAATCCCGGCTAGTCTTTCCTTTTAGGGTTTGAAGGAAGATTTGATAAAAAGCAGTGGGAGCCATCCTGATTAGATAAAATAATAGCCAATCTATTCTTGCAAGAGCGCACGCTGAGTGTTTTCTTCTCTCTCTCTCCTCGTAGCGACCATATCACGCCTTAATCAAGATAATAAAACGGATATTTGACCGAACCCGCTTGTTATACTGAGCTGGGGAACGTTGGTCCCGCTCCAACTTATAATAGTTATAAGACAGAGCAGGAAATTGGGGAATACCAGAATTCCCGTGCCGCCCAAACGAAGAAAGTGCATGAGATGCATCATCTTCGGGTGTGTTCATTATACAGAACTGTTTCTCAGTATCCTCCGCATCCTTGGTATATGATACCGGATCAGGATCCCAGATATGTAATTTGTTACATAGGGCTACAAAAGGGTAGAAAAACTGAGAACGGGTGATAAGTTTCATGAGCCAGAAAATGGGGCAAGTGTTGCAGCCAAGTCTGTTGGTCACTGTCACCCTGTATTACCAATACATTGATTCTGAACAAATACTATTAGATACCGAACCTGATATACAAAATCATATCAGTCACTTTATCAGTAAAGAAATGATAAAATTTTGTATTGTTGGATAATGTTTTGAACATTTCCTATATCAAAAGTTGATCGGTTCAGGCACGTTATCTAAAAGCATTGATGTTCTAAATCAAACTACAGTTCTTTAGTATACTGAACACACACAAGAGGAAGAGTTCAGAAATGAACGAATTCTTCTTAAGGTATTGTAGACTAGGTCATATCAATGCGACCCGACTAGCTGAAGTTACATATAGATGCATATTTAAATCAGTTTGAATTTACATCTTGTGAAACTCGCCAGTCATGTCACCAAGATATAATGACACCAGCTCTGTTTATTGGAAACAGAGAAAGAGTTAGTGAACTCTTGGGATGATACATGTTGATATATGTAGGCCCCCTGTCTACACATGCCAGGACTGGTTCTTTATACTTCATTATATTCTCTGATAATCTCTTAAGATTCAGTCATATCTTCCTGTTGAAACATGAGTCCGAACCTTTTGAGATATTCACAGAATATAAGTTAGAAGTAGAGAACCAAAATACGGGTATAATTATTATGTCCTTTGATGTGATCAAGGAGGAGAATACTTGAGCACGGAATTCCTGGACATTTCTAAAGGAGAATGAGATTCTCTCTCAGCATTACTCCTCCGTATACACCATAGCACGATGGTATATCGGGGCGGAGCAATAGCACCCTATGTGATATGGTGTGTTCTATGATGAGTAATACTGTGTTTCCTATTTCCTTTTTGGGAGTTATGCACTTGAGAAGCTGCATACCTATTGAATAGGGTTCAAAACAAATCAGTTGCCTACCACTTCATATGTGCTATGGTATGGTAAGAGCCCATGTCTTAAGTTAGTTAAGATTTGGGGTTGACCGGCCTATGTCTGAAAGCAAAATCCGGACAAGCTCGAGGCAAAGTCTGTAATGTAGAACTGGAAAGGTTCCAGCTATGCAAACTACAGCAGATGATTTGGTACAACCAAAGGATTCAATAGTAACCAACGAACCTCAGCCACTCCGCCGATCTAGTAGGGTTTCTCACCCACCTGAGAGATACTTTGGTTTCTCTATGACAGTGGGAGCGAGAATTTCATTATAAGATGATGACCCAACTAGTTTCGAGCTGGCCATCAGGAGTGGGACTCTGTAAGAATGGCTGGATGCTTAGTGATCTGAGATGGAATCCATGTACACCAACAAAGTATGGACTTTGGTTGCTTTATCTGAAGGGTTAAATCCCCATCAGGAGCAAGTATATCTTGAGAAGATTACTTGGTGTATATGGAAAAGTTGAGACTTTCAAAGCTAGACTTGTTAAAGCTTTTCGTCATCGACCAGGCGTGGATAATGATGAAACCTTTTCCAGTGGCTATGCTTAAGTCCATCCGGATCCTACTTGCCACGGCTACATACCATGACTACGATATCTGGTGGTTGGGTGTCATGACAGCTTTTCTAAATGATGTTTTAGAAGAGAGCGTCTATAAGTACACAGCCAGAGGGCCTCGTAGACAGTGGGAGCAGCGGAAACGTGTGCAAGATGCTTTATAGGATAAAGCAGGCATCGCGGAGTTGGAACATCTGTTTTGATGAAATAGTCAAAGAGTTTGACATCATCAAAATGGTAGATGAACCTTGTATATACAAAAAGGTAGTATATACAAAAAGGTAGTATATACAAAAAGGTAGTAGGGAGTATAGTGACGATCCTCATAGAGTACGTGGATGACATGCTCTTGATAGCGAAGCAGTTTCCTATGCTACGCTCGGTCAATCTCCACTTATCACAATGATTCTCCACATAGGATCAAAGTGATACCTGCTAAATCCTGAGTTTTGGATCTATGAGATAGATCTAATTGGATGTTAGGATTCTCACTAGTTGTAGTGAGATGGTATCAAAAGATCCTGGAGAAATCACTGGAAGTGTTCCAGGGTGATAAAGACGACTGAGTGTCAGTCACAGGCATTATCTTTACCCTCAGTAAAAGGACGGTATGTTGGAAGAGTTCCAAGCTAGATACCGTGACATACTAGACGATAAAGGCAGGATACATCGCTACTAAAGATGCTACCAAAGAGGCTGTTTGGGTGTATATTGGTTCATGAGATGAACTAGGTTCCTACCATTGTGTGACAATGGAGTTATGGCTTGTGCCAAGGAACGCAGGTCCCATCAGTGATCCAGACATATTCTAAGGCAGTATCACCTAATCATGGAGATGGTTGATCTCCAAGGAGATCGAGGTTTGGAGAGAAGACTCAGAGGACAACACAGCGGATCCACTCACAAAGGCCTGTTCCCAGAGAGAGATTTTTATGGGATGGTTGAGTATGAGATACTACAACCACTGCTATCAGATGGCCCTAGTGCAAGTGGGAGATTGTTAGTTATATGTATGCCCTAAAGGCCATTACTATACATAGGATGTATATTGTAGTGGATGCTTGGACATATATAGGGAGGACTTTGTTGCTCGACATGATAGTATGCTATCTGGTTGCTCTTTACCTTAACATGTACACTGATTGTCTCTCTGTTACATGTTGGTAAAGCCCTTAGGATGTGTACTTGACTACCTGAACTATGATGCGGATCATACTAGTGGGGACATGGTAGTCCATAAGTACATCCTTCAAAGTCCCTAGTCGTGGGTGTATCGAGACGGGGCATCGATATACCAGAGTAGACTAGCGTATACCTTCTCGACCCATACAGATGGGCGATGGATGATCCCATATCCATTGGTGTTTGACATCAGAGATGATATACGGGTGCTCAGTGAAGACTGGGTACACTGGACGGACTCGCCGAGAACTCCCAGATGGTATTATACCTTACGTCAGATGGCAGTTCTCTGGTGACACTGGTACAGAGTAGTCTGTTGACCCTAGATCGTCATAGAGTCTTGTGTGGTTCCCACTGTGCTTTGATTTCCATCTTACCACGTCCAAGAGGGCGTGCAAAACGGTGGTTTTTGGGTACAGTCCCGAATCACATGGAGGCAATGAGCAATAGGAGGGGATTCTTCTCTCCCGATATAGGGAGTTGATGTTGCGCTGTGTTCGATTGGCTATAACCGGAAATCCCTGGCCAGGGTTGTTGAGATTTACTGGTAAGTGTTACCAGTAGTTTCTCGAATTTTTATAGACCTCATATCGACATGACTTATCGAGCTATTGGGGCTGACGTTTACCACCCCTAGGCGAGATATGCGACATATCAGAAGACGAGACCGGACTGTACGGTAAGTGTTACTGGTTGGATTCACAGGAGTGTGAGCGGGCTTGCTCGTCGATCTTCTGATCGCTCAATACCCGGGTGGCCGTTACGTTTAGCAGACCGCTTGCGGCTTGTGGGTGTTTGATATGATCATCACCTGCTGCCGGCGTATTGACGAGTCTTTAGAGTCCTACACAGAGGTTTCCTGGCTCAAGCGAAACGAAATAGGAGCGCATATGAGATATGTGCGGGACCGAGAATAATGCGTGTATGTGATACCGTATTCTATTCTCGAGATGAATGTATCGAATGGTTGTATGCGATATAACCTAGTTATCGAATCGAAGATTGATTCGATAAGCCGATGCATAGGATACTAGTCGGTTATATGCGATATGACCGGATCGTTAAATCAAGTGTTGATTTAATGATTTAATGTATAATTATATATTTAATATTTTACTTTGCATTAACTAGTATCGGTTCACTTTAAATGGATATTCTCACTCGGATGTGCACATTGTATATGTGATATACTTTTGTGCACTTGATTGTATCATGTTTGATGATACATGTTTGCTAGGGTTTTTGTGTAAAGATCAAACCATGGTTACATGATAATGGTTAGGGTTTTGTTTTCTTTTTCATTTATTTCTCTATTTATTCTTTTTGGAAAAATAATAAGCATGAAGGAAAATGGTGGCTTAATTTGTTTTCTAGTTAAAGCTTCATGAAGCTTTGACCAAGTGACCATTTTGTCTCCATGCTTAACCCTAACCATTCCCACTAACCATGATTTATTCTCTACACTTGACCATGGTTGAGATATGATAAGTATTCTTATTATTTTCTTGTTAAAAAACAACTCATCATATATCTTCATCTTCTTCTTCTTCTTCTTGAAGAAGAAACCTTCCTCCATCAATGGCAACTCTTAAAAATGAGTGAGAAATCCAATTCTAAAGTGAACCCACTTCCTATTTCTTCATCCTCTACCTCTTGCCAAGTAGTAGAGTGTGTTTTCTTCACAAGGTTCATGACTTGGTGAAGTTGGAGCTTGATCTTGTGATGCCTCGACGTAGATCATCTTCGGCACGAAGCCGACGACCTTGCCCGCCCATTTCTCCGATGAAGCCGACGCTAGAGCCCGGGTTTCCATTTGGACAGCGAGGAGAATTCATTACGGAGCTATGGAGGTGGAGGACCGGATCTACAAAGGTTGTATTTGTTGGAGATAGTGCCCTCAAAGTCAATTATTAGGTCACAGGTACGTGATTGTAATGATTGAGGGAGGACCTATCCCGGTAGGACAGTCTTACTCGAGATGATAGTATGCAATCTGGTTTATCTTTATTATCGTGTACTGTTTTAAGTGACCTGACACGTCGCTATTACACGTTGATAGAGCCCCTAGGATTCTTGCTTGACCACCAGCAGTATGAGGGCGATCATATAAGTGGGAGCTGGGGGTCTATAAGCATATCCTTAAAAGGTCCCTAGTCGTGAGAGTTTCGAGACAGGGCATCGATTCTCCTTTGTAGACTAGTGTATACAGTCGAGACCCCGACGAGGGGCGGTGGCCGGTCTCACAAGCCACTGGTGTCAGTTGGATCACCTAAGATGTATACAGGTGCTCATTGGGTTATGAGTACACCGGACAGGACTCGCCGGGAACATGCTAGTTGGTCATATACCAGACGTCAGATGGCAGTTCCCTGGTGACATGTGTGCAGGTTAGTTCATCGACCTGGGGATCGTCATTTGTCTCGTGTGAGTTCCCACTGTACTTTGATTACTACCCTACCACGGCTCAAAGGAGTCGTGCAAACAGGTTTTAGTTGGGTACAGTCCCGAGCCACATGGAGGCAGTGAGCGTATCTTCAGGGGTTCGTCTCTCCCGGTATTGGGGGTGAGGGCGTGCTGTGTCTAGGAGAGCCATTACACAAAGTCCTTGGCCAAGGCAAGGAGATTTACTGGTAGGTATTCCAGTAGTATCTCAGGGTGTTCTGGGCTACACTCCGACACGACATGTACCGCTTTTGGGGGTCTGACTTTTACCAACCCCCTAGGCCCGCCATGCGATACTCATAGACGAACGGACCGGACTGCACGGATATTGTCACTGACAGGCTCAGTAGGGTTGTCAGGCTGAGTTCGCTCACAGACATCCCTTTTTAGTCAGTACCTGGTGGCCCGTTACGTATTGGCTTATACCTCTAACGTGCTAGTGGTTAAATCCACAACCAAGGTGTTGATGAGTCTTTAGAGTCCCCCACATTTCAGTTACTCAGCTTTCGGGCGAAAGGTTGTAGAGGCCGTATGGAGATATGGCACGGTCCGATCAGATACGTGCGGTATTGCACGGATCAGGATCGGACAGTCTGTACTATAGGCCGTATGGTTATATGGCAGGGTTCGATCAGATACGTACGGTATTGCACGGATCAGGATCGAACGGATATTACTAGCCGGCTTTGGTTTAAGCCGGATCCTAGTATAGTACAGTGTAGACTTTGTCTCATTGCATCTGTATTTCGGTCGAAATACAGATGCGGGTGTGTATGCACAGTATCGGGGTTTTCCTGTAATTTATTATGGGCCCAGTTTTTTGGAGTTGCCAGTTTGCTTTCCGTTTCGGCCAATTTCCTTTGTTCCGTTCATTGGCCGAAGATTGGTGGAGGAGGGTTTATTTGCATTGTTGCAAATAGGCTTTTGTGGAGGGTTTTTTTGCATATATTGGTACCATGATGGTTTTCATGATGTGCACCATCCTTTGACTTGATTTCTTCATGATGGCATGACTTTTTGAGTCATCATGGTTCATGATGGTTGCTTTGAGTGTTGGGATTGTTTTAGGAATGATGGTTGATTTTGATAGCCTTCTCTCTCTCTCTTTTGCATTATTGGGATGGCTCTCTCATTTTTGTGTGAGACTCTCATTTTTCCTTCACCCTCATATATGCATGGCCGGCCACTTCCTACATGGGCTGACCAAATTTTTGGATGGAAAAATGTTGTTCATTTGACGCACAAAATCCCCAAGCTACTCCACATTTGTTCTTGTTTCATCCCTCCACCAAATGGCACCTCCTTAACCCCAAAATGAGACATGGATCTCTACACTACATTCTACAGCAAACCTTGGGCACGTCGAGTAGCCGGCTTCGTGCCCGAGTTGCCTCGGCATTGAGGTGGGAGCCCGTAAACAAAGTTGGCGATGTGGTGCACTTCCGGCGACAAGGAGGAGACGGGACTTTTCCGCAGGAGATCGGGACCATGACGAGAAGACCGGAGGACTTGGATCGTCGGTATATCTCTAACCCATCTTCTAGTTAGCTTAGACTTGTTAATGGTTACGATCCGGGTGTTTAGTGCGCGGTGGTGCCGGTTTGCTAAGTCCGCAAAATTTAAAGTTTTTCACCGCTTCCGCATTTGGCCGTCGGATTGACGGCCGGGGCGCCGCCGTGCACTTACAGTGGTATCAGAGACTCGCCATTAACTTAGTCTAGCTTTGTATAGTGTGTTTTTCTGTTCCGATCGATCGAAATGTTCAAAAACCCGTATTTGCCCACATCAGTTTTCTGTTGGAAATTTTTAGTGTCGAAAAATTTTTCAGGTTGTAAAATATTGATGTACTGGAAAATCTAAGAGCTCTGTAAAAATTCGACGAAGTAACTCCACAGTGGGAGCGCGGAACCGCCGCGAAAACCACCTTCCCGCCGCCCTTCCGCCGCGCACTGTGGAGATCACTTCACCAATTTTTTACAGAGGCCTTCTGGGCTTAAAATATGGGTTTTGGAATAATAACATTGGGCCCAGAATTTCTTTATCTGCTACAGTAATACTTTGGGGCACACTTGTTAAAGTTTGATTGATCGGATATTTTAAACACATTTTTCACAGTATTTACATTATATCTGCGACCGTGAATGTCACTCGATCGGTAAATCCGGTCTAACTGCTATAGCCCGGTTAGACGGATTTGCGAACGTGACTTTCACGTTGATGTTTTGTTTTTGCTGTGATGTTGCGGATCGGTCGTGGGGATAGCCTGGATGCAATGCTAGTACAGTTCTGTTGTATTATGTACATTTGATATTGCGGGGCGAGCGTCCGACATGTGGACTGCCGTCACTGCCTGTTTGTATTATTATTTTGGGGCACGACCTGGTTGCGGTCGATGTACCCGGTGTATGTATATTTTACTTTCTGTACTAGGATTACCCCGCGGAGGGGTGCACGGATAGCCGGGTTCTGGAGGGCAACAAGCCCGCATCTCATGGCATTGAGACGGAGGGGGCTTCACTCTAGGATTGGCGGGCTATTCGCCGCACTCGTAGGGGGTACAGGTTAACCCAGGAGGGGTGCCCAAGTTGCCGGATTCCGTAGAGTGCTGGGTGGTCCATTCACGGAGCTGAAGGGGGCTGCCTCGCTTCAGGTTTTGGCGGGTGACTTGCCGCGCCCGTAGGGGTCTAGGATTTCATTGCACAGGCTATCCACACGACCAGGGGAACGTCGGGTTTCAGTAGTGGCTCTGTGAAACCCGGGGATCCCAGATATCTGTATTATTTCTGTGATGCTGTTCATTCTCTGTGATGTTGCATTCTATTCACGCCTTGAGCGAATATAATATATTGGTATATATATTAGTAGATGTTGTATATGTTTTGCATCCGCGCTAGTCCAGTCCCCGCTCTGTCGTTAGTTAGCTAACCTAACGGGTAATGACGGGACCCAGTGGCGAATGCGGATGGCATATACGTACATCAGTATATTTTCGTTCTTTTTGGTGTGATCAATTGATGGGATTGTGTTGATTCGGATCAATGCAAGTTAAAAACAAACCTAATCTGATGTTGTTGGAACACTTTTTCAAAAAGCTGTTATTGCAAGGACGTTCACTTTTGTTTTGCACCGTGGTATTCAGTTAGAATATCCTGCTCCTCAGTCGACGAGGCAAGGGCCGAGATCCCTTCAACGGGAGTGACCCCTTGGACAAAAAGTTTGCGTCAGGGCATTAACTTCACTACAGCCGATTACTTTTGCTTTGCACCGTGGTATTCATTTGGAATATCCTGCACCCCATTCTACGGGGAAAGAGCCGAGATCCCTTCACCGGGAGTGACCTCTTTAGCAACGGTTTTCGTCACTATATTTTCAAAAAGCTATCCGTTCCTTCAACGATATCAAGTTCATTACGTTAAAGGTTTTCGCCAGAAACCATTCGTAGCCCTCCGTCGTTTCATATGGGTAGTCAATAGTATTCAAGCTGTGTTTGTTGGCCAAAGTCAAGGCACAGTGTTTGGTAGCTGTTGGTTATTCATATGCAGCATAGATAGATGTGTTGGTTTGGAACAGTCGTATAGCCTTGTTGGCCAAAGTCAAGGGCTTGTGCGGGTGGATTCGAATCAACCTGGAGAATGACGGGTAGAACTTGACATGTGACTTATGATTTGTTGGCCAAAGTCAAGGTCATAAGAGCATGGGGCAGAAATCACATCGGGAGTTTCAAAAGAACTGAAACTTGCCAGATATGCGCATACCTTCTGGAATGTGATGACGTGAGCGGATTCCGTCACGTTATCATGCGATGAGAGTTGGATCCCGATTCCCACTGATGAGTTAGTTTACTACTCGGGTGACCCCGACTAATTCTTCTTTCAGGTTTGGAGGAGAATTTGAGGTACAGTGGGAGTTTTCCAGATTAGATAAATTGGTGACCATTCTGATCTAGGTTAGAGTGCACGCTGAGTGTTTCTTTTCTCTCTCTCTCTTTGGCAGCGACCATTGACCCGACCCTAAGACTTTGACTCAGTGACCAAGTTGACCGAACCTTCTTAACACTGGCTTTTGGATTGTCAGAGTTGCGAACCTCATTGCCACTCCTACTTTTACCCTTTTCTCCAGGACACCCCGTTTTACTACGAACGTCCACTTCCATTGGACAAAACCATCGTATGGTTAGATACGAACTCGAAAGAATTTATTCGAGGATGGTTTCCGGTTCTGGAGAAAACGGATAGGATTATTCAGTTGTCTTTTCCTTTTACCCTCTCTCAGGTTACGAGTACTCCTTGGTTTAGGGGTAGTACACCTATTACGCAAATTGGATTGTCTTCTTCCAAACCTTAGGCTGGTGCCGACCGGTAGGGAATGAAGAAAACCAATTAGCATAACGATGGTGTGCAGAAGGTATTAAGTTCAGATAAAGCAAGGGATTAGTAAGAGGGCAAAGTAAATTGCAACAGATATTCATGACCAAACCAAATATTTCGTTACCACTCCCACATCACCTTTGTATTTCTCCAGGACACTCCGTATCACTACGAAGATCCACAGTTTATTTGGATACTCCATCGTATGGTTATATACGAACTCGAATGGAACTTGTTCCAGTTCGGGGATGGATTCTGGTTCAGGAGAAATAGGAATGAGGTTTATTCAGGTGTCCTATATCTTCATCTTCTCTCGCATTGCGAGTGTTCCTAGGATTGGAACAGTACACCCATTATGCTTATAGGATAGTCTTCTTCCAAACCATAGGCTGGTGCCGAACGGTAGGGAATGAAGAAAACCATTTGGCCTAAAGGGGTGTACAGAAGGTAAAGACTAAAGACATATGAAGGGATTTGGAGAGGTGGCAAAGAACTATACGGTTACAGTCGTGAATCTGGAAGAGGCATTACTAGGAATACCAGGATACCCCAACGAAACATTTCAATGTTTCAGTTTCACTGTGTACTATTAAAAGAAAACTGATTTCCCGATTAGACACTTACTCCAGGGTATGTATTTACCAGGTATGATTCTCACATCTGTATGGTTTTACAGATGATGAGTGGGAGTAGGTTATTGGGAATTGGGTGATCATCCTCATTGTATCGGGATTCGTTGTAATCGGTGATATTTGAGGAAATCACCTGGGCTGTTTGCCGGTCGGCAAATATTTGGTTTTGAATACCGCTGTTATGCATCAATTTCAGAATGATATATCTGTACGTCTATTTTCATAGAGTGAGATATACCTTTCTGAAATTATGTCTACGTCATTTACCTATATCAGTGGATGGTTAGGTAAGGAGCATTAAACAGCGGTGTAATTCTTCTTAACCATAAGTACAGTTTTCAACCTACGACACACAGTGAAAGAGTTATCAGACTCAAGGGACTTATACAGAGTATTGTATGTTGTCCAGTGTCCATTAGGACAGAGGGGTTGGTCCTCATACTATATTCTGTTTACTTTTAACTTCTCTAGTTCTTAGACATGTGTTTCGTAGAAACACAGGGTCTAAGTTTTGAGGAGTTATAGGTATTTGAATAGAGTAGAGAACCAGGTATAGCAAGTATCGGGATTCTTCAAAGAGATCGAAGATGTAGATACTTGTGTATGGTATTCAGTTGATAGTAATGATAAAGAGATCTTGCTTCTCTTTCAGGTTACTCATAATTGGAAGTATTCCTAAGTTGAGTAACGCTGATCGGCCTCCTTCCATTTAGTTGACATGCGCTGGGGACAGCTGCATGATTTGAATCTGGTTCAATTAAATCAGTGCCTCTGTTTCTATATTGGATATAGAACAGTTCATATCTTAACGATGTTAAGGTACGGGGAGTTGTCCAGTTTATGATTAAAACCAGACACTGGACAACTCAAGGCACGTTTCTGTAATGGCTGTTTGTGGGTTGACCCAGGCTATGACGAGGGTTGACTTTCTACCATCTGGATGAACAATAACGATATTGTTCTAGACTCGCCACAGTTTTATTAAAAATGGATTTTTTCAGAAAACAGTAGTGGGAGTATGGTAGAACTGGAAGTGATTCCAGAACCACAAACGATTACTGAAGATTTGATAAGGAACCTAAAGATTCAATCTGGATTGACATTCCATTGGCCACTCCGCAGATAAGGTGGGTAACTTCAGGCACCCGAGAGGCACTACGGTAGCCTCAAGGACGGTGACAGGGAAGTTCTTGTTTACCCACAATTGCCATTGCTGTTGTTCCAGGTTACGAGACCCGGCGGGACGATGAGTATAGCGTCGTTCTAAACCAGTTTTAGAAGTGTACGTCTATATGACTCTGCCAGAGGGTTGTCGTAGTCAGTGGGAGCAGTGGAAGCATTGGTGGACAGGTTGCTTATGTCTATTTATAGACTAGAGCAGATGTAGCGGAGATAGATCATCTATTTCTGACGTGACAGTCATGGGTTTGACTTCATCAGAATAGGGGATGGATCAGTTGAGAAGGTAGTAGGGTGTGATATCCTGGTATTTGGATGATATACACAGAGTAGGAAAAGAAACTCCTACACTACGATCGGTTATACTTTGGTCGTCACACAGTTGTTTCTCCACAAAGGAAATGGATTTTATATCAGACATACTGGTTACTAGATCTATGGTCTTAGATCTAGATTTGGGTGGTTTCCCAATCAGGGTACTTGACAGCATTCTAAGAGTATTTAGAATGGACGACTCCTGGCACGGTAGTGTACCTGCAGGTAATGGAGTCACCTTCTCCAAAGGTGTCTTACAGACTAAAGGGGAGAGGGACGGGCATGATTGGCAGATCATTTGCTCAGGCAATTGAGTCAATCGTGAGATGTCAAGTACCACACCAGATGTTGTTCTTGCACTTGGTGCAATAAGTTGACATTAATCCAATCCTGGAGAAACAGTCGGAAGCAGTTTTAGAACATAAGTGGACGTTCTAGGGAGATGATAACGACAGCCTCATTCAGGAGACAGTTATCATTCCAGGCTTCCAAGGTGACATGGACGACAAGGAGGTTGTCAGAGTTATAGTTTTCCTTCTGATGAGGGGCAGTATTTTGGACAGGTGGTCCAAGGCAATACCGAGGGAGGCATGGCGCGCAGGATACTGATTAAGTTCAGTTGACGATACAGTCTAAGAAGTTTGGATTTGGAGTTCATTTATGAGCTAGGTCCCATCAGAAATCCAGACATATTCTGAGACAGGTATTGCTCTTTTCGGGAGATGGCCTTCTCCGCGAATTTGAGATATAGAGAGACATAGAAAGAAACAACTAAGCGGATCCACTCACTGAGGCTATTCCTCGAACGCAATAGTTCCGCAAACGAGCTTTGTGAGACTGACTAGTAGAGGAGTTGGATGTTCGGTATCACACGGGCTGTGAGTATGCGACATCGCAATAATTAGCCTTGAGTGCAAGTGGGAGATTGTTGGAGATAGTGCCCTCAGAGTCAATTATTAGGTCACAGGTACGTGATTGTAATGATTGAGGGAGGACCTATCCCGGTAGGACAGTCTTACTCGAGATGATAGTATGCTATCTGGTTTATCTTTATTATCGTGTACTGTTTTAAGTGACCTGACACGTCGCTATTACATGTTGATAGAGCCCCTAGGATTCTTGCTTGACCACCAGCAGTATGAGGGCGATCATATAAGTGGGAGCTGGGGGTCTATAAGCATATCCTTAAAAGGTCCCTAGTCGTGAGAGTTTCGAGACAGGGCATCGATTCTCCTTTGTAGACTAGTGTATACAGTCGAGACCCCGACGAGGGGCGGTGGCCGGTCTCACAAGCCACTGGTGTCAGTTGGATCACCTAAGATGTATACAGGTGCTCATTGGGTTATGAGTACACCGGACAGGACTCGCCGGGAACATGCTAGTTGGTCATATACCAGACGTCATATGGCAGTTCCCTGGTGACATGTGTGCAGGTTAGTTCATCGACCTGGGGATCGTCATTTGTCTCGTGTGAGTTCCCACTGTACTTTGATTACTACCCTACCACGGCTCAAAGGAGTCGTGCAAACAGGTTTTAGTTGGGTACAGTCCCGAGCCACATGGAGGCAGTGAGCGTATCTTCAGGGGTTCGTCTCTCCCGGTATTGGGGGTGAGGGCGTGCTGTGTCTAGGAGAGCCATTACACAAAGTCCTTGGCCAAGGCAAGGAGATTTACTGGTAGGTATTCCAGTAGTATCTCAGGGTGTTCTGGGCTACACTCCGACACGACTTGTACCGCTTTTGGGGGTCTGACTTTTACCAACCCCCTAGGCCCGCCATGCGATACTCATAGACGAACGGACCGGACTGCACGGATATTGTCACTGACAGGCTCAGTAGGGTTGTCAGGCTGAGTTCGCTCACAGACATCCCTTTTTAGTCAGTACCTGGTGGCCCGTTACGTATTGGCTTATACCTCTAACATGCTAGTGGTTAAATCTACAACCAAGGTGTTGATGAGTCTTTAGAGTCCCCCACATTTCAGTTACTCAGCTTTCGGGCGAAAGGTTGTAGAGGCCGTATGGAGATATGGCACGGTTCGATCAGATACGTGCGGTATTGCACGGATCAGGATCGGACAGTCTGTACTATAGGCCGTATGGTTATATGGCAGGGTTCGATCAGATACGTGCGGTATTGCACGGATCAGGATCGAACGGATATTACTAGCCGGCTTTGGTTTAAGCCGGATCCTAGTATAGTACAGTGTAGACTTTGTCTCATTGCATCTGTATTTCGGTCGAAATACAGATGCGGGTGTGTATGCACAGTATCGGGGTTTTCCTGTAATTTATTATGGGACCAGTTTTTTGGAGTTGCCAGTTTGCTTTCCGTTTCGGCCAATTTCCTTTGTTCCGTTCATTGGCCGAAGATTGGTGGAGGAGGGTTTATTTGCATTGTTGCAAATAGGCTTTTGTGGAGGGTTTTTTTGCATATATTGGTATCATGATGGTTTTCATGATGTGCACCATCCTTTGACTTGATTTCTTCATGATGGCATGACTTTTTGAGTCATCATGGTTCATGATGGTTGCTTTGAGTGTTGGGATTGTTTTAGGAATGATGGTTGATTTTGATAGCCTTCTCTCTCTCTCTTTTGCATTATTGGGATGGCTCTCTCATTTTTGTGTGAGACTCTCATTTTTCCTTCACCCTCATATATGCATGGCCGGCCACTTCCTACAAGCGCTGTCCAAATTTTTGGATGGAAAAATGTTGTTCATTTGACGCACAAAATCCCCAAGCTACTCCACATTTGTTCTTGTTTCATCCCTCCACCAAATGGCACCTCCTTAACCCCAAAATGAGACATGGATCTCTACACTACATTCTACAGCAAACCTTGGGCACGTCGAGTAGCCGGCTTCGTGCCCGAGTTGCCTCGGCATTGAGGTGGGAGCCCGTAAACAAAGTAGGCGATGTGGTGCACTTCCGGCGACAAGGAGGAGACGGGACTTTTCCGCAGGAGATCGGGACCATGACGAGAAGACCGGAGGACTTGGATCGTCGGTATATCTCTAACCCATCTTCTAGTTAGCTTAGACTTGTTAATGGTTACGATCCGGGTGTTTAGTGCGCGGTGGTGCCGGTTTGCTAAGTCCGCAAAATTTAAAGTTTTTCACCGCTTCCGCATTTGGCCGTCGGATTGACGGCCGGGACGCCGCCGTGCACTTACAGTATTTCCGTTTCTCTTAGTAAAGTAGTTTACTAGTTGCATCTTTCGCCTAAATATCTAGTTAACGATCCGTATTAGGGTTTCTCGGCACCCGTAAAATTTAAAATTGGCATGGTTGATGCCTTGTGAGACCTTTTGGGAGTGCCTAGGAACCCTACACAAACACCCCGAGCAAGCAGGCGCAGTCTCTCACCCGGACTATTGCTCTTATCATCGAGCAATAGGACATCCTATTGAAGACTGCTTCACCTTCAAGAACTGGGTCGAAGATTAATATCAGCAAGGCATGTTTGCTCTATCCAGTAGTTGGAGGATAAATCCGCCACAGAAGCACGAACCAAAAACCGCGCATACAGCAGAACCAGATCAACATCGGCATTGGAAGCGAGCTCGTACTTGTCATATGATAACACTATAAAAAGAAGAGCCTGACGGTATGGATAATCTCCCATGGTGCTTCGAAAACAATGATGATGAGGTGATCTCAGAGTTTCCACCGGCGCCGAAAGAGCTAGAAGATGGAATACATACCACTGCAGATAAGCTCAAGAAAATCGATTTGGGGACGGCAAGTGACCCACGACCGACATTCGTCAGTGAGCTACTGTCTGAAGAAAAGGTGGCTACGCTAAAAGACGTGCTTATGCAGCATAGAGATTGCTTCGCATGGAACTATTCCGAAATGCCAGGATTAGATCCAGAGATTGCTTTCCACAAACTGGCCATATCCACGGACGTCAAGCCAATCAAACAAGCACCGAGAAGAATGCGGCTTGAGCTTGAGATGAGTATCAACACCGAAGTCAAGAAGTTAATCGACTCCGACTTCATCCAAGAAGTTCAGTATCCTGATTGGATCGCCAACATCGTCCCGATGATGAAGAAAAATGGGACAGTGCGCATATGTGTGGACTTTCGGGATCTACATAAAGCTTGCCCGAAGGACGACTTCCCAGTACCGGTCACCGAGCTGATGATAAACAATACGTCCACTCACGAAGTCTTCTCCTTCATGGATGGTTCATCAGGATATAATCAGATAAAGATGCATCCCGTAGACCAGAAGCACACCGCTTTCTGGACCCCTTTGGGTGTATTTTGCTACAAGGTGATGCCTTTCGGTCTAAAGAACGCCGGCGCCACCTATCAGAGGGCCATGACGAAGATCTTCGATGACCTTATACATGAAATCGTCGAATGCTATATCGACGACCTCGTGGTGAAAAGAAAATCATACGAGGAACATCTCGAGCATCTGAAGATCATGTTTCAACGCCTTCGGCAATACAACTTGAAGATGAACCCTCTCAAATGCGTGTTCGGGGTGTCCTCAGGCAAATTCCTAGAATTTATCGTCCGACACCGAGGTATCTAGATAGATCCGTCGAAGATCAAGGCGATCATTGAAATGCCTCCGCCAAGGACTCTGAAGCAATTACGGTCTCTCCAAGGGAAGCTCGCGTATATTCGGCGATTTATAGCTAATCTCTCTGGCAAGTGCCGCCCCTACAGCCACCTAATGAAGAAGGGAACCCCTTTCGTCTGGGATCTCAAATGCCAAAGCGCGCTGGACGAAATCAAGCAATACCTGCAGAATCCGCCAGTACTGGCCGGTCCAGTCAAGGGAAAACCCCTCATTCTGTATACAACCGCCCTTGAAGGTTCCTTAGGCGTATTATGGGCACAGGAGAACGACCAAGGGTAAGAGAGAGCCCTCTACTATTTGAGTCGAGTTCTACTGGGGGCAGAAAGTAATTATTCTCCCATCGAAAAACACTGCCTGGCGTTGATCTTCGCGATAATGAAGCTCAGGCACTATGCATTGGCGCATGAAGTCCATCTCATATCAAAGGTGGATCCTCTCAATTATTTGATGTCAAAGGCAATATTGACGGGGCGGCTCGCTAAATGGGCCTTGCTCTTGATGGAATTCTCAATAACTTATCAGCCTCTTAAGGCAGTGAAAGGCCAAGCCATCGCCGACTTCCTCGTTGAGCCTCCGATACCTGCCGATTCTCCTTTGAATTGCGAACTGCCAGACGAACATACGTTTGACACGATCGACGGAGGTGATACCCGATGGGAACTTTACTTCGATGGAGCATCCTCCATGAAGAAGCGCAAACAAAACACTCCCATAATCAAATCAGGGGTAGGCCTCATCTTCGTAACTCCACAAGGAGGGATAATTCGCTTTGCCTTCTCCTTAACAGAGCCGAGGACAAACAATAAAGCCGAGTATGAAGCTTTGATAGCACTTCTCGAGATCGCCATCGACATAGGGATTGAGAACCTCCTCATATACGGAGACTTCCAACTGGTCCTTAGTCAAATAAATGGTGACTACAGATTTGAGAGATTTTATAGATCAAAAATATATGTAACCGCAATCAAGAACGGCGTCGCATGTAGCTAGACGGTGAGTACGGGTCGGTCCACAGGGATGTTGTGAATCTCCTAATCGCGCTAACGAGTTAATTCCGAAGGGTGTTCGGAGTGATTATTAAATTTAAAAACCTAATTATTCTATACTACGATTATCTAGATCTATTCTTGCTAGGGTTAGGTTTAGGGATGGTTTGGAAATGCAGGTAAATCTCAACGCTTTCTATACCCAAATGAAGATCTATGAGGAGTTATGGTAATTATCAATAAAGGGGATTAGATCCATTCGGGAAGATGTTCCTTCCTCTAGGTTCTTGTCCTTCCTTTAGAGATCCTTACCCTAACCGCCATGGAAAACGCGCGCAACCGGGCTTTTATACTATGGTGTCATCGTTACCTCGAGGGGCAGGATGCCGTAGGGCGTGGTGTGTGCGTGTATGCATGGAGTCCTATTGAAAATATATTATGGGTAAGAAAGGGATGATAGATCTCATCTCTCAAAATCCTGCCCCAAAGCTAACTCTAAACAATTTATCTACGGCAAGAAATTAAATCTACCTAGGGCAAAGAATTGAAATCTAAACTAGAGTAAGGAATTAAATCAACTTATAGATGCATCTCTCCAATCATCAATGCAGGTTTATCAGATCTGAATCCATGAGTTGAAAAGAAACACCGATGCTCTCCATAAAGAGATCTGAATTTATTATTAAAAGGATGCATAAGAAATTACAATGATTTGGGTTCTATTTATAGGAGATAGAAACCCTAGGTTTACAATTGATTCGCACATCTGCTTTTACAAAAATAGCCCTCTAGAAAGACCGGTCAAAGATTCTACACAAATTGGTAAATTTTTATTCCCATAATTCCTTATAACCACCGCGGAACCGTGGCCCCATCCAGGGTTTGGCCGCGGTTCCGCGGCTAACCTGGTGGCTTGGTCTGTGTGTTTTGCTGTGCTGTCTTCTCTTGACTTTTACTCCCTGTTTCTGTAGGGTTTTTCTTAGATTGGCTTCTATGTCTTCTCCAGATCTTTCCAGTGAACATTGTAGTGGACATCTACTTTTTCTTCATGTCGCTGCCTTTATACTCGGTAACTGTTGTTCATTGTTCCTCACAATATAGGCGCGATCAAGATTTCACCATTTATCATTCGTAGTCTCACTTTTGCATTGTCTTTTCATTATTTTCACTGTTTTAGATCCAAGAACCTGTAACCTGTAATATGTAGCAGACATGCGTCAAAAGCACCTGTTTATTTATAAACGAATAAGAATGGGGAATATAATAATACAATATTATGGTGTGAACAAATACCCCCAAACTTATCTTTTGCTCGTCCTCGAGAAAACTTATTTTTTTATTCTCTACAAAAAAAACAAACCGCACTTTCGCAGGGAAACGCGATTGCACTGAGCATGTGCAACAAGCTGTTAAACCTCTAGGTGTCCCTAGTAGGAGGAGTGTTGTCTCCTGAGGGTTTTCAGCGGATACTACCCACAAAATCCTATCAATTCGGCCCATTAAATTTAATTCTCCAATTAGGTTTTCTAACAAGGAATTCTATTATCGTCGACTCGTAAATTATCCACCCATATTATTCACGCTTCCTCATCATTTAACTTAAGATTATATATGTTCTGTAGACTTATTTAGCTTTCGGCATCTCTTAAGTTTTTCTTCTAGGGTTCCATCTCTACTTAGGAATTTCTATCAACTCTATTAAAGATACAAGTTCTATTCTTCACTCCTTTCTCTCATCTAAACTCCAATCACATATCCCCACGTGTGTGTATAAATCACCCCTACACTTGGAAATTCAAATTAAGCAATCATACTCTTGTCCGTTGTCCAATGTACTTCTTAATTGGTGAATTTAAATGGATTTTTGCTTACACATCCTTCATGCGACCGTTAATACTTCTCGAGGTACCAACGACCGATTACAAGACGTGTTTGTATATTAAAGCGTAATTCCTAGTCTTGCAACACCCAAGGCTTTAGCAGTGACTCCCAAACCAGTTGGTCTAAGGCAATAGGTGATGAAGCACCCTCGCTAAATATTTTTTCTATTTTTGCAGCCTCAAGTAATTACAAAAACCAAGGACTTTAGACAAGAGCATTTCAAGGTCTCCTTTACTATTCCAAGTCTCAAGGTGCGTGATTGTGCAATTTGTAGGGTATACATTTTCAGAATCTAGACTTAAGCTAGGAACTATTTTTCAAACTTATACTCTAATAAGAATATCAATACTTTTCCTTTGTTTCGACTTAGCCCAAAAAGTGAACCTAAAATTTGTCTATTTCTAAATAAACTACAAAGACATATACTTTCTACTGTTAAACTTTAAAGAAAGTTATCTTTAGGGTTTTTAATTTACTAAGTCTAAGATCTAGTTGTTCCTAGCCAGTTAACCTATTTGTCAAACTCAAGTCAATTAGCCAAAATTGAATACATTAATTTTTATAATTTTTGAAAATTTTCAATTCTTATGGGTTTTCAAATAAGTATGTAAATGCAAAAATATGTACAAATGAATGCGAAGGAAGAAGACGTACCGAGCATACCCCCAAACTTAAACTTGACAGTGTCCTCACTGTCATGCTGCACCAAGAGGGTCAAAATTGTCGGCACTCCCCTGTTTATTTATTTATAAATTTTTTTATATATTTTTTAATGTTATGAAATTTTTTTGTTTATTTTTTTATAGAAAAAGGAAACAAAAAAATATATATACATATAGACAAAGGTTCCCCCCAAACTTAAGCTTGGCCTTACACAAGCTAAAAGTTAGCACCAACCATTCAAAAATCTTATCGTGGTATTGGCCGAGTTGGTGAAATAATGGGGTGTAGAAGAAAGAAATGAGAAACACGCGAGACCGTGTGGAAAGAAGAATGGTAGAATATGGTCTCGGTGGGGGAGAAGAATGGCGGAAAGGAGAAAGAAGGGTCGCACGATCTTGAGGGTGTAAATCGAGTGAATAAATTAGCGCAATTTGTGATGACCGATATGTTAAAAGTGATTGCGCTAACCTATCAACCCGACGAGAAATAGGGTCAAATCCATCAAGATTCGCAAGAAAATATGGGTACGCCGAACTTGGTATTGAAGATGAAAGCGTAACGGTCTCTTGTACGGTCGGAACAATGGGAAAGACGAAAGGAAGTGAACTAGGGATATTATCATTCTCACCGTAGTAAACTGTCTCGAACTTGAATGATTCCATTAAGGGTTCGAAACTACTGTAAGCACCCGAGTCTGATGGTTCAACTAACTCATCTGAAAATGTACATGACTCAAACTTGGGCGGTAAGTCATCAACATCGTCCGAAAAAGTGAAACACTCATATGTGTTATCGGCTGTGAGAACTGTGTCAGATTCAAAGGAAAAATTTTCAAGCTCACAGTCTTCAAGCGTGGTCGGAACGATGGAAAGGAAGGAGGGTGATATAACAGTCAAAGGTTCAGGAGGCTGAATTGGAAAATCAGACATATCAAACAAAAATAGTTCAACCTCAATATGATCCTTAAAACTCTCCTCAATACTATCCTTATAATTCTCCTCAAGATTCAACTCATCCATGCCATTATCATCAAAGTCAAGACGCATATAAGATTCGGGAGAAACATTTAATAACTCGGGATGATGATTTGAACATAAAATCTCAATTAAATCGATAGGTTCATCATCCGAAATATTTCCGGTGTCTATATCCTCAATCAAGTGAAAATCAATTTTCTTAGACACCTCATCAAAAGCATGGATATCTATCGATTTAGGTTTTAGATGGAAGGTGTAAAGATCAAAAGGATTAGGTGCGGTTTCACTCGAAAGGGGTTCCTCACAATTTGGCAAATCAAGCACTACAAAGTCGCACAACTCATCATTTTGGATACATGTTTGAAAATTGGAGTTGTTGGATTCAATTGGGTATGGGTAGGTTTGATTTAGAAATCCTCTCTCATTCTCACTCTGTCCAACCGCCTCCTTATACATTGAAAAATTTGAAGCTAGTTGAAAACTAGCTGCCGGTTTACAAGGTTGTCTAAGGGCGGTAATGGATGCTTCCACAATCCTAACCATTTTGTTTGTTGCTAAGATATAAGCCTCGAACGACTCTTCCAAACTAGACTTGGGTGGTAAGGGGGTTTCGGTAAAAGATTCGAAATTGTGTGGATATGTGAAACTCCCAAAAAGCTGTGTAGAAACAGGGTCTAGTGAAGGTGGGAAAGTCGGGTAGGACTGGTAGGAAGTGGATGGTTGGACAGGATTAGGATCAACATGTGGATAAAAAGGTGGATGGACTTGTTGATTCCTAGAACTAGATGAGGGGAGAGGGGTGAAAGATCGGCTGCGAGATTGAGCGATATGCTCAGCAATGGACATCGGTTTAGGAGTCACAGCAGGACATGAAAAGGTGGTGTCAACGTACGAAGGTGGTGAAGGTTGACATGGTTGACACAAAGTGGGTTGCAAAGTCAAACTGTTTCTCCTAGACGCTTCTATTTGATCTTTCAAAGATATTTTTGGCATGGAGGGATCTTCTTTAAATCGACCGAAACAATTGACGTATGACGCAAAGTTAGGTTCGGGATACCAAAGTTCGGCAAGAGATTTATGATGTGGGGTACCCATGATAGAAGAAAGAGAAGAGAAAGAAGGTGGGTGGTGCAAGGATTTCTTAGCGGCAAAGTTTGCAAGTTTTTATAAAAAAATTTCCGTTTCCCTTTTTTTTTTAGTTGGAACTGTTAGCAAAAAGATTTTTGATAATGGGCTAAGACACACTTTCGATCAACCAAAAATGCACAATCAGGCCTAACTCTAAGGTCATCTAGGTCAGCTAGACAGCTCCTAACTGTTCCAAAGGGCTAGAAAAAGGACCTCAAACCGCCTCTTCACCGCTAATTGCGGCCAGGTAACTGGGAGGCTCCCCGCTACAAGTAGCGGTCCTAATTAAATAACCACTTACCTTGACACACTTGCCTAGACACCGCAAAGTCAGGTTAGGATAAATGGCTGATGCCTATAACTAGTCCTCTGTCCTATTGAGCTCGAAGTCCTTAAGGCTGAGTCTAGTATTTTTTTTAATTAATAGATGGTCAATGCATATGCCTTATGTGATTTCTGGGGTCCTGGGAAGGGTGATGAAATCCCCACCCAATCTGAATTTGTCAAATGCCCCTTAAAGTCAGTTTTAAAGATATGCAAAACAGAAAAAATCATTTGCAATCAAAGATTTTTTGTTGTTACTGCAATTTGAGAAAAGATATGCAAACCAGAAAAGATTTCTTGCAATCAATTTTTATTTTAAACGCGCGCAAAGAATCCTGCAGAAGATTTGTTATTTAGAAGGGGGAAGATTTTTAAGCGCAAAGAAATCCTGCATGAGATTTTTCAGAAGATATATCGGAGATTTGCAGAGGAGGAGTGAGAAAACTCACAGAGATTTCCAGTGGCGGAACTGTTTTTATTTTTATCGCGCTTCTGCCTTTTTTTTTCAAGCCCTGAATCGACCAGGCCGCGGCGGTTCCGCGGCCAAAATGGGGTTTGCGCGGCGGTTCCGCGGCCGAAAGGACGGTTCAGAAGTTTTTTTTTTGTTCACCAGATCTCCACGGTTGACTTGTAGACTCGGTCCTCCAAATTTCTTCTGTTGTCTATTGTGATATTCCTCTTTTTGTTCGGATTTTATATTTGCTGTTTTTATCTCTGTAGATTTCCAGATTCGAATTTGTACGTAGATCCTGCAAAATTCACACAAAAATACCCTTCCCAAAAATAAAAGATGATAAATTTTTATATTTTTAATTCTTCAGTTTTTATGATTTTTTAATTTTTGATTAACCCGAAATTGCAAAAAGGAAATTTATACGCCATCCCCGGCAACGGCGCCATTTGATTTGAAAGATTTTATAGATCAAAAATATATGTAACCGCAATCATGAACGGCGTCGCATGTAGCTAGCCGGTAAGTACGGGTCGGTCCACAAGGATATTGTGAATCTCCTAATCGCGCTAACGAGTTAATTCCGAAGGGTGTTCGGAGTGATTATTGAATCTAAAAACCTAATTATTCTATACTACGATTATCTAGATCTATTCTTGCTAGGTTTAGGTTTAGGGATGGTTTGGAAATGCAGGTAAATCTCAACGCTTTCTATACCCGAATGAAGATCTATGAGGAGTTATGGCAATTATCAATAAAGGGGATTAGATCCATTCGGGAAGGTGTTCCTTCCTCTAGGTTCTTGTCCTTCCTTTAGAGATCCTTACCCTAACCTCCATGGAAAACGCGCGCAACCGGGCTTTTATACTACGGTGTCATCGTTACCTCGAGGGGTAGGATGCCGTAGGGCGCGGTGTGTGCGTGTATGCATGGAGTCCTATTGAAAATATATTATGGGTAAGAAAGGGATGAGAGATCTCATCTCTCAAAATCCTGCCCTAAAGCTAACTCTAAACAATTTATCTACGGCAAGAAATTAAATCTACTTAGGGCAAAGAATTGAAATCTAAACTAGAGCAAGGAATTAAATCTACTTACAGATGCATCTCTCCAATCATCAATGCAGGTTTATCAGATCTGAATCCATGAGTTGAAAAGAAACACCGATGCTCTCCATAAAGAGATCTAAATTTATTATTAAAAGGAGGAATAAGAAATTACAATGATTTAGGTTCTATTTATAGGAGATAGAAACCCTAGGTTTACAATTGATTCGCACATCTGATTTTACAAAAATAGCCCTCTAGGAAGACCGGTCAAAGATTCTACACAAATTGGTAAATTCTTATTCCCATAATTCCTTATAACCACCGCGGAACCGCGGCCCCATCCAGGGTTTAGCCGCGGTTCCGCGGCTAACCTGGTGGCTTGGTCTGTGTGTTTTGCTGTGCTGTCTTCTCTTGACTTTTACTCCCTGTTTCTGTAGGGTTTTTCTTAGATTGGCTTCTATGTCTTCTCCAGATCTTTCCAGTGAACATTGTAGTGGACATCTACTTTTTCTTCGTGTCGCTGCCTTTATACTCGATAACCGTTGTTCATTGTTCCTCACAATATAGGCGCGATCAAGATTTCACCATTTATCATTCGAAGTCTCACTTTTGCATTGTCTTTTCATTATTTTCACTGCTTTAGATCCAAGAACCTCTAACCTATAATATGTAGCAGACATGCGTCAAAAGCACCTATTTATTTATAAAACGAATAAGAATGGGGAATATAATAATACAATATTATGGTATGAACAACTACCAAACGTGCAAGTCAGAGTTGGTGAAGTACGGCGAGAGAGTACGGCAACTACTGAGTCAAATCCCTTCCTACACCTTGGAAAGTATACCGCGTGCAGAAAATAGCAAAGCGGATGCATTGGCCAAGCTCTCTAAGGAACTGGCCGACGAGAGCCTCGATGACGTAAGAATCGTTGTGCAAAGCCGTCGGGTTCTTATGCCGACAGAAATATCTTCGGAGTCATCCGTGTTAGTTATATGTATGCCCTAGAGGCCATTACTATACATAGGATGTATATTGTAGTGGATGCTGGGACATATATAGGGAAGACTTTCTTGCTCGACATGATAGTATGCTATCTGGTTACTCTTTACCTTAACGTGTATACTGATTGTCTCTCTGTTACATGTTGGTAAAGCCCTTAGGATGTGTACTTGACTACCTGGACTGTGATGCGGATCATACTAGTGGGGACAGGTAGTCCATAAGTACATCCTTCAAAGTCCCTAGTCGTGGGTGTATCGAGATGGGGCATCGATATACCAGAGTAGACAAGCGTGTACCTTCTCGACCCATACAGATGGGCGATGGATGATCCCATATCCATCGGTGTTTGACATCAGAGATGATATACGGGTGCTCAGTAGAGACTGGGTACACTGGACGGACTCGCCGAGAACTCCCAGATGGTATTATACCTTACGTCAGATGGCAGTTCTCTGGTGACACTAGTACAGAGTAGTTTGTTGACCCGAGATCGTTATAGAGTCTTGTGTGTTTCCCACTGTGCTTTGATTTCCATCTTACCACGTCCAAGAGGGCGTGCAAAACGGTGGTTTTTGGGTACAGTCCCGAGTCACATGGAGGCAATGAGCGATAGGAGGGAATTCGTCTCTCCCGGTATAGGGGGTTGATGTTGCGCTGTGTTCGATTGGCTATAGCAGGAAATCCCTGGCCAGGGTTGCTGAGATTTACTGGTAAGTGTTACCAGTAGTTTCTCGAATTGTTATAGACCTCATATCGACACGACTTATCGAGCTATTGGGGTCTGACGTTTACCACCCCTAGGCGAGATATGCGACATATCAGACGATCAGACCGGACTGTACGGTAGTGTTACTGGTTGGATTCACTGGAGTGTGAGCGGGCTTGCTCGTCGATCTTCAGATCGCTCAATACCCGGGTGGCCATTACGTTTAGCAGACCGCTTGCGGCTTGTGGGTGTTTGATATGATCATCATCTGCTGCCGGCGTATTGACGAGTCATTAGAGTCCTACACAGAGGTTTCCTGGCTCAAGCGAAACGAAATAGGAGCGCATATGAGATATGTGCGGGACCGAGAATAATGCGTGTATGTGATACCGTATTCTATTCTCGCGATGAATGTGTCGAATGGTTGTATGCGATATAACCTAGTTATCGAATCAAGGATTGATTCGATAAGCCGATACATTGTATACTAGTCGGTTGTGTGCGGCATGACCGGATCATTGAATCAAGTGTTGATTTAATGATTTAACGCATAATTATATATTTGATATATTACTTTGCATTAACTAGTATTGGTTCACTTTAAATGGATTTTCTCACTTGGTTTGTGCACATTGTATATGTGATATATTTTTGTGCACTTGTATGTATCATGTTTGATGATGCATGCTAACTTGTGTTTTGTGTAAAGTTTAAACCATGGTTATGTAATGGTTAGGGTTTTCATTTTCATATCTATTTATTTATTTGTTTATTCATATTGGAAAATGATAAGCATAATGCAAAATCTGCAGGGTTCCTAGGCACTCTAGTGAGGTCTCCCAAGCCATCAACCATGGCAATTTCAAAAATTATGGTGCCTACAAACCCTAGTGTACGGATCGATAACTAGATGTCTAGGCGAAAAGAGCTAGTTAACAACTTAACTATTGAGAATACGGAAATACAACCTTTGTAGATCCGGTGCTCCACCTCCATAGCTCCGCAACGAGGTCGTCTCCGCTGTCCAAATCAAATCCGGGCTCTAGGATCGGCTTCGTCGGAGAATGGGCAAGCTAGGTCGTCGATGTCCATGCCGAAGATGATCTACGTCGAGGCATCGATAGATCAAGCTCACAACTTCACCAAGTCAAGAAACTTGTGAAGTAAACACACTCTACTACTTGGCAAGAGGTAGAGGATGAAGAAATAGGAAGTGGGTTAACTTTAGATTTGGATTTCTCACTCTTTTCCAACAATCACCATTGATGGACCTTGCTTTTCTTCACTTGAATAATGAAGAAGAAGAAGAAAGATATTATGATAAGTTAAAAGAATAAGAAAAGAAAATCAATTCTTATCATAATATAACCATGGTTATGTGTAGAGATTTAACTAGGGTTAATTCAAATGGTTAGGTTAAGCATGAGATAAGAATGGTGGACAATGTCAAAGCTTCATGAAACTTCAACTTAAAACAAAAATAGCCACCATTCTTTTCTCTTGCCTTTTATTTTCCAAAAATCAATCAATAAATAAATAAATAAATAGATAAATAAAGGAAAAGAAACCCTAACCATTCTTTTAACCATGGTTTAAATCTTTGCACTTAACCAAGTAAACATGTATCATCAAACATGATACAATCAAATGCACAAAATCATATCGCATATGTAATGCGCATATCCGAGTGAGAAAATCCATCTTAAGTAAACCGATACTAGTTGATGCAAAGTAATATATCATATATATAAATATGCATTAAATCATTAAATCAACACTTGATTCAATGATCCGGTCATGTCGCATATAACCGGCTAGTATACAATGTATCGGCTTATCGAATCAACGCTTGAATCGATAACTAGGTTATATCGCATACAACCATTCGATATATTTATCGCGAGAATAGAATACGGTATCACATACTCGCATTATTCTCGGTCCCGCACATATCTCATATGCGCTCCTATTTCGTTTCGCTTGAACCAGGAAACCTCTGTGTAGGACTCTAAAGACTCGTCAATACGCCGGCAGCGGATGATGATCATATCAAACATCCACAAGCCGCAAGCGGTCTGCTAAACGTAACGGCCACCCGGGTATTGAGCGATCTGAAGATCGACGAGCAAGCCCGCTCACACTCCAGTGAATCCGACCAGTAACACTACCGTACAGTCCGGTCTGATCGTCTGATATGTCGCATATCTCGCCTAGGGGTGGTAAACGTCAGACCCCAATAGCTCAATAAGTCGTGTCGATATGAGGTCTATAACTGTTCGAGAAACTACTGGTAACACTTACCAGTAAATCTCAGCAACCCTGGCCAGGGATTTCCTGTTATAGCCAATCGAACACAGCGCAACATCAACCCCCATATACCGGGAGAGACGAATCCCCTCCTATCGCTCATTGCCTCCATGTGACTCGGGACTGTACCCAAAAACCACCGTTTTGCACGCCCTCTTGGACGTGGTAAGATGGAAATCAAAGTACAGTGGGAACCACACAAGACTCTATGACGATCTCGGGTCAACAGACTACTCTGTACCAGTGTCACCAGAGAACTGCCATCTGACGTGAGGTATAATACCATCTGGGAGTTCTCGGCGAGTCCGTCCAGTGTACCCAGTCTCTACTGAGCACCCGTATATCTCCTCTGATGTCAAACACCAATGGATATGGGATCATCCATCGCCCATCTACATGGGTCGAGAAGGTACACGCTAGTCTACTCTGGTATATCGATGCCCCGTCTCGATACACCCTCGACTAGGGACTTTGAAGGATGTACTTATGGACTACCATGTCCCCACTAGTATGATCCGCATCATAGTCCAGGTAGTCAAGTACAGATCCTAAGGGCTTTACCAACATGTAACAGAGAGACAATCAGTATACACGTTAAGGTAAAGATCAACCAGATAGCATACTATCATGTCGAGCGAGAAAGTCCTCCCTATATACGTCCCAGCATCCACTACAATATACATCCTATGTACAATAATGGCCTCTAGGGCATACATATAACTAACAATCTCCCACTTGCACTAGGGCCATCTGTAGCAGTGGTTTGAAGTATCTCATACTCAACCATCCCATAAAAGTCTCTCTCTCTGGGAACAGGCCTTTGTGAGTGGATCCGCTGTGTTGTCCTCTGAGTCTACTCTCCTAACCTCGATCACCCTGGAGATCAACTATCTCCATGATCAGGCGATGCTGCCTTAGAATATGTCTGGATCACTGATGGGACCGTCGTTCCTTGGCATGAGCCACAACTCCATTGTCTCACAATGGTAGGAACGTAGTTCATCTCATGAACCTATATACACCCAAACAGCCTCTTTGGTAGCATCTTAAGTAGCGATGTATCGTGCCTTTATCTTCTAGTATGTCACGGTATCTAGCTTGGAACTCTTCCAACATACCGTCCCTCCACTGAGGGTAAAGGCAATGCCTGTGACTGACATTCAGTCGTCATTATCACCCTGGAACACTTCCAGTGATTCTCCAGGATCGGTTGATACCATCTCACTACAACTAGTGAGAATCCTAACATCCAATTAAATCTATCTTATAGATCCAAAACCCAGGATTTAGGAGGTATCACTTTGATCCTATATGGAGAATCATTGTGATAAACGGAGATTGACCGAGCGTAGCATAAGAAACTCTTTTCTTATCAAGAGTATGTCATCCACGTACTCTACGAGGATCGTCACCATACTCCCTACTACCTTTTTGTTTATACAAGGTTCATCTACCATTTTGATGATGTCAACTTCTTTGACTAATTCATCAAAATAGATGTTCCAACTCCGCGATGCCTGCTTTATCATATAAAACATCTTGCACACGTTTCCGCTGCTCCCACTGTCTACGAAGCCCTCTGGCTGTGTACTTATAGACGCTCTCTTCTAAATCATCATTTAGAAAAGCAGTCAAGACACCCAACCACCAGATATCGTAGTCATGGTATGTAGCCGTGGTAAGTAGGATCTGGATGGACTTAAGCATAGCTACTTGAAAAGGTTTCATCATTATCCACGCCTGGTCGATGACGAAAAGCTTTAACAAGTCTAGCTTTGAAAGTCTCAACTTTTCCATCTACACCAAGTAATCTTCTCAAGATATACTTGTTCCTGATGGGGATTTAACCCTTCAGATATAGCAACCAAGTCCATACTTTGTCGGTGTATAAGGATTCCATCTCAGATCGATAAACATCCAGCCATTCTTACAGAGTCTCACTCCTGATGGCCAGCTCGAAACTAGTTGGGTCATCATCTCATGATGTAATCCTCGCTCCCACTGTCATAGAGAAACCGAAGTATCTCTCAGGTGGGTGAGGAACCCTACTAGATCGGCGGAGAGGCTGAGGTTCGTTGGAATCTACTGAATCCTTTGGTTCTTTCAAATCATCAGCTGCAATTTGTATAGCTGGAACATTTCCAGTTCTACATTACAGACCTTGCCTCGAGCTTGTCCAGATTTTGCTTTTCAGACATAGGCTGGACAACCCCAAATCTTAACTAACTTAAGATATGGGCTCTTCCCTTTCCATATCATATATGAAGTGGTAGGCAACTGATTTGATTCGAACCCTATTCAATAGGTATGCAGCTTCTCAAGCGCATAACTCCCAAAAGGAAATAGGTAACTCAGTAGTACTCATCATAGAGCACACCTTATCATATAGGGTGTGACTGCTCCGCCCCGATATACCATCGTGCTATGGTGTATACGAAGGAGTAATGCCGAGAGAGAATCTCATTCTCCTTTAGAATAGTCCAGGATTTCCGTGCTCAAGTATTCTCCTCCTTGATCTCATCAAAGGACATAATACTTATACCCTTATTGGTTCTCTACTTCTAACTTATATTCTGTGAATATCTCAAAAGGTTCGGACTTGTGTTTCAACAGGAACATATGTCTGAATCTAAAGAGATCATCAAAGAACGTAATGAAGTATAAAGAACCAGTCCTGGCATTTGTAGACAGGAGACGTTACATACATCATCATGTATCAGTCCCAAGAGTTTACTAACTCTTTCTCTGTTTCCAGTAAACGGAGCTAAGGTCATCTTATCTTTGTGACATGACTGGCGAGTTTCACAAGATGTAAATTCAAACTGATTTAAATATGCATCTACATGTAACTTCAGCTAGTCGGGTCACATTGATCTGACCTAGTCTACAATACCTCAAGAAGGATCCGTTCATTTCTGAACTCTTCCTCTTGTGTGTGTTCCATATACTAAGAACTGTAGTTTGATTTAGAACATTAATGCTTTTAGATAACGTGCCTGAACCGATCAACTTTTGATATAGGAAATGTTCAAAACATTATCCAACAATACAAAATTTTATCATTTCTTTACCGATAAAGAGACTGATATGATTTTGTATATCAGGTTCGGTATCTAATAACATTCGTTCAGAATCAATGTATCGGTAATACAGGGTGACAGTGACCAACAGACTTGGCTGCAACATTTGCCCCGTTTTCTGCCTCATGAAACTTATCACCCGTTCTCAGTTCTCTACCTTTCTGTAGCCCTATGTAACAGATTACATATCTGGGATCCTGATCCGGTATCATATACCCAGGACGTAAAGGATACTGAGAAACAGTTCTGTATAATGAACACACCCGAAGATGATGCATCAGCATGCACTTTCTTCGTTTGGGCGGCACGGGAAATCTGGTATTCTCCAATTTCCTACTCTGTCTTATAACATTTATAATTTGGAGCGGGACCAACGTTCCCCAGCATAGTATAACAAGCGGGTTCGGTCAATAATCCGTATTATTATCTTGATTAAGGCGTGATATGGTCGCTACCAGGAGAGAGAGAGAAGAAAACACTCAGCGTGCGCTCTGTCAAGAATAGATTGGTTATTATTTTATCTAATCAGGATGGCTCCCACTGCTTTTTATCAAATCTTCCTTCAAACCCTAAAAGGAAAGACTAGCCGGGATTAATTACACACTACAAGTTCGCCAATCTTTCAGCCAGGCCAGTGTCGGTACTTTGAGGGAGGTCCCCCGTGCTTTCGCACGAACCTAATTACTGTAAACCTCGTTTTCCCAGAGGCGTAACCTCGTTAACACCTTTCTAGACACCTACTTGATCGGCTAATTGTAATGTATAAAACTCTCCCAGGAGTAACTCTTACTCACAGCGGGTATCGGGATCCAACTATCTCATAGAAGGTATGCAATCTCATTGCAAATTTCAACACTTGAAATTCCCGATAATCTTTTGCCCCTAGCAGCTATATGACCTTAACATAGTCAACAAATCATAAGTGCTAGTCAAGTTCAACCCGTCATTTCCCGATTGAATTAAACCCACCCGCACGACCCTTAACATAGTCAACAAAGTCGCACGACTACCCTAATCCAATCGCATCATATGCTAATACAGATAACCAATAGTTAGCTACCGCACACTACGCCTTAACATAGTCAACAAACATAGCACGAATACTAACTAGTACTTATCTGAAATGACGGAGGGCTACGACAGGTTTTTCTGAAAACCTATTGCGTAATGAACTTGATATCGTTGTAGAATCAAATGATTTTAAAATGGAGTGCTTTTGAGGCTTTTCTAGTTTTGCTAAAGGAGTCACTCCCGGTGAAGGGATCGTCGGTCCTTTCCTCGTCGAATGAGGTGCGGGATATATCACATATATCACTGTGCAAAGCAAAAACACTTAAAAGCAATCAAAAGACAAACCGAATGTGTAGCATCTGCCAGTTATTGCTAAAGGAGTCACTCCCGGTGAAGGGATCTCGGTCCTTTCCTCATCGAATAAGGTGCAGGATATATCACATATACCGCTATGCAAAGCAAGAACTGTAGCTACCTGTTTTATTTTGAAATTCGATTCTACAACATCTTAGGTTTCTTTTATTTCATTAATCACATTAATGAAGTCCCATTATTTATGTACCTAAACATCACAGATAGATATGACGTACACTTATGCCATCCGCATTCGCCTCGATGTCCCCTCGTGCACCGTTAGGTTAGGTAACTAACGACAGAGCGGGGCAGGGCTAGCGCGGGTGTAAAACATAAGTAACGTCTATATAATATATCATATATACTATATACTATATCCATCACATGATCTCATCATAGATATCGCAGCAGAAGAATCATATGAAATATTGGATATACTAGGACGTCCGTGTTTTCAATACGAGCCAGTATAAAACACGGATTCCACGGTCGTGATGAATAGCCAAACCCACACCCCTAGACCCCTACGAGAGCGGCAAGCAACCCTACCAATTCTGGAGTTAGGAGACCCGGACTCGACTCCTCGAGTTGGTCTCCCACTGGACTCCATAACCCGGTTACTTGTGCCCTCCTCCTTGGGTCTATCCTAGTGCGGAAAAGTAAATAATATACAACAGGTGACAACTCCCGCAACCTGGAAGCGCCCCAATAAAAGAATATTACATACAAGTTTTTACATGAATGAAAATGAAAAACACTCATCTCACATAAAAACCCCCGGCTATTCAAACACGACGATCCAATATAACATATCCAGCAACACATAACATCACATGTCATCAACGTAAGTAAATATGCGCATCCCAATTTTCGTTGACATATAGCAACGAAACCGGCGATATCACATATTACACTTACGGTCACAGAAAAGAAAGTGTAAAACTACAACAGTTGGAATCTGCAACCACCTCAGACATCGCATGCCTGACCAAATGAATTACTTAGACATCGCATGCCTAACAATTATAAACCCCGCATTTTAGTCTCATTATCGAAAACACTTTTCAATATCAAGTCGGGCAATTCAACAAGATTCCCGACAGCCTGATCGAATGCTCGTCGCAAACTTAAGTAGGCGGCCGCACCCCCGATACCGGCGACGAAGTGCACCAAGGCGGAACACCGCTACCGCGAGCACCCGGAGGGATGCTTTCGGCGACGGGGTTCTCCTACAGTCACTTGGTCGGGGCTATGGAGTGAGGCTGTCTATTAAGTTTACCCGGCGAGTATCCGCGTACGCTACGTGATTGCAACGGACTTTTGATCACATCAAAATTCCGTGGCAACCGATCAAGTGAGACTAAACTGCTATGTTTATAACATTCATTTAGTTATCATATAACTCATTGTGAATTCCAATTATTGTATCCCATTCCAGATAAACAGAAAATGTTAAACTTTCCGATCGAACAATCGAACACCCAAGTTTTCCCGAAACAGATCAACACATGAAACAAGTCTAACAACATTCCGTTCGTGCCTCAGTACCAACGATCCAGCCGTAGAAGGGTCAAGCCAACGCCTCACATGTGGCACGCCGTACTGCCCCAAACCCGAAGGTTCAAAGGGCAGTTCAAGACGGTCACATAATCGAGTTAAGGTTTGTGTCTTCTAGAGGGACCATCGCGTTACTTGCACTACTTAGAACGTCGTTAAACTACGGAAAAATCCAACACTTGGAAATTTCCCGACAGGGGAAAAGTTGGGTATTTATATCCGGTCGAACTTTTTAACATATTCTAAAATTTATCCGGAAAGCTACACAGACAAAATTTGATATCCCGATCGAAACACCGAATTCAGAAAAACATGCAGGAAAATATAAGAGAAACTGTGAATTTCGTAGCCCTAATTCCATCAGACCGCCGCGCTTCCGCGGCATGAGCCTGTTGGACTTCAAATCGCGTCTGGACTTCGCCTAAGGCTCTAGCTAGGCTCTGATACCACTATGTAGGACTCTAAAGACTCGTCAATACGCCGGCAGCGGATGATGATCATATCAAACATCCACAAGCCGCAAGCGGTCTGCTAAACGTAACGGCCACCCGGGTATTGAGCGATCTGAAGATCGACGAGCAAGCCCGCTCACACTCCAGTGAATCCGACCAGTAACACTACCGTACAGTCCGGTCTGATCGTCTGATATGTCGCATATCTCGCCTAGGGGTGGTAAACGTCAGACCCCAATAGCTCAATAAGTCGTGTCGATATGAGGTCTATAACTGTTCGAGAAACTACTGGTAACACTTACCAGTAAATCTCAGCAACCCTGGCCAGGGATTTCCTGTTATAGCCAATCGAACACAGCGCAACATCAACCCCCATATACCGGGAGAGACGAATCCCCTCCTATCGCTCATTGCCTCCATGTGACTCGGGACTGTACCCAAAAACCACCGTTTTGCACGCCCTCTTGGACGTGGTAAGATGGAAATCAAAGTACAGTGGGAACTACACAAGACTCTATGACGATCTCGGGTCAACAGACTACTCTGTACCAGTGTCACCAGAGAACTGCCATCTGACGTGAGGTATAATACCATCTGGGAGTTCTCGGCGAGTCCGTCCAGTGTACCCAGTCTCTACTGAGCACCCGTATATCTCCTCTGATGTCAAACACCAATGGATATGGGATCATCCATCGCCCATCTACATGGGTCGAGAAGGTACACGCTAGTCTACTCTGGTATATCGATGCCCCGTCTCGATACACCCTCGACTAGGGACTTTGAAGGATGTACTTATGGACTACCATGTCCCCACTAGTATGATCCGCATCATAGTCCAGGTAGTCAAGTACAGATCCTAAGGGCTTTACCAACATGTAACAGAGAGACAATCAGTATACACGTTAAGGTAAAGATCAACCAGATAGCATACTATCATGTCGAGCGAGAAAGTCCTCCCTATATACGTCCCAGCATCCACTACAATATACATCCTATGTATAGTAATGGCCTCTAGGGAATACATATAACTAACAAAATGGTGGCTTTCTTTGGAAGCTTGTTGAAGCTTCATGAAGACTTTGACCAAGTGACCATTTTGTCTCATGCTTAACCCTAACCATTCCATTCAACCATGATTAACTCTCTACACTTCACCATGGTTAGATTATGATAAGCATTCCTTTTATTTTCTATTTGAAAAATAACTTATCATAACAATATTCATCTTCTTCATCTTCTTCTTCCTTGAAGAAGCTTGCTTCATCAATGGTGGATTGATGAAACAAGTGAGAAATCCAATTCTAAAGTCTACCCACTTCCTATTTCTTCATCCTCTACCTCTTGCCAAGTAGTAGAGTGTGTTTTCTTCACAAGTTTCATGACTTGGTGAAGTGAGAGCTTGATTTTGCGATGCTTCGACGTAGATCATCTTCGGCATGGACATCGACGACCTAGCTCGCCATTTCTCCGACGAAGCCGACGCTAGAGCCCGGGAATTCATTTGGACAGCGAGGGGACTTCGTTGCGGAGCTATGGAGGTGGAGCACCGGATCTACAAAGGTTGTATTTCCGTATTCTCTTAGTTAAGTGTTAACTAGTTTGCTTTTCGCCTAGACATCTAGCCAACGATCCGTAGTTTAGGGTTTCTCGGCACCGTAAAATTTTAAATTGGCATGGTTGATGCCTTGTGAGACCTCTTGGGAGTGCCTAGGAACCCTACAGTGGTATCAGAGACTAGCTAAAGCCTTAGGCGAAGTCTTGACGGAATTTGAAACCCGAACGAACCCGAAACCCAACTCAAAATAGCTCTCTGGACAATTTTCAAAATCGTGATTTTTTCCAGATTAAAAATATTCAGAAAAATCAGCAGGAAGATATAAGGTTTACTGCAAAATTCGAGCGGGTGATTCCATAAAGGGGGCGCGGATCCGCGGCCTTACAGGAGGCTCATGCGGCGGATCCGCGGCCCTTTTGTCGTTTTGTGCTTCGAAATTTGCACCTTAATTCTTAGTTTTCAGTTCTGGTTTTCCTGGGAAATTTTAATATTTTTTCCAGAGTTTTATTTTCTGAGTTGTTTTGGGGATTCGAATGTTCGGTCGGATTATCAAATTTTGTCTGTGTGGCTTTCCGGATAAATTTTAGAATATGTTAAAAAGTTCGACCGGATATAAATACCCAATTTTTCCCCTGTCGGGAAATTTCCAAGTGTTGGATTTTTCCGTAGTTTAACGACGTTCTAAGTAGTGCAAGTAACGCGATGGACCCTCTAGAAGACAACAAACCTTAACTCGATTATGTGACCATCTTGAACTGCCCTTTGAACCTTCGGGTTTGGGGCAGTACGGCGTGCCACATGTGAGGCGTTGGCTTGACCCTTCTACGGCTGGACCGTTGGTACTGAGGCACGAACTGAATGTTGTTAGACTTGTTTCATGTGTTGATCTGTGTCGGGAAAACTTGGGTGTTTGACTGTTCAATCGAAAAGTTTAACATTTTCTATTTATCTGGAATGGGATACAATAATTGGAATTCACAAGAAGTTATGAGATAACTGAATGAATGTTATAAACATAGCAGTTTAGTCTCACTTGATCGGTTGCCACAGAATTTTGATGTGATCAAAAGTCCGTCGCAATCACGTAGCGTACGCGGATACTCGCCGGGTAAACTTAATAGACAGCCTCACTCCATAGCCCCGACCAAGTGACTGTAGGAGAACCCCGTCGCCGAAAGCATCCGTTCGGGTGCTCACGGTAGCGGTGTTCCGCCTTGGTGCACTTCGTCGATGGTATCAGGGGTGCGGCCGCCTACTAAAGTTTGCGACGAGCATTCGATCAGTTTTTCGGGAATCTTGTTGAATTGCCCGACTTGATATTGAAAAGTGTTTTCGATTTTGAGACTAAAATGCGGGGTTTATAATGATTAGGCATGCGATGTCTATGCAGGTTGCGGATTCCAACTGTTGTAGTTTTACACTTTCTTTTCTGTGACCGTAAGTGTAATATGTGATATCGCCGGTTTCGTTGCTATATGTCAACGACAATTGGGATGCGCATATTTACTTACGTTGATGACATGTGATGTTATGTGTTGCTGGATATGTTATATTGGATCGTCGTGTTTGAATAGCCGGGGGTTTTTATGTGAGATGAGTGTTTTTCATTTTCATTCATGTAAAAACTTGTATGTAATATTCTTTTATTTGGGGCACTTCCAGGTTGCGGAAGTAGTCACCTTTTGTATATTATTTACTTTTCCGCACTAGGATAGACCCAAGGAGGGGAGCACAAGTAACCGGGTTCTGGAGTCCAGTGGGAGACCAACTCGAGAAGTCAAGTCCGGGTCTCCTAACTCCAGAATTGGTAGGGTTGCTTGCCGTGCTCGTAGGGGTCTAGGGGTGTGGGTTTGGCTATTCATCGCGACCGTGGAATCCGTGTTTTATACTGGCTCGTATTGAAAACACGGACGTCCTAGTATATCCAATATTTCATATGATTCTTCGGCTGCGATATCTGTGATGTGATCATGTGATGTTCTGTGATAGATACTGTATATAGTATATATGATATATTATATAGACGTTACTTATGTTTTACACCCGCGCTAGCCCTGCCCCGCTCTACCGTTAGTTACCTAACCTAACGGTGCACGAGGAGACATCGAGGCGAATGCGGATGGCATAAGTGTACGTCGTATTTATCTGTGATGTTTAGGTACTTAAATGATGGGACTTCATTAATGAGATTAATGAAATAAAAAGAAACCTAAGATGTTGTAGAATCGAATTTCAAAATTAAAACAGGTAGCTACAGTTCTTGCTTTGCACAGAGGTATATACGATATATCCTACACCTTATTCGATGAGGAAAGGACCGAGATCCCTTCACCGGGAGTGACTCCTTTAGCAATAACTGGCAGATGCTACACACTCGGTTTGTCTTTTGATTGCTTTTAAGTGTTTTTGCTTTGCACAGTGATATATATGATATATCCCGCACCTCATTCGACGAGGAAAGAACCGACGATCCCTTCACCGGGAGTGACTCCTTTAGCAAAACTAGAAAAGCCTCAAAGACACTCCATTTCAAAATCATTTGATTCTACAACGATATCAAGTTCATTACGCAAAAGGTTTTCAGAAAAACCTGTCGTAGCCCTCCGTCATTTCAAATAAATACTGGTTAGTATTCGTGCTACGTTTGTTGACTATGTTAAGGCGTAGTGTGCGGTAGCTAATTAGTACTTATCTGCATAAGCATATGATGTGATTGGATTAGGGTAGTCGTGCTGTTGGAGATAGTGCCCTCAGAGTCAATTATTAGGTCACAGGTACGTGATTGCAATGATTGATGGAGGACCTATCCCGATAGGACAGTCTTACTCGAGATGATAGTATGCTATCTGGTTTACCTTTATCATCGTGTACTGTTTTAAGTGACCTGACACGTCGCTATTACACGTTGATAGAGCCCCTAGGATTCTTGCTTGACCACCAGCAGTATGAGGGCGATCATATAAGTGGGAGCTGGGGGTCTAAAAGCATATCCTTAAAAGGTCCCTAGTCGTGAGAGTTTCGAGACAGGGCATCGATTCTCCATAGTAGACTAGTGTATACAGTCGAGACCCCGACGAGGGGCGGTGGCCGGTCTCACAAGCCACTGGTGTCAGTTGGATCACCTAAGATGTATACAGGTGCTCATTGGGTTATGAGTACACCGGACAGGACTCGCCGGGAACATGCTAGTTGGTCATATACCAGACGTCAGATGGCAGTTCCCTGGTGACATGTGTACAGGTTAGTTCATCGACCTGGGGATCGTCATTTGTCTCGTGTGAGTTCCCACTGTACTTTGATTACTACCCTACCACGGCTCAAAGGAGTCGTGCAAACAGGTTTTAGTTGGGTACAGTCCCAAGCCACATGGAGGCAGTGAGCGTATCTTCAGGGGTTCGTCTCTCCCGGTATTGGGGGTGAGGTCGTGCTGTGTCTAGGAGAGTCATTACACGAAGCCCTCGGCCGAGGCAAGGAGATTTACTGGTAGGTATTCCAGTAGTATCTCAGGGTGTTCTGGGCTACACTCCGACACGACTTGTACCGCTTTTGGGGGTCTGACTTTTACCAACCCCCGAGGCCCGCCATGCGATGCTCATAGACGAACGGACCGGACTGTACGGATATTGTCACTGACAGGCTCAGTAGGGAGTCAGGCTGAGTTCGCTCACAGACGTCCCTTTTGGTCAATACCTGGTAGCCCGTTATGTATTGGCTTATACCTCTAACGTGCTAGTGGTTAAATCCACAACCAAGGTGTTGATGAGTCTTTAGAGCCCCCCACATTCAGTTACTCAGCTTTCGGGCGAAAGGTTGTAGAGGCCGTATGGAGATATGGCAAGGTCCGATCAGATACGTGCGGTATTGCACGGATCAGGATCGGACAGTTTGTACTATAGGCCGTATGGTTATATGGCAGGGTTCGATCTGATACGTGCGGTATTGCACGGATCAGGATCGGACGAAAATTACTAGCCCGCTTTGGTATAAGCCGGATCCTAGTATAGTACATTGTAGATTTTGTCTCATTGAATTTGTATTTCGGTCGAAATACAGATGCGGGTGTGTATGCACAGTATCGGGGTTTTCCTGTAATTTATTACGGGACCAGTTTTCTGGAGTTGCCAGTTTGCTTTCCGTTTCGGCCGATTTCCATTGTTCCGTTCATTGGCCGAAGATTGGTGGAGGAGGGCTTATTTGCATTGTTGCAAATAAGTATTTGTGGAGGGGGTATTTGCTTATATTTGTATCATGATGGTTTCATGATGGAGCCCATCCCTTGACTTTTCTTATGTTCATGATTGCTTGACTTTGTTGATGGGTTATGATGATTGTTTTGGTGTGTTGGTTTTACTAGTAATCATTTCCACACATCATAACTCCACACTCTCTCTCTTGCATTATGATATACCCTCCCCTTGGCTTTTTCTCTCTCTTGCTCTTGCATTGTTTGGCCGGCCATATGGGAGGGGGGGCTGTCCAAAATATTGAGGTGGGGAAATGTTGTTCATTTCATGCACCAAAGTTCTCCAAGCTCCTCCATATACTTCTTGTTCAATCCCTCCACCAAATGGCACCTCCATGAACCCCAAATGAGACACAATCCTCTACTACATATTCTACAGCGAACCTTGGGCACGTCGAGTAGCCGGCTTCGTGCCCGAGTTGCCTCGGCATTGAGGTGGGAGCACGTAAAAGAAGTAGGCGATGTGGTGCACTTCCGGCGACGAGGAGGAGACGGGACATTCCGCAGGAAATCGGGACGATGACGAGAAGACCGGAGGACTTGGATCGTCGGTATATCTCTATTCCCTTTCTTGTAGATAGCTAGGACTAGTTAGTGGTTCGATCCGGGTATTAGTGCGCGGCGGTTTGCCAGTTCAAGTAAAATTAAAGTTTATCACCGCTTCCGTATTTGACCGTCGGATTGACGGCCGGGGCGCCGCCGTGCACTTACAGTGGTATCAGAGCCTCGCCATTAACTTAGTCTAGCTTTGTTTGATGTGTTTTTGAGTTCCGATCGACCAAAATTCCAAAATTCCAATTTTAGCTCACATCAGTTTTCTGTTCAGATTTTTTGGTGTCCAAAAATTTTTCAGGTTACAGAAAAGTGATCTACCAAAAGATATAAGAATTCTGCAGAAATACAATAAGGTGATTCCTCTGTCAGAGCGCGGAACCGCGGCCAAAACCCCCATTGGGCCGCGGTTCCGCCGCACTGTAGCGAGATCATGTTATCATGTTTCTTCAGTTTCTTTCTGGAATCAAAATAGGGGTTTTGGAATTTTAAAATTGGGCCAATTATTTCTGTGAGTGCTACAGTATTCCTTTGGGGCCCACTTGTTAATTTTTTGATCGATCGGATATTTTAAACACATTATTTCACAGTATTTACATTATATCTGCGACCGTGAATGTCACTTGATCGGTAAATCCGGTCTAACTGCTATAGCCCGGTTAGACGGATTTGCGAACGAGACTTTCACGTTGATGTTTTGTTTTTGCTGTGATGTTGCGGATCGGTCGTGGGGATAGCCTGGATGCAATGCTAGTACAGTTGTGGTTGTATTATGTACATTTGATATTGCGGGGCGAGCGTCCGACATGTGGACTGCCGTCACTGCCTGTTTGTATTATTATTTTGGGGCACGGCCAGGTTGCGGTCGATGTACCCGTTGTATGTATATTTTACTTTCTGTACTAGGATTGCCCCGCGGAGGGATGCACGGATAGCCGGGTTCTAGAGGGCAACAAGCTCGCATCTCATGGCATTGGGACGGAGGGGGCTTCACTCTAGGATTGGCGGGCTATTCGCCGCACTCGTAGGGGGTACAGGTTGACCCAGGAGGGGTGCCCAAGTTACCGGATTCCGTGAAGTGCTGGGTGGTCCATTCACGGTGCTGAAGGGGGCTGCCTCGCTTCAGGTTTTGGCGGGTGACTTGCCGCGCCCGTAGGGGTCTAGGATTTCATTGCACAGGCTATCCACACGACCAGGGGAACGTCGGGTTTCAGCGGCTCTGTGAAACCCGGGGATCCCAGATATCTGTATTGTTCTGTGATCCTGTACATTTCTGTGATGTTGCATTTTTATCACGCCTTGAGCGAATATAATATATTGGTAAATATATTAGTAGATGTTGTATATGTTTTGCATCCGCGCTAGTCCAGTCCCCGCTCTGTCGTTAGTTAGCTAACCTAACGGGTAATGACGGGACCCAGTGGCGAATGCGGATGGCATATACGTACATCAGTATATTTTCGTTCTTTTTGGTGTGATCAATTGATGGGACTGCATTGATTCGGATCAATGCAAGTTAAAAACAAACCTAATCTGATGTTGTTGGAACACTTTCAAAAAGCTGTTATTGCAAGGACGTTCACTTTTGTTTAGCATCGTGGTATTCAGTTGGAATATCCTGCTCCTCAGTCGACGAGGCAAGGGCCGAGATCCCTTCACCGGGAGTGACCCCTTGGACAATAAGTTTGCGTCAGGGCATTAACTTCACTATAGCCGATTACTTTTGCTTTGCACCGTGGTATTCATTTGGAATATCCTGCACCCCATTCTACGGGGAAAGAGCCGAGATCCCTTCACCGGGAGTGACCTCTTTAGCGGAAGTTATCGTCACTATATTTCTAAAAAGCTATCCGTTCCTTCAACGATATCAAGTTCATTACGTTAAAGGTTTTCGCCAGAAACCATTCGTAGCCCTCCGTCGTTTCATATGGGTAGTCAATAGTATTCAAGCTGTGTTTGTTGGCCAAAGTCAAGGCACAGTGTTTGGTAGCTGTTGGTTATTCATATGCAGCATAGATAGATGCGTTGGTTTGGAACAGTCGTATAGCCTTGTTGGCCAAAGTCAAGGGCTTGTGCGGGTGGATTCGAATCAACCTGGAGAATGACGGGTGAAACTTGACATGTGACTTATGATTTGTTGGCCAAAGTCAAGGTCATAAGAGCATGGGGCAGAAATCACATCGGGAGTTTCAAAAGAACTGAAACTTGCCAGATATGCGCATACCATCTGGAGTATGATGATGTGAGCGGATTCCGTCACGTTATCATGCGATGATAGTTGGATCCCGATTCCCACTGATGAGTTGGTATACTCCTCGGGTGATCCCGACTAATTCTTCTTTCAGGTTTGGAGGAGAATTTGACGGTACAGTAGGAGGTTTCCTGATTAGATAAATTGGTAACCATTCTGATCTAGGTTAGAGTGCACGCTGAGTGTTTCTTTTCTCTCTCTCTTTGGCAGCGACCATTTGACCCGACCCTAAGACTATGACTCAGTGACCAAGTTGACCGAACCTTCTTAACACTGGCTTTTGGATTGTCAGAGTTGCAGACCTCATTGCCACTCCCACTTTTACCCTTTTCTCCAGGACACCCCGTATTACTACGAACGTCCACTTCCATTGGACAAAACCATCGTATGGTTAGATACGAACTCGAAGGAATTTATTCGAGGATGGTTTCAGGTTCTGGAGAAAACGGATAGGATTATTCAGTTGTCTTTTCCTTTTACCTTCTCTCAGGTTGCGAGTACTCCTTGGTTTAGGAGATAGTACACCTATTACGCAAATTGGATAGTCTTCTTCCAAACCTTAGGCTGGTGCCGACCGGTAGGGAATGAAGAAAACAAATTAGCCTAACGATGGTGTACAGAAGGTATTAAGTTCAGACAAAGCAAGGGATTAGTAAGAGGGCAAAGTAAATTGCAACAGATATTCACGACCAAACCAGGTATTTCGTTACCACTCCCACATCACCTTTGTATTTCTCCAGGACACTCCGTATCACTACGAAGATCCACAGTTTATTGGATACTCCATCGTATGGTTATATACGAACTCGAAAGGAACTTGTTCCAGTTCGGGGATGGATTCTGGTCCAGGAGAAATAGGAATAAGGTTTATTCGGTTGTCTTTTATCTTCACCCTCTCTCATTGCGAGTGTTCCTAGGATTGGGACAGTACACCCATTATGCTTATTGGATAGTCTTCTTCCAAACCATAGGCTGGTGCCGAACGGTAGGGAAGGAAGAAAACCATTTGGCCTAAAGGGGTGTGCAGAAGGTAAAGACTAAAGACATATGAAGGGATTTGGAGAGGTAGCAAAGAATTATACGGTTACAGTCGTGAATCTGGAAGAGGCATTACTAGGAATACCGGGATACCCCATCGGAACATTTCAATGTTTCAGTTTCACTGTGTAATGTTAAAGGAAAACTGATTTCCCGATTAGATACTTACTCCAGGGTATGTATTTACCAGGTTTGATTCTCACATCTGTATGGTTTTACAGATGATGAGTGGGAGTAAGTTATTGGGAATTGGGTGATCATCCTCATTATATCGGGATTCGTTGCAATCGGTGATATTTGAGGAAGTCACCTGGACTGTTTGCCGGTTGGCAAATATTTGGTTTTGAATATCCTCTGTTATGCACCAATTTCAAATTGATATATCTGTACGACTATTTTCATAGAGTGAGATATACCTTTCTGAAATTATGTCTATGACATTTACCTATATCAGTGGATGGTTAGGTAAGGAGCATTAAACAGCGGTGTAATTCTTCTTAACCATAAGTACAGTTTTCAACCTACGACACACAGTGAATGAGTTATCAGACTCAAGGGACTTATACAGAGTATTGTATGTTGTCCAGGATCCATCAGGACAGAGGGGTTGGTCCTCGTACTATATTCGGTTTACTTATGACTTCTCTAGTTTTTAGCCAGGTGTTTCGCAGAAACACAGGGTCTGAATTTTGAGAAGTTATAGGTATTTGAATAGAGTAGAGAACCAGGTGTAGCAAGTATCGGGATTCTTCAAAGTGATCGAAGATGTAGATACTTGTATATGGTATTCAGTTGACAGTAATGATTAAGAGATCTTGCTTCTCTTTCAGGTTACTCATAATTGGAAGCATTCCTAAGTTGAGTAACGCTGATCCGCCTCCTTCCATTTAGTTGACATGCACTGGAGATAGTTGCATGATTTGGATCTGGTTCAGTTAAATCAGTGCCTCTGGTCCTATATGGGATATAGAACAGTTCGTATCTTAACGGTGTTAAGGTACGGGGAGTTGTCCGGCTTATGCTTAAAACCAGACACTGGACAACTCAAGGCACGTTTCTGTAATGGCTGTTTGTGGGTTGACCCAGGCTATGACGCGGGTTGACTTTCTACCATCTGGATGAACAATAGCAATATTGTTCTAGACTCACCACAGTTTTAATAAAAATGGATTTTTTCAGAAAACAGAAGTGGGAGTATGGTAGAACTGGAAGTGATTCCAGAACCACAAACGATTACTGAAGATTTGATAAGGAACCTAAAGATTCAATCTGGATTGACATTCCATTGGTCACTCCGCAGATAAGGTGGGTAACTTCAGGCACCCGAGAGGTACTACGGTAGCCTCAAGGACGGTGACAGGGAAGTTCTTGTTTACCCACAATTACCATTGCTGTTGTTCCAGGCTGCGAGACCCGGTGGGAGGATGAGTATAGCGTCGTTCTAAACTAGTTTTAGAAGTGTACGTCTATATGACTCTGCCAGAGGGTTGTCGTAGTCAGTGGGAGCAGCGGAAGCATTGGTGGACAGGTAGCTTATGTCTATTTATAGACTAAAGCAGATGTAGCGGAGATAGATCATCTATTTCTGACGTGACAGTCATAGGTTTGACTTCATCAGAATAGGGGATGGATCTGTTGAGAAGGTAGTAGGGTGTGATATCCTGGTATTTGGATGACATACACAGAGTAGGAAAGGAAACTCCTATACTACAATCGGTTATACTTTGGTCGTCACACAGTGGTTTCTCCACAAAGGAAATGGATCTAATATCAGACATACTGGTTACTAGATCTATAGTTTTAGATCTAGATTTGGGTGGTTTCCCAATCAGGGTACTTGACAGCATTCTAAGAGTATTTAGAATGGACGACTCCATGCACGGTAGTGTACCTGCAGATGATGGAGTCACCCTCTCCCAAGGTGTCTTACAGACTAAAGGGGAGAGGGACGTGCATGATTGGCAGATCACTTGCTCAGGCAATTGAGTCAATCATGAGATGTCAAGTACCACTCCAGATGATGTTCTTGCACTAGATGCAATAAGTTGACATTAATCCAATCCTGGAGAAACAGTCGGAAGCAGTTTTAGAACATAAGTGGATGTTCTAGGGATATGATAACGACAGCCTCATTCTGGAGACAGTTATCATTCCAGGCTTCCAAGGTGACCTGGACAACGAGGAGGTTGTCAGAGTTATAGTTTTTCCTTCTGATGAGGGGCAGTATTTTGGACAGGTGGTCCAAGGCAATACTGAGGGAGGCATGGCGCAGGATACTGATTAAGTTCAGTTGACGATACAGTCTAAGAAGTTTGGATTTGGTGTTCATTTATGAGCTAAGTCCCATCAGACATCCAGACATATTCTAAGACAGGTATTGCTCATTTCGGGAGATGGGTTTCTCCGCGAACTTGAGATATAGAGAGACATGGAAAGAGACAACAAAGCGGATCCACTCACTGAGGCTATTCCTCGAACGCAATAGTTTCGCAAACGAGCTTTGTGAGACTGACTAGTAGAGGAGTTGGGTGTTCGGTATCACACGGGCTGTGAGTATGCGACATCGCAATAATTAGCCTTGAGTGCAAGTGGGAGATTGTTGGAGATAGTGCCCTAAGAGTCAATTATTAGGTCACAGGTACGTGATTGCAATGATTGATGGAGGACCTATCCCGATAGGACAGTCTTACTCGAGATGATAGTATGCTATCTGGTTTACCTTTATCATCGTGTACTGTTTTAAGTGACCTGACACGTCGCTATTACACGTTGATAGAGCCCCTAGGATTCTTGCTTGACCACCAGCAGTATGAGGGAGATCATATAAGTGGGAGCTGGGGGTCTATAAGCATATCCTTAAAAGGTCCCTAGTCGTGAGAGTTTCGAGACAGGGCATCGATTCTCCATAGTAGACTAGTGTATACAGTCGAGACCCCGACGAGGGGCGGTGGCCGGTCTCACAAGCCACTGGTGTCAGTTGGATCACCTAAGATGTATACAGGTGCTCATTGGGTTATGAGTACACCGGACAGGACTCGCCGGGAACATGCTAGTTGGTCATATACCAGACGTCAGATGGCAGTTCCCTGGTGACATGTGTACAGGTTAGTTCATCGACCTGGGGATCGTCATTTGTCTCGTGTGAGTTCCCACTGTACTTTGATTACTACCCTACCACGGCTCAAAGGAGTTGTGCAAACAGGTTTTAGTTGGGTACAGTCCCGAGCCACATGGAGGCAGTGAGCGTATCTTCAGGGGTTCGTCTCTCCCGGTATTGGGGGTGAGGTCGTGCTGTGTCTAGGAGAGCCATTACACGAAGCCCTCGGCCGAGGCAAGGAGATTTACTGGTAGGTATTCCAGTAGTATCTCAGGGTGTTCTGGGCTACACTCCGACACGACTTGTACCGCTTTTGGGGGTCTGACTTTTACCAACCCCCTAGGCCTGTCATGCGATGCTCATAGACGAACGGACCGGACTGTACGGATATTGTCACTGACAGGCTCAGTAGGGAGTCAGGCTGAGTTCGCTCACAGACGTCCCTTTTGGTCAATACCTGGTAGCCCGTTATGTATTGGCTTATACCTCTAACGTGCTAGTGGTTAAATCCACAACCAAGGTGTTGATGAGTCTTTAGAGTCCCCCACATTCAGTTACTCAGCTTTCGGGCGAAAGGTTGTAGAGGCCGTATGGAGATATGGCAAGGTCCGATCAGATACGTGCGGTATTGCACGGATCAGGATCGGACAGTTCGTACTATAGGCCGTATGGTTATATGGCAGGGTTCGATCTGATATGTGCGGTATTGCACGGATCAGGATCGGACGAAAATTACTAGCCGGCTTTGGTATAAGCCGGATCCTAGTATAGTACAGTGTAGATTTTGTCTCATTTCATTTGTATTTCGGTCGAAATACAGATGCGGGTGTGTATGCACAGTATCGGGGTTTTCCTGTAATTTATTACGGGACCAGTTTTCTGGAGTTGCCAGTTTGCTTTCCGTTTCGGCCGATTTCCATTGTTCCGTTCATTGGACGAAGATTGGTGGAGGAGGGCTTATTTGCATTGTTGCAAATAAGTATTTGTGGAGGGGGTATTTGCTTATATTTGTATCATGATGGTTTCATGATGGAGCCCATCCCTTGACTTTTCTTATGTTCATGATTGCTTGACTTTGTTGATGGGTTATGATGATTGTTTTGGTGTGTTGGTTTTACTAGTAATCATTTCCACACATCATAACTCCACACTCTCTCTCTCTTGCATTATGATATACCCTCCCCTTGGCTTTTTCTCTCTCTTGCTCTTGCATTGTTTGGCCGGCCATATGGGAGGGGGGGGCTGTCCAAAATATTGAGGTGGGGAAATGTTGTTCATTTCATGCACCAAAGTTCTCCAAGCTCCTCCATATACTTCTTGTTCAATCCCTCCACCAAATGGCACCTCCATGAACCCCAAATGAGACACGATCCTCTACTACATATTCTACAGCGAACCTTGGGCACGTCGAGTAGCCGGCTTCGTGCCCGAGTTGCCTCGGCATTGAGGTGGGAGCCCGTAAAAGAAGTAGGCGATGTGGTGCACTTCCGGCGACGAGGAGGAGACGGGACATTCCGTAGGAAATCGGGACGATGACGAGAAGACCGGAGGACTTAGATCGTCGGTATATCTCTATTCCCTTTCTGGTAGATAGCTAGGACTAGTTAGTGGTTCGATCCGGGTATTAGTGCGCGGCGGTTTGCCAGTTCAAGTAAAATTAAAGTTTATCACCGCTTCCGCATTTGGCCGTCGGATTGACGGCCGGAGCGCCGCCGTGCACTTACACGTGCGACTTTGTTGACTATGTTAAGGGTCGTGCGGGTGGGTTTAATTCAATCGGGAAATGTCGGGTTGAACTTGACTAGCACTTATGATTTGTTGACTATGTTAAGGTCATATAGCTGCTAGGGGCAAAATATTATCGCGAATTTCAAGTGTTGAAATTTGCAATGAGATTGCATACCTACTATGAGATAGTTGGATCCCGATACCCGCTGTGAGTAAGAGTTACTCCTGGGAGAGTTTTATACATTACAATTAGCCGATCAAGTAGGTGTCTAGAAAGGTGTTAATGAGGTTACGCCTCTGGGAAAACGAGGTTTACATTAATTAGGTTCGTGCGAAAGCACGGGGCACCTCCCTCAAAGTACCGACACTGGCCTGGCTGAAAGATTGGCGAACTTGTAGTGTGTAATTAATCCCGGCTAGTCTTACCTTTTAGGGTTTGAAGGAAGATTTGATAAAAAGCAGTGGGAGCCATCCTGATTAGATAAAATAAAACCAATCTATTCTTGCAAGAGCGCACGCTGAGTGTTTTCTTCTCTCTCTCCAGGTAGCGACCATATCACGCCTTAATCAGGATAATAATACGGAATATTGACCGAACCCGCTTGTTATACTGAGCTGGGGAACGTTGGTCCCGCTCCAACTTATAATTGTTATAAGACAGAGCAGGAAATTGGGGAATACCAGATTTCCCGTGCCGCCCAAACGAAGAGAGTGCATGCTGATGCATCATCTTCGGGTGTGTTCGTTACAAAGAACTGTTTCTCTGTATCCTCTACATCCTGGGTATATGATACCGGATCAGGATCCCAGATATGTAATCTGTTACATAGGGCTACAGAAAGGTAGAGGACTGAGAACGGGTGATAAGTTTCATGAGGCAGAAAACGGGGCAAGTGTTGTAGCCAAGTCTGTTGGTCACTGTCACCCTGTATTACCAATACATTGATTCTGAACGAATGTTATTAGATACCGAACCTGATATACAAAATCATATCAGTCTCTTTATTAGTAAAGAAATGATAAAATTTTGTATTGTTGGATAATGTTTTGAACATTTCCTATATCAAAAGTTGATCGGTTCAGGCACGTTATCTACAAGCATTGATGTTCTAAATCAAACTACAGTTCTTAGTATACACAACACACACAAGAGGAAGAGTTCAGAAATGAACGAATCCTTCTTGAGGCATTGTAGACTAGGTCATATCAATGCGATCCGACTGGCTGAAGTTACATTTTAGATGCATATTTAAATCAGTTTGAATTTACATCTTGTGAAACTTGCCAGTCATGTCACAGAGATAAGACGACCATAGCTCCGTTTACTGGAAACAGAGAAAGAGTTAGTGAACTCTTGGGATGATACATGTTGATGTATGTAAGGTCCCCTGTCTACACATGCCAAGACTGGTTCTTTGTGCTTCATTACATTCTCTGATGATCTTTCGAGATTCAGACCTATGTTCCTGTTGAAACATGAGTCCGAACGTTTTGAGATATTCACAGAATATAAGCGAGAAGTAGAGAACCAATACGGGTATAAGTATTATGTCCTTTGATGAGATCAAGGAGGAGAATACTTGAGCACGAAATTCTTGGACTTTTCTAAAGGAGAATGAGATTCTCTCTCAGAATTACTCCTCCGTATACACCATAGCACGATGGTATATCGGGGCGGAGCAGATACACCCTATTTGGTATGGTGTGCTCTATGATGAGTACTACTGAGTCACCTATTTCCTTTTGGGTGTTATGCGCTTGAGAAGCTGCATACCTATTGAATAGGGTTCAAATCAAATCAGTTGCCTACCACTTCATATTTGATATGATAAGGGAAGAGCCCATATCTTAAGTTGGTTAAGATTTGGGGTTGTCCGGGCTTTGTCTAAAAGCATAATCCGGACAAGCTCGAGGCAAGGTCAGTTATGTACAACTGGAAAGGTTCCAGCTATACAAACTACAGCTGATGATTTGATAGAACCAAATGGATTCAGTAGATTCCAACGAACCTCGGCCTCTCCGCCGATCTAGTAGGGTTCCTCACCCACCTGAGAGATACTTCGGTTTCTCTATGACAGTGGGAGCGAGGATTGCATCATGAGATGATGACCCAACTAGTTTCGAGCTGGCCATCGAGAGTAAGACTATGTAAGAATGGCTGGATGCTTAGTGATCTGAGATGGAATCCATATACACCAACAAAGTATGGACTTTGGTTGCTATATCTGAAGGGTTAAATCCCCATCAGGAGCAAGTATATCTTGAGAAGATTACTTGGTGTGCATGGAAAAGTTGAGACTTTCAAAGCTAGACTTGTTAAAGGTTTGCATCATTGACCAGGTGTGGATCATGATGAAACTTTTTCTAAGGATCTATGCTTAAGTCCATCCAGATCCTACTTGCCACGGCTACATACCATGACTACGATATCTGGTGGTTGGGTGTCATGACAGCTTTTCTAAATGATGTTTTAGAAGAGGGAGTCTATAAGTACACAGCCAGAGAGCCTCGTAAACAGTGGGAGCAGCGGAAACGTGTGCAAGATGCTTTATAGGATAAAGCAGGCATCGCGGAGTTGGAATGTCTGTTTTGATGAAGTAGTCAAAGAGTTTGACATCATCAAAATGGTAGATGAACCTTGTATAAACAAAAAGGTAGTAGGGAGTATGGTGACGATCCTCGTAGAGTACATGGATGACATACTCTTGATAGGGAAGTAGTTTCCTATGCTACGCTCGATCAATCTCCGATTATCACAAAGATTCTCCATATAGGATCAAAGTGATACCTCCTAAATCCTGAGTTTTGGATCTATGAGATAGATTTAATTGGATGTTAGGATTCTCACAGTTGTAGTGAGATAGTATCAATTGATCCTGGGGAGAATCACTGGAAGTGTTCCAGGGTGATAAAGACGACTGAATGTCAGTCACAGGCATTGTCTTTACCCTAAGTAAAGGGACGGTATGTTGGAAGAGTTCCAAGATAGATACCGTGGCATACTAGACGATAAAGGCAGGATACATCGCTACTTAAGGTGCTACCAAAGAGGCAGTCTGGGTGTATATTGGTTCATGAGATGAACTACGTTCCAACCATTGTGAGACAATGGAGTTATGGCTTATGCCAAGGAACGTCCGTCCCATCAGTGATCCAGATATATTCTAAGGCAGTGTCACCTGATCATGGAGATGGTTGATCTCCAGGGAGATCGAGGTCAGGAGAGTAGACTCAGAGGACAACACAGCGGATCCACTCACAAAGGCCTGTTCCCAGAGAGAGACTTTTATGGGATGGTTGAGTATGAGATACTGCAACCACTGCTATCAGATGGCCCTAGTGCAAGTGGGAGATTGTTAGTTATATGTATGCCCTAGAGGCCATTACTATACATAGGATGTATATTGTAGTGGATGCTGGGACATATATAGGGAAGACTTTCTTGCTCGACATGATAGTATGCTATCTGGTTACTCTTTACCTTAACGTGTATACTGATTGTCTCTCTGTTACATGTTGGTAAAGCTTTAGGATGTGTACTTGACTACCTGGACTGTGATGCGGATCATACTAGTGGGGACAGGTAGTCCATAAGTACATCCTTCAAAGTCCCTAGTCGTGGGTGTATCGAGATGGGGCATCGATATACCAGAGTAGACTAGCGTGTACCTTCTCGACCCATACAGATGGGCGATGGATGATCCCATATCCATCGGTGTTTGACATCAGAGATGATATACGGGTGCTCAGTAGAGACTGGGTACACTGGACGGACTCTCCGAGAACTCCCAGATGGTATTATACCTTACGTCAGATGGTAGTTCTCTGGTGACACTGGTACAGAGTAGTCTGTTGACCCGAGATCGTCATAGAGTCTTGTGTGGTTCCCACTGTGCTTTGATTTCCATCTTACCACGTCCAAGAGGGCGTGCAAAACGGTGGTTTTTGGGTACAGTCCCGAGTCACATGGAGGCAATGAGCGATACGAGGGGATTCGTCTCTCCCGGTATAGGGGGTTGATGTTGCGCTGTGTTCGATTGGCTATAACAGGAAATCCCTGGCCAGGGTTGCTGAGATTTACTGGTAAGTGTTACCAGTAGTTTCTCGAATTGTTATAGACCTCATATCGACAAGACTTATCGAGCTATTGGGGTCTGACGTTTACCACCCCTAGGCGAGATTTGCGACATATCAGACGATCAGACCGGACTGTACGGTAGTGTTACTGGTTGGATTCACTGGAGTGTGAGCGGGCTTGCTCGTCGATCTTCAGATCGCTCAATACCCGGGTGGCCGTTACGTTTAGCAGACCGCTTGCGGCTTGTGGGTGTTTGATATGATCATCATCTGCTGCCGGCGTATTGACGAGTCTTTAGAGTCCTACACAGAGGTTTCCTGGCTCAAGCGAAACGAAATAGGAGCGCATATGAGATATGTGCGGGACCGAGAATAATCCGTGTATATGATACCGTATTCTATTCTCGCGATGAATGTGTCGAATGGTTGTATGCGATATAACCTAGTTATCGAATCAAGGATTGATTCGATAAGCCGATACATTGTATACTAGTCGGTTGTGTGCGGCATGACCGGATCATTGAATCAAGTGTTGATTTAATGATTTAACGCATAATTATATATTTGATATATTACTTTGCATTAACTAGTATTGGTTCACTTTAAATGGATTTTCTCACTTGGTTTGTGCACATTGTATATGTGATATATTTTTGTGCACTTGTATGTATCATGTTTGATGATGCATGCTAACTTGTGTTTTGTGTAAAGTTTAAACCATGGTTATGTAATGGTTAGGGTTTTCATTTTCATATATATTTATTTATTTGTTTATTCATATTGGAAAATGATAAGCATAATGCAAAATGGTGGCTTTCTTTGGAAGCTTGTTGAAGCTTCATGAAGACTTTGACCAAGTGACCATTTTGTCTCATGCTTAACCCTAACCATTCCATTCAACCATGATTAACTCTCTACACTTCACCATGGTTAGATTATGATAAGCATTCTTTTTATTTTCTATTTGAAAAATAACTTATCATAACAATATTCATCTTCTTCATCTTCTTCTTCCTTGAAGAAGCTTGCTTCATCAATGGTGGATTGATGAAACAAGTGACAAATCCAATTCTAAAGTCTACCCACTTCCTATTTCTTCATCCTCTACCTCTTGCCAAGTAGTAGAGTGTGTTTTCTTCACAAGTTTCATGACTTGGTGAAGTGAGAGCTTGATCTTGCGATGCTTCGACGTAGATCATCTTCGGCATGGACATCGACGACCTAGCTCGCCATTTCTCCGACGAAGCCGACGCTAGAGCCCGGGAATTCATTTGGACAGCGAGGGGACTTCGTTGCGGAGCTATGGAGGTGGAGCACCGGATCTACAAAGGTTGTATTTCCGTATTCTCTTAGTTAAGTATTCACTAGTTTGCTTTTCGCCTAGACATCTAGCCAACGATCCGTAGTTTAGGGTTTCTCGGCACCGTAAAATTTTAAATTGGCATGGTTGATGCCTTGTGAGACCTCTTGGGAGTGCCTAGGAACCCTACAATCCGAAGAAAAGGGAGCGACCGAGCAAACGGCTCTGCAAGTAGAAGACCAGGAAAAGGTTGAGGATTGGAGAGAAGTCTTTATAGACTACTTCAAATCTCATCGAACACCTGAAGATGCATCCTCGAAACATCAGCTCATGAAGCGAGCCCTATCCTTCGCCTTCGTCAACGACACTCTGTACAAGAGGTCATTTGATTCTCTGTGGTTAAGATGCCTGGGATCTGAAGAAGCAAAAAGTGTCGTCCAAGAAACTCACGACGGACTCTGTGGTTCTCACCAAGCCGACCCGAAGATGAAGCTGAAGATCAAAAGGATGGGCTACTATTGGCCCACGATGATCCAGGACTGCCTCGAATATGCGAAGCAATTCCACTCATGCCAGATTCATGGGGACTTTATCCATAGCATCCAAATCCGTTACACCCGACAGTGGCTAGCTGGCCGTTCGAAATGTGGGGAACTGACATAATCGGCCCCATCGAGCCAGTATCGTCCAGAGGACATCGATTCATTTTGGCGACGACTGATTACTTCTCCAAATGGGCAGAAGCAATATCGCTGAGGGAAGTGAAGACGGAGAATATCCTCCATTTCTTCAAAACGCACGTCATTTATCGGTTTGGAACTCCTAGACGGATCATCTCCGATAACGGGCCAGCCTACAGAAGCCACAAGATCAGCCGCTTCGCACAACAGCACAACATATACTGGAGATACTCCTCAGTTTATAATCCCCGATCTAACGGTCTAGCTGAGGCTTTCAACAAGACTCTGAAGAAGACGGTGTCCCGAAATAAAAAGGACCGGCACGAGAGACTGCACGAAGCTCTCTGGGCGTATTGAACTACGTTCAAGATGGCTACGAACACAACACCCTACGCATTGGTATTCGGTACAGAAGCTGTACTCCCCCTCGAGCTAGAGTTACCCTCTCTACGAGTAGCAGTTCATTACGAGCTGACGGACGAAGAGAACGCTCACCTTCGGCTTGAGGAGCTCGACGCCCTTGATGAAACCCGGCTCCTGGCGCAGCAAAATCTGGAAGCTTATAAAGCAAAGATGACGCGCTCATATGAAAGATTGATCAGGCCGAGGACATTCCACCAAGACGAACTCGTGCTAGTGGTCAAAAGACCTATGATCCCCAATCGCGCCAAGCGGGGAAAATTCGAGCCGAACTATGAAGGCCTGTACATTATAGACAAGGTTTACCAAGGTGGAGTCTATCTACTCATGGACATGCATGGCGAAAGGCCCTTCAGGCCAATAAATGGTCGCTTCCTGAAGAAATACTACGCCTAACGAGTCACGGCCTAGGTCAATGATAGACGACGACGACTATGTCCGCTCGATATCTTCCTAAGCCTAAACTCTGTAAGTAGAAACGGGCCTTCTTCAACAACCGACCGAAACGTCCTTAAACTAACATCAGATCATTATGTCCTAAAACCAGCTGTTTACCGAGATGTCAATAAATTACGGTGGATTGCAGCATCCCAAAGTTAAAACAAAAAAAAAGAAAAAAAGAAGAGAAAACGGTATGTCCATAAGCAAAATGGGCACGGATGAAAAGCCGAAAGGGCTCCGTGAGTAAAAACAGCAGGGCTACCGGCGAGTCTTGTAAAAACCCGAAAGGGCGCAACCTCATTAGAATAAAAAAAAGAGAAACGGTATGTTCATAAGCAAAAAAGGCACGGATGAAAACCCGGAAGGGCTCCGTGAGTAAAAACAGCAGGGCTACCGGCGAGTTTTGTGAAAACCCGAAAGGGCGCAATCTCGTTAAAAGACACTTGCAAGGTCCTCTCGACTTTGTAAGGAGAAACCACCTGCGTGAGATCCTTACGACTCACAAGGGAGCAACACACTTAGGGATCCCCACGATCCTTAGGGAGAAACTACACTTGCGAGATCCTCACGACTCGTAAGGAGAGTCCTCTAATGGGACCCTCACGGCTCATAAGATTCAAAAGTCTTAAGTTACAGAGATCTGAACCTGTTCTTAAGCAGCCCCTACAACCTCCAATACTGCCCTACAAGCGGCTCAGTGTTGACCCTTGTATACAATCCACGGGCGCGAATAAACATTTCCCTAACAAAGTCCCACCCATGACTAGGGATGTGTTCGCACGGTGAAAAAACCCTTGTGAGTCCTCTCGACTTATAAGGAGAAAACACTCTTGTAAGATCCTTACAACTTATAAGAGAACATACACTTAGGAGTCCTCACGATTCCTAAGGAGAAAACACACCTATGAGATCCTCATGACTTGTAGGGAGAAATACCTTTGTGAGACCCTTACGGCTCATGAAGTCAAAAGCCTTAGTCGACATGATCCTAACCCTGTCCGCTAAGCCACCGTTGTTCGATATCGACAGAGGTAAATGATGATTCAATCCTGGCAATATCCCAGTTGTCGCGGTGCTGAGGCCGAAATCGGTGTCTAATCCTAAGCTTGCGGCAAAAAGCTAGCGAGCCACACATGCATACGAAATAGCCGAAATAATAGGGCAACTTGCAACAAAAGCAGCAAGTAAAAAAAAAAGGTATGCATGGAAAATAGACAAAATAATTGGACAACTCGCAATAAAAAACAGCGAGTAAAAATAAAAGAAATAGTCGAAATGATTAGGCACCGCAAAAAATAGCCGAAATGATTGGGCAATCGCGACCTTCGCGATATAAAAAGCTGAAATGATAGAGCATCGCGGAAAGAAATAAAATAGAAATAAAAATGAAATTTATGCCCTACAGGTGATATCACAGCAGTCCCTGTATACAATCCAGGGGCGTAAATAAAGAAGGAATCACACTCCTCCTCCCCAGGTTTCATCAGAAGAAGAAGCCAAATCTCGACGGTTCGCAGATAGCCTGGAGATCAACTCAACATTCGTCTCATTACAATAGACACAATAACAAGCAAAGCAGAACAGCGGCAACTCCCAGTTCCATGATTCGGCGGTGCACAGATAACCAAGAGTCACACCTCGACTCCATGAAATGCGGATAAAGTCAACCCTTCCTGGTTACGTGGAACGCGGCTTACGTCAATCCTGACCCCGTGGGAAACATCCACAGCGGAGCCTGGTCCTCGCCGAACACGGCAGTGAACCCGTGGGAAGCATCCAGAGCAAAATTCCTAGCTACGTGGAACGCGGCTTATGTCAATCCTGACCCCGTGGGAAATGTCCAGAGCGGATCCTGGTCCTCGCAGAACATGGCAGTGAACCCGTGTGAAGCATCCAGAGCGGAGCCTAGTCCTCGCCGAATACGGCAGTGAACCTGTGGGAAGCATCTAGAGCAAAATTCTTGGTTACGTGAAACGCGGCAGTGAACCCGTGTGCAACATCCAGAGCGGATCCTGGTCCTCGCAGAGCACGGCAGTGAACCCGTGTGAAGCATCCAGAGCGGAGCTATAGCGCCTTGAAAAGTCGTTTTGGTGTTTTCCCGAAAATCGGTGAAAATTTGGTATTTTTCCGTAAATCGTCTTTTTTGTTATTTTGCAGTTTAGGACTAATTATACCTAATTTGGATAGGTAATTGCTAGTTTTTAGTAGCAAATGAGTTACTTATGAAATTCTGGTCGTTTAAAATTTTCCCTAATTTTTCAATTTTTAATATTATTTTAAGCCGGTAAGAAAATACATTAAATTAGCGATAAATACAAATTTAAATGGGATAAATTTAAGCTTTAAAATCATATTAATTAAAATCTAGTTGTAATATAATTTTTTTAGTATTTTATTTCAAGTTTTAATTAATTTATATTATGGAAAACGAAATTTATTGAATTTTAAGCTAAAACTTGCAATTTTGGACTTGTGGGGGGTCTTTTTGCATAGAATTTCTTAGTAAAATCTCTCTCACTCACTCCCTTCCTCTAGGCTGGCCCCACCATCATCAGGTCCAGAAATTTCCTTGCCTCTTTGACTTTTATTCTTGTTTGGAAATGGTATGAAAAGGATTAAAATATTGTAATTTAGAGTACGGTGTACTTGTGAATGGAATGGGCTTTGACTTGGAGAAAATTCTACAATCCCACACCATTCTCCCCCACTCCCTTCCCACTTGGCCGAGACAACCAGCAGCAGCCCCCTTTTCTTTTTCCCCAAATTCTTCATCTCCTTTTTGCTTCAATTTCATCCAAAAATCCACCGAAATTCCTAATTTTCTTCACAAATTCAACACAAAACCTTATTCTATCTCTTTTCAAGCCCAAATTGGTTTAAATCTTGGAGAAAGGAGGTGTCTTGGGAGGCTTGAGCAAGCTTAGGAATGAACTTTTGAGGTATAACTTCTAATCAAATGGTTAAATTGTAGTTAAAGTGTGCTAATTAGGACTAGCATGTTGTGTTAGTATTAAAATTTTAGCTAAATCCCAATCTAGTTTTTTTTAGTTCATGTCTTGAATTTTAGTTAGGGTTTAGAAAACCATTATTAGGTTAATTAATTTATTTTGCTATCTAGTGTTTTGCTAACCTAAATCTAAGAGGTTAACTTGTTATTGGGTTTCAAATTAGTGTTAGTTTAAGTTTTTCTAGTTTGGATTTTGATTGCAATTGCTATTGATAAAAATCAAGAAAGGGTTTGGTTGTGGAATATAGGTTTTGAAGCATGGTTAATGTGTTGAAATTTTGTGTAGTGGCTATCTAATGGTGTGACTTGGGTGATTATGCTAGATTGTTGTCCTTTTTATCGCAAAACGGCGATGTTGCGCCGATTTTTGGAATGTTTGTGCTTACTAGTTTTGTTATAAAATTATGTGATGAATTATTTTTGATATCTTGATGATTGTGTTGGCTTATCCTATGACATTTAGGATGTGTGAGTGCGGATTTTTGAGTGATCGGGTTTTAGCTTTGCCGGGCGACCAAATCGACGATTTTAGTTAGTTTTTGCGATTTTCGCGTGTGTTCCGCGCACCTTATGCACGTTGTACCTAGCTTATGAACGTTTGTATTTTCGTTTGGCATTTGCGTCGTTTCATGGTATGTAACCTTATGTTTGGTATTGATGTAAATTCCAGGTTCGGTCGCGGAGACGTCAGATGCGGCACGAAAGAGGAAAGCGGTGGTTGGATGTGACTAGCTAGGGATTCCGGTGAGTAGATGTAACATCTACGGGGGACTATAGTTGGACGGCGCAAGACGCCCGATAGTTTTAGTAGCTTAAAAAGATTCTTAGTAATGTTAGTACTTAGGGGTGTAATACTTGTATGATTATTTGCTACATTCATGCCATATATTGACATACATATGCGAACCCATTCTATAGGACACCTGCACCATTGCCAGGGTTTTTATATGCAGCACGAGCACTATTCATGCTTACACCCACGCCCTGGCAATTGCCATGCCACCACACTAGATAACCTATAAATTGAAACCTTTTACTATAATTGATACTTAAACTTATGCTATTGCCTTTAATTCCTTAAAATGAAATCGTAGGATTGCTATTCATGTGCATGTACCTCATCATATTATTTGTTCATGCCTAGTCTATTAATCACACATCGCAACTTGATTATTGATACCATATGCATTCATTATCATTGACATATGCACTTATGAGGATTTCTTGAGATTTTATGATATTTCTGGATTTCGGGGGAAAGCCGCAAAATTTCTAAACTTACTAGATTTTTTAATATGTAAATTGCGGTTTTCTAGTGATGTAAGTGTCGTACACCATGAGTTTGCTGTGGTTTTTGAGACCCGTTTCGAGGAGTTGGATGAACCATCTTGGGTACATGGTGGGCCCGGTAAGGTACCCCGGGGCAAGAAGCTCGTGGTGCTGACGATGAGCCTGGCAGGGGACGGATTACCTACCGGTGAATGTTTGGCACGGCGGATATCCAGAGGATACCGACCGTGGCCGCGAGATGATGAGATATTGATATTGAGATGGGTCAGCCGGATGGCTGAGGCCAGAGATACTATGACATGGATATATGAGATTTGTGATAGTTTTGAGGTGTCGTTGCTGGACACAGGTTCTTTTTGATTCTATTGGTATTGTGCTGGTATTTTAAAAGAGATTCCTAAAGGAAAAACATGATTCTTATACTTACACATTCAGATCATGAGTTGATTCGCATTGCATTCATATCTGCTAGTATATTCATATTGCATACATACCTGCTATTATGTCCTGCCTTACCTGTATTTTAGATGCTAGGATGCTTGTGTGCATGCATTCGATAGCCTGTGTAGATGTTATTTATTACTCACGAGTTGGCAACTCAACCCCGTTGTGCCACAGCCTTTTGCAGGTCCGCTCCGTCAGTACAGTAGCGGCGGGCGCACTTGCTTCTTTTGCCCCTTTTGCCTGGACTCGAGGTTTTGCTCTTAGGTGGGTTATATTATTATTTTTGCACCACCTTGTATATTCTTTGTATCTAGTGTACTCCATCTACTGTATCTACCATTATTGTTGTATATTGACCTAGAGATGAGACTGTGAGATTTGTGGACTTTTTATGCTGTATTTTGGGGTCGAGCTCACTTGAGTCGACATGCTGTTTTTCTCATGCTTCTTTATGATTATTTTGCATGTTGTTGTTTTATATTGCGTGGGATTTGTGACCGCCTTGTGGCGAAGAGCTAGCTCCTGCTTGGGGATGCTTTATTTGTTGGATTTATATATATTCTTGTTGTACCCATTTTGAGGGCCAGTATTTACGAAGGAGACTCTGCCGAAATTTTCGGAAAAATTGATATTGTTTTTAAAAAGGCTTGATATGACTCATTTGATAAACTCGCTTTCAATTGATTGGTTTTTCTTCACTCTTTTGCTTATTTGGTTTTGGTTTCTGGGCTTTGGCTTACTTATTTTACGGACGTCTTGAGACGTTTGGTAAACTTAAGTGCCAGTCACGTTCCGTACCGTGCGAGTCGTGACAAAGTTGGTATCAGAGCAATAGGTTTTACCTTTTTGAGTGTAGGATGACCCTTGGTAGATGGAGTAAGTGACTTAAGTAGGGTAACGTAGCGTGTGTATGTCCGCGGCATACTTGCGATACGGTACTCCGCCTAAGTGACTTTAGGATATACTTGCTTGAAATTCCTTCTTCAATTCCGTGTATCCTATGATTCTATTGCACTGTTCTTATTACCCCTTTTTCCTGTACCAGCCACTATGCCGCCGAAGGCTACAAGGGCACAGAGGGCTGCCGCCCGAGACGAGATTCGAGCTGGCTCGTCCGAGACTAGGACTGAGCAGGGTGGTATGCCTACGCCGCAGAGACAGACCGATCCACCTTCCCCAGGCCGTATGGATAGGCTTGAGACTGGTATGGAGGAGTTGCGACAGATGATGGGGAGTATGCAGGAGCTACGTCAGATGGTAGGATCCCTAGTTGCAGCCAGTCGTACACCGAGGCCGGATGACACACCTACTACATCCCAGACTACTATGATACCTGCTCCTACTACTACCGCCGTGACCATCCCGGTTTCACTACAGGATTTCATGAGGCTGAGACCTCCAGTATTCACCGGCACTGAGGCAGCGGAGGACCCACAGACGTTCCTTGACAGTTTAGCCAGGATCTGTCGTTCGCTGAGATGTTCGGATGATCGATGGGTAGAGCTTGCGAGTTTCCGACTAGAGGGTCTCGCGCAGACATGGTGGGAGTCAGTCTTGAGAGGTCGAGCTGTAGGTCTACCGCCTATGACTTGGGCCGAGTTTACAGCGGTCTTTCTAGCTCGTTTCCTCCCAGAGAGCGTTCGTGACGCCAGAGCTCATAGCTTCGAGGCCTTAGTCAAGACACCTGGGATGACGGTGTCTGAGTATGACATCCAGTTTACACAGTTATCCCGATATGCTCCGTATTTGGTGGATACCGAAGAGAAGATGGTGAAGAGGTTCGTACAGGGACTTGATGCCCAGCTATATCTTGCCATTGGCGCCCAGCACTACGACACTTATTCAGCTGCTATGGATACGACATTAAGGATAAAGGCACGCATATCACAGACTTCGGCCGTTTCTGGGCCGAAGAGGATTCGCACCGATGTACCGTCTCAGAGGCAGCGCGCCAGATTCTTTCCGAGAGATAGGCCTGGCAGAGGATTTGGACAGAGACAGTTATATGGTTCATATCCCCAGGGACAGCAGCCGTCGCCAGGTTGTTTTGGGTGCGGGAGTCCGCACCATCTTGTCAGAGACTGTCCGGCGAGACGACAGGGAGCGGCGACCGTTCCGCATGTGACCCTACCACCATCACCACCCCCTCCTCAGAGAGCCCTACTTCCTACCATAGGCGATGCTCCACGCCAGTTAGGTGCACCCAGAGGCCATGGACGCGGCGGTCCTGTTTAGAGAGGACGAGGAGGCAGAGGCCGAGGTCGAGGTCAGCCCGCTATCGGTGGAGGACAGGCCCGAGTATTTGCTTTGACATCGCAGGATGCGCAGGCATCCAACGCCGTTGTGACAGGTATCTTATCCGTATGTTCTTTCGACGCACAGGTATTATTCGACCCAGGTTCCACACATTCGTACGTCTCTACACACTTTGCACCGATGTTGGGCCGTGAGTCGTCGTCGTTAGATCATCCGCTTGTTGTTGTTACTCCGGTAGGCGAGTCGTTTGTCGCTCGTTTTGTATTTCGATTGTGTTCCGTTCGTATCGGGGAGAGGGATTCATCGGTTGATTTGATTCTCCTCGATATGTTGGACTTTGATGTGCTTCTGGGCATGGATTGGCTAGCCACTTGTTATGCTTCGGTGGACTGCCGTGAGAAGGCTGTCAGATTTAGCTTTCCGGGAGAGCCAGTCCTTGTTATTCAGGGAGACCGCAGTGTCACCCTTCCCAGCTTAATTTCGTCTCTTCGCGCTGGTCAGCTCTTGCGGAAGGGATGTCAGGGATTCTTAGCGTATATTTGTGATACTCGAGCTGCAGAGGTTCCTTTAGACCGGGTCCCGGTTGTTTGTGAGTTCCCTGATGTTTTCCCTGATGAGCTACCTGGGCTACCACCTGAGCGCGACGTTGAGTTCTGCATCGATTTGATTCCCGGCTCGGGGCCTATTTCTATACCGCCTTATCGGATGGCCCCGGCAGAGCTTCGAGAGCTGAAGGATCAGTTGCAGGATTTGTTAGATAAGGAGCTTATTTGACCTAGTGTTTCTCCGTGGGGTGCTCCGGTCCTGTTTGTCAAGAAGAAGGATGGAAGTTTGCGCTTATGTATCGAGTACCGCCAGCTGAACAAGGTTACCGTGCGGAACAGATATCCGTTGCCACGCATTGATGATTTGTTCGACCAGCTTCAGGGTGCGGGGTATTTTTCGAGGATCGACTTGCGATCAGGATACCATCAGCCGCGAGTTCGACAGGAGGATATACCGAGGACAGCTTTCCGCATGCGCTACGGCCACTATGAGTTTTTGGTGATGTCGTTCGGACTCACCAACGCCCCAGCAGCATTCATGGATTTGATGAACCGTACATTCAGGCCGTATCTTGACTTGTTCATCATCGTGTTTATCGACGATATCTTGGTGTACTCCTGGAGCAGAGAGGAGCACGAGCAGCACTTGCGGATTACGTTACAGACTCTGAGGGAGCACCAGCTGTTCACAAAGTTCTCCAAGTGTGCATTCTGGCTGGACAGCGTCGGATTCTTGGGTCACGTGATTACGAGAGACGGCATATATGTAGACCCGAAGAAGATTGAGGCTGTTCAGCAGTGGCCCCGACCTACATCGGTTACTGAGATCCGTAGTTTTCTAGGCCTGGCAGGCTACTACAGGCGTTTTGTTCAGGACTTCTCCCGTATAGCTGCACCTTTGACCGGTTTGACCCGGAAGGGAGTTCATTTTGTTTGGACAGAGGAGTGCGAGCGCAGTTTTCAGCAGCTACGGACTTGTTTGACTACGGCGCCGGTATTATCTTTGCCTTCGGGATCAGGCGGATTTATGGTCTACTGTGATGCTTCGCGAGTAGGGTTAGGATGCGTATTGATTCAGCATGGCCGGGTGATCGCATATGCTTCTCGGCAGTTAAAGAAGCATGAACAGAACTACCCCACTCACGATTTGGAGATGGCTGCAGTGGTCTTTGCACTGAAGATTTGGCGACATTACCTATATGGCGAGTCGTGCCAAATATTCACAGACCACAAGAGCTTAAAGTACATATTTCAGCAGCGAGACCTAAACCTCAGACAGCGTCGTTGGATGGAGTTGGTGAAAGACTACGACTGCGAGATCTTATATCACCCAGGCAAGGCGAATGTTGTGGCAGATGCTTTGAGCAGGCGGCCCGGGGGTAGTCTATCCTTTTTGCGCGCAGTGCATAGGCAGTCGTCAGCAGATTGGCAGATTTTATGCGACAGTCGAGTTGAGTTCGAGTTCACTCAGACAGGGGATAGCTCGCGCATGTTCGTGCACGCCCACAGTTGCTTGACCGTATATATGAGGCACGGCGTAGAGACGACCGTTGCTCAGAGATCATGGCACAGATGGGACAGGGCAGATTTTCCGAGTTCGTGATTGATGATCAGGGGATTTTACGTTATGGATCTAGACTGTGCGTACCAGATGCTGATGGATTGCGGCGCGACATTCTTGAGGAGGCACACCGATCAGTGTATAGTGTCCACCCCGGTTCCACCAAGATGTACCATGATATGAGAGAGACCTACTGGTGGGACGGGATGAAGAGGGACATCGCGGAGTTCGTATCGAGATGCCTGACTTGTCAGCAAGTCAAGGCCGAGCACCAGAGGCCTGCAGGAGAGCTACAGCCGTTACCCATTCCGGAGTGGCCAGGACCAGTCGAGGGTATGACTCCATCTGGGTGATCGTAGATCGATTGACGAATGCGGCTCACTTCCTGCCAGTGAAGACCACTTTCAGCTTCGCTCAGTATGCCCAGCTTTACATCGACGAGATCATGCGGTTGCATGGCGTACCGACTTGTATCGTGTCAGATCGAGGCACCCAGTTCACCAGCCGACTTTGGCAGAGACTTCAGGAGGCTTTGGGCACTCGTTTGAGCTTCAGCACAGCGTTTCACCCGCAGACCGACGGACAGTCAGAGCGGACCATTCAGACTCTTGAGGACATGCTCAGAGCATGCGTTTTAGACTTCGGCGGTAGCTGGGATCGTCATTTACCGTTAGTGGAGTTCTCTTACAACAACAGCTTCCAGGATACTATTCAGATGGCACCTTTCGAGGCATTGTATGGGAGGAGATGCAGATCGCCCGTTTGTTGGACAGAGCTCAGCGAGAGCAGTATACTGGGGCCGCAGCTTGTTGAGGAGACGACAGCGAAGATACAGTTGATTCTAGACCGGATGAGAGCGGCTCAGAGCAGGCAGAAATCGTATGCAGACAGGCGCCGTCACAGGCTAGAGTTCACAGTTGGCGATCATGTTTTTCTGATGGTCTCTCCGATGAAGGGCGTGATGCGATTTGGGCGAAAAGGAAAGCTTAGTCCTAGATTTGTGGGTCCCTTCGAGATCCTCGAGCGGGTCGGCGCAGTTGCATATCGTTTGGCTCTTCCACCCAGCTTTCCCGATGTTCACCCCGTCTTCCATGTTTCGATGCTCCGCAAGTACCTTCACGACCCTTCGCATGTGATTCAGCACCCGACAGTCCAGCTTGAGCGTGACCTTTCTTTTGCAGAGCAGCCGGTGGCCATCCTGGATCGGCAGGTGAAGAAGTTGAGATCGAAGATTATACCAACCGTCAAGGTCCTTTGGCGTAGCCCGAGCAGCGAGGAGGTTACCTGGGAGACCGAGGGCGAGATGAGGAAGAAATATCCCCATCTTGTAACACCTTAGGATTTGTTTAGTGACTAAATATATTTAAATAATGGGTTTTAATAAAAAGTTTACCAAATTGTGTTTCAAATATTTTTCCTAATTTAATAAATATTTTTCTAAAATTTTCCTAGGCTTGCACACACATGTGCATGTAAACTAGTTTTTTTTAAATGAGTTTTTACCATGTTAAGTGACCATGGTGGGTTAATCTTGAGGATTAATCCTTTTGGGTTTTAATCAAGTTTAATTAGTTAATTAAAAGTTACTTTAATTTGAAATTGTAGTGGGTGTTGACTTGTGAGAGAGAGAGAGAGAGGGCATCATGGCTCAAGCCATGCTTGCCATTAATGAAGAGAGAGAGGAGGGTTGACAATTGGACCTTGGGTGTTTCCTCTCATTTCTTTGTTTTTCTCTCAAACACCCACACACTCACACACACACACTTACCTCAGCTCCAGAACCCCCCAGCAGCAGCAGCAACAGCAGCAAGCACAGCAGCAGCACCAAGCACAGCAGCAGTGGCAGCAAGAAGCAGCAGCAGCAGCAGCAAAGTTCAGCAGCAGCAGCAGTGAGCACCAACAGCAGCAACAGCAAGTGCAGCCCCTTCCCTTCACTTCTTCATCTTCCTGCAGCTCCCTAGGGTTAAGTGTGAGGTATATTTCCTAACTTGCTTCCCTAGTTTTCTTGGTTGGCGTAGATTTGCATCGGTTAATGGATTTTAGTGTGTTTTAGTGTGATATGGAGTGTTTAGTGGGAACCTTGTGCTAATGAGGTGTAAATTGGTTTCAGTAGGATAATTGAGGTTGTAGAGACCCTATTAGCTTAGCTTAACCCCTATTACACTAAAATACCACCAGTTTCCCTATTTGATGCAAATTGTCGTTTTTAAGCAAACTTGAGCTTTTCTGGATCTACTTTTGACCCGATGAGATCTGAGTGAAATTGAGAAGACTGTAGTATAGTGGTGATGTGCTGATACCCTAGGTTTAACCCGACCCCCTAACTGCTACAGTAGGCCGCCAATTTATTCGTTCTGGCCGCAATTTGCGGCCAGATGGGTAGGTTTTGGGTTGGTGTTTGGTCCTGTAGGTGTCTGCTAGTGTGTAGGGTGTTGTGATATATATAGTTTTGTAAGTTTAGCTCTGTGTAGAAATCTGGGACCAAATACCTATTTTGCCGTTTTTCTAAACCTTCGCGACACGCGTGATACGTGAGTAGGTTTGGGGTTTCTGCGTATCGCGACGCGTCAGGGTAGTTTCAGGCACGTGATCACACGTTTTAGCGTATCGCGCACACGCGCGATTGTTTTGCGACACGGGTTTCTAGTTGGACCGTAATGTCGCGTTTCTATGAATTTAAGCTTATGTGTGATATATGTTATGTGATTCTAGGTTCGCAGGCCAGTGAGACGGACGCTGCGAAGAAGGGCAAGAAAGTGGTTGGATACACTTAGCGCGAGACACGGTGAGTAGATTTCACATCTACGGGGATATCGCTCGCATGGCGTTATGCGTCAGGGCTGATAGGACTTTATTATTATATGTTGCATGTACCCCATAGACTGTCATCGCATATTGCATTCCCTGCTGTGTTTATATATATATATATGCTTAGAACTGATAGAACACCGCACTATTACTAACGGTCTATGTTGCACGGGCACTATTTGCATGCTACACACACACCGTTAGTAATTGCCATGCCACACTCACTGTAGAACTGCCCTGATTATATTGATGTAGTTTATCTTACATATGATTGGTGGTGATTTCCTGGAAATTGGGAGCCGCATGACATCTTTAAAAACGGAAACTATTTTTAAAAGTGGTTTTCCCCTTATACCCATATCATGGATTGATTTATATTGTACATCGCATTGGATTTATTATTGGTGTTGGATTTACATGTGATTTCTGGTTTTGAGGACCGTGGAAGTATTTAAGAAAAGATGCACTATTTTGAAAAACCCAGTACCTTGTGATATGATATTTTGGTGTGTCCACCACGCGTTTTCTCGGTGCTGAGACGTGTGCTTGAAACCTGATTCGAGGAGTGGATGTTCCGTTTGCGGGTTCGTGGTGGGCCAGGTATGGTTCCCCTCGGCGAGATGATCGATGGGTTTTGCCGATTGAGCCTGGAGGCGGGCGAGTACCTACCGGTGATTGGTTGGACCTGGCAGTTGTCCGGAAGATACTGACTAGAGTCGAGAGATGGATGCGGGATGATCCATGCTGCCGGGGCCGAGGGCCGATACCGCAGACGGACCCCGTGGGCCGATCCGGACTGACGGAGCCCGATATACGAGGATTTACGTGTCGATGCTGGACACGGGTATTTTATGATATTTTGGGTGCCGATGTTGGGCACTCGTGATTTCTCAGAGATGTACAGGATTTGAGGGCCGATGGGTGTGCCGGCGCCTGAGTGTATTTGGGATTTGGGTGCAGTCTGAGGCACCGATTACTGCTTTCCATGTTGACATATCCTTGTAGATGTTATTTATCCCATGCTCAGTATTGATTACCATATATCTCATCCTGCAGTTATTTTACCTGATAGAGCATCTGCATGGTTATTGCACATACTGCTTATCATGCATTGACATCATCTGCTGGCATTAGTAGATCCATGCTATATGTGCATGCTCGCGATCACCTTTATATGTTATCTCTATTCACGAGTTGGCAACTCACCCCCGTTGTGCCACAGTATTTGCAGGTTGCCCTTGGGAGTAGTCACGGCTGGCTGTTTACCGCATCTTTTGGCACAGATACCCTTTTGAGGCGAGATAGCCTTTTGCTGATAGGTGGGTTTTGTACGGTATCTGTTATCTTTCAGTTGTATATTGATGTATCTAGTATTCTCCATCTACCTTTCTGTATTGACTTAGAGACAGTTGTGAGGACGATATGTATGATTTTATATTCTGGTGTCGAGCTCGCATGTGAGCCGACTTTATGTTATGCAGTCTTACCTTTTATGATATTGTACTTGCTTTACTGTGTATTCTTCGCTACGGCGTCGTATATCATATGGGATGCTTTACTTATTTCACTTGTTACTTCTGCTACACCTTGCTTTTACCCGACTTACGGGACAGATGTTTAGAATGGAAATGTTGCCAAAATTATAAAAGTTATAATTCTTGAACTCAAAAGGATTTCTACTAAATAAATGGAAGCTTTCCAGACATGTATGACTGTTTTTACAAAAATGTTTTAATCACTCTTTATTTATTGGTTTTGATTTCTGGGTTCGGCTTACTTAGCTGCGTTACGCCTGTAGACGTTGCGTGGTTAAGTGCCGGTCACGAGTCGAAACTCTCGGGTCGTGACAAAGTTGGTATCAGAGCGTAGGTTTTACCTTCGGAGTGTAGGATGACCCTGGTATGATAGAGTAGGTAGCTGCAGCAGGGTAGCGTAGCGTGTGTATGTTCCGCGGCATACTCACGACACGGTACTCCGCCTACGCGACCTTAGGACTTGTTGATTTAAATTCCTCCTTGATTACATATGTTCTTGCGATTCGATTTCGGTGATCTTATCGAATCCAAATTTTCTTTCAGCCATTATGCCGCCTTAGACTACGAGGGCACAGAGAGCGGCCGCGAGGGCCGAGATTCGAGTTGACTCGTCCGAGACAAGGACTGATCCGGGCAGTGCACCCGTTGTACCCGAGCAGGCTGTTCCTGCCGTGACAGATCAGATCGCCACGTTAGGGGCTGGTATGCGGGAGATGCGCCAGACGGTGGGATCTAGCATGCAGGAGATGCGCCAGATGATAGGGTCACTAGTTGAGACGCTTCGAGCACAGCGACCAGAGGTAGCTCCACCAGTTTCAGAGACCACGATGGTACCTACCGCACAGCCAGTTGCCCCTGCAGCCACGGAGGTGATTACAGTATCGCTATCAGAGTTCATGAGGCTGAAGCCTGCGGTCTTCACAGGCACCGATACAGCCGAGGACCCACAGTCTTTCATCGACAGGATGACCCGTATATGCCGTTCCCTCAGATGCGCAGATACGAGATGGGTCGAGTTTGTGAGCTTTCGCTTGGAAGGTCTTGCGCAGAAGTGGTGTGATTCAGTTGAGAAGGGCAGAGCAGCAGGTCTTCCTCCTATGACCTGGACGGAGTTCGTGACCATATTTCTAGCCCGTTTCCTTCCCCAGAGTGTTAGGGATGCCCGAGCACGCAGATTTGAGTCCTTGCGCCAGACGCCAGGGATGACAGTGGCAGAGTATGACGTGCTGTTTACAGAGCTAGCAGTCTATGCCCCATATTTAGTGGCTACCGAGGAGTTGCGAGTCAGGAGATTTGTTCGAGGCTTGCTTACACCACTGTTCCTCGCGATCAGCGCGCAGCACTACGAGACCTATGTTGCAGCTGTAGACGCAGCCCTAGTAGTGGAGGAGCACCTTGGTGAGACTTCGGTAGTTCCAGAGCCGAAGAGAGTTCGTACCAGTATTTCCGCACGGAGGCAGTCATTCAGACGCCACGACAGGTATCGTTCTGGTACGAGGAGTAGCAGAGATTCGGGACGAGGCCGGATGTTTAGTTCGTATCCTCAGGAAAGTCAGCAGTCGCCGCGGGGTTGCTTCAGATGTGGCAGCCTACTTCACCTCGTTCGAGATTGTCCAGAGACACACCGTAGGGAGGCGGCAGCACCGCATGTTACTTTACCACCTTCACCACCCCAGAGGGCGTTGCCCGTTGTACCTACCGTTGCTCCGCGCCAGACTCACGCACAGAGAGGTCGTGGGCGTGGAGGAGTTGCTCAGAGAGGACGAGATGACCGAGGCAGAGGGCAGTCAATTGCAGGTGGTGGACAGGCATGGGTCTTTGCTTTGACGCATCAGGACGCGCAGGCGTCCAATGCAGTGGTTTCAGGTATCCTTCCTGTATGTTCAGTTGATGCACACGTGTTGTTCGATCCCGGATCCACACACTCGTACGTATCCACACACTTTGTGCCGAGTTTGGGTAGAGAGTCCGGTTTGCTTGATCAGCCGCTTGTGGTGACCACTCCTGTGGGAGAGTCGTTTGTTGCTAGGCACGTATTCCGATCCTGTATCGTCTGTATTGGCGAGAGGGAGTTGCCTGTCGACTTGATCCTTCTGGAGATGTTGGACTTCGACGTTCTTTTGGGCATGGATTGGTTAGCCACGTGCTATGCTTCTGTGGACTGCCGCGAGAAGACAGTTAGATTCTGCTTTCCCGGCGAGTCGGTTTTTGTTGTGTTGGGGGACCGTGGTGCCGCCCCTCACAGTGTGATTTCTTCTTTTCGCGCTGGACAGCTTTTGAGGAAGGGATGTCAGGGATTTCTCGCCTATGTTTGCGATGCTCGCGCTACAGTGGTTCTATTGGATCAGGTTCCGGTTGTTAGCGAGTTTCCTGATGTGTTCCCTGCCGAGCTTCCAGGGTTGCCGCCCGAGCGCGACATTTCTTTCTGTATTGATTTGGTTCCTGGCTCAGGGCCTATTTCCATACCGCCTTATCGGATGGCCCCGGCGGAACTTAGGGAATTGAAGGGTCAGTTGCAAGATTTGCTAGATAAGGGACTTATTCGACCCAGTGTTTCTCCTTGGGGTGCTCCAGTCCTGTTCGTCAAGAAGAAGGACGACAGTTTGCGTCTGTGTATCGACTACCGCCAGCTGAACAGGGTGACAGTGCGGAACAGGTATCCTTTGCCGCGTATCGACGATTTGTTCGACCAGCTTCAGGGGGCAGGGTACTTTTCGAGGATCGATTTACGATCGGGCTATCATCAGCTGCGGGTTCGACAGGAGGACATTCCCAGGACAGCTTTCTGTACGCGCTACGGCCATTACGAGTTTTTGGTGATGTCGTTCGGACTCACCAATGCGCCAGCAGCCTTCATAGACTTGATGAACCGTATTTTCCGGCCTTACTTGGATCTGTTCATCATAGTCTTCATTGACGATATCTTGGTGTATTCCCGGAGTAGTGAGGAGCACGAGCAGCACCTGCGGATCACATTGCAGACCTTGAGGGAGCACCAGCTCTATGCGAAATTCTCCAAGTGTGCTTTTTGGCTGGACAGCGTAGATTTCTTGGGGCATGTGATTTCACGAGACGGTATATGTGTAGACCAGAGGAAGATCGAGGCCGTTCAGCGTTGGCCCAGACCCACATCGGTGACGGAGATTCGCAGCTTTTTGGGGTTGGCCGGTTACTATAGACGTTTTGTGCAGGACTTCTCCCGTATTGCTACACCGTTGACCGGGTTGACCCGAAAGGGAGTTCCTTTCGTTTGGACGGAGGAGTGCGAGCACAGTTTCCAGCAGTTACGGACACGGCTGACGACGGCACCGGTGTTATCTTTACCTTCCGGATCGGGCGGATTTGTGGTCTTTTGTGATGCCTCTCGAGTAGGGCTAGGGTGTGTTCTGATGCAGCATGACAGGGTGATCGCGTATGCCTCGCGACAATTGAAGAAACATGAGCAGAACTATCCCACTCACGATTTAGAGATGGCAGCAGTGGTCTTCGCACTTAAGATCTGGCGACATTACCTATACGGCGAGTCGTGCCAGATATTCACGGATCACAAAAGTCTGAAATACATATTCCAGCAGCGGGATCTGAACCTTCGACAGCGCCGATGTATGGAGTTAGTGAAGGATTATGACTGCGAGATCTTCTATCACCCGGGCAAGGCAAATGTAGTGGCGGATGCCTTGAGTAGGAGGCCCGGGGGTAGTTTATCTTGTTTGAGCGCAGTACAGGAGCAGTCATCCGCGGACTGGCAGATATTATGCGACAGCCGGATACAGTTCGAGTTCACGCCGATTGGAGGACAGATAGCGCATGTCCGTGCACGCCCACAGTTGATCGATCGTATACATGAGGCACAGCTCAGTGATGACCGATGTTCAGAGATCATGGCACAGATTGGACAGGACAGATTTTCCGAGTTTGTGATCGATGATCAGGGGTTACTACGATTTGGAGTCAGACTGTGCGTACCTGATGCTGAGGGACTGAGGCGCGAGATTCTTGAGGAGGCACATCGATCGGTATATAGCGTCCATCCTGGTTCCACCAAGATGTATCATGATATGAGAGGTGTTTACTGGTGGGACGGAATGAAGAGGGACATCGCAGATTTTGTGTTGAGATGCCTGACTTGTCAGCAAGTCAAGGCTGAACACCAGAGGCCCGCGGGAGAGCTACAGCCGTTACCCATTCCGGAGTGGAAATGGGAACAGATTTCGATGGATTTCGTGGTGGGTCTACCCAGGACTAGTCGAGGGTATGACTCCATCTGGGTGATCGTGGATCGTTTGACGAAAGCGGCTCACTTCCTACCGGTGAAGACGACTTTCGGATTTACTCAGTATGCCCAGATCTACATTGACGAGATAGTGCGACTACACGGAGTCCCGACATGTATTGTGTCCGACAGGGGCACCCAGTTTACCAGTAGACTATGGCAGAGGCTTCAGGAGGCTTTGGGCACTCGCTTGAGTTTCAGTACAGCATTTCATCCGCAGACCGACGGACAGTCAGAGCGGACGATTCAGACTCTCGAGGACATGCTCAGAGCTTGTGTATTAGATTTCGGAGGTAGCTGGGATCATCATTTGCCCTTGGTAGAGTTCTCCTACAATAACAGCTACCAGGAGACCATACAGATGGTACCATTTGAGGCTCTTTATGGAAGGAGATGCAGGTCGCCCACTTGTTGGACAGAGCTCAGTGAGAGCAGTATCTTAGGGCCACAGATCGTTGAGGAGACGACAGCGAAGGTCCAGTTGATTCGCGATAGGATGAGAGCAGCCCAGAGTAGGCAGAGATCTTATGCGGACCGTCGGCGACGCAGACTTGAGTTTTCGGTTGGTGATCATATTTTCTTGAGGGTCTCCCCAATGAAAGGTGTGATGAGGTTTGAGAAGAAAGGGAAGCTCAGTCCCAGGTATGTGGGCCCCTTCGAGATCCTCGAGCGTGTTGGTGCAGTAGCCTACCGTTTAGTCTTTCCGCCCAGCTTTTCAGATGTGCACCCTGTATTTCATGTCTCGATGCTTTGCAGATATCTTATTGATCCTTCGCATGCGATTCAGCATCCGACGATCCAGCTTGAGCGTGACCTTTCCTATGCAGAGCAGCCGGTGATGATCTTGGATCGGCAAGTGAAGAAATTAAGATCGAAGGACATTCCATCAGTCATGGTACTTTGGCGTGGCCAGAACCGTGAGGAGGTCACTTGGGAGACCGAAAGCGAGATGATGAAGACGTATCCCCATCTTTTTGAAGGTACGTGTAGTTAGATTTTTGAAATTCGGGGACGAATTTCTTTAAGGGGGAGAGATTGTAACACCTTAGGATTTGTTTAGTGACTAAATATATTTAAATAATGGGTTTTAATAAAAAGTTTACCAAATTTTGTTTCAAATATTTTTCCTAATTTAATAAATATTTTTCTAAAATTTTCCTAGGCTTGCACACACATGTGCATGTAAACTAGTTTTTTTTAAATAAGTTTTTACCATGTTAAGTGACCATGGTGGGTTAATCTTGAGGATTAATCCTTTTAGGTTTTAATCAAGTTTAATTAGTTAATTAAAAGTTACTATAATTTGAAATTGTAGTGGGTGTTGACTTGTGTGAGAGAGAGAGAGAGGGCATCATGGCTCAAGCCATGCTTGCCATTAATGAAGAGAGAGAGAGGAGGGTTGACAATTGGACCTTGGGTGTTTCCTCTCATTTCTTTGTTTTTCTCTCAAACACCCACACACTCACACACACACACTTACCTCAGCTCCAGAACCCCCCAGCAGCAGCAACAACAGCAGCAAGCACAGCAGCAGCACCAAGCACAGCAGCAGTGGCAGCAAGAAGCAGTAGCAGCAGCAGCAAAGTTCAGCAGCAGCTGCAGTGAGCACCAACAGCAGCAACAGCAAGTGCAGCCCCTTCCCTTCACTTCTTCATCTTCCTGCAGCTCCCTAGGGTTAAGTGTGAGGTATATTTCCTAACTTGCTTCCCTAGTTTGCTTGGTTGGCGTAGATTTGCATCGGTTAATGGTTTTTAGTGCGTTTTAGTGTGATATTGAGTGTTTAGTGGGAACCTTGTGCTAATGAGGTGTAAATTGGTTTCAGTAGGATAATTGAGGTTGTAGAGACCCTATTAGCTTAGCTTAACCCCTATTACACTAAAATACCACCAGTTTCCATATTTGATGCAAATTGTCGTTTTTAAGCAAACTTGAGCTTTTCTGGATCTGCTTTTGACCCGATGAGATCTGAGTGAAATTGAGAAGACTGTAGTATAGTGGTGATGTGCTGATACCCTAGGTTTAACCCGACCCCCTAACTGCTACAGTAGGCCGCCAATTTATTCGTTCTGGCCGCAATTTGCGGCCAGATGGGTAGGTTTTGGGTTGGTGTTTGGTCCTGTAGGTGTCTGCTAGTGTGTAGGGTGTTGTTATATATATAGTTTCGTAAGTTTAGCTCTGTGTAGAAATCTGGGACCAAATACCTATTTTGCCGTTTTTCTAAACCTTCGCGACACGCGTGATACGTGAGTAGGTTTGGGGTTTCTGCGTATCGCGACGCATCAGGGTAGTTTCAGGCGCGTGATCACACGTTTTAGCGTATCGCGCACACGCGCGATTGTTTTGCGACACGGGTTTCTAGTTGGACCGTAATGTCGTGTTTCTATGAATTTAAGCTTATGTGTGATATATGTTATGTGATTCTAGGTTCGCAGGCCAGTGAGACGGACGCTGCAAAGAAGGGCAAGCAAGTGGTTGGATACACTTAGCGCGAGACACGGTGAGTAGATTTCACATCTACGGGGATATCGCCCGCATGGCGTTATGCGTCAAGGCTGATAGGACTTTATTATTATATGTTGCATGTACCCCATAGACTGTCATCGCATATTGCATTCCCTGCTGTGTTTATATATATATGCTTAGAACTGATAGAACACCGAACTATTACTAACGGTCTATGTTGCACGGGCACTATTTGCATGCTACACACACACCGTTAGTAATTGCCATGCCACACTCACTGTAGAACTGCCCTAATTATATTGATGTAGTTTATCTTACATATGATTGGTGGTGATTTCCTGGAAATTGGGAGCCGCATGACATCTTTAAAAACGGAAACTATTTTTAAAAGCGGTTTTCCCCTTATACCCATATCATGGATTGATTTATATTATACATCGCATTGGATTTATTATTGGTGTTGGATTTACATGTGATTTCTGGTTTTGAGGACCGTGGAAGTATTTAAGAAAAGATGCACTATTTTGAAAAACCCGGTACCTCGTGATATGATATTTTGCTGTGTCCACCACGCGTTTTCTCGGTGCTGAGACGTGTGCTTGAAACCCGATTCGAGGAGTGGATGTTCCGTTTGCGGGTTCGTGGTGGGCCCGGTATGGTTCCCCTCTGCGAGATGATCGATGGGTTTTGCCGATTGAGCCTGGAGGCGGGCGAGTACCTACCGGTGATTGGTTGGACCTGGCAGTTTTTCGGAGGATACTGACCAGAGTCGAGAGATGGATGCGGGATGATCCATGCTGCCGGGGCCGAGGGCCGATACCGCAGACGGACCCCGTGGGCCGATCCGGACTGACGGAGCCCGATATATGAGGATTTACGTGTCGATGCTGGACACGGGTATTTTATGATATTTTGGGTGCCGATGTTGGGCACTCGTGATTTCTCAGAGATGTACAGGATTTGAGGGCCGATGGGTGTGCCGACGCCTGAGTGTATTTGGGATTTGGGTGCAGTCTGAGGCACCGATTACTGCTTTCCATGTTGACATATCCATGTAGATGTTATTTATCCCATGCTCAGTATTGATTACCATATATCTCATCCTGTAGTTATTTTACCTGATAGAGCATCTGCATGGTTATTGCACATACTGCTTATCATGCATTGACATCATCTGCTGGCATTAGTAGAGCCACGCTATATGTGCATGCTCGCGATCACCTTTATATGTTATCTCTATTCACGAGTTGGCAACTCACCTCCATTGTGCCACAGTATTTGCAGGTTGCCCTTGGGAGTAGTCACGGCTGGCTGTTTACCGCATCTTTTGGCACAGATACCCTTTTGAGGCGAGATAGCCTTTTGCTGATAGGTGGGTTTTGTACGGTATCTGTTATCTTTCAGTTATATATTGATGTATCTAGTATTCTCCATCTACCTTTCTGTATTGACTTAGAGACAGTTGTGAGGACGACATGTATGATTTTATATTCTGGTGTCGAGCTCGCATGTGGGCCGACTTTATGTTATGCAGTCTTACCTTTTATGATATTGTACTTGCTTTACTGTGTATTCTTCGCTACGGCGTCGTATATCATATGGGATGCTTTACTTATTTCACTTGTTACTTCTGCTACACCTTGCTTTTACCCGACTTACGGGACAGATGTTTAGAATGGAAATGTTGCCAAAATTATAAAAGTTATAATTCTTGAACTCAAAAGGATTTCTACTAAATAAATGGAAGCTTTTCAGACATGTATGACTGTTTTTACAAAAATGTTTTAATCACTCTTTATTTATTGGTTTTGATTTCTGGGTTCGGCTTACTTAGCTGCGTTACGCCTGTAGACGTTGCGTGGTTAAGTGCCGGTCACGAGTCGAAACTCTCGGGTCGTGACACATCTCTTTGAAGGTACACGTAGCTATATTTTTAAATTCGGGGATCGAATTTCTTTAAGGGGGGAAGATTGTAGCGCCTTGAAAAGTCGTTTTGGTGTTTTCCCAAAAATCGGTGAAAATTTGGTATTTTTCCGTAAATCGTCTTTTTTGTTATTTTACAGTTTAGGACTAATTATACCTTATTTGGATAGGTAATTGCTAGTTTTTAGTAGCAAATGAGTTACTTATGAAATTCTGGTCGTTTAAAAATTTTCCCTAATTTTTCAATTTTTAATATTATTTTAAGCCGGTAAGAAAATACATTAAATTAGCGATAAATACAAATTTAAATGGGCTAAATTTAAGCTTTAAAATCATGTTAATTAAAATCTAGTTGTAATATAATTTTTTAGTATTTTATTTCAAGTTTTATCTAATTTTTATTAAGGAAAACTAAATTTATTGAATTTTAAGCTAAAACTTGCAATTTTGGACTTGTGGGGGTCTTTTTGCATAGAATTTCTTTGTAAAATCTCTCTCACTCACTCCCCTCCTCTAGGCCGGCCCCACCATCATCAGGTCCAAAAATTTCCTTGCCTCTTTGACTTTTATTCTTGTGTGGAAATGGTATGAAAAGGATTAAAATATTGTAATTTAGAGTATGGTGTACTTGTGAATGGAATGGGCTTTGACTTGGAGAAAATTCCACAATCCCACACCATTCTCCCCCACTCCCTTCCCACTTGGCCGAGACAACCAGCAGCAGCCCCCTTTTCTTTTTCCCCAAATTCTTCATCTCCTTTTTGCTTCAATTTCATCCAAAAATCCACCGAAATCCCTAATTTTCTTCACAAATTCAACACAAAACCTTATTCTATCTCTTTTCAAGCCCAAATTGGTTTAAATCTTGGAGAAAGGAGGTGTCTTGGGAGGCTTGAGCAAGCTTAGGATTGAACTTTTGAGGTATAACTTCTAATCAAATGGTTAAATTGTAGTTAAAGTGTGCTAATTAGTGTTAGTTATATGTATGCCCTAGAGGCCATTACTGTACATTGGATGTATATTGTGGTGGATGCTGGGACATATATAGGTAGGCCTTTCTTGCTCGACATGATAGTATGCTATCTGGTTGCTCTTTGTCTTAACGTGTATACTTTCCGTCTCTCTGTTACATGTTGATAAAGCCCTTAGGATGTATACTCGACTTCCAGGACTATGATGCAGATCATACTAGCGGGGCCTGGATAGTCCATGAGTACATCCTTGAAATGTTCCTAGTCGAGGGAATATCGAGACGGGGCATCGATATTCCAGAGTAGACTAGCGTATATCTTCTCGACCCATGCGATGGGCGATGGATGATCCCATATCCATTGGTGTTTGACATCGGAGATGGTATGCGGGTGCTCAGTGAAGACTGGGTACACTGAACGGACTCGCCGAGAACTCCCAGATGGTATTATACCTCACGTCAGATGGCAGTTCTCTGGTGACACTGGTACAGCTTAGTCTGTTGACCCGAGATCGTCATAGAGTCTTGTGTGTCACCCACTGTGCTTTGATTTCCACCCTACCACGGCTCTACTGAGTCGTGCAAACAGGTGGTTTTTGGGTACAGTCCCGATTCACATGGAGGCAATGAGCGATAGGAGGGGATTCGTCTCTCCAGGTATTGGGGGTTGATGTTGCGCTATGCTCGACTGGCCATAACAGGAAATCCCTGGCCAGGGTTGCAGTGATATACTGGTAAGAGTTATCAGTAGTTTCACGAATGTTCTCGGCCTCAAGTCGGCATGACTTATCGAGCTATTGGGGTCTGACGTTTACCACCCCTAGGCGAGATATGCGACATATCAGACGAACAGACCGGACTGTACGGTAAGTGTTACTGGTTGGATTCACAGGAGTGTGAGCGGGCTTGCTCGTCGATCTTCTGATCGCTCAATACCCGGGTGGCCGTTACGTTTAGCAGACCGCTTGCGGCTTGTGGGTGTTTGATATGATCATCACCTGCTGCCGGCGTATTGACGAGTCTTTAGAGTCCTACACAGAGGTTTCCTGGCTCAAGCGAAACGAAATAGGAGCGCATATGAGATATGTGCAGGACCGAGAATAATGCGTGTATGTGATACCGTATTTCATTCTCGTGATGAATGTGTCGAATGGTTGTATGCGATATAACCTAGTTATCGAATCAAGGATTGATTCGATAAGCCGATACATTGGATACTAGCCGGTTATATGCGATATGACCGGATCATTGAATCAAGTGTTGATTTAATGATTTAATGTATAATTATATATTTGATATATTACTTTGCATTAACTAGTATTGGTTCACTTTAAATGGATTTTCTCACTTGGATTGTGCAAGTTGTATATGTGATATACTTTTGTGCACATGTCTGTATCATGTTTGATGATACATGCTTACTTGGTTAAGTGTAAAGAATCAAACCATGGTTTAAACTAATGATTAGGGTTTTGTTTAGTCATTTACTTATTTATCTATTTCTATATTTATCTTTTTATTTTGGAAAAGATAAATGATGAAATGGTGGCATTATTTGTTTGCTAGTTGAACATTCATGAAGTTTTGACTTAGTCTCCTTTTTTGTTCTTATCCTTAATCCTAACCATTCCATTAACCATGGTCTTTTCTCTACACTTAACTAAGGTTAAAAGTATGATAAGATTTAATTCTTATTCATTTTTATTATTCAATCTATCATATTTTTCTTCTTCTTCTTCAAGAACTAGAAAAAGGAAAAGCTTTCTAGTTCAATGGCAACTTGAGAAAACAAGTGAGAAATCCAATTCTAAAGTGAACCCACTTCCTATTTATTCATCCTCTACCTCTTGCCAAGTAGTATAGGGTGTTCTCTTCACAAGTTTCATGACTTGTTGAAGTGAGAGTTTGATCTTGTGGAGCTTCGACGTAGATCATCTTCGACATCGAAGCCGACGACCAATTCCGCTCATTTTTCCGATGAAGCCGATGCTAGAGTCCGGGATTCAGTTCGGACAGCAAGGGGACTTCATCGCGGAGCTTAGAAAGTGGTGGACCGGATCTACAAAGGTTGTAGTCCCTTTCCTTTAGCATTAGATTCGTTTACTTGCTTGCTTCGCCTAGTTTATCTAGTTAACGATCCGTTCTAGGGTTTCTCGGCACCGTATTTTTTAGAAATAAGCATGGATGATGACTTGTGAGACCTCACTAGGGTGCCTAGGAACCTTACAGTGGTATCAGAGCCTAGCTAGAGCCTTAGGCGATGCGTAGACGGAATTAGAAGTCCGATTGAACCGAAACCCCAATCGCATTTTGCTCTCTGGACATTTTTGAAAAACGTGGTTTTTTCCAGATTAAAAATATTCAGAAAACTCAGTAGAATATTCTAAGAATTACTGTATAAAACGGGGCCCCTGAATCCATTAAAGCGCGGCGGAACCGCGGCATTAGCATGCTAATGCGGCGGTTTCGCGGCCCTTTTGTCTCATCTTGCAATAAATTTTGCACAGTAATTCCTAGTTTGCAGTGCTGGTTTTCCTGGGAATTTTTAATAATTTTTCAAGAGTTGAATTTTCTGGGTTGTATTGGGGACTCGGTGTATCGATCGGATTGTCTAATTTTGTCAGTGTGTTTTTCCGGGTATTTTTTAGAATATGTTAAAAAGTTTGACCGGATATAAATACCCACTTTTTCCCCTGCCGGGAAATTTCCAATTGTTGGATTTTTCCGTAGCTTAACGACGTTCTAAGTAGTGCAAGTAACGCGATGGTCCCTCTAGAAGACAACAAACCTTAACTCGATTATGTGACCGTCTTGAACTGCCCTTTGAACCTTCGGGTTTGGGGCAGTACGGCGTGCCACATGTGAGGCGTTGGCTTGACCCTTCTACGGCTGGACCGTTGGTACTGAGGCACGAACTGAATGTTGTTAGACTTATTTCATGTGTTGAGCTGTTTCGGGAAAACTTGGGTGTTCGATTGTTCGATCGGAAAGTTTAACATTTTCTATTTATCCGGAATGTGATACAATAATTGGAATTCACAAATAGTTATGAGATAACTGAATGAATGTTATAAATCTAGTAGTTTAGTCTCATTTGATCGGTTGCCATGGAATTTTGATATGATCAAAAGTCCGTCGCAATCACGTAGCGTACGCGGATACTCGCCGGGTAAACTTAATAGACAGCCTCACTCCATAGCCCCGACCAAGTGACTGTAGGAGAACCCCGTCGCTGAAAGCATCCGTTCGGGTGCTCGCGGCAGCGGTGTTCCGCCTTGGTGCACTTTGTCGACGGCGTCGGGGGTGCGGCCGCCTACTAAAAGTTTGCGACGAGCATTCGATCAGAATATCGGGAATCCTGTTGAATTGCCCGACTTGATATTGAAAAGTGTTTTCGATTTTGAGACTAAAATGCGGGGTTTATAATTGTTAGGCATGCGATGTCTAAAGAATTCATTTGGTTAGGCATGCGATGTCTAATGAGATTGCGGATTCCAACTGTTGTAGTTTTACACGTTATTTTCTGTGACCGTAAGTGTAATATGTGATATCGCCGGTTTCGTTGCTATATGTCAACGACAATTGGGACGCGCATATTTACTTACGTTGATGACATGTGATGTTATGTGTTGCTGGATATGTTATATTGGATCGTCGTGTTTGAATAGCCGGGGTTTTTTTATGTGAGATGAGTGTTTTACATTTTCATTCATGTAAAAACTTGTATGTAATATTCTTTTATTGGGGCACTTCCAGGTTGCGGAAGTTGTCACCGTTGATGTATATTATTTACTTTTCTGCACTAGGATAGACCCAAGGAGGGGAGCACAAGTAACCGGGTTCTAGGGTCCAGTGGGAGACCATCTCGAGGAGTCGAGTCCGGGTCTCCTAACCCTAGAATTGGTAGGGTTGCTTGCCGCTCTCGTAGGGATCTAGGGGTGTGGGATTGGCTATTCATCACAACCGTGGAATCTGTGTTTTATACTGGCTCGTATTGAAAACACGGACGTCCTAGTATATCCAATATTTCATATGTATCTTCTGCTGTGATTTATCTGTGATCATGTGATGTTCTGTGACAGATATTATATATAGTATATATGATATATTATATAAACGTTGCTTATGTTTTACACCCGTGCTAGCCCTGCCCCGCTCTGCCGTTAGTTACCTAACCTAACGGTGCAGACGGGACATCGAGGCGAATGCGGATAGCATAAGCGTACGTTATATTTATCTGTGATGTTTAGGTGAACTTAAATGATGGGATATTCATTAATGAGATTAATGAAAGAAAATAAACCTAATTGATGTCGTGGAATCGAATTTCAAAATAAATAAAAACAGGTAGCTACAGTTCTTGCTTTGCATCGCGGTGTTCATTATAGAACATCCTGCACCTTATTCGATGAGGAAAGGACCGAGATCCCTTCACCGGGAGTGACTCCTTTAGCAATAACTGGCAGATGCTACAACCCTCGGTTTGTCTTTGATCGCTTCTATAGTTTCCGCTTTGCACAGTGATATATATGATATATCCCGCACCTCATTCGACGAGGAAAAGGCCGACGATCCCTTCACCGGGAGTGACCCCTTTAGCAAAACTAGAAAAGCCTCAAAAACATTCCATTTAAAAACCATTTGATTCCGCAACGAGATCAAGTTCAAAGCGTTAAAGGTTTTCACAAAAACCATTCGCAACCCTCCGTCATTTTAGGAAGTAGAGTACTTAGTATTCGTGCTGTGTTTGTTGACCATAGTCAAGGCATAGTGTACGGTAGCTAAGTGATGTCTTCCTACACCGCATATGATGCGATTAGTTAGGACAGTCGCGTGACTTTGTTGACCTTAGTTAAGGGTTATGTGGGTGGGTCTAATTAATTACGAAATGACGGGTAGAACTTGACTAGTACTTATGATTTGTTGACCATAGTTAAGGTCATAGGTGCTAGGGGTAAAAACCTTTATCGGGAGTTTCAAGTGTTGAAATTTGCAATGAGATTGCATACCTTCTATATGATAGTTGGATCCCGATACCCACTGCGAGTAATTGTTACTCCTGGGAGAGTTTTGCACTTTGCAATTAGCCGATCAAGTAGGTGTCTAGAAAGGTGTCAACGGGGTTACGCCTCTGGGAAAACGAGGTTTACTATAATTAGGTCCGTGTGAAAGCACGGGGAACCTCCCTCAAAGTACCGACACTGGCCTGGCTAAAAGATTGGCAAACTTGTAGAGTGTAATTAATCCCGGCTAGTCTTTCCTTTTAGGGTTTGAAGGAAGATTTGATAAAAACAGTGGGAGCCATCCTGATTAGATAAAATACATAACCAATCTAATCTTGCAAGAGCGCACGCAGAGTGTTTTCTTCTCTCTCTCTCCTGGTAGCGACCATATCACGCCTTAATCAAGATAACAAAATGGATGTATTGACCGAACCCGCTTGTTATACTGAGCTGGGGAACGTTGGTCCCGCTCCAACTTATAATTGTTATAAGACAGAGCAGGAAATTAGGGAATACCAGAATTCCTATGCCGCCCAAACGAAGAAAGTGCATATGATGCATCTCCTTCGGGTGTGTTCATTACAAAGAACTATTTCTCAGTATCCTCTGCATCCTGGGTATATGATACCGGATCAGGATCCCAGATATGTAATCTGTTACATAGGGCTACAAAAAGGTAGAAAAACTGAGAACGGGTGATAAGTTTCATGAGACAGAAAACGGGGCAAGTGTTGCAGCCAAGTCTGTCGGTCACTGTCACCCTGTATTACGAATACATTGATTCTGAACAAATGCTATTAGATACCGAACCTGATATACAAAATCATATCAGTTTCTTTATTACTAAAGAAAGGATATAATTTTGTATTGATGGATAATGTTTTGAACATTTCCTATATCAAAAGTTGATCGGTTTAGGCACGTTATCTAAAAGCATTGAAGTTCTAAATCAAACTCCAGTTCCTAGTATACAGAACATACACAAGAGGAAGAGTTCAGAAATGAACAAATCCTTCTTGGGGCATTGTAGACTAGGTCACATCAATGCGACCCGACTGGCTGAAGTTACATTTTAGATGCATATTTAAATCAGTTTGAATTTACATCTTGTGAAACTTGCCAGTCATGTCACAAAGATATAATGACACCAGCTCTGTTTACTGGAAACTGAGAAAGAGTTAGTAAACTCTTGGGACTGATGCTTGATGATGTATGTAAGGTCTCCTGTCTACAAATGCCAGGACTGGTTCTTTATACTTCATTATATTCTCTGATAATCTCTCAAGATTCAGTCATATGTTCCTGTTGAAACATAAGTCCGAACCTTTTGAGGTATTCACAGAATATAAGTTAGAAGTAGAGAACCAATAACCGGGTATAAGTATTATGTCCTTTGATGAGATCAGGGAGGAGAATACTTGTGCATGGAATCTTTGGACTATTCTAAAGGAAAATGAGATTCTCTCTCAGTATTACTCCTCTGAATACACCACAGCACAACGGTGTATCGGGGAGGAGCAATCACACAATATTAAATATCGTGTGCTCTATGATGAGTATTACTGAGTTACCTATTTCCTTTTGGGAGTTATGCGCTTGAGAAGCTGCATACCTATTGAATTAGGTTCGAATCAAATCAGTGCCGACCATTCCATATGAGATATGGTATGGGAAGAGCCTATCTCTTAAGTAAGTTAAGATTTGGGATTGTCCGGCCTATGTCAAAAGCAAAATCCGGACAAGATCGAGGCAAGGTCAGTTCTGTAGAACTGGAAAGGTTCCAGCTGTACAAAACTGCTAATGATTTGACAGAACCAAAGAATTCAATAGTTCCCGACGAACCTCAGCCTCTCCGCCGATCTAGTAGGGTTCCTCACCCACCTGAGAGATACCTCGGTTTCTCGATGACAGTGGGAGCGAGGATTGCATCATGAGATGATGACCCAACTAGATTCGAGCAGGCCATCAAGAGTAGGGACTCTGTAAGAATGGCTGGATGCTTAGCCATCTGAGATGGAATCCATATACACCAACAAAGTATGGACTTTGGTTGCGATATCTGAAGGGTTAAATCCCCATCAGGAGCAAGTATATCTTGAGAAGATTACTTGTTGTAGATGGAAAAGTTGAGACTTTCAAAGCTAGGCTTATTAAAGGTTTTAGTCATCAACCAGGCATGGATAATGATGAAACCTTTTCCAAGTGACTATGCTTAAGTCTATCCGGATCCTACTTAACATTGTTACATACCATGACTACGATATCTGGTGGTTGGGTGCCCTGACTGCTTTCCTAAATACTGATTTAGAAGAGAACGTCTGTAAGAACACAGCCAGAGGTCTTCGTAAACAGTGGGAGCAGCGGAAACGTGTGCAAGTTGCTTTACATAATAAAGCAGGCATCGCGGAGTTGGAACGTCTGTTTTGATGTGATAGTCAAAGTGTTTGACTTCATCAAAATAGTAGACGAACCTTGTATATACAAAAGGGTAGTAGAGAGTAAGGTAGTCATCTTCGTATTGTACGTAGACAACATACTCTTGATAGGAAAAGAGTTTCCTATACTACAATCGGTCAATCTCCTATTATCACAAGGATTCTCCAAATAGGATAAAGATGATACCTCCTAAATCCTGAGATTTGGACCTATGAGATAGATCTAAAGGGATATTAGGGTTCTCACTAGGTATAGTGAGATTGTATCAATCGATCCTGGGGAGAATCACTGGAAGTGTTCCAGGGTGATAAAGACGACTGAATGTCAGTCACAGGCACTGTCTTTACCCTCAGTAAAGGGACGGTATGTTGGAAGAGTTCCAAGCTAGATACCGTGACAAACTAGACGATAAAGGCTGGTAACATCGCTATTAAAGATACTACCAAAGAGGCAGTTTGGGTGTATATTGGTTCATAGGATGAACTAGGTTCCTACCATTGTGTGACAATGGAACTGTGGCTTTGACCCTGGAACCCTGGTCCCATCAGTGACCCAGACATATTCTGAGGCAGCATTACCTGATCATGGAGATAGTTGATCTCCAGGATGATCGAGGTTAGGAGAGTAGACTCAGAGGACAACACGGCGGATCCACTCACGAAGGCCTTTTCCCAAAGAGAGACTTTTAGGGGATGGTTGAGTATGTGATACTGCAACCACTGCTACAGATGGCCCTAGTGCAAGTGGGAGATTGTTAGTTATATGTATGCCCTAGAGGCCATTACTGTACATTGGATGTATATTGTGGTGGATGCAGGGACATATATAGGTAGGACTTTCTTGCTCGACATGATAGTATGCTATCTGGTTGCTCTTTGTCTTAACGTGTATACTTTAGGTCTCTCTGTTACATGTTGATAAAGCCCTTAGGATGTGTACTCGACTTCCAGGACTATGATGCAGATCATACTAGCGGGGCCTGGATAGTCCATGAGTACATCCTTGAAATGTTCCTAGTCGAGGGAATATCGAGACGGGGCATCGATATTCCAGAGTAGACTAGCGTATATCTTCTCGACCCATGCGATGGGCGATGGATGATCCCATATCCATTGGTGTTTGACATCGGAGATGGTATGCGGGTGCTCAGTGATGACTAGGTACACTGAACGGACTCGCCGAGAACTCCCAGATGGTATTATACCTCACGTCAGATGGCAGTTCTCTGGTGACACTGGTACAGCTTAGTCTGTTGACCCGAGATCGTCATAGAGTCTTGTGTGTCTCCCACTGTGCTTTGATTTCCACCCTACCACGGCTCTACTGAGTCGTGCAAACAGGTGGTTTTTGGGTACAGTCCCGATTCACATGGAGGCAATGAGCGATAGGAGGGGATTCGTCTCTCCAGGTATTGGGGGTTGATGTTGCGCTATGCTCGACTGGCCATAACAGGAAATCCCTGGCCAGGGTTGCAGTGATATACTGGTAAGAGTTATCAGTAGTTTCACGAATGTTATGGACCTCAAGTCGGCATGACTTATCGAGCTATTGGGGTCTGACGTTTACCACCCCTAGGCGAGATATGCGACATATCAGACGAACAGACCGAACTGTACGGTAAGTGTTACTGGTTGGATTCACAGGAGTGTGAGCTGGCTTGCTCGTCGATCTTCTGATCGCTCAATACCCGGGTGGCCGTTACGTTTAGCAGACCGCTTGCGGCTTGTGGGTGCTTGATATGATCATCACCTGCTGCCGGCGTATTGACGAGTCTTTAGAGTCCTACACAGAGGTTTCCTGGCTCAAGCGAAACGATATAGGAGCGCATATGAGATATGTGCGGGACCGAGAATAATGCGTGTATGTGATACCGTATTTCATTCTCGCGATGAATATGTCGAATGGTTGTATGCGATATAACCTAGTTATCGAATCAAGGATTGATTCGATAAGCCGATACATTGGATACTAGCCGGTTATATGCGATATGACCGGATCATTGAATCAAGTGTTGATTTAATGATTTAATGTATAATTATATATTTGATATATTACTTTGCATTAACTAGTATTGGTTCACTTTAAATGGATTTTCTCACTTGGATTGTGCAAGTTGTATATGTGATATACTTTTTTGCACATGTTTGTATCATGTTTGATGATACATGCTTACTTGGTTAAGTGTAAAGAATCAAACCATGGTTTAAACAAATGATTAGGGTTTTGTTTAGTCATTTACTTATTTATCTATTTCTTTATTTATCTTTTTATTTTGGAAAAGATAAATGATGAAATGGTGGCATTATTTGTTTGCTAGTTGAACATTCATGAAGTTTTGACTTAGTCTCCTTTTTTGTTCTTATCCTTAACCCTAACCATTCCATTAACCATGGTCTTTTCTCTACACTTAACTAAGGTTAAAAGTATGATAAGATTTAATTCTTATTCATTTTTATTATTCAATCTATCATATTTTTCTTCTTCTTCTTCAAGAACTAGAAAAAGGAAAAGCTTTCTAGTTCAATGGCAACTTGAGAAAACAAGTGAGAAATCCAATTCTAAAGTGAACCCACTTCCTATTTCTTCATCCTCTACCTCTTGCCAAGTAGTATAGGGTGTTCTCTTCACAAGTTTCATGACTTGTTGAAGTGAGAGTTTGATCTTGTGGAGCTTCGACGTAGATCATCTTCGACATCGAAGCCGACGACCAATTCCGCTCATTTTTCCGATGAAGCCGATGCTAGAGTCCGGGATTCAGTTCGGACAGCAAGAGGACTTCATCGTAGAGCTTAGAAAGTGGTGGACCGGATCTACAAAGGTTGTAGTCCCTTTCCTTTAGCATTAGATTCGTTTACTTGCTTGCTTCGCCTAGTTTATCTAGTTAACGATCCGTTCTAGGGTTTCTCGGCACCGTATTTTTTAGAAATACGCATGGATGATGACTTGTGAGACCTCACTAGGGTGCCTAGGAACCTTACAATTAGGACTTGCATGTTGTGTTAGTATTAAAATTTTAGCTAAATCCAAATCTAGTTTTTTTTAGTTCATGTCTTGAATTTTAGTTAGGGTTTAGAAAAGCATTATTAGGTTAATTAATTTATTTTGCTATCTAGTGTTTTGCTAACCTAAATCTAAGAGGTTAACTTGCTATTGGGTTTCAAATTATTGTTAGTTTAAGTTTTTCTAGTTTCGATTTTGATTGCAATTGCTATTGATAAAAATCAAGAAAGGGTTTGGTTGTGGAATATAGGTTTTGAAGCATGCTTAATGTGTTGAAATTTTGTGTAGTGGCTATCTAATGGTGTGACTTGGGTAATTATGCTAGATTGTTGTCCTTTTTGTCGCAAAACGGTGATGTTGCGCCGATTTTTGGAATGTTTGTGCTTACTAGTTTTGTTATAAAATTATGTGATGAATTATTTTTGATATCTTGATGACTGTGTTGGCTTATCCTATGACATTTAGGATGTGTGAGTGCAGATTTTTGAGTGATCGGCTTTTAGCTTTGCCGGGCGACCAAATCGACGATTTTAGTTAGTTTTTGCGATTTTCGCGTGTGTTCCGCGCACCTTGTGCACGTTGTACCTAGCTTGTGAACGTTAGTATTTTCGTTTGGGATTTGCGTCGTTTCATGGTATGTAACCTTATGTTTGGTATTGATGTAAATTCCAGGTTCGGTCGCGGAGACGTCAGACGCGGCACGAAAGGGGAAAGCGGTGGTTGGACGTGACTAGCTAGGGATTCCGGTGACTAGATGTAACATCTACGGGGGACTATCGTTGGATGGCGCAAGCCGCCCGATAGTTTTAGTAGCTTAAAAAGATCCTTAGTAATGTTAGTACTTAGGGGTGTAATACTTGTATGATTATTTGCTACATTCATGCCTTATATTGACATACATATGCGAACCCATTCTATAGGACACCTGCACCATTGCCAGGGTTTTTATATGCAGCACGAGCACTATTCATGCTTACACCCACGCCCTGGCAATTGCCATGCCACCACACTAGATAATCTATAAATTGAAACCTTTTACTATAATTGATACTTAAACTTGTGCTATTGCCTTTAATTCCTTAAAATGAAATCGTAGGATTGCTATTCATGTGCATGTACCTCATCATATTATTTGTTCATGCCTAGTCTATTAATCACACATCGCAACTTGATTATTGATACCATATGCATTCATTATCATTGACACCATATGCATTCATTATCATTGACATATGCACTTATGAGGATTTCTTGAGATTTTATGATATTTCTGGATTCCGGGGGAAAGCCGCAAAATTTCTAAACTTACTAGATTTTTTAATATGTAAATTGCGGTTTTCTACTGATTTAAGTGTCGTCCCCCATGAATTTGCTGTGGTTTTTGAGACCTGTTTCGAGGAGTTGGATGAACCGTCTCGGGTACATGGTGGGCCCGTTAAGGTACCTCGGGGCAAGAAGCTCGTGGTGCTGACGATGAGCCTGGCAAGGGACGGATTACCTACCGGTGACTGTTTGGCACGGCGGATATCCAGAGGATACCGACCGTGGCCGCGAGATGATGAGATATTGATATTGAGATGGGTCAGCCGGATGGCTGAGGCCAGAGATACTATGACATGGATATATGAGATTTGTGATAGTTTTGAGGTGTCATTGCTGGACACAGGTTCTTGTTGATTCTATTGGTATTGTGCTGGTATTTCAAAAGAGATTCCTAAAAGAAAAACATGATTCTTATACTTACACATTCAGATCATGAGTTGATTCGCATTGCATTCATACCTGCTAGTATATTCATATTGCATACATACCTGCTATTATGTCCTGCCTTACCTGTATTTTAGATGCTAGGATGCTTGTGTGCATGCATTCGATAGCCTGTGTAGATGTTATTTATTACTCACGAGTTGGCAACTCACCCCCGTTGTGCCACAGCCTTTTGCAGGTCCGCTCCGTCTGTACAGTAGCGGCGGTCGCACTTGCTTCTTTTGCCTCTTTTGCCTGGACTCGAGGTTTTGCTCTTAGGTGGGTTATATTATTATTTTTGCACCACCTTGTATATTCTTTGTATCTAGTGTACTCCATCTACTGTATCTACCAGTATTGTTGTATATTGACCTAGAGATGAGACTGTGAGATTTGTGGACTTTTTATGCTGTATTTTGGGGTCGAGCTCACTTGAGTCGACATGCTGTTTTTCTCATGCTTCTTTATGATTATTTTGCATGTTGTTGTTTTATATTGCGTGGGATTTGTGACCGCCTTGTGGCGAAGAGCTAGCTCCCGCTTGGGGATGCTTTATTTGTTGGATTTATATATATTCTTGTTGTACCCATTTTGGGGGCCAGTATTTACAAAGGAGACTCTGCCGAAATTTTCGGAAAAATTGATATTGTTTTTAAAAAGGCTTGATATGACTCATTTGATAAACTCGCTTTCAATTGATTGGTTTTTCTTCACTCTTTTGCTTATTTGATTTTGGTTTCTGGGCTTTGGCTTACTTATTTTACGGACGTCTTGAGACGTTTCGTAAACTTAAGAGCCAGCCACGTTCCGTACCCTGCGGGTCGTGACAGGAGCCTAGTCCTTACCGAACACGGCAGTGAACCCATGGGAAGCATCTAGAGCAAAATTCCTGGCTATGTGGAACGCGGATTATGTCACTCCTGACCCCGTGTGAAGCATCCAGAGCGGATCCTGGTCCTCGCAGAGCACGACAGTGAACCCGTGCGAAGCATCCAGAGTGGAGCCTGGTCCTCGCCGAACACGGCAGTGAACCCGTGGGAAGCATCCAGAGAAAAATTCCTGGCTACGTGGAACGCGAATTATGTCACTCCTGACCCCGTGGAAAACGTCTAGAGCGGATCCTGGTCCTAGCAGAGCACGGCAATGACCCCGTGTGAAGCATCCAGAGCGGAGCCTGGTCCTCGCCGAACACGGCAGTGAACCCGTGGGAAGCATCCAGAGAAAAAATTGGACTGTGAGGTCCTTAAATTAATGGACTACGATGTCCTTAACCTCGACCGTGATGTCTTAAAACTAATATCGGACTATGGGGTCCATAAACCCATGGACTATGATGTCCTTAACCTTGACCGTGATGTCTTAAAACAAACATTGGACTGTGAGGTCCTTAAAACTCATGGACTATGATGTCCTTAACCTCGACCGTGATGTCTTAAAACTAAAAAACGGACTGTAGAGTCCTTAAATCCACAGACTATGATGTCCTTAACCTCGACCGTGAGGTCTTTAAACTACGGTATCCTGGAAAATGTCCAGAAAGGAGTCTGGTCCTCGCAGAACACGGCAGTGAACCCGTGGGAAGCATCCAGAGCAACCCCTGACCCCGTGAAATATGGATAAGGACAACTTCACCCATCACTTACGGGTCCTCACGACTCTTAAGGGAGAAAATTCTCTTGTGAGATCCTTACGACTTTCAAGAGAAAACATGCTTAGGAATCCTCACGATTCTTAAGGAGAAATTACACCTACGGGATCCCCTCGACTTGTAGGGAGAAAAACTCTTTATGAAACCCTCACGGCTCATAATGTTGAAAAGTCCTAGGAGGCAGATCTTAACCCTGAATCCTAAGCCATCGTTGTCCTGCCAAGAGATCAAGATAGACTATCCGCAGAATACATTCAATAAAAAGGGACGCACCATTGAGAAAAAAATATGTCTTTTATTCATGAACCAAAATGGATACAAAGTACAATTCGTGATATATTCTTATTCAGGAGTGTATACAAAGGAAGAATAAAAATATATACAAGTCTTCAAGTCGACAGGCGATTTAGTAGATTGATCAGCTCATCCCACTTCCGCTGGGCCTTGCCTTCATGTTTTAATATCGTCAAGAGACGGGCCTCCGCTAGAGCCTGCTGGGCCTGATATGAGGCAAGCCTACCTTCGAGCTCTTTCTCGGTAGCTTTGTGAGCCTCGACCCTTTCGCGAGTAAACACGGCGGCTTTGTCGATGACCACCACCTTCTTGATGGCCTCTTGAAGCACTCGCCAGAGTTCATATGCTTTGTTGGCCTTGGCCGTAAGGTTGGCTTGGAGCTCATTCAACGGTTTCGAAGCCAGCTCCTTCTCTGAGAATTTGCAGCCGAGCCTCTTCTCGCATGACACCATATTCGCTACGCACCGCTCGATTAAGCCCTATAAGCTCGCCTTCGCAGCCACAGCCTCCGAAGAAAGGCGGGTACACTCAAGTACATGCAAGAAAGCCTCCACCTGCCGACAAAACTCAACCCAGACTTGCAGCACCGCCTCATTATGATAGGTAGCAAAAAAGGGAAGAGAGTCGTTAGCCTCAGCAGCAAATGCTTCGGCTGTGATTACACTGCCCGCACGAAGCTCCTCGATCAGGGATGACAGGGAGTCGAGGCTTAATTTCTCCAGACGGTCTGAAGCTCGCAAAGCATAAGGGCCGGGCGGCATGACGATGTGCGACTCCAGCGCTGTGAGAACTGGAAGGACTGTTCAGATTTATAAAAAGATCAGTGAAACTTTTAAGAAAAAGAACAAGTGGGACAATATTGAGACTTCACTTACCCACAGTCATGCAAGAAGGAGCTGAAAACTCCCCTGGTCCTTCGAGGACCTCAACCTCGTCGTCGGCCTCCAGAACTGTAAAGGACATCAATGTCATTTCGCGAAATAACAACAATGCTATGAAAAGATGGTAAACAACACTCACCTTGCCCAGACGAGAGGACGATGCGTTGAGGAGATATCGCCTGCGGAGCGGCCATCTCCAGCAGACGCTGAAAGGATTGCCGGGGAGACAGACCGGCAATAGAGGCCGCCAGTCCGCGCAATTCTGAAAAGACAAAAGAGTTCAGATAACGGAAAGATTACTAGTTTAAAAAGTGGAAGGTTACCTTCGACGCTCCTCCCATTCTGAGCCGGAGGGATAGCAGCTTCAACGGCTTCCGCCACAACCTCGGGCACAGTATCAGGGACACGAGCTGGTGTAACGGCCTCTGAGGAAGGAGCAGCGGCAGCCACTGTGGGCTCCAACGAAGGGGGGTGGTCTCGACTATATCCATCCTAGTCTCTGGGCCGCCCTCAGGAAGATCCGTGGGGACGACGACCACCAAGGGTGCCTCTCCCGAAGGAGCGAGGGCTTCGGGAGCAAGAACCACCGCAGGAGGCTCTATCGCGAGAGGGACAGTGTCGTCAACCCCCTCCACATCGAGCAATGTTTTATTAGGAGTGTCAACAGGCTCAACCGTCAGTAAGCCTGTAGGAACCTCCCCCATCGCCGAAGTCTCTGCACAATTCACACAAGAATAAGAATACATATATACAAGTGCAGGCGATATGAATATTACAAAGAAATACAGGAACATACCGATGTGTAAGGAAGCTTTCAATATGGCTTCTTCAAGCCGATGCTCCTTCTTAAGGAGGCGTGCTCGCCGAGGTTCAAGGGTGGACTCGTGGCCGCCAGTCCACAACGAAAGCGCGTCCGCAGCATCCTCCGAAGCAGCCTTCTTAAAGGCCCTTTCGCCCCATTCCTCCAAAGGGCCGATGAACCGCCGCCGGATCCACGAAGGGTCTTCGTAAAAGATTACGGCAGGGTAGGGCTTCTTCGGAACCCTTACGTTCTGCGACTCATCTTTAGAACTTCTTATAGCCTCAGCCAATTGTGCGGCTTCCTCGGCAGCTGAACCCGGAAAAAGTAAGCAAGCTGTCACGACCTAAAATTAGCACGTGACGGCCCTAATACTACGCAACGTCTACAGGCGTAACGCAGAAAAAGAAAGTCAAAACCCAGAAATCTAAACCATTAAAAGACAAGAAAAGATAAGAAAAATTGTTTAAACCTTAAAAAAATCTCAAGTATAAATTCTTTAAGTCCAATTTTCTTTCTTGAAAATTTCGGCGGCACCTCCTTTATAAAAACCAACCCTAAAAATGGGTACAACATAAATATAAAGTAAAGCATCCCCAACGGGAGCAAATCCACGCCCAAAGGCGGAAAATAACTACCACAACAAATATACAACGCCGTAGCGAAGAAAAAGAAGACGATAGAAAGGAAACTGTATAAAAGACAACAAGTCACAACATAATATACAACATCGTCCTCTCCAAGCCTCTAAGTCAATATGAAAATAGTAGATGGAGAGTACAGGGATACAACGAATATACAATACAACGAATAAGCACAAAACCTACCTAAGCAAACTGCACACTGTGAGCTGATGCGGTATCCATAGCAAAAGATGATAAGATATGTGATAATAGCCTGCCTCTGACTATCCTGAGGAACACCTGCAAACACTGTGGCACAACGGGGGTGAGTTGCCAACTCGTGAATAGTAAATAACATATGCAGGTAATCGCGAGTATGCACGTACAGCATGAATCTAACATGTGCAATTAATAGCAATAAAAAGTCATATGAATGCAATAATCATGAAAGGTACACTAGTGGGTACAGCTAATACATGAAGCAATTCATATAAATAAAGGTATGTAAATGCCATAGTCATGAAAGGTAATCTAACAGGTACTACTAATACATGAAGCAGTGCATAAACAATAAATGTGAAGTATAGAATGAAATATGTCATTTCCACGGAATCCTGACATCGTGGCAGGATCACAATCCATCAAGACAAATCAAAATCCCAATTCCTCAAATCAGCCCCCAAATTGGCTCTCATATCATATAAGTCTCACAAATCCTGAATGTACAATATCGAATAAATCTCATATATCTTGAATGTACAAATCAGCAATCTCATAAATATCCTGTATCCAATATCAAATGAATCACCTATATCCCAAATCAAATTTTCAAGTAAAAATCTAACATCCTAAATATATTTGCATGAATAAATATGATGATGTATATAATTTAATGTCAATACACATATATTAGCGCCCTATTCCACTAATAATTGTGTAAGGGCATATATAACAGCGGCCTAAACCCCTGTTATATATACAAAGGAGTAAAAAAGAAATATCATGAAACCAATGTGTCAAGCATCGACACAGAAATGCAGGTCTATCAGGTGTTGTCACCACGACTGGCACCCTGATAGGTACGTATCATACGCTATCCCGAAAGCTCGAGTGCCTAGCTTTGACCCTCGCCTCTCGACGTATCTATACGTACATGACTCCCATCGGTATCCACATGATAACCGCCGAGTCATTGGTAATGTCACCGGTAGGTACTTGCCCACCTTCCAGGCTCAATCGGCATGGACCGTCGATCATCTTGCCGAGGGGAACCGTACCGGGCCCCACCATGTACCCTCATACGGCACCACTCCTCGTATAGAGTATATAATCAGAACCGATATTTCTCATGGTGGATGCTGAAATATCATATCAAGGGAAACCGGATTTTTCAAATAATGCATAATTTTATGAACTCCCACGGTTCCCAAATCCAGAAAACATCATGAAAAATCCATATCTCAATGCGAAAATCCATGAATATAATATACGCATCATAAATCTGAAATACGAGCATATAAAGGAAAAGCAGCAATTAACTGTAACAAGTTAATATAATATCATGCGGTTCCTAATATCTCCAATTCTAAAATAACATCAAGTAAAGGTAAACATGTAGCTATAACCAGATATATGTGCAACATAAAGGTATAGCAAGATATATGTATCTACCTATAAGTAATGATGTAGTATACCTCCTGGGTATAAGTGAAGTATGTGTGCAAAGTATACCTGTAGCTATGACATACAGTGTGTATGTACCTATCACTAATGGTACGATACTCTATAGGTATACAGGTATCTAGCACGTAAGTATGTGAAGGTATATGTGTAAGCATATGGATATACAGGTATGCTAAATGTCATATGCGATAAGAAATATGAATCATTGTCTCAATGTTCCTAACCAAACAATAGCATTTCTATATGTGGGTTGTGCATGATATGGCAATTATTGACGGTGTGTGTAGCATATAATTAGTGCTCGTTCAACATGAATCGTCAATAATATGTGCAGTGTCCTAAGGATACTAGTCCAAGCACAACAATATCTAAGTAATAGGGTAAATACGCAATTCTAAACATGACATAGAATATGCGACAGAAATAACATCTCTAGCCCAGACGCATAACGCCATGCGGGCAATTTCCCTGTAGATGTTAAATCAACTCACCAACGCTCCTGGCTAAGTGAAGCCTACAACCTGTTTTCCCTTGTCGTAGCGTCCGAAGTCCCCGCTTGCGAACCTAAAATTTCACAAACACATCACATAAGCAAATATCCTACATCGACGAAAAGACATCGAAACGCAAGAATAACGCCCTGAAAATTGTGCTGCGCATTTAGCGTATCTATCGCGCACGACATCGGCCAAAAACCCTAACTGGGGTCGCTAAACTACAAAACACCAAGTCTAGACCCCGATCGTCCCGATCGCGCAACACAACACAAACAATTACGAGGAATAAAATAGATATAACCTCGCAACGACCAATCGAACCCACATCGGAAAAACCCCGAAACCTATAAAACAACTTATCGCAATATTTCACACTAGTTTCAAACTAACGCATATTTAGTGATTACAAACACCTTAAAATAGCTTAACTAAGCTATCTAAACCATTTCTATATTTTTAACACTTGCAAAATAAATTTTAGCAAAAACCTAGTAAGCAAAATTGCATAATTAAACAAAGTGTTCATTAGCAAAAATTAACATTTTCTACTAGGTTAATCTTCTCCAAAACACAAATTAACACTTCAAATAAACATTAAACACATAAATCAAGTTTTACCCAAACTAGATTATCAATAAAATCAAGTCTTGAATTTCAAACATGAAATTAAAAGATTAAATAAACAATTAATATGCTAATTAGAAATTTAGAAACAACAAAAAGGATAAGGGTTAGGGTTTTATACCTCCACAAAAGATCAAAACCAAGAAACCAAACTCATCACCTTTTCCTCCAAAATGATGGTTTGAATGAAGATCCAAGCTAGCTTTGAGTTCATGAATGAAGGAAAATGAATATGTTTGAGTTTTTGTGATTTTATTTGGATTTTTCATGATTTATTTGATGCAAAATGAGTTGAAAATGGGTGGAAATGATGGAGGGCAGCAAGGGGAAGGGAAGGGCCGGCCAAGGGGATGAGGGGGAATTTTTGTGAATTTTTTGTGAAGAAATTGCTAGGAAAAAGAGTAATAAATGCTAATAAATGCACTTTGCCACCTTTACACATTTTCTTTTCTTTTTAAAATAAAAGCATTTGCACTCCAAAACATATCTAGATATTTAAAAAGAATTTTCCAAAATATTCTAGTAACAAAAATAATTTATTCACAAGAGAAAAAAAACCTCTCGAATACCCCTAAAGTTCGCGCACAAGCTTTATTTTAGCTAAAAAAGGTGCCGGCAGGTTTATACGGACGTTTGATCGAAATCGGGTTAAAACAGAAAATACCGACAATTTTGCCCTAAAACGGGAAAATTCGCGAAACGATTTCTGAAACGTTACAATCTTCCCCCTTAAAGAAATTCGGTCCCCGAATTAAAATTCATCTACACGTACCTTCAAGAAGATGAGTAGAAAACTCCCAAATCTCGCTCGCAGGTTGCCAAGTGATCACCTCACTATACAGCTACGCCAAAGAACCCTCACAGACGGCAAGACCCTTGACCGAAGTTCCTCCACCTGCTAATCCACTATAACTAGCGGCTGCTGGTGAACGAAAGATCACGTCCAAGCTAATTGGTCTGATACTGAATCATGTGAAAAAGGTCATGAAGGTAATTGCAAAGTATCGACACAAGGAATACGGGGTGAATACTCAAAATCTGGGCGGAAGTGCCAAATTATAGGCAACAGAACCAACTCGCTTCAAGGATCTCAAAAGGACCTACAATCCTGGGATACTTCCCAAAACTCAACACGTCATTCATTGGAAAATCCCGTAGGAATACATGATCTCCCACTGCGAACCCAAGTCTGCGACCACCATGGTCGGTATAAGACCTTTGTCTGCACTGGCTGTCATCATCCTAACCTGAACCAATTGAATCATCTTCGAAGTCTCTAGACTAGCTGGGGTCCAAAAATCCTACTGCGCAGAGTCAGAAAAACAGACTGGATAACGACACAACCAAACAAACAAAACCAAAAGGTTTCCAATTGGAGTATCTCCTGATAACAGCTATCGAAGAAGAACCGCAACAATGGCGAGTGACGATCCCAGCTGCTGACTACAATTAATACGTACGCACAAGCATATCCTCCAGAGTCGGTATAGCCCGCTCTCACAAAACCATCATCCTGCGGATGGAAAAACGGAGCTAAAGCTCAACCAGTACCTAAGGATTCCTGAAGTTCCTGCCCAAGACGTCAAGGGAATAGGGTGCCCTATTTGGATACGACCCATGAAAGAACTTCGTGCAACGCACAAACTTAACCAAGGACAACTGAGCAACTTCAGTATAACCGGACAACTAGCATCCGAATGGAGTCACACCCAGACTAAACCTGGGTAGATGCCACAACGAATATTCATGGAGACCTGCTCCCATTCCCACTCCGGAACGGTTAAAGGTTGCAACTCTCCAGCCGGTTTCAGATGCTCAACCTTAACACACAATAAGACAGCCACCTCGAAACGAACTCCGAAACTTCTCTTTACATCCCTGCCCACCCATAACTATCTCGCAAGTCACGTCAAATGCTGGTGGAACTTGAATGAGTACAGAGAGTTGACAGATGTGCCTGCTCTAGGATTTCACGTCTCTACCCAATAGTATCAGGTACACAAATGCTTTCCTAAACGTAGTACATCTGGTCACAAATCAAGGACTCCGAATCATTACCCAGCCGAGTATGCTCAAGTATCTCTGACGAACGAGCATCGGCGGGCTGTGCCTCGCGAAAGCGAATAAGGAAAAGTGGTCGGGCGCGGACATGAACAAGCTGTCCCCTCAGTAGAAGCGAACTTAAGCTGTGCTCAACGATCGCAGAAGAACTGTGAATCTGCAGAAGACTATCTCAACAATCAAAATCCACTGCAGGAAGATGTATATTAAGCTCTGATAGTCCGTGAAAATCTGACACGATTCTCGAACAAGTAGTGTCTCCAAATCCCCAACGCAAGACCACCGCGGCCATCTCCAGATCGTTAGTGGAATATCCTGCTTGTACTTCCTCCAAATGCAGGGAAGCAAAAGCGATAACTCTATAGTGCCGCATCAGTGCAAAATCGAGCCCCACTTGCGAAACATCATAGTTACACAACAAAGTCGCCCGAACCAGAAAGCAAAGAAAGAACTGATGCAGTTGTTAATCGAATCTTCAACTGCCGAAAACTCCGCACACATACCTCAGTCCAAAGAAAAGAAACCTCCATTCCGGTCAATTCAGTCAACGGTGCAGCACTACACTAGCAATCCTACATGAAACGGCGGTAAAAACCTGGTAAGCCCAAAAATCTGCCGACCTCCATCCAGCATACAAGTCTGGGCCTAAGCTGTACGGCCACGATCTTCCTCGGAACCATACAAAACCGTCTCCCGTTACCATAAGACCTAGGAGTCAACATAACAAGCCTGAAGGAACACTCCGAGAATCTAGCAAACCGCTGGGGCTCTCCCAGTATCTGCAAATCAAATCCTCAAGTGCTGCTCCTGTCCCACAAGACACATTAAATAGACCAGAATGTCGTAAATAACACAACAATAACTGGTCGAGGAACGGCTTGAAGAAATCCGGTTCATCACATCTACGAATTCTGCTAGGGCATTGGTGATAGTTATTTGTATACCCTAGAGGCCATTACTGTACGTACGATGTATATTGTAATGGATGCTTGGACATATATAGGGAGGACTTTCTTGCTCGACATGATAGTACACTATCTGGTTGTACTTTATCTTAACATGTACTCTGATTGTCTCTATGTTACATATTGATAAAGCCCTTAGGATATTTACTCGACTACTGGGACTATGATGAGATCATACTAGTGGGGCCACGGTAGTCGACGAGTACATCCTATAACTGTTCCTAGTCGAGGGTGGATCGAGACAGGGCATCGATACACCAGAGTAGACTAGCGTATACGTATGTTGATGTAAGTGCACGGCGGCGCCCCGGCCGTCAATCCGATGCCGGAATGCGGAAGCGGTGAAAAACTTTAATTTTGCGGACTTAGCAAACCGGCACCACCGCGCACTAAACACCCGGATCGTAACCATTAACAAGTCTAAGCTAACTAGAAGATGGGTTAGAGATATACCGACGATCCAAGTCCTCCGGTATTCTCGTCATGATCCCGATCTCCTGCGGAAAGTCCTGTCTCCTCCTCGTCGCCGGAAGTGCACCACATCGCCTACTTTGTTTACGGGCTCCCACCTCAATGCCGAGGCAACTCGGGCACGAAGCCGGCTACTCGACGTGCCCAAGATTCGCTGTAGAATGTGTAGTAGAACTTGTGTCTCTTTTTGGGGTAGTGGAGGTTGCCATTGGTGGAGGGATTGAACAAAAAGTATATGGAGGAGCTTGGAGAACTTTGGTGTAAGAAATGAACAACATTTTCCCACCTCAATATTTTGGACAGCCCATCACCAATTTGGCCGGCCACTTTCTTGTGAGGGAGGGAGTGAAAATCAATGAGCAACACAAAGAGGGAGTGAGTGGATCAATCATGCAAGAGGGCATCATGAAAGAATATGATTACAAGCAAAAACCACACACAACCATAACCATCAAGTCCACAAAGTCAAGCCATCATGAAGTATGAAGTCAAGCAAGTCAATGGATGGTGCACCATCATGAAGACTATCATGATGCTACAAAAAGCAAAGACCCCCTCCACAAATACTAATTTGCAACAATGCAAATAAACCCTCCTCCACCAAACTTCGGCCAATGAACGGAACAAAGGAAATTGGCCGAAACGGAAAGCAAACTGGCAACTCCAGAAAACTGGTCCCGTAATAAATTACAGGAAAACCCCGATACTGTACATACACACCCGCATCTGTATTTCGACCGAAATACAAATGCAATGAGACAAAATCTACACTGTACTATACTAGGATCCGGCTTATACCAAAAACGGCTAGTAATATCTGTTCGATCCTGATCCGTGCAATACCGTACGTATCTGATCGAACCCTGCCATATAACCATACGGCCTATAGTACATACTGTCCGATCCTGATTCGTGCAATACCGCACGTATCTGATCGGACCTTGCCATATCTCCATACGGCCTCTACAACCTTTCGCCCGAAAGCTGAGTAACTGAATGTGGGGGACTCTAAAGACTCGTCAACACCTCGGTTGTGGATTTAACCACTAGCACGTCAGAAGTATAAGCCAATACGTAACGGGCTACCAAGTATTGACTAAAAGGGACGTCTGTGAGTGAACTCAGCCTGACAACCCTACTGAGCCTGTCAGTGACAATATCCGTGCAGTCCGGTCCGTTCGTCTATGAGTATCGCATGGCGGGCCTAGGGGGTTGGTAAAAGTCAGACCCCCAAAAGCGGTACAAGTCATGTCGGAGTGTAGCCCAGAACACCCTGAGATACTACTGGAATACCTACCAGTAAATCTCCTTGCCTTGGCCAAGGACTTTGTGTAATGGCTCTCCTAGACACAGCACGACCTCACCCCCAATACCGGGAGAGACGAACCCCTGAAGATACGCTCACTGCCTCCATGTGGCTCGGGACTGTACCCAACTAAAACCTGTTTGCACGACTCCTTTGAGCCGTGGTAGGGTAGTAATCAAAGTACAGTGGGAACTCACACGAGACAAATGACGATCCCCAGGTCGATGAACTAACCTGCACACATGTCACCAGGAAACTGCCATCTGACGTCTGGTATATGACCAACTAGCAGGTTCCCGGCGAGTCCTGTCCGGTATACTCATAAGCCAATGAGCACCTGTATACATCTTAGGTGATCCAACTGACACCAGTGGCTTGTGAGACCGGCCACCGCCCCTCGTCGGGGTCTCGACTGTATACACTAGTCTACTAATGGAGTATCGATGCCCGGTCTCGAAACTCCCACGACTAGGGACCTTTTAAGGATATGCTTGTAGACCCCCAGCTCCCACTTATATGATCGCCCTCATACTGCTGGTGGTCAAGCAAGAATCCTAGGGGCTCTATCAACGTGTAATAGCGACGTGTCAGGTCACCTAAAATAGTACACGATGATAAAGGTAAACCAGATAGCATACTATCATCTCGAGTAAGACTGTCCTACCGGGATAGGTCCTCCCACAATCATTACAATCACGTACCTGTGACCTAATAATTGACTCTGAGGGCACTATCTCCAACAGTTGACCCATATGATGGGCTATGGATGATCCCATATCCATCGGTGTTTGACATCAAGGATGGTGTACGGGTGCTCAGTAGAGACTGGGTACACTGGACGGACTCGCCGAGAACTTCCAGATGGTATTATACCTCACGTCAGATGGCAGTTCTCCGGTGACACTGGTACAGAGTAGTCTGTTGACCTGAGATCGTCATAGAGTCTTGTATGATTCCCACTGTGCTTTGATTTCCATCATACCACGTCTTTGAGGGCGTGCAAAAAAGTGGCTTTTGGGTACAGTCCCGAATCACATGGAGGCAATGAGCGATAGGAGGGGATTCGTCTCTCCCGGTATAGGGAGTTGATGTTGTGCTGTGTTCGATTGGATATAACTGGAAATCCCTGGCCAGGGTTGCTGAGATTTACTGGTAAGTGTTATCAGTAGTTTCTCGAACTGTTATAGACCTTATACCGACACGACTTATCAAGCTACTGGGTCTGACGTTTACCACCCATAGGCGAGATATGCGACATATCAGACGACGAGACCGGACTATACGGGAGTGTTACTGATTGGATTCACAAGAGAATGTACAGGCTTGCTTGTTGATCTTCTAAGCGCTCAATACCTGGGTAGCTGTTACGTTTAGCTGACCGCTTGCAGCTTGTGGGTGTTTGATATGATCATCACTTACTGCGGTGTATTGACGATTCTTTAGAGTCCTACGCAGAGGATTCTTGACTCAGGAAAAACGGAGTAGGAGCACATATGTGATATGTGCGGGACCGAGGATAATGCGGTATGTGATACCGTATTGGATTCTCACGATATGAGATATCGGCCGGGTATATGTGATATAGCCGGGTCTTCGTATTAGTCGGTTATATGCGATATGGCCGGATAGCCGGATCAAGTGTTGATTCAATAATTTACTGTATAATAATATATATGATATATTAAATTACATTAACTAATATAAGCTCACTAAAAGATTCTTTTTCTCACTCGGGTAATACATTGATATATATGCGATATATGTTAATTGTATTATTTTATTTTGTTACAATAAATATTGTATATGTGATATATAATATTGTAACATGATATGATTACTAATGCAACATGTTTAGTGGAGATTAAACATGGTTAGGGTGTGATTAGGGTTGTTTTTCTAGAAGTTTCTAGAAGCTTTCATTTTGTTTTGTGCAAAGATATTTGTTTAGATATTTTTGCATGATATTTTCTTAACCCAACCACACCCCTTAACCCTAGTTCAATCTCTACAAAGGTTACTTAACCATGGTTGCATTATTCATCATAATTATCCTTTCATTATTCATCACAAAAGGATTGATCACTATTCTTCTTCTTCTTCCTTCTTTGAAAAGCTTTCTTGCTTTGAAATTGTGATGAAAGTGAGTGAGAAATAGAAAACAAATGAGAGCAAAAATCCTACTTCATCATCCTCATCTATCCTTGCCATTTAGATGAGGGTCTTCACTTCATTTAGTGAGTGTTAGCTTGTGTTAATGAAAATTCAAGGTAGATCATCTATGTTATCGATGATTGGAAGTAAGACTGCATCTTTCTCTTCGTGGAACCTCTAGAGAGTCCGGAACACGATGATCGCAGCGAAGGGACCTCAACACGGAGCTTAAGAAGTGAAGGACCAGATCTACAAAGGTTGTAATCCCTCTCACTTAGTGTTAAAGTGTTTAACATGTTTGTTTTCGCATAAACTCTAGTTTAAAGATCCGGCTTTGGATTGTTCGGCGCGTCTAAAATTTTAATCGGGCATGGTTGATACCTCGTAGACCCTTATGCGCATGCCTAGCAACCATATAGTGGTATCAGAGCCAAGCTAGAGCTTTAGGCGAAGTGTAGGCGATGTTTAAAGTCCGATCGAACCCGGAAAACCCCGATTTTACCCCTCTCTGTACATTTTCAAAAATGTTGATTTTTTCCTAATTAAAAATGCTCAGAAAAACAATCAGGAAAAACTAAGAATTACTGTGAAGTATGGTCCACTAAGTCGCTCACGTGACCGCGGAACCGCGGCCAGACCAAGGGTTTGGCGGCGGTTCCGCGGCCAAAATTTAGACTTAGTCCCTCATATTTCATATATTTATTCTTAGGTCATTTCTTGTCATTTTTTTCAGGAAATTTTTTAATTTTACTTAAGTGTTGAGTTTTCTGGGTTGTATTGGGGACTCGTTAATTTGATCGGATAAGTTAACTTCGTTTAGTTTTTTCTCGGTAATTTTAGAAACTGTTAAAAAGTTCGAACGGATATCAATAACTCACTTTTTCCCCAGTCGGAAATTTTTTGAAAAGTTGGATTTTTTCTTGAGTTTGAAACTTTCTAAGTCGTGCAAGTAACGCGGTGGACCCTCTAGAAGACAACAATCCTTAACTCGATTATCTGACCGTCTTGAACTGCCTCTAAACCTTAGGGTTTGTGGCAGTACGGCGTGCCACATGTGAGGCGTTGGCTTGACCCATCTACGGCTGGACCATTGGTACTGTAGCATGTGATGGATGTTTTTAAACTAATTTCAAGTGTTGAGAACTATTTGAGAAAACTTGGGTGTTTGATTATTCGATCGGAAAGTTTAATATTGTCTATTTATCTGGAATGTGATACAATATTTGGAATCCACAAATAGTTATGAGATAACTGATTTGAATATTATAAACATAGCACTTTAGTCTCAGATGATCGGTTGCCACGGAATTTTGATGTGATCGAAAGTCCGTCGCAATCACGTAGCGTACGCAGATACTCGCCGGGTAAACTTAATAGATACCCACGCCCCATAGCCCCGACCAAGTGACTGTAGGAGAACCCCGTCGCCGAAAGCATCCGTTTGGGTGCTCGCGGCAGCGGTGTTCCGCCTTAGTGTACTTCGTCGACGGCATCTGGGGGTACGGCCGTCTACTAAAGTTTGCGACGAGCATTCGATCAGGATGTTGGGAATCTTGTTGAATTGCCCGACTTGATATTGAAAAGAGTTTTCGATAATGAGACTAAAATGCTGGGTTTATAATTGTTAAGCATGCGATGTCTAAGGAATTCATTTGGTTAGGCATGCGATGTCTAAAGAGGTTGCGGATTCTAACTGTTGTAGTTTTACACTTTCTTTTCTGTGACCGTAAGCGTAGTATGTGGTGTATCGCCGGCTTCGTTGCTATACATCAACGACAATCGGGATACGCATACTTGCTTACGTTGATGATATGAGATATTATGTGTTGCTGTGATATGTTATATTGGATCGTTGCGTTTTGAAAAGCCGAGGGTTTTATGTGAGATGAGAGTTTTTCTTTTTCATTCATGTAAAATTCATTTGTATGTAATATTCTTTTATTGGGGCACTTTCGGGCTGAGGATGATGTCACCGTTATATATTATTTACTTTTTCGCATTAGCTAAACCCAAGGAGGGGAGCACAAGTAACCGGGTTCTAGGATCCAGTGGGAGACCATCTCGAGGAGTCGAGACCGGGTCTCTTAACCCCAGAATTGGCAGAGTTGCTTGCCGCTCTCGTAAGGGTCTAGGGATGTGGGTTTAGCTATTCATCGCGACCGTGGAATCCGTGTTTTATACAGGCTCGTATTGAAAGCACGGACATCCTAGTATATCCATTATTTCATATATGTTCTTCTACTGCAATGTTCTGTGATGAGATCATATTACTGCCTGAGATGAATGTTTATATTATATATATGAGATATATGTTGTATTGCAGATTTAGTTTCAAATGTGATGCTTGTGAAGCATAATAAAACGGGACTTCATTAATGAGATTAATGAAATAAAAGAAACCTAAGATGTTGTAGAAATTGTTTAAAAACTGGTAGCTCTAGTTCTTGCTTTACATAGCGGTGTTCCTTGTAGAACATCCAGCACCTTATTCGATAAGGAAAGAGCCGAGATCCCTTCACCGGGAGTGACCTCTTTAGTGAAACTAGCAGATACTACAAACTCGGTCTGTCTTTTGATTGCTTCTATAGTTCTTGCTTTGCATAGTGATATTTGTGAAATATCCTGCACCTTATTCGATGAGGAATGAGCCAACAATCCCTTCACCAGGAGTGACCTCTTTAGCGAAACTAGAAAAGCCTCAAAAACATTCCATTTAAAATCACTCGATTCTACAACGATATCAAGTTCATTACACAAAGGGTTTTCTTAAAAACCTGTCGTAGCCCTCCGTCATTTTAGGAAGTAGAGTACTTAGTATTCGTGCTGCGTATGTCGATTTTAGTTGAGGCGTAGTGTACGGTAGCTAAGTGATGTCTTTCTACAAAGCATATGATGCGATTAGTTAGGACATTCATGTGATTATGTCGACCATAGTTGAGGGTCATGTAGGGTAGGTCTGATTAATCATGAAATGACGGGTAGAACTTGACTAGTACTTATGATATGTTGACCTTAGTTAAGGTCATAAGTGCTAGGGGTAAAATATTATTGGGAATTTCAAGTGTTGAAATTTACATTGAGATTGCATACCTTCTATGAGATAGTTGGATCCCGATACCCGCTGCGAGTAAGAGTTACTCCTGGGAGAGTTTTACACATTACAATTAGCCGATCAAGTAGGTGTCTAGAAAGGTGTTAACGGGGTTACGCCCGTGGGAAAACGAGGTTTATTTTAATTAGGTTCGTACGAAAGCACGGGTAACCTCCCTCAAAGTACCGGCACTGGCCTTGCTGAAAGATTGGCGAACTTGTAGCGTGTAATTAATCCCGGCTAATCTTTCCTTTTAGGGTTTGAAGGAAGATTTGATTAAGACAGTGGGAGACATCCTGATTAGATATATTAGATAACCAATCTAATCTTGCAAGAGCATACGCTGAGTGTTTTCTTCTCTCTCTCTCCAGGTAGCAACCATATCACGCCTTAATCAAGATAATAATACGGATATATTGACCGAACCCGCTTGTTATACTGAGCTGGGGAACGTTGGTCCTGCTCCAACTTATAAATGTTATAAGACAGAGCAGGAAATTGGGGAATACCAGATTTCCCGTGCCGCCCAAATGAAGAAAGTGCATGCTGATGCATCTTCTTCGGGTGTGTTCATTACCGAGAACTGTTTCTCAGTATTCTTTACGTCCTGGGTATGTGATACCGGATCAGGATCTCGCATATGTAATCTGTTACATGGGCTACAGATAGGTAGAGAACTGAGAACGGGTGATAAGTTTCATGAGATAGAAACGGTGCAAGTGTTGCAGCCAAGTCTGTTGGTCACTATCACACTGTATTATTAAATACATTGATTCTGAACGAATGTTATTAGATACCGAACCTGATGTACAACATCATATCAGTCTATCTATTAGTGAAGAAAGGATATAATTTTGTATTGTTGGATAATGTTTTGAACATTTCCTATATCAAGAGTTGATCGGTTCAGGCACGTTATCTAAAAGCATTGACGTTCTAAATCAAACTACAGTTCTTAGTATACGGAACACACACAAGAGAAAGTGTTCAGAAATGAACGAATTCTTCTTGAGGCGTTGTAGACTAGGTCATAACAATGCGACCCACTAGCTGAAGTTACATAAAGATGTATATTTAAATTAGTTTGAATTTACATCTTGTGAAACTTGCCGGTCATGTCACAAAGATAAGATGACCACAGCTCTATTTATTGGAAACAGAGAAAGAGTTAGTGAACTCTTGGGATTGATACATGCTGATGTATGAAGGTCCCCTGTCTACAGATGTCAAGACTGGTTCTTTATACTTCATTACACTCACTGTTTATCTCTCAAGATTCGGACATATGTTCCTGTTGAAACAAAAGTCTGGACCTTTTGAGAAATTCAATGAATATGAGTTAGAAGTAGAGAACTAAATACGGGTATAAGTATTATGTCCTTTTGATGAGATCATAGAGGAGAATACTTGAGCATGGGATTCCTGAACTATTCTAAAGGAGAATGAGATTCTCTCTCAGTATTACTCCTCCGTATACACCACAGCACCTCGGTGTATCGGGGAGGAGCAATCACACCCTATTTGATATGGTGCGCTCTATGGTGAGTACTATTGAGTTTCCTATTTCCTTTTCGGAATAATGCACTTGTGAAGCTGCAAACCTATTGAATAGGGTTCCAATCAAATCAGATGCCTACCACTCCATATATGATATGGTATGGGAAGAGCCCATCTTTTAAGGATATTAAGATTTGGGGTTGTCCGGCCTATGTCTAAAGGCAAAATCCGGACAAAGCTCGAGGTAAGGACAGTTCTGTAGAACTGGAAAGGTTCCAGCTATATAAACTGCAGCTGATGATTTGGTAAACCCGAATGATTCAATAGTTTCCAACGAACCTCAGCCTCTCCGCCGATCTAGTAGGGTTCCTCACCCACCTGAGAGATACTTCGGTTTCTCTATGACAGTGGGAGCGAAGATTGCATCATGAGATGATGACCCAACTAGTTTGAGCCGGCTATCAGGAGTGGGACTCTGTAAGAATGGTTGGATGCTTAAGCGATCTGAGATGGAATCCTTATATACCAACAAAGTATGGACTTTGGTTGTTTTATCTGAAGGGTTAAATCCCCATCAGGAGAAAGTATATCTTGAGAAGATTACTTGGTGTACATGGAAAAGTTGAGACTTTCAAAGCTATGCTTAATTCCATCAGATCCTACTTGCCACGGCTACATACCATGACTACGATATCTGGTGGTTGGGTGCATGACTGCTTTTCTAAATGATGTGTTAGAAGAGATCGTCTATAAGTACACAGCCAGAGGGTTTCGTAGACAGTGGGAGCAGCGGAAACATGTGCAAGATTCTTTATAGGATAAAGCAGGCATCGCGGAGTTGGAACGTCTGTTTTGATGTTGTAGTCAAAGAGTTTGACTTCATCAAAATGGTAGATGAACCTTGCATATACAAAAAGGTAGTAGAGAGTATGGTGGTGATCCTTGTGGAGTACGTGGATGGCATACTCTTGATAGGGAAGGAGTTTCCTATGCTACGCTCGGTCAATCTCCGCTTATCATAAGGATTCTCCATATAGGATCAAAGTGATACCTCCTAAATCCTGGGTTTTAGATCTATGAGATGGATCTAATTGGATGTTAGGATTCTCACTAGGTGTAGTGAGATGGTATCAATCGATCCTTGGAGAATCACTGGAATGGTTCCAGGGTGATAAGGACGACTGAATGTCAGTCGCAGGCATTGTCTTTACCCTCAGTGGAGGGACGGTATGTTGGAAGAGTTCCAAGCTACATACCGTGACTCGCTAGACGATTAAAGGCAAGATACATCGTTACCAAAGATGCTACTAAAGAGGCAGTCTGGATAGATATAAGTTCATGAGATGAATTTCGTTCCTACCATTGTGTGAAAATGGAGTTGTGGCTTAATACCAAGGAACTACCGTCCCATCAGAAATCCAGATATAATTCTTAGGCAGTATCATCTGATCATGGAGATGGTTGATCTCCAGGGAGATCGAGGTTAGGAGTGTAGACACAGAGGACAACAGCGCGGATCCACTCACAAAGGCCTTTTTTCCCAGTAGAGACTTTTATGGGATGGTTGAGTATGAGATACTGCAAACACAGCTAATTATTGGGTATATGATACCACAACAGATGGCCCTACTGGAAGTAGGAGATTGTTAGTTATTTGTTTGCCCTAGAGGCCATTACTGTACATACGATGTATATTGTAATGGATGCTTGGACATATATAGGGAGGACTTTCTTGCTCGACATGATAGTACGCTATCTGGTTGTACTTTATCTTAACATGTACTCTGATTGTCTCTATGTTACATGTTGATAAAGCCCTTAGGATATTTACTCGACTACTGGGACTATGATGAGATCATACTACTGGGGCCACGGTAGTCGACGAGTACATCCTATAACTATTCCTAGTCGAGGGTGTATCGAGACAGCGCATCGACACACCAGAGTAGACTAGCGTATACGCATCTTGACCCATATAATGGGCGATGGATGATCCCATATCTATCGGTGTTTGATATCAAGGATGGTGTATGGGCGCTCAGTAGAAACTGGGTACACTGGACGGACTCGCCGAGAACTCCCAGATGGTATTATACCTCACATCAGATGGCAGTTCTCCGGTGACACTGGTACAGAGTAGTCTGTATTGAATATTTGTATGCCCTAGAGGCCATTATGTGATAGTGGATATATTTATACATGTATATATATATATATATTCAGTGTACATTCTTGCTCGACATGATAGTATGCTATCTGGTTATTCTTTATCGGACATGTTGATTTGACCTTGCTTTTATTCATTCATACATGTTGATAAAGCCCTGAGAATATTGACTTGACTACTGTGATTATGATAGAGATCATACTAGTGGGACATCAGTAGTTTATAAGCATATCCTGGAATGTCCCTAGTCGTAGGTGTATCGAGACGGGGCATCGATATACCTGAGTAGACTAGCGTATATGACACTAGACCCATATGATGGGCGATGGATGTTCCCACATTCATCGATGTTTGACATCGAGATCGTATACGGGTGCTCAGTGGTGACTGGGTACACTAGACGGACTCACTGAGAACTCCTATATGGAATTATATCTATCGTCGGATAGCAGTTCTCAGGTGACATTGGTGAAGGTTAGTCTGTAGACGCGAGATCGTCATAGAATCTTGTGTGTTCTCCTACTGTACTTTGATTACCACCCTACCACGGCTCTACTGAGTCGTGCAAACAGGTGGCCGTTGGGTACAGTCCCGAGACACACGAAGGCGATGAGCGATAGGAGGGGTTTCGTCTTTCCCGATATTGGGAGTTGATGCTGTGGTGTGCTCGACTGGCTATATCAGTAAGTCCCTGGCCAGGGATATTGAGATTTACTGAAAAGTGTTATCAGTAGTTTCTCGATCTGTTATAGACTTTTCATCGGCACGACTTATTGAGTTATTGGGGTCGACGTTACCATCCCTAGACTCGATATGCAGCATATCTGACGAAAAGACTGGACTGTACGGTAGTATTGCCGGTTGGCTCGACGGGAGTTGTAACAGGTTCGCTTGTTTTCTTCTGATCGCTCAATACCCGGGTGGCCGTTACGTTTAGCTGACCGCTTGCGGCTTGGGGGTGCTTGATATGATCATCACCCACTGCCGGCGTATTGACGAGTCTTAGAGTCCCACAAAGGAGTTACCTAGTCCAGGCGAAAAGTTGTGGTGCGCATATGCGATATGTGCGTGGGCCCGGTTAAAATGCGCGTATGAGATACCGTATATTAATCGGGCGGCTTGCTTTTGGTCGGGTCGTATGTGATATGACCGGGTTGATAAATCAAGTGTTGATTTATCATTTAAACATTAGTTTCTCACTTGATATCCTTTCTTGTCTTTATGCATGCATGTATGCACTCATTCTCATTCACTCTCATTCATGCACATAGGATGTGCATGCACCCATACATGGATACATAAAGCTTATCATGGTTGTATATATAGGAGATGGTGGTAATATAAGACTCACACCTTATATTTATATATATGGATATATATTGCGTTTGTTTTAAAACAAAACAAAAGAAAAAGGTTAATACATGATTATCTTCTGCACTCTTCTTTGAATTAACCATGCTCACCTACTTTTTAACCATGTGTTAATCTTTCTTTTATGTTTTAACTCAAGTGTAATAATATCCATATAATGTAACTATGGTTTGAGATGAAGAGTGGAAAATATATATACTTATATTTTCTATTTTTCATAACACAATTATCATTCTCTTGATATTTCAAAAGCCATCATCTTCTTCCTCCTTGCTCTTTTGCTCTCTAGATTTCTCAAGTGAGCAAAACACTCATCAATTTAGGATTTTGAAGTGAGAAAACTAACTACAACACCATTTGTGAAGAGTGTTAGCTTCCATTTTCTTATCTTGATCTTGCGAAGTTACAAGCTTGGACAAAGAGGACTCCGGGTGGATCATCGTGGACCTAGAGGTTCTCAAGCGGACGTTTTCCAACCCTCAAGTAGCCGAGGAGTCTAGCGTAAGGAGCTACAAAGGTTGTACTCTCAAAACCCTAGCTTTATCTACTTATGATGATGTGTATGTTTAAGAAACCCTAAAATTCTAGTGATGATTCTTTGCATGTTCACTTAGCACCTTAAAAAATTTAATTTTGAGACATGTGACGCTTGCAAACTCTTCATGAGGTGCTAGGTAAACCTAACATTGGTATCAGAGCCGACCTAGAACTTTAGGCGATATTTTAATGAAGTTAAAACTCCGATCGAACCAAAATATGGACTTTTAGAACACTCTCTGGACATTTTTTCAAATTGTGGTTTTTCTAGAATTAAAAATATGTAAAAAAATTCAGCGGGGAATTCTGAGAACAACTGTAGAAAACAAAGCCATGAACGGTAGATCCCAACGCGGAACCGCGGCCAGAGCTTGCTTAGGCCGCGGCTCCGCGGCCGTACTGATGACTCATTGCTTCATTTTTATGTAAGTGCACGGCGGCGCCCCGGCCGTCGATCCGACGCCGGAGACGCGGAAACGAAAAACTTTGCGAAACTTGCAAACCGGCACCACCGCGCATTATTAACCTGGATCGGGCCATTAACCTAACTCTAGCAAATAAGAAAAGGAGTAGAGAAGCTATACCGAGCGATCCGTGTCCTTCGGTCTTCGTCTCCACTCCGATCTCCCGCGGAAACTCCGTTCGTCACCTCCTAGTCGGAAAGGGCACCACGTAGCCGAATTCTTTTACGGGCTCCCACCTATAGACCGAGGCAACTCGGGCGCAAAGTTGGCAAGCCGATGCGTCCAAGGGTACTGTAGGTGTAGTGTAGAATGGTTGTCTCTTTGGGGTTTTTGGAAGTTGCCATGGATGTGGAGGAATGAAGATAAGGAAAAATGGTGCTTTCATTTTTCCTAGCAAGAAAATGAGATGAAGAAAAATGCCACCCATCAAAAATGAACTTCCTCTCTTTCCCCTCCTAATGTGGCCGGCCCTATATTGAATGGTGGAGGAAAATCCAACCCCAAGCAAGTGGAGGAAAAAAGAATGATAAAAGGAAAAATAGTCACTCCAAAGCCACATCAAAATCTCATCCAATCATTTCTCATAAATGCAATGGATGAGATGGAAAAGGAATCTCATGATGATAAGAATATCATAATGAAGCCACAAATGCAAGAAACCCCCTCCACAATAAGTTTTTTGCAAACTTGCAAATAACCCCCTCCACAAGAAAGTCTGGCCGTGAAGGAACAAAGGAAAAACGGTCGGAACGGAATGCAAGCTGGCAACCTCAGAAAACTGATCTCATAATAAATTACAGGAAAACCCCTCGACTGCATATACATGCCCGCATTTGTATTCCCATTGAACACAAATGCAAAAAGACAAAACTAAACTGTCTAATACTAGGATACGTCTTAAACCAAAGCCCGCTAGTAAAATCCGTTCGATCACGATCCGTGCAATACCGCACGTATCTGATCGAACCCTGCCATATCTCCATACAGCCTCTACAGCGTTTCGCCCGAAACTTGAGTAACTGTGTGTGGGGGACTCTAAAGACTCATCAATACTATGGCTGTGGATTTAACCACTAGCACGTCAGAGGTATTAGCCATACGTGACGGGCCACCAGCTATTGACCAAAAGGGACGTCTATGAGTGAACTCATCTTGAAACCCTACTGAGCCTGTCAGTGATAATATCCGTACAGTCCGGTCCGTTCGTCTATGAGCATCGCATGGCGGGCCTAGGGGGTTGGTAAAAGTCAGACCCCCAATAGCGGTACAAGTCGTGTCGGAGTGTAGCCCAGAACACCCTGAGATACTACTGGAATACCTACCAGTAAATCTCCTGCCTCGGCCGAGGGCTTTGTGTAATGGCTCTCCTAGACATAGCGCGACCTCACCTCCAATACCGGGAGAGACGAACCCCTGCAGATCCGCTCACTGCCTCCATGTGGCTCGGGACTGTACCTAACTAAAACATGTTTGCACGTCTCCTTTGAGCGTGGTAAGGTAGTAATCAAAGCACAGTGGGAACTAACACGAGACAAATGACGATCTCAGGTCGATGAACTAACCTGTACACATGTCACCTGGGAACTGCTATCTGACGTCTGGTATAATCCCAACTAGCAGGTTCCCGGCGAGTCCTGTCCGGTGTACTCATAACCCAATGAGCACCTGTATACATCTTAGGTGAACCAACTGACACCAATGGCTTGTGAGACCGGCCACTGCCCCTCGTCGGGGTCTCTACTGTATACACTAGTCTACTCTGGAGAATTGATGCCCTGTCTCGAAACTCCCACGACTAGGGACCTTTTAAGGATTTGCTTATAGACTCCAGCTCCCATGTATTTGATCGCCCTCATACTGCTGGTAGTCAAGCAAGAATCCTAGGGGCTTTATCAACGTGCAATAGTGACCTGTAAGGTCACCTAAAGTAGTACATGATGATAAAGATAAACCAGATAGCAAACTATCATCTCGAGTAAGACTGTCCTACCGGTATAGGACCTCCCTCAATCATTGCAATCGCATGCCTGTGATCCAATAATTGACTCCGAGGGCACTATATCCAACAATCTCCCACTTGCACTCAAGGCTAATTATTGCGATGTCGCATATTCACAGCCCGTATGGTACCGAACACCCAACTCCTCTACTAGTCAGTCTCACAAAGCTCGTTTGTGAAACTATTGCGTTCGAGGAATAGCCTCAGTGAGTGGATCCGCTGTGATGTTTCTTTCTATGTCTCTCTATATCTCAAGTTCGCGGAGAAACCAATCTCCTGAAATGAGCAATACCTGTCTTAGAATATGTCTGGATGTCTGATGGGACCTAGCTCATAAATGAACTCCAAATCCAAACTTCTTAGACTGTATCGTCAACTGAACTTAATCAGTATCTTGCGCTATGCCTTCCCTCAGCATCCACCTGGACCACCTGTCCAAAATACTGCCCCTCGTCAGAGGGATAACTATAACTCTGACAGTCACTCTGTCATCCAGGTCACCTTAGAAGCCTGGAATGATAACCGTCTCCTAAAGGAGGCTGCCGTTATCAAATCCCTAGAACATCCACTTATGTTCTGAAACTGCTTCTGAATGTTTCTCCAGGATTGGATCAACTTACTGCATCTTGTGCAAAACAACATCTGGTGTGGTACTTGACATCTCATGATTGACTCAATTGCCTAAGCAAGTGATCTGTCAATCATGCACATCCCTCTCCCTTTAGTCTGTAAGACACCTTTAGAGAGGGTGACTCCATCACCTGCAGGTACACTACCGTGCCAGGAGTCGTCCATTCTAAAAACCTTTAGAATGCTGTCTAAGTACCCAGATTGGGAAACCACCCAAATCTAGATCTAAAACCATTGATCTAGTAACCAGAATATCTGATATAATATCCAAGTCCTTTGTGGAGAAACCACTGTGTGACAACCAAAGTTTAACCGATCGTAGTATAGGAACATCACTTCCTACTCTGTGTATGTCATCCAAATACCAGGACATCACACCCTACTACCTTCTTAACAGATCCATACCTTTTTCTGATGAAGTCAAACCTATAACTTCACATCAGAAATAGATGATCTATCTCCGCTATATCTGCTTTAGTCTATAAATAGACGTAAGCCTCCTGTCCACCAATGCTTCCGCTGCTCCCACTGACCATGACAACCCTCTGGCAGAGTCATATAGACGTACACTTCTAAAGCTAGTTTAGAACGACGCTATACTCATCCTCCTGCCGGGTTTCACAGTCTGGAACAACAGCAATGGCAAGTCTGGGTAAACAAGAACCTCCCCGCTACCGTCCTTGAGGCTACCGGAGTACCTCTCGGGTGCCTGAGGTTACCCACCGTATCTGCGAAGTGGCCAATGGAATGTCAAACCAGATTGAATCTTTAGGTTCTTATCAAATTTTCAGTAATCGTCTGTGGTTCTAGAATCACTTCCAGTTTTACCATACTCCCACTACTGTTTTCTGAAAAAGATCCATTTTTATTAAAACTGTGGCGAGTCAAGAACAATATCACTATTGATCTTCCATATGGTAGAAAGTCAACCCTCGTCATAGCCTGGGTCAACCCACAAACAGCCATTACAGAAACATGCCTTGAGTTATCCAGAGTCTGGTTTTAAGCATAAGCCGGACAACTCCCCATACCTTAACAATGTTAAGATATGAACTGTTCTATATCCAATACAGAAACAGAGGCACTGATTTAATTGAACCATATTCAAATCATGCAGCTGTCTCCAGTGCATGTCAACTAAATGGAAGGAGGCCGATCAGCGTTACTCAATTTAGGAATGCTTCCAATTATGAGTAACCGGAAAGAGAAGCAAGTTCTCTTAATCATTGCTATCAACTGAATACCACACACAAGTATCTACATCTTAGATCACCTTGAAGAATACCGATACTGGCAACACCTGGTTCTCTACTTTATTCATATACCTATAACTTCTCAAAACTTGGACCTTGTGTTTCTACGAAACACATGTCTAAGTCCCAGAGAAGTCACAAGTAAACAGAATATAGTACGAGTACCTACCCCTCTATCCTAATGGACACTGGACAATATACAATACTCTGTATAAGTCCCCTGAGTCTAACGACTCATTCACTGTGTATCGTAGGTTGAAAACTGTACTTATGGTTAAGAAGAATTACACCGCTGTTTAATACTCCTTACCTAACCATCCACTGATATAGGTAAATGTCATAGACATAATTTCAAAAAGGTATATCTCACTCTATAAAAATAGACGTACAGATATATCAATTTGAAATTGGTGTATAACAACGGATATTCAAAACCAAATATTTGCCGTCCGACAAACAACCCAGGCGATTTCCTCAAATATCACCAATTACAACGAATTCTGATATAATGAGGATAATCACCTAATTCACAATAACTTACTCCCACTCATCATCTGTAAAACTATACAGATGTGAGATTCAATCCTGGTAAATACATAACCTGGAGCAAGTGTCTAATCAGGAAATCAGTTTTCTTTTAACAGTACACAGTGAAACTGAAACATTAAAATGTTTCGTAGGGGTATCCTGGTATTCCTAGTAATGCCTCTTCCATTATCCAGATTCACAACTGTAACCGTAGATTTCTTTGCCACATCTCCACATCCCTTCATATGTCTTTAGTCATTACCTTCTGTACACCCTCTTAGGCCAAATGGTTTTCTTCCTTCCCTACCGTTCGGCACCAGCCTATGGTTTGGAAGAAGACTATCCAATAAGCATAACGGGTGTACGGTCCTAATCCTAGGAGCACTCGCAATGCGAGAGAAGGTGAAGATCAATGACAACCGAATAAACCTTATTCCTATTTCTCCTGAACCAGAATCTATCCCCGAACTGGAACAAGTTCCTTTCGAATTCGTGTATAACCATACGATGGAGTATCCAATAAACTGTGGATCTTCGTAGTGATACGGAGTGTCCTGGAGAAATACAAAGGTGAAGTGGGAGTGGTAACGAAATACTTGGTTTGGTCGTGAATATCAGTCACAATTTATTTTGCCATCCTTCTAATCCCTTTCTTTGTCTTAACTTAATATCTTCTGTACACCGTTTAGGCTAATTAGTTTTCTTCATTCCCTAACGGTCGGCACCAGCCTAAGGTTTGGAAGAAGACTATCCAATTTGCGTAATAGGTGTACTATCTTCTAAACCAAGGAGTACTCACAACCAGAGAGAAGGTAAAAGGAAAAGACAACTGAATAGTCCTATTCGTTTTCTCCAGAACCAGAAACCATCCTCGAATAAATTCCTTCGAGTTCGTATATAACCATACGATGGTTTTGTCCAATGGAAGTGGACGTTCGTAGTAATACGGGGTGTCCTGGAGAAAAGGGTAAAAGTAGGAGTGGCAATGAGGTTTGCAACTCTGACAATCCAAAAGCCAGTGTTTAAGAAGGTTCGGTTAATCTTGGTCACTGAGTCATAGTCTAAGGTCGGGTCATGGTCGCTGCTAAAGAGAGAGAGAAAAGAAATACTCAGCGTGCACTCTAACCTAGATCAGAATGGTTATCACTTTATCTAATTATGAAACGTCCCATTGTAACGTCAAATTCTTCCCCAAACCTGAAAGAAGAATTAGGCAGGATCACCCGAGGAGTAAACCAACTCATCAGTGGGAATCAGGATCCAACTATCATCGCATGATAATGTGACGGAATCCGCTCACGTTATCACACTCCAGAAGGTATGCGCATATCTGACAAGTTTCAGTTTCTTTAGAAACTCCCGATGTGATTTTTGCCCCATGCTCTTATGACCTTGACTTTGGCCAACAAATCATAAGTCACATGTCAAGTTCTACCCGTCATTCTCCAGGTTGATTTGAACCCACCAGCATAAGCCCTTGACTTTGGCCAACAAGGCTATACGACTGTCCCAAACCAACGCATCTATCTATACTGCATATGAATTCCCAATAGCTACCAAATACTGTGCCTTGACTTTGGCCAACAAACACAGCTTGAATACTATTGACTATCCATATGAAACGACGGAGGGCTACGAATGGTTTCTGGCGAAAACCTTTAATGTAATGAACTTGATATCGGTTAAGGAACTGGATAGCTTTTAAAAATATAGTAACGAAAACCTTTGCTAAAGAGGTCACTCCCGGTGAAGGGATCTCGGCACTTTCCCCACGGAATGAGGTGCAGGATATTCCAACTGAATACCACGATGCAAAGCAAAAGTAATCGGCTATAGTGAAGTTATTGCCCTGACGCAAACTTCTGTCCAAGGGGTCACTCCCGGTGAAGGGATCTCGGCCCTTGCCTCGTCGAATGAGGAGCAGGATATTCCAACTGAATACCACGATGCAAAACAAAAGAGAACGCCCTTGCAATAACAGCTTTTTGAAAAAATATTCTAACAACATCAGAATAGGTTTGTTTAGCTTGCATTGATCCGAATCAACACAGTCCCATCAATTGATCACACCACAAAAGAACGAAAATAATATGTACTTATATGCCATCCGCATTCGCCACTGGGTCCCGTCATCACCCGTTAGGTTACTTAACTAACGACAGAGCGGGGAATGGACTAGCGCGGATGCAAAACATATACAACATCTACTAGTATATATATCAATATACAATATTCGCTCAAGGCGTGATAAAATGAAATATCACAGAAATGTAATCAGCATCACAGAACAATACGGATATCTGGGATCCCCGGGTTTCATAGAGCCGCTACTGAAACCCGACGTTCTCCTGGTCGTGTGGATAGCCTGTGCAATAAAATCCTAGACCCCTACGGGCGTGGCAAGTTACCCGCCAAAACCTGAAGCGAGGCAGCCCCCTTCAGCAATGTGAATGGACCACCCAGCACTTCACGGAATCCGGTAACTTGGGCACCCCTCGTGGGTCAACCTGTACCCCCTACGAGTGCGGCGAATAGCACGCCAATTCTAGAGTGAAGCCCCCTCCGTCTCAATGCCATGAGATGCGAGCCCGTTGCCCTTTAGAACCCGGCTATCCGTGCACCCCTCCGCGGGGTAAACCTAGTACAGAAAGTAAAATATACATACAACGGGTACATCGAGCTCGACCCGGTCATGCCCCAAAAGAATAATATACAAACAGGAAGTGACGGCAGTCCACATGTCGGACGCTCGCCCCGCAATATCAAATGTACATATAAAACAAAACTGTACTACCATTGCATCCAGGCTATCCCCCACGACCAATCCGCAACATCACAGCACAACACAGAACATCAACGTGAATGTCATGTTCGCAAATCCGTCTAAACGGGCTATAGCAGTTAGACTGGATTTACCGATCAAATGACATTCACGGTCGCAGATATAATGTAAATACTATGAACTAACATGTTTAAAATATCCGATCGAACAAATTTATCGAAGTGGGCCCCAAGCACTACTGTAGCACTCACAGAAAATCTGGGCCCAAAAAGAATATCCCAAAACCCCGATTTTCAACTCAGAAGCCTACTGTGAAACTTTGGTACAATGAATAGTAAAAAGCGCGGCGGAACCGCGGCCTAAGCATGGGTTTGGCCGCGCTTCCGCGGTGGTATAATGAGTTCAGGCGACCAAATTTTTACAGAATGCTTAGAATTCCCTGCACGTGTTTCTGCAACAACCTGAAAAATTTTTGGAGCTAAAAAAATTTCGACAGAAATCTGATGCAAGAAAAATACGTTTTTTTGGGATTTTTGTTCGATCGAGTTCTAAACATACTAGAGCAAGCTAAGCTAGGTTAATGGCGTGGCTCTGATACCAATGTAAGTGCACGGCGGCACCCCGGCCGTCGATCCGACGGCGGAGACGCGGAAACGAAAAACTTTGCGAAACTTGCAAACCGGCACCACCGCACACTATTAACCCGGATCGGGCCATTAACCTAACTCTAGCAAACAAGAAAAGGAGTATAGAAGCTATACCGAGCGATCCGTGTCCTTCGGTCTTCGTCTCCACTCCGATCTCCCGCGGAAACTCCGTTCGTCACCTCCTCGTCGGAAAGGGCACCACATAGCCGAATTCTTTTATGGGCTCCCACCTCTAGACCGAGGCAACTCGGGCGCGAAGTTGGCAAGCCGACGCGTTCAAGGGTACTGTAGGTGTAGTGTAGAATGGTTGTCTCTTTGGGGTTTTTGGAAGTTGCCATGGATGTGGAGGAATGACGATAAAGAAAAATGGTGCTTTCATTTTTCCTAGCAAGAAAATGAGATGAAGAAAAATGCCACCCATCAAAAAGGAACTTCCTCTCTTTCCCCTCCTAATGTGGCCGGCCCTATATTGAATGGTGGAGGAAAAATCCAACCCCAAGCAAGTGGAGGAAAAAAGAATGATAAAAGGAAAAATAGTCACTCCAAAGCCACATCAAAATCTCATCCATTCATTTCTCATAAATGCAATGGATGAGATGGAAAAGGAATCTCATGATGATAAGAATATCATAATGAAGCCACAAATGCAAGAAACCCCCTCCACAATAAGGTTTTTGCAAACTTGCAAATAACCCCTCCACAAGAAAGTCCGGTCGTGAAGGAACAAAGGAAAAACGGCCGGAACGGAATGCAAACTGGCAACCTCGGAAAACTGATCCCGTAATAAATTACAGGAAAACCCCTCGATTGCATATACATGCCCGCATTTGTATTCCCACTAAACACAAATGCAAAGAGACAAAACTACACTGTCTAATACTAGGATCCGGCTTAAACCAAAGCCTGCTAGTAAAATCCATTCGATCACGATCCATGCAATACCGCACGTATCTGATCGAACCCTGCCATATCTCCATACGGCCTCTACAGCGCTTCGCCCGAAACTTGAGTAACTGTGTGTGGTGTACTCTAAAGACTCGTCAATACTATGGCTGTGGATTTAACCACTAGCACGTCAGAGGTATTAGCCATACGTGACGGGCCACCAGCTATTGACCAAAAGCGACGTCGATGAGTGAACTCATCCTGACACCCTACTGAGCCTATCAGTGACAATATCGGTACAGTCCGGTCCGTTCATCTATGAGCATCGTATGGCGGGCCTAGGGGGTTGGTAAAAGTCAGACCCCCAATAGCGGTACAAGTCGTGTCAGAATGTAGCCCAGAACACCCTGAGATACTACTGGAATACCTACCAGTAAATCTCCTGCCTCGGCCGAGGGCTTTGTGTAATGGCTCTCCTAGACACAGCGCGACCTCACCCCGAATACCGGGAGAGACAAACCCCTGCAGATCCGCTCACTACCTCCATGTGCCTCGGGACTGTACCCAACTAAAACCTGTTTGCACGTCTCCTTTGAGCGTGGTAGGGTAGTAATCAAAGCACAGTGGGAACTCATATGAGACAAATGACGATCTCAGGTCGATGAACTAACCTGTACACATGTTTCCTGGGAACTGCTATCTGACGTCTGGTATAATCCCAAGTAGCAGGTTCCCGGCGACTCCTGTCCGGTGTACTCATAACCCAATAAGCACCTGTATACATCTTAGGTGAACCAACTGACACCATTGGCTTGTGAGACCGTCCACCGTCCCTCGTCGGGGTCTCGACTGTATACACTAGTCTACTCTGGAGAATCGATGCCCTGTCACGAAACTCCCACGACTAGGGACCTTTTAAGGATTTGCTTATAGACTCCAGCTCCCACGTATATGATCGCCCTCATACTGCTGGTAGTGAAGCAAGAATCCTAGGGGCTCTATCAACGTGCAATAGTGACCTGTAAGGTCACCAAAAGCAGTACACGATGATAAAGATAAACCAGATAGCAAACTATCATCTCGAGTAAGATTGTCCTACCGGTATAGGACCTCCCTCAATCATTGCAATCACGTGCCTGTGATCCAATAATTGACTCTGAGGGCACTATATCCAACATTTTATACACTGTTCTTTCTACCTGCTTGTATATATTTTTGGGTATTTTTAATCTGAATCTAGTGTTGTATGTTTTAGAGATTGTTTTGGAGTCTATGATTCGATCGGAATTTCAATTTCGTGCTTTTTTCCGGGTAACTTAGAAAGTATTAAAAAGTTCGAACGAGTATCATTAACTCACTTTTTCACGGGGTTTAAATCTTTCGGAAATTCGTGCAAGTTTTGTGGTGGACCCTCTAGAAGACAACAAACCTTAACTCGATTATGTGACCGTCTTGAACTGCCTTTTGAACCTTAGGGTTTGAGGCAGTACGGCGTGCCACATGTGAGGCCTTGGCTTGACCCTTCTACGGCTGGACCGCTACTACTGTGACACATTCCGGGTTTTTTGAACTCCGCTCAAGTGTTGAGCTTTAGGAAATTTTGGGAATTTGATTATTCGATCGAAAAGTTTAATACTGTCTATTTATCTGGAATGTGATACAATATGTGGAATTCATATAGTTAGGCATGAAATGCGAAGTATGTGAAATCTCGGATTTACGATGTCTAAAGTGAATGTGGATTCCAAATATTGTAGTTTTACACTTTCTTTTCTGTTACCGTAAGTGTAGTATGTCGATATCGCCGGTTTCGTTGTTATACATCAACGACAATCGGGGTACGCATACTTACTTACGTTGATGATATATGATATTATGTGTTGCTGAGATATGATGTGCAGGATTGTCGCGATTGAATAGCCGAGGGTTTTATGTGAGATGAGAGTTTTATTTTTCATTCATGTAAAATTCAAATGTAATGTAATATTCTTTTATTTGGGGCACTTCCGGGTTGAGGTTGATGTCACCAGTGTTGTATATTATTTACTTTTCCGCATTAGGATAGACCCAAGGAGGGGAGCACAAGTGACCAGGTTCTAGGGTTCAGTGGGAAGCCATCTCGAGTAGTCGAGACCGGATCTCCTAAACTCCAGGATTGGTAGGGTCGATTGCCGCTCTCGTAGGGGTCTAGGGGTGTGGGCTTGGCTATTCATCACGACTGTGGAATCCATATTTTCTATTGTTGGCTAAATACTAAATACGGATGTCCTAGTATATCCCACATTATATATATGTTTCTGCTGCCTGTGTTCTGTGATATCTGAGACGAATGATATATTATATATGAGATATATAGTAGATGTTGCTTATGTTTTACACCCGCGCTAGTCCCGTCCCAGTATGCCATTAGTTAAGTAACCTAACGGTGCATAACAGAACATTGCGGAAAATGCGGATGGCATAAGCGTACGTTGTATTTTCGTTTCGTTTCTGTGATTGGCTTAAGGACTTAAATGATGGGATTACATTAATATGATTAATGTAAAGAAAATAAACCTAAAAAGATGTTGTAGAATCGGATTTGAAAACCACTCGGCTCTTTATGAAAAAGCTATATTTCAAAATTGCGGAGCACAAGCCACTCCTTTTGAAAACCATTTGATTCTACGACGATATCAAGTTCAAAGCGTTAAAGATTTTCCTAAAAATCATCCGCAACCCTCCGTCATTTTAGGAAGTAGAGTACTTAGTATTTGTGCTACGTTTGTTGACCTTAGCCAAGGCGTAGTATACGGTAGCTAAGTGATGTCTTCCTACAATGCATATGATGCAGATTAATTAGGACGGGCATATGACTTTGTTAACCTTAGCCAAGGGTCATGTAAACGGGTCTGATTAATCAAGAAATGACGGGCTGAACTTGACTAGTACTTATGATTTGTTGACCATAGCCAAGGTCATAGGTACTAGGGGTAAAAATCATATCGGGAATTTCATGTGTTGAGATTTGCAATGAGATTGCATACCTTCCATTTGATGGTTGGATCCCGATCCCATTGTGGACAATAGTTGCTCCTAGGAGAGTTTTTCAGTTTACAATTAGCTAACTCATTAAGTGTCTAGAAAGGTGTTAACGGGGCTACGCCTCTGGGAAAACGAGGTTTACTTTAATTAGGTCCGTGCGAAAGCACGGGGAACCTCCCTCAAGTACCGACACTGGCCTGGCTGAACGGTTAGCGAAGTTGTAGACTGTAATTAATTCTGGCTAGTTTTCTTTTTAAGGTTTGAAAGAAAAACTTGATTAATGCAGTGGGAGACATCGATTAGAAAAGATAATAACCAATCTGATCTTTGCAAGAGCTTTCGCTGAGTGTATTCTTTTCTCTTTCTTAATGGCAGATACCAATGACTGGACTCAAGCTTCTACTAGATAAAAACAAACTGAATGGGACCAATTATAAAGACTGGCTAAGGAATCTGAAAATAGCCTTGACTTATGATAAAGTATCACATGTCCTCACGGCTTCAGCCCCGCCCACCCCAGGTCCAAAATCCTCAGTTGCGGATATTGAAGTCCGCAAGACATGGGACACTGACTGTGCCACGGCCAGATGCCTCGCGCTTGCATCGATGGATAACACACATCCAAAGCAGCACGAGAATATGGACATTCAAACCATATTCCTCCATACAAAGGAGTTGTATGGAGAGCAATCTCGCGTATTACGATACGAAACATCAAAGAAATTGTTTCAGATGCGAATGGCCCCTGGCACACCGGTAGGAGACCATGTTCTGAAGATGATAGCTCTTATAGAAGAGCTTGAGGACCTTGGATGAACGATGGACAATGAACAATATACGGATATTATTCTGCAGTCCCTCCCCTCCACCTTTGCTCAATTCATAGTTAACTTCAATATGCACAACATAGAGAGGGAACTACCTGAACTCCTTAATATGTTAAGGAGTGCAGAGAGCACACTGAAATCAGTGAAAACTCCCGTTATGACTGTTGGACAATCTTCCTCTTCTCGCCCAAAGGCTAAAGCCAAAGGAAAGAAAAAGAAGAAGCCCACCAATCCTAAGGGTGGAATTAAAAAGGTGAAGGGAAAGGAAAAGTCCAAAGCTGGAGACTCGGGGAATGAGGAATGTTTTCATTGCCACAAAACAGGACATTGGAAGCGCAACTGTACGGAGTACTTGAATCTCAAGAAGAAGCATGGGGATGCTTCCGCTTCAGGTGTGTTTATGACAGAAAACTGTTTTTCAATAAACTCTGCTTCCTGGGTATTAGATACCGGTTTAGGTTCTCACATTTGCAATTCTATGCAGGGGCTGAGAAATAGCAAGGTTTTGAAGACAGGTGACCATACTCTCCGCGTTGGAAATGGTTCCAATGTACATACAATCGCAGTGGCAGAGTGTCACTTGGGGTTGCTATCTGGGTGTATATTGGTTTTGAACCCATGTTATTTTGTACCAAGTATGCTATGTAATATAATATCTGTTTCATTGTTAGACAATAAATGATATAACTTTATATTGCAGAACAATGTTATGAATATTCACCTGAATCAAATGTTGGTTGGGTATGGTACACTTAATAACGGGATATACGTCCTAAATCAAAACACAGTTTTCAGCATACAACACACTAATAAAAGAAAACTTTCAGAAATAAATGAAGCTTTTCTTTGGCACTGTAGACTTGGTCATATTAACGAAACAAGACCAAACAAGTTACACAAAGATGGATATTTAAACCCTTTTGAATATAAATCTTATGCGACTTGCCAGTCTTGTATCAAGGGTAAAATGACCAAAACTCCGTTTACCGGACACAGAGAAAGAGCTACCGAGCTCCAAGGACTCATACATAGTGATGTATGTGGTCTAATGTCTACACAGGCTAGAGGCGGTTTTTCTTACTTCATTACTTTCACTGACGATTTCTCGAGATTTGGTCATGTATTTTTATTAAAGCACAAATCCGAAGCTTTCGAGAAATTCACTAAATATAAACAAGAAGTAGAAAAACAAACCGGCTTGAGTATCAAGATGCTTCGATCAGATCGAGGTAGGGAGTACCTCAGTACAGAATTTGCAAACTTCCTAAAAGAGAATGGGATTCTCTCTCAGCTCACTCCTCCTTACACAACACAGTACAACGGTGTGTCTGAACGACGGAATCAGACCCTATTAGATATGGTCTGTTCCATGATGAGTGATGCTGAGTTACCTGTCTCATTTTGGGGGCATGCATTGGAAACTGCAGCGTTTCTTTTGAACAGGGTTCCAACCAAAACCGTGTCTACCACGCCATATGAGATATGGCATGGGAATAGACCATCTCTTAAGAGAATTAAGACTTGGGGTTGCCCGGCCTATGTTAAAAAGCAGAATCCGGACAAACTCGAGACACGGTCGGTCATGTGTAACTTTATGGGATATCCAAAGAACTCTTATGGATATCTATTCTACCACAAGGAGGAACAAAAGGTGTTTGTTTCTCAGCATGCCACATTCTTGGAAAAAGTGTTTTTCACAGATAAAGATGATGGCAATGTGGTGGATCTAGAAGAGGTTCTAGAGACACAAACTACAAATGACGACTTGGTTGAACCGGCTGTTGCAATAGAAACTGAGGAACCTCGGCCACTCCGTAGGTCTGGTAGGACTTCTCGCCTACCGGAGAGGTACTACGGTTTCCTCATTGATGGTGATAGAGAAGACTGCATCATGGAGGATGATGATCCTACCAGTTTTCAGCAAGCTATCACGAGTGGTGACTCTGTGAAGTGGCTGGATGCCATGAGATCCGAAATGGAGTCTATGTACACCAACAAAGTTTGGACTTTGGACGTTGTACCCCCTGGGGTAAAACCTGTGGGATGCAAATGGATCTTTAAAAGAAAGATTGGTGTAGATGGGCAGGTAGAGACCTACAAGGCAAGACTTGTGGCAAAGGGTTTTCGTCAAAGACCAGGTTTGGACTATGACGAGACTTTTTCGCCCGTAGCCATGCTTAAATCCATTCGGATCCTACTTACTATTGCTGCCCACTATGACTATGAAATCTGGCAGATGGACGTTAAAACGGCATTTCTAAATGGAGATTTAGAAGAATGCGTTTATATGGATCAGCCGGAGGGCTTCATTGACAGTGGGAGCAGCGAGAAAGCATGTAGATTGCTTAAAACCATATATGGGTTAAAGCAGGCATCACGGAGTTGGAACATCTGCTTCGATGATGTTATCAAAGAGTTTGATTTCATCAAAAATCTAGATGAACCTTGTGTTTATAAGAAGTCTGTGGGGAGAGCTGTCACATTCCTCGTATTGTACGTGGATGACATTCTTCTGATAGGAAATGATATTCCTATACTACAGTCGGTCAAATCTTTCTTATCACTAAGGTTCTCCACGAAGGACCTGGGTGATGCCACATACATCCTGGGCATAAGGACTTATAGGGATAGATCCAAGAGGTTATTGGGATTGTCCCAAACCAGGTACATCAACACCATCCTAAAAAGGTTTAGTATGGAAGACTCCAAGCGGGGTGCCTTACCCGCTTGCCATGGGGTCACTCTCTCCAAGGATTCTTGCCCAAAGACCGATGAAGAGAGAGCTCGCATGAGCATTATACCCTATGCTTCAGCAGTAGGATCTATAATGTATGCGATGTTATGTACACGCCCAGATATAGCTTATGCACTTAGTGTTGTAAGCAGGTATCAATCCAACCCAGGGGAGAATCACTGGATAGCTGTGAAGAACATTCTTAAGTACTTGCGAAGGACTAAAGAATTGTTCTTGGTGTATGGTAATGGAGATCACCAAATGGAGGCCTTTACCGATTCGAGCTTCCGGAGCGATAAGGACGACGGCAAATCTATCTCAGGGTTTGTATTTACCCTCAATGGAGGGGCGGTAAGTTGGAAGAGTTCCAAACAGGATACCGTTGCAGACTCTACGATGGAGGCTGAGTACATTGCTGCGAATGATGCCGCCAAGGAAGCCGTCTGGATGAGGAAGTTCGTCTCAGAGCTAGGAGTAGTTCCAACCATTATTGATCCAATACCATTATATTGTGATAATAATGGGGCTATGGCATTAGCCAAGGAGCCCAGGTCCCATCAGCGGTCCAGACACATCCTGAGGCGCTTTCATTTGATCCGGGAGATTGTAGATCGCCGCGAGATCGAGATTAAGAGAGTAGACACAAAGAATAACGCCGCGGATCCACTCACCAAGGCCCTCCCTCAGCCGCAGCATGAGAGACTTTTTGAGACGTTGGATATGAGATACACCAATAACTGGCCTTAGTGCAAGTGGGAGATTGTTGGATATATGTATGCCCTAGAGGCCATTATGTGATAGTGGATGTATTTATACATGTATATATATATATTAAGTGTACATTCTTGCTCGACATGATAGTATGCTATCTGGTTATTCTTTATCGGACATGCTGATTTGACCATGCTTTTATTCATTCATACATGTTGATAAAGCCCTGAGGATATTGACTTGACTACTGTGATTATGATAGAGATCATACTAGTGGGACATCAGTAGTTTATAAGCATATCCTGGAATGTCCCTAGTCGTAGGTGTATCGAGACGGGGCATCGATATACCAGAGTAGACTAGCGTATATGACACTAGACCCATATGATGGGCGATGGATGTTCCTACATTCATCGATGTTTGACATCGAGATCGTATACGGGTGATCAGTGGTGACTGGGTACACTGGACGGACTCACCGAGAACTCCTATATAGAATTATATCTATCGTCGGATAGCAGTTCTCAGGTGACACTGGTGCAGGTTAGTCTGTAGACCCGAGATCGTCATAGAGTCTTGTGTGTTCTCCTACTGTACTTTGATTACCACCCTACCACGGCTCTACTGAGTCGTGCAAACAGGTAGCCGTTGGGTACAGTCCCGAGACACACAAAGGCGATGAGCGATAGGAGGGGTTTCGTCTCTCCCGATATTGGGAGTTGATGCTGTGCTGTGCTCGACTGGCTATATCAGTAAGTCCCTGGCCAGGGCTGTTGAGATTTGCTGATAAGTGTTATCAGTAGTTTCTCGATCTGTTATAGACCTTTCATCGGCATGACTTATTGAGTTATTGGGGTCGACGTTACCATCCCTAGACTCGATATGCAGCATATCTGACGAAGAGACCGGACTGTACGGTAGTGTTGCCGGTTGGCTCGACGGGAGTTGTAACAGGTTTGCTTGTTTTCTTCTGATCGCTCAATACCCGGGTGGCCGTTACGTTTAGCTGACCGCTTTCGGCTTGGGGGTGCTTGATATAATCATCACCCACTGCCGGCGTATTGACGAGTCTTAGAGACCCACAAAGGAGTTACCTAGTCCAGGCGAAAAGTTGTGGTGCGCATATGCGATATGTGCGTGGGCCCGGGTTAAAATGCGCGTATGAGATACCGTATATTAATCGGGCGGCTTGTTTTTGGTCGGGTCATATGTGGTATGACCGGGTTGATAAATCAAGTGTTGATTTATCATTTAACCATTAGTTTCTCACTTGAAATCCTTTCTTGTCTTTATGCATGCATGTATGCACTCATTCTCATTCACTCTCATTCATGCACATAGTATGTGCATGCACACATACATGCATACATAAAGCTTATCATGGTTGTATATATAGGAGATGGTGGCAATATAAGACTCACACCTTATATTTATATATATGGGTATATATTGCATTTGTTTTAAAACAAAAGAAAAGAAAAAGGTTAATACATGATTATCTTCTACACTCTTCTTTGAACTAACCATACTCACCTACTTTTTAACCATGTGTTAATCTTTCTTTTATGTTTTAACTCAAGTGCAATAATATCCATATAATATAACTATGGTTGGAGACGAAGAGTGGAAAATATATATACTTATATTTTCTATTTTTCATAAAACAATTATCATTCTCTTGAAATTTCAAAAGCCATCATCTTCTTCCTCCTTGCTCTTTTACTCTTTAGATTTCTCAAGTGAGCAAAACACTCATCAAGTTAGGATTTTGAAGTGAGAAAACTAACCACAACACCATTATACACTAGTCTTGCCCACTTCTGAAGAGTGTTAGCTTCCATTTTCTTATCTTGATCTTGCGAAGATACAAGCTTGGATAAAGAGGACTCCGGATGGATCATTGTGGACCTAGAGGTTCTCAAGCGGACGTTTTCCAACCCTCAAGTAGCCGAGGAGTCTAGCGTAGGGAGCTACAAAGGTTGTACTCTCAAATCCCTAGCTTTATCTACTTATGATGATGTGTATGTTTAAGAAACCCTAAAATTCTAGTGATGATTCTTTGCATGTTCACTCAGCACCTTAAAAAATTTAATTTTGAGACATGTGACGCTTGCAAACCCTTCATGAGGTGCTAGGTAAACCTAACAGTCTGTTATCCCGAGATCGTCATAGAGTCTTGTGTGATTCCCACTGTGCTTTGATTTCCATCATACCACGTCTTTAAGGGCATGCAAAAAGGTGGCTTTTGGATACAGTCCCGAATCACATGAAGGCAATGAGCGATTGGAGGGGATTCTTCTCTCCCGGTATAGGGAGTTGATGTTGTGCTGTGTTCGATTGGCTATAACCGGAAATCCCTGGCCAGGGATGCTGAGATTTACGGGTAAGTGTTATCAGTAGTTTCGCGAACTGTTATAGACCTTATATCGACACGACTTATCAAGCTACTGGGGTCTGACGTTTACCACCCCTAGGCGAGATATGCGACATATCAGACGACGAGACCGGACTGTACGGGAGTTTTACTGATTGGATTCACAGGAGAATGTACAGGCTTGCTTGTTGATTTTCCGAGTGCTCAATACCTGGGTAGCTGTTACGTTTAGCTGACCGCTTGCAGCTTGTGGGTGTTAGATATGATCATCACTTACTGCCGGCGTATTGACGATTCTTTAGAGTCCTACACGGAGGTTTCTTGACTCAGGCAAAACGGAGTAGGAGCACTTATGTGATATGTGCGGGACCGAAGATAATGTGGTATGTGATACTGTATTGGATTCTCACGATATGAGATATCGGCCGGGTATATGTGATATAGCCGGGTCTTCATATTAGTCGGTTATATGCGATATAGCTGGATTGCCGGATCAAGTGTTGATTCGATAATTTAATGTATAATAATATATATGATATATTAAATTACATTAACTAATATAAGCTCACTAAAAGATTTTTTTTCTCACTCGGGTAATACATTGATATATATGCGATATATGTTAATTGTATTATTTTATTTTGTTACAATAAATATTGTATATGTGATATATAATATTGTAACATGATATGATTACTAATGCAACATGTTTAGTGGAGATTAAACATGATTAGGGTTAGGCTTTTCTAGAAGTTTCTAGAAGCTTTCTTTTTGTTTTGTGCAAAGATATTTGTTTAGATATTTTTGCATGATATTTTCTTAACCCAACCACACCCCTTAACCCTAGTTCAATCTCTACAAAGGTTACTTGACCATGGTTGCATTATTCATCATAATTATCCTTTCATTATTCATCACAAAAGGATTGATCACTATTCTTCTTCTTCTTCCTCCTTTGAAAAGCTTTCTTGCTTTGAAATTGTGATGAAAGTGGGTGAGAAATAGAAAACAATTGAGAGCAAAAATCCTTCTTCATCATTCTCATCTATCTTTGCCATTTAGATGAGGGTGTTTATTTCATTTAGTGAGTGTTAGCTTGTGTTAATGAAACTTCAAGGTAGATCATCTATGTTATCGAAGATCGGAAGCAAGACTGCATCTTCTCTTCGTGAAGCCTCTCGAGAGTCCGGAACACGATAATCGCAGCGAAGGGACCTCAACACGGAGCTTAAGAAGTGAAGGACCGGTTCTACAAAGGTTGTAATTCCTATCACTTAATGTTAAAGTGGTTAACAGGTTTGTTTTCGCATAAACTCTAGTTTAAAGATCCGGCTTTGGGTTGTTCGGCACGGCTAAAATTTTAATCGGGCATGGTTGATGCCTCGTAGACCCTTGTGCGCGTGTCTAGCAACCCTATAATTGGTGAGTCCAATGACAAACCAGCACACACAAAGCCCGTAGCACACACAAGGCAGTCTTCGGAATGTCATCACTCCGAACCCGCAACAATGATGACCTGATCCCCAAACAATCTTAGAAAAAATGTCTCGCACTTAGGAGCTGATCGAAGAATTCGTCAATGCGAGTTAAAAGATACCTGTCCGCACCGTAAGCCGGTTCAATTGATGATCCATCAATACACAACATCAAATTGTCGTCTTCCTCCTTGACGAACAGAAATAGGAGCTCCCCAAATGCGAAACGCTCAGACGCACAATCCCCCCAACAAACAACTCTGCCGCTGATCCTTAAGTTCCTCAAGCTCCGCCGGCTCATCTGGAACAACGTCGGATAACTATCGCACGAACGAAACCCGGTCCAACAAACCAACTATGGCTCTGGTACCACGAATGAATGCCAAGAATCCACGACATCCTCTCCCCAAAAGCCGACTAGCGAAAAAGGCTGAGTTCGAGCTGTGAGAGGCGGCACCACCGTCCCCCTGCACAAGAACGGACTTGCCGGAAAAACAAAGCTGACTGTTTCCTCGCGGTAGTCCACAGACGCCTAGCACGTAACTAACCAGTCCATGCCCAGGAGAACGTCAAATCCAACATCTCTAGAAGGATCAAGTGACAGATGAATCTCCTAACTGATTGGCATACGACTGAAATACGTGTCGCGCAACAAAAAAATCAATGACAGAAGTTAACACAACAAATGGCTGATCTAGCTAACACGAATCCCCTCGTCCCAAACCTCTGTTACTCCCGCAACGGTCACGAAAGCTGTTTCGATGTCTAAGCCTCTATCTTTGGGCTGGTAAACCGGTACGAGTCCTCCACTGTTCCGGAACTCCCAAAGTCTCAGGAATACGTGTCTCGTCAACTAGGGCTGCATCCACTGGTGTTATGTAGGTGACGGAATGTTGTGCGCTGATCGCAAGGAACAACTGGGTAACAGGGGTGACAACCTCCTGTCGCTGCGCTCGAATGGTCTCCACCAAAGAACTCATCATCTGGCGCATGTCCTACAACTCTGCCACAAGCCTAGCGATACTATTTGTCGAAGGTAGATCCGTCTGCACCTGTGCAACGAGCGTGCCATCCTGGTCAGTCATTGACCCACCTGAGTCAACTTTGACCTCGGCCCTCGCTGCACCTCACTGAGTCCTCATAGTCGTCGGCGGCAAAGGCTATAAATAGGGATAGGATTCGATATGAACACGGAAATCGAATCGCAAGGATATGAATCATCAAGGAAGGAATTTTAAACAATTGTACTTAGGTCACTTTAGATGGAGTACCGCATCGTGAGTATGCTGCAGACATACACACACTACGTTACTCTGCTTAAGCTACCTACTCCAACACACCAAGGTCATCCTACACTCCGTAAGGTAAAAACCTAACGCTCTGATACCAACTTTGTCACGACCCAAAATTGGCACGTGACGGCCCTAATACTACGCAACGTCTACAGGCGTAACGCAGAAAAAGAAAGCCCAAACCCAGAAATCTAAACCATTAAAAGACAAGAAAAGATAAGAAACGTTGTTTAAACCTTTAAAAAAATCTCAAGTATAAATTCTTTAAGTCCAATTTTCTTTCTTGAAAATTTCGGCAGCACCTCCTTTATAAAAACCAATCCTAAAAATGGGTACAACATAAATATAAAGTAAAGCATCCCCAACGGGAGCAAATCCACGCTCAAAGACGGAAAACAACCACCACAACAAATATACGACGCCGTAGCGAAGAAAAAGAAGACGATAGAAAGGAAACTGTATAAAAGACAACAAGTCACAACATAATATACAACATCGTCATCACCAAGTCTCTAAGTCAATATGAAAATAGTAGATGGAGAGTACAGGGATATAACTAATATACAATACAATGAATAACCACAAAACCCACCTAAGCAAACTGCACACTGTAAGCTGATGCGATATCTGTAGCAAAAGATGATAAGATATGTGATAATAGCCTGCCTTTGACTATTCTGAGGAACACCTGCAAACACTGTGGCACAACGGGGGTGAGTTACCAACTCGTGAATAGTAAATAACATATGCAGGTAATCGCGAGTATGCACGTACAGCGTGAATCTAACATGTGCAATTAATAGCAATAAAAAGTCATATGAATGCAATAATCATGAAAGGTACACTAGCAGGTACAGCTAATACATGAAGCAATTCATATAAATAAAGGTATGTAAATGCAACAGTCATGAAAGGTACTCTAACAGGTACTACTAATACATAAAGCAGCACATAAACAATAAATGTGAAGTATGGAATGAAGTATGTCATTTACACGGAATCCTGATATCGTGATAGGATCACAATCCATCAAGACAAATCCAAATCCCAATTCCTCAAATCAGCCCCCAAATTGGCTCTCATATCATATAAGTCTCACAAATCCTGAATGTACAATATCGAATAAATCTCATATATCCTGAATGTACAAATGAACAATCTCATAAATATCCTGTATCCAATATCAAATGAATCACCTATATCTCGAATCAAATTATCAAGTAAAAATCTAACATCCTAAATATATTTGCATGAATAAATATGATGATGTATATAATTTAATATCAATACACATATATTAGCGTCCCATTCCACTAATATTGGTGTAAGGGCATATATAACAGCGGCCTAAACCCTTGTTATATATACAAAGGAGTAAAAAAGAAATATCATGAAACCAATGTGTCAAGCATCGACACAGAAATGCGGGTCTATCAGGTGCTGTCACCACGACTGGCACCCTGATAGGTACGTATCATACCCTTTTCCGAAAGCTCGAGTGCCTAGCTCTGACCCTCGCCTCTCGACGTATCTATACGTACATGAGTCCCATCGTTATCCACATGATAACCACCGAGTCATTGGTAATGTGACCGGTAGGTACTTGCCCACTTTCCAGGCTCAATCGGCATGGACCGTCGATCATCTTACTGAGGGGAACCGTACCGGGCCCCACCATATACCCTCATACGGCACCACTCCTCGTATGGAGTATATAATCAGAACCGATAATTCTCATGGTGGATGCTGAATATCATATCAAGGGAAACCGGGTTTTTCAAATAATGCATAATTTCATGAACTTCTACGGTTCCCAAATCTAGAAAACATCATGAAAAATCCATATCTCAATGCGAAAATCCATGAATATAATATACGCATCATAAATCTGAAATACGAGCATATAAAGGAAAAGCAGTAATTAACTGTAACAAGTTAATATAATATCATGCGGTTCCTAATCTCTCCAATTCTAAAAAAACATCAAGTAAAGGTAAACATGTAGCTTTAACCAGATATATATGCAACATAAAGGTATAGCTAGATATATGTATCTACCTATAAGTAATGATGTAGTATACCTCCTGGGTATAAGTGAAGTATGTGTGCAAAGTATACCTGTAGCTATGACATAAAATGTGGATGTACCTATCACTAATGGTACGATACTCTATAAGTATACAGGTATCTAACACGTAAGTATGTATAGGTATATGTGTAAGCATATGGATATACAGGTATGCTAAATGTCATATGCGATAAGAAATATGAATCATTGTCTCAATGTTCCTAACCAAATAATAGCATTTCTATATGTGGGTTGTGCGTGACATGGCAATTATTGACGGTGTGTGTAGCATACAATCAGTGCTCGTTCAACATGAATCGTCAATAATATGTGCAGTGTCCTAAGAATACTAGTCCAAGCACAACAATATCTAAGTAATAGGGTAAATGCGTAATTCTAAATATGACATAGAATATGCGACAGAAATAACATCTCTAGCCCAGACGCATAACGCCATGCGGGTGATTCCCTTGTCGTAGCGTCCGAAGTCCCCGCTTGCGAACCTAAAATTTCACAAACACATCACATAAGCAAATATCCTACATCGACGAAAAGACATCGAAACGCAAGAATAACGCCCTGAAAATTGTACTGCGCATTTAGCGTATCTATCGCGCACGACATCAGCCAAAAACCCTAACTGGGGTCGCTAAACTACAAAACACCAAGTCTAGACCCCGATTGTCCCGATCGCGCAACAAAACACAAACAATTACGAGGAATAAAATAGATATAACCTCGCAACGACCAATCGAACCCACGTCGGAAAAACCCCGAAACCTAGAAAACAACTTATCGCAATATTTCACACTAGTTTCAAGCTAACGCATATCTAGCAATTACATACACCTTAAAATAGCTTAACTAAGCTATCTAAACCAATTCTATATTTTTAACACTTGCTAAATAAATTTTAGCATAAACCTAGTAAGCAAAATTGCATAATTAAACAAAATGTTCATTAGCAAAAATTAAAATTTTCTACTAGGTTAATCTTCTCCAAAACACAAATTAACACTTCAAATAAACATTAAACACATCTTACCCTAACTAGATTATCATAAAAATCAAGTCTTGAATTTCAAACATGAAATTAAAAGCTTAAATAAACAATTAATATGCTAATTAGAAATTTAGAAACAACAAAAAGGATTAGGGTTAGGGTTTTATACCTCCACAAAAGATCAAAACCAAGAAACCAAACTCATCATCTTTTCCTCCAAAATGATGTTTTGAATGAAGATCCAAGCTAGCTTTGAGTTAAAGAATGAAGGAAAATGAATATATTTGAGTTTTTGTGATTTTATTTGGATTTTTCATGATTTATTTGATGCAAAATGAGTTGAAAATGGATGGAAATGATGAAGGGCAGCAAGGGGAAGGGAAGGGCCGGCCAAGGGGGTGAGGGGGTATTTTTGAGAATTTTTTGTGAAGAAATTGCTAGGAAAAAGAGTAATAAATGCTAATAAATGCACTTTGCCACCTTTACGTATTTTCTTTTCTTTTTAAAATAAAAGCTTTTGCACTCCAAAAAATATCTAGATATTTAAAAAGAAGTTTCCAAAATATTCTAGTGACAAAAATAATTTATTCACAAGAGAAAAAAATTTCCTGATTTGCGTGCACAAAATACCGCTTAAAATAATATTTTATTTGGGAAAAATTCTATCTGAACCAAAACCTCCCAAATACCCCTAAAGTTCGTGCACAAGCTTTATTTTAGCTAAAAAAGGTGCCGGCAAGCTTATACGGACGTTTGATCGAAATCGGGTTAAAACGGAAAATACCGACAATTTTGCCCTAAAACGGGAAAATTCGCAAAACGATTTCTGAAACGTTACACTAGCATACGACTCTTGCACGGTCAATGGTTCATCCTGAAGAATGGGCTCAGACTCTACTAAAGAGTCGAGTAGGTTGGTAGCCACCTTTCTCCGCCGCTTGGATCCAGAACCGACCGCCAAAGACGACCGTTTCCTCCCCCGTGGAGCCTTGGCACGACGCTGACCCACCTCACCTTCAACACCCTCATTTCTAGCAGCCTCGCTTGGCAGTGCTGCTAAGGATGACACGGCCATTATCGACGCCGCCGGCGGTAGTACTGCTACTGGCGCCCTTTTACCCCTTGTCTGAGCTCGGGTATCAACGGCATACCAATTGTGGGGGTAAGGTCCACCTCCGACTCTCCTGCAATGAGCGCAACACTGGTGTCCCTCAGGGGAAAGCAGACCGGTGCGCGCGACCGCAGTGGAATTCCCGCGGCCTGAGCCAGAGCAAGAGCGCCATAGCCAAGAAGCAACCTCTTCTCCTCAGCAATAACTGGGCTGACCCGATGAAGATACCAGCCTGTGAAGGACCCCACGCATCAGGGAGTATGATCTACTTCGGGGATCATGAAGTAAGAACCGGTTTTCAGCCTCACGAAGGGATGAGCAGCATCACGAACAGCTGCGGGTGAAGGGACCGGCGCAGCCGTAAAAGCCTCGAAGGGGACGCCCTGATCATATCCAACCTGCCGGGCGAAGCGATGCGGATTGTACTGCATAAACAGAGCCGCACTGTTCTGGCGGAATACAAGATAGCCCGGTGTGATCGCGTACAAGTGCGTGGCCTCCCGGGGCTTCAGAGAAGGTAGCTCACCTTTCGACTGGTCGTGGAGTTGTTGAATCGGACCTGAAGGAGCAGATAGAACCCGAACCATAAATACCAGTCCGCCCACGCTAGCATAAGGAGAAATCAACACGCGAATAGCCCCGAACTGAGTCGGGTCGGGAGCAGAAGTGTCCATCAGCAGCATGAGTCGCGGAAAAGTGTAGGCGTCATAAAATGTGGGTCACTGGTGTGTTCACACCATAATATTGCATTATTATATTCCCCATTCTTATTCTTTTTATAAATAAACAGGTACTTTTGATGCATGTCTGCTACATGTTACAGGTTACAGGTTCTTGGACAGGAAACAGTGAAAACAATGTAAAGACGATGAAAATATGGACTTTTGACCGACAAATAGGAGGATCTTAGTCAAGCCTACATCGAAAGACAGTTCAAAATTAACAAGGCAACGCAAGATCCCAAAATGTCAAGGCAAACGGTTAAAAACCCATTGCAAATTGTTCACTGAAGATCTGGAACCAACCTGGAAGCCCAAATGGAAAAGGACATATAGAAACAGGAAGACAAAGTCACCAGAAGACAACACAGAAAATTACAGGATCCAAGGCTTCTTGTTGACCGCGGAACCGCGGCCAAACAGGGCCTCGGGCCGCGGTTCCGCGGCCAGATTAAGGAAATAAAAAAATAGATTTTTGCCATATTGTGTTGGCGGCGTTGACTAGTCAACCTAGGGCTATTTTTGTAAATTTAGACATGCGGTTTAAGATGTAACCTAGGGTTTCTATTTCCTATAAATAGAACTCTAAAGCTTGTAATTTCTTATGCCTCCCTTTAATGAATAAAATTTAGAAATCTTTTGGAGAGCATCGGTGTTTCTTCTCCATTCAGAAATTCAGATCTGACAACCCTGCATGGATGATTGGAGGGACACATCTGTAAGTGATTTAATTTCTTGTCTTAGTGTAGATTTAAATTCCTTGCCCTAGGCAGATTTAATTTCATGCCCTAGGAACTTATTTAGGGTTTAGCTTTTGGGAAGGATTTTGAGAGATGAGATCTCTCATCCTTTTCTTACCCACCAAATATTTACAATAGGACTCCATGCATACATACACATACCGCTCCCTACGGCACTCTATCCCTCGAGGTAGCGGTGATACCGTAGTATAAAGACCCGGGTGTGACGTTTTCCATGGAGGTTAGGGTAAGGATCTCTAAAGGAAGGACAAGAACCTAGAGAAAGGAACACCTTCCCGAACGGATCTAATCCACTTTATTGATAATTACCATAACTCCTCACTGATCTTCATTCGGGTATTGAAAGCGGAGAGATTTAATTACATTTCCAAACCATCCCTAAACCTAGCCCTAGCAAGAGTAGATCTAGATAATTGCCCTAAGTTAATTAGATTTTTAGATTTAATAATCAACCGAACACCCTTCGGAATTAACTCGTAAGAACGAATCGGAAATTCACAAAATCCCTGTGGACCGACCCGTACTCACCGGCTAGCTTCATGCGACGCCGTTCTTGATTGCGGTTACAAATATTTTTGATCTATCTTTTAGAAAGCGCAAGTACGCAAAACCACACCAATCAAATGGCGCCGTTGCCGGGGATGGCGTAGAACTTTCCTTTTCGCAATTTCGGGTTAATCAAAATTAAAAAAAAAATCATAAAAATCTAAAAAAATCCAAAAAATATAAAAAATATATAATCTGTTATTTTTGGAAGGGATACTTTGTTTTTTGAATTTTGCAGGATATACGAAAATCGGATCTGGAAATCTACAGAGATCAAAATAGAAAAAAACAGATCGGAACAACAGAAGATCACAACAACCGAGAAACAGAAGAAATTTGGAAGACCGAGTCTACAAGTTAACCGTGGTGATCTGGTCCAAAAAAAAAAAAAAGCGGCCTAACCGACCAAAGCGCGGCGGAACCGCCGCGCTAGCCCCCTTACGGCCGCGGAACCGCCGCGCCTTTGTGACATCACCAGGAAAAAAAAAGGCAGAAACGCGGTTAAAAAAAAAAAAAAAAAAACCGGTTCCGACACTGAAAATCTCTGTGCGTTTTCTCTCTCCTCCTCTGCAAATCTTGATATATCTTCTGTAAATTTGCCTGCAAGATTTCTTTACGCTCAAAAATATATTCCCTTCCAAATAATGATCTTGTGCAGGATTTTTGGGCCCCGCTTGAAATAAAATAGATTGCAAGTAATATTTTGCTGTTGCATATCTTTTCTATAAAATATTTTGCTGTTACATATCTTTTCTCTAAAATCTTTTTGCAACAAAATTTTTCCAAATAAAGAGAAAGAAAAAATCAATGAAAAATGAAAATAAAAAGGACAAATATTTTATAGAACTTGCAAAATTTTTTAGCCCCAAATAAATCCTTGCACCATCCAACCTTCCTTCTTGTCATCTTTCTTCTTCTAACATGGGTACCCCACATAATAAATCATTAGCCGAACTTTGGTATCCCGAACCTAATTTTGCGTCATATGTTAATTTGTTCGGTCAATTTAAAAACGATCCCTCCATGCCTAAAAAATCTTTGAAAGATCACATAGAGGCTTCTAGGAGAAATAGTTTGACTTTTCAACCTACTTTGTGTCAACCGAGTCAACCTTTACCACCTACATATATTGATACCACTTCTTCAAGTCCTTCTGTCACTCCTAGGCCGATTTCCATTGCTGAGCATATTGCTCAATCTCACAGTCGATCTTTCACCCCTCTCCACTCATCTAGTTTTAGGGATCCGCACGATTATTCACCTTTTTATCCATATGTTGACCCTACCCCTGGCCAACCACCCACTTCCTACAAGTCATACCCGACCTTCCCACCTTCACTAGACACAGTTTCGACACAGCCATTAGGGAGTTTCATATATCCAACCAATTTTGAATCTTTTACTAAAAACCCCTCACAACCTAAGTCTAGTTTGGAAGAGTCGTTGGAAGCGTACATTGCAGCAACGAATAAAATGACTAGGAATGTGGAAGCGTCTTTAGCCGCCCTTATGCAACCTAGTGAACCGGTAGCTAGTGTCCCGCTAGCTCCAAATTTTTCAATGTATAAGGAGGCGGTTGGACAGAGTGAGAATGAGAGAGGATTTTCAAATCAAACCTACCCTTACCCAATTGAAGCCCACAACTCCGGTTTTCCATCGATTGTTCCAAATGATTCACCAGTTGAAAATAAAAACGAGTTGTGTGATTTTGTAGTGTTTGATTTGCCAGATTGTGAGGAACCCCTTTCGAGTGAAACCGCACCTAATCCTTTCGATCTTTACACCTCCCATCTAAAACCTAAATCGATAGATATCCATGCTTTTGATGAGGTGTCTAAAGAAATTGATTTTCACTTGATTGAGGATATAGACGCCGGGAATATTTCGGATGATGAACATGTCGATTTGCTTGAAATTTTATGTTCAAATCATCATCCTGAGTTATTAAATGTTTCTCCCGAATCTCATATGCGTCTAGATTTTGATGATAATGGCATGGATGAGTTGAATATTGAGGATAGTATCGAGAAGAGTCTTGAGGATAATATTGAGGTTGAATCATTTTTGTTTGATGTGTCTGATTTTCCAATTCATCCTCCTGAACCTTTGACTGTTATATCACCCTCTCTCCTTCCCATCGTTCCGACCCCGCTTGAAGACTGTGAGCTTGAAAGATTTTCCTTTGAATCCGATACTGTTCTCACAGATGATAACACTTACGAGTGTTTCACTTTTTCGGACGATGTTGATGACTCACCGCCCGAGTTTGAGTCCCTTACATTTTCAGATGAGCCATCAGACTCGGTTGATTATAGTGGTTTCGAACCATTAATGGAATCTTTCAAGTTCGAAACAGTTTACTACGGTGAGAAAGATACTATCCCTAATTCACTCCCTTTCGTCTCTCCTATTGTCCCGACCGTACAAATGACCGTTACGCTTTCATCTCCTATACCAAGTTCGGCGTATCCATGTTTTCTTGCGAATCTTGAGGGATTTGATCCCATTTCTCGACGAGTAGATAGGTTAGCGCAATCGCTTATAACATATCGGTCATCACATATTGCGCTAATTTATTCACTAAATTTACACCCTCAAGATCGTACTCCACTTCCTTCTTCTTTTCGCCATTCTTCTCCCCCACCGAGACCGTATTCTACCATTCTTCTTTCCACACGGTCTCGCGTGCTTCTCATTTTCTTGCACCAACTATACCATTTCCACGATAAGATTTTTGAATGGTTGGTGCTAACCTTTGGCTTGTGTAAGGCCAAGCTTAAGTTTGGGGGGGATGCTTGTTGTATATATGTATATATCTTTTTGTTTTCTTTTTTCTATAAAAAAAAATAAAAAAATTCAAAAAAATAAAAACAAAAATAAAAATTTATAAATAAATAAACAGGGGAGTGCCAGTATTTTGACCCTCTTGGTTTAGTATGACAGTGAGGACACTGTCAAGTTCAAGTTTGGGGGTATGCTCGGTACGTCTTCTTCCTTCGCATTCATTTGTACATATTTTTGCATGTGCATATTTATTTGAAAACCCATAAAAATTTGAAAAATTTCAAAAATTATAAAAATAATTGTATTCAACTTTGGCCATATTTGACTTAAGTTTGACAAATAGGTTAACTGGCTAGGAACAACTAGATCTTAGACTTAGTGAATTAAAAACCCTAAAGATAACCTTCTTTAAAAGTTTAACGGTAGAGAGTATATGCCTTATAGTTTATTTAGAAATAGGCAAATTTTGGGTTCACTTCTTGGGCTAAGTCAAAATGAGGGAAGAGTATTGATGTTCTTATTAGAGTATAAGTTTAAAAAATAGTTCCTAGCTTAAGTCTAGATTCTGAAAACGATATACCCAACAATTTGCACAATCACGCACCTTGAAACTTGGAATAGTAGAAGAGACCTTGAAATGCTCTTGTCTAAAGTCCTTAGTGCAATGAAAATAAAAATATATATATCAGTGTGAATAAAGAATAAAAAAATGGACACTGGTTCTTGTGATTACTTAAGGCTGTAAAAATAGAAAAATATTTAGCGAGGGTGCTTCATCACCCAGTGCCTTAAACCAACAGGTTTGGGAGTCACTGCTAAAAGCCTTAGGTGTTGCATGACTAGGAAGTACGCTTTAATGTGCAAACACATCTTGTAATCGGTCGTTGGTACCTCAAGAAGTATTAACGGTCGCATGAAGGATGTGTAAGCAAAATTCAATTAAAAATTCACTAATTAATAAGTGCTTTGGACAATGGACGAGAGTATGATTGCTTGATTTGAATTTCCAAGTGTAGGGGTGATTTATACACACACATGGGGATATGTGATTGGAGTTTAGATGAGAGAAAGGAATGAAGAATAGAACTTGTATCTTTAGTAAGGGTTGATAAAAATTCCTAAGTGGAGATGAAACCCTAGAAGGAAAACTTAAGAAATGCCGAAAGCTAAGTAAGTCTATACGATATATATAATCTTAAGTTAGATGATGAGGAAGTGTGAAGAATGTGGGTGGATAATTTACGGGTCGAAGATAATAGAATTCCTTGTTAGAAGACCTAATTGGAGAACTAAAGTTAATGGGCCGAATTGATAGGATTTTGTGGGTGTAATCCGCTGAAAACCCTCAGGAGACAACACTCCTCCTACTAGGGACACCTAGAGGTTTAACGGCTTGTTGCACGTGCTCAGTGCAATCGCGTTTCCCTGCGAAAGTGCGGCTAGGTTAGATTTTTATCGAGAATAAATAAAATAATAAGTTTGCTCGAGGGCGAGCAAAAGATAAGTTTGGGGGTATTTGTTCACACCATAATATTGCATTATTATATTCCCCATTCTTATTCTTTTTATAAATAAACAGGTACTTTTGATGCATGTCTGCTACATGTTACAGGTTACAGGTTCTTGGACAGGAAACAGTGAAAACAATGTAAAGACGATGAAAATATGGACTTTTGACCGACAAATACGAGGATCTTAGTCAAGCCTACATCGAAAGACAGTTCAAAATTAACAAGGCAACGCAAGATCCCAAAATGTCAAGGCAAACGGTTAAAAACCCATTGCAAATTGTTCACTGAAGATCTGGAACCAACCTGGAAGCCCAAATGGAAAAGGACATATAGAAACAGGAAGACAAAGTCACAAGAAGACAACACAGAAAATTACAGGATCCAAGGCTTCTTGTTGACCGCGGAACCGCGGCCAAACAGGGCCTCGGGCCGCGGTTCCGCGGCCAGATTAAGGAAATAAAAAAATAGATTTTTGCCATATTGTGTTGGCGGCGTTGACTAGTCAACCTAGGGCTATTTTTGTAAATTTAGACATGCGGTTTAAGATGTAACCTAGGGTTTCTATTTCCTATAAATAGAACTCTAAAGCTTGTAATTTCTTATGCCTCCCTTTAATGAATAAAATTTAGAAATCTTTTGGAGAGCATCGGTGTTTCTTCTCCATTCAGAAATTCAGATCTGACAACCCTGCATGGATGATTGGAGGGACGCATCTGTAAGTGATTTAATTTCTTGTCTTAGTGTAGATTTAAATTCCTTGCCCTAGGCAGATTTAATTTCATGCCCTAGGAACTTATTTAGGGTTTAGCTTTCGGGAAGGATTTTGAGAGATGAGATCTCTCATCCTTTTCTTACCCACCAAATATTTACAATAGGACTCCATGCATACATACACATACCGCTCCCTACGGCACTCTATCCCTCGAGGTAGCGGTGATACCGTAGTATAAAGACCCGGGTGTGACGTTTTCCATGGAGGTTAGGGTAAGGATCTCTAAAGGAAGGACAAGAACCTAGAGAAAGGAACACCTTCCCGAACGGATCTAATCCACTTTATTGATAATTACCATAACTCCTCATAGATCTTCATTCGGGTATTGAAAGCGGAGAGATTTAATTACATTTCCAAACCATCCCTAAACCTAGCCCTATTAAGAGTAGATCTAGATAATTGCCCTAAGTTAATTAGATTTTTAGATTTAATAATCAACCGAACACCCTTCGGAATTAACTCGTAAGAACGAATCGGAAATTCACAAAATCCCTGTGGACCGACCCGTACTCACCGGCTAGCTTCATGCGACGCCGTTCTTGATTGCGGTTACAAATATTTTTGATCTATCTTTTAGAAAGCGCAAGTACGCAAAATCACACCAATCATGGTGCGCAGCAATGGCGCCCAACACGTGCATCTCAATCCAAGATGTAATGTAATGAAGGGAGAAGTTTACTACGTCCACACCGGGAGTTGAGGTATTGGCCGCGGCATCCAACCCATGATAGAGATGCACTAGGTCTGGGATGCCTACGGCTAGCCGTGTCCTCTCAGCGATACGATGAGCCGGATAGATCACTGAGACTCTCATGAAGCGGCGATGCATGGGGATAACGAACCGGCTGAGCCAGACACCGATAAAACCCACGAAGAATGTCTCTTCGTCCATGCCGGGAGCTGCAATCGATTCGAAAGATACCGGCGACATAATAGGAATATAGTACTGCGGTAAATCTGATTCCTTAGTCGACCGCCTGTTCAAACCAAACCCAAAGGGGTCATTGATGTTTGCAAAGTTCGGGTCCATCTTCGATAGGACGCCCTCACGAAGGAAGGAAGCGATGAAGCTCTTAAAGGTGACGCCCTGTTCCTCCGACTCGGTGAACAGTTTGTCAAAGATGCCCAGGGCCTTGATCAAACTCGGGCGCTTGTGGCGGACGACATTCTCAGTGGACAAGCCGTCGAGCATTGCGGGCTCAGTCTCGAAAATGTACTCGTCAGAAGGCAGCAATTCCTCATAAAATGTCCCTCTGATTGGCAGCCCCGAGATCTCGCGAAATTCTTCCAAAGAAATCGAAACTTCACGGTCCCCTAGGAGGAAAGTGTTGGTGGGGAGATTCCACTGGTTCAGGAAAGCCTTAACCCACCAGACATTAGAAGAATGGTAGTGGAAGAGGGACGCATATATCGCCTGATAAAGTCCAACCTTCTGCAGTCGTGTGCGATGGGCGGACAGGATATATAAGGAGATAGCCCGTAAGGTGTCGAGGGGTGAGCCCTATTTCGTAGATCTGCCCCCATGGCTGGGCTCGCCCTGGCAAATTCGGCGTCCCGGAATGTCTATGGTCGGGATCGGATGGTTCGGGATACCAGTCGTCGAAGGCTCGAGCCGTCCCATCGGAGTCTAATTAGGCATCTCCACAGCGAAGACAGTCCCTGGAGGATCCATCGGCAGGAACGGAATGGTAGGCTCCGTCGGCACTTCGCAAAGAAAACTCCGGTGACCCCGGATAATATGACCATACCAGGTCCCCCACAAAAGCAAGTTGGTGCAGTTCGGGTCATGAGCCCTGATCATCGCCATCACTTCCTCATCAGATGGCGACTGAGGAAAAGCGGCCTTCGAGCGAGTGAAAGGAAAGTACGGAACGGAAGTCATTGTACCTGAAATAAAATAAGGGGAAACTGTTAAAAGCGAAGCCAACAGTGTATATATATATATGACTATAAATATATACATATAAAAAGACAGTGGAAGAAAGCGACAGCGGACTCATTTTATGGGACCATTAGTTACAAAACACGTGGGTCCCACGAAATCAAGATGACGGCTGGCTAATGATGAGGCAAAGCAATAATAATGGGACAAAAGGAAGATTCTCATTAAATAAGCAGTGGATTTCAAATGACCCTACAAATTCCCCTAAAAACAAATTCATCTTGGACTCTGTGGCAAATCAAACAGAATCAAGGGAATTAAATTCCCAGAAAGAGACATTGCAAGCTTCTTCTTCTTGGTTACAGAGAGACAACCTAGGGCAAGAAAACCCAAGAAGTCCCCTGAGAAGAACTAAGTTCTTCATATGAATTAAATTCCTTTCTAAAAAAGGGAATTAAATTCCCAGAAATGCTTTTCCCATAGCCAGAGCTTTTTGATGATGGAATTAAATTCCATGGAAAAGACAAACACCACCACCGATCCCTAAAAATTAGAGAAACCTTAAGAGATCTACTATTTGAAGGTTAAATGGTTTTCTGTTCTTTTTAAAGAGCTTAAAGAAAAATGGGTTCTTGCTAAAAGGGAAAACCCTTGGTGTGGATTTAAAATCGAAAGAGTTCATATGAATGAAAGTTCTTCAGCCGTTCAAGATCATTACCTGAGAAAAAGGAATCTTTTTTAACAGAGTTAAACTCTGGAAATTTTCGAAGCAGAGAACTAAGCCCTGAGAAACGGGAATTAAATTCTCAAAAGAAAAGATAGCTAAAGGAGGAAGATGAATGAGTGGAGGCGCTTTTGAAGAGACCCCTGCATTTATAGGATGTGATGGAAACGTTTCATCTTCCCGATTCCCTTGATGGATCCAATGGTCACAAAGTGACAGCGCTGCACTCACGTGCAGACACGTGAGAGCAATGCTGTGGGGGCATTTGTTTCGTGATTAAAAGATCAGGAATTACCTCAATGAGGTATCACGTGTTCACACGTGACCAAGGGTCACGTGATGACACGTGATAGTTAAAATTTCACTATACAGAGACGAAAAACAAAAGAAATGGTGAAAGTGTTAGTTATATGTATGCTCTAGAGACCATTACTGTACATTGGATGTATATTGTAGTGGATGCTGGGACATATATAGGTAGGACTTTCTTGCTCGACATGATAGTACGCTATCTGGTTGCTCTTTATCTTAACATGTATACTTTCTGTCTTTCTATTTCATGTTGATAAAGCCCTTAGGATGTGTACTCGACTTCTAGGACTATGATTTAGATCATACTAGTGGGGCCTGGGTAGTCCATGAGTACATCCTTCAATGTTCCTAGTCGTGGGAATATCGAGACGGGGCATCGATATTCCAGAGTATACTAGCGTATATCTTCTCGACCCATGTGATGGGCGATGGATGATCCCATATCCATTGGTGTTTGACATCAGAGATGGTATGCGGGTGCTCAGTGGAGACTGGGTACACTGAACGGACTCGCCGAGAACTCCCAGATGGTATTATACCTCACGTCAGATGGCAGTTCTCTGGTGACACTGGTACAGCTTAGTCTGTTGACCCGAGATAGTCATAGAGTCTTGTGTGTCTCCCACTGTGCTTTGATTTCCACCCTACCACGTCTCTACTGAGTTGTGCAAACAGGTGGTTTTTGGGTACAGTCCCGATTCACATGGAGGCAATGAGCGATAGGAGGGGATTCGTCTCTCCCAGTATTGGGGGTTGATGTTGCGCTATGCTCGACTGGCCATAACTGGAAATCCCTGGCCAGGGTTGCTGTGATATACTGGTAAGAGTTATCAGTAGTTTCACGCTTGTTATGGACCTTACGTCGGCATGACTTATCGAGCTACTGGGGTCTGACGTTTACCACCCCTAGGCGAGATATGCGACAGATCAGACGAACAGACCGGACTGTACGGTAAGTGTTACTGGTTGGATTCACAGGAGTGTGAGCGGGCTTGCTCGTTGATCTTCTGATCGCTCAATACCCGGGTGGCCGTTACGTTTAGCAGACTGCTTGCGGCTTGTGGGTGTTTGATATGATCATCACCTGCTGCCGCCGTATTGACGAGTCTTTAGAGTCCTACACAGAGGTTTCTTGGCTCAAGCGAAATGGAATAGGAGCGCATATGAGATATGTGCGGGACCGAGAATAATACCAGTATGTGATACTGTATTCTATTCTCGCGATATGTATCATGGGACGGTTATATGTGATATAGCCGGGTTACCGAATCAAATGTTGATTCGATACATTGATACACTTGATATTAGTCGGTTATATGCAATATGACCGGATCATTAAATCAAGTGTTGATTTAATGATTTAATGTATAATTATATATTTGATATATTACTTTACATTAACTAGTATTGGTTCACTTAAGATGGATTTTCTCACTTGATGTGCACATTGTATATATGATATAGTTTTGTGCACTAGTTTGTATCATGTTTGATGATACATGCAAACTTGGGTGTGTCTGATTAAACCATGATTAGGTTAATGGTTAGGGTTTGATTTTCTTATTTATTTATTCTTTTCATTTATATTTTGGGCAAGAAATAAAATGGTGGATTCTTTTCTTTCTTCTTGAAGCTTCATTATGTTTTGAAAAGTCATGACCATTTTGTTTCTTTCCTTAACCTAACCCTTATACCTAACCCTAGTTTAGTCTCTACACTTGTTAGGCTCACCCATGGTTGCATTATGATAAGAATCACTTGGATTTTCTTTTTAAGATAATCCTTTTTATTCTTTCTTCATCTTCATCTTCATCAAGCTTCATAAAAGCTTGCTAGCTTCAATGGTGCCATGAGAAAAAGAGTGAGAAATCTAATTCTAAAGTGAACCCACTTCCTATTTCTTCATCCTCTACCACTTGCCAAGTAGTATAGGGTGTTTTCTTCACAAGTTTCATGGCTTGGAGAAGATGGAGCTCGAGTTAGAGTCGTTTCGACGTAGATCATCTTCGGCATCGAAGTCAACGACCTAGCCCGACCATTTCTCCGATGAATCCAACGCTAGAGTCCGGGATCCGATGATCGCAGTGAAGGGACATCGCCATAGAGCTATGGAGGTGGAGGACCGGATCTACAAAGGTTGTATTTTCCGTTCACTCTTATTTAAGTTGTTAACTTATATCATTTTCGCCTATCCTCTAGTTAACGATCGCATTACGGTTTCTCGACGCATAGAAATTTTTTGAAATTGGCATGGTTGATCAGTTGTAGAACCTCACGAGTGTGCCTAGGAACCCTACAGTGGTATCAGAGCCTAGCTAGAGCCTTAGGCGAAGTGTAGACGATGTTAGAAGTCCAATCGAACCCGAAACCCTAGTTTAAAACCCTTCACTGTACATTTTTTAAAAACTGGGTTTTTTCCAAATTAAAATTATGCAGAAAAATCAGCAGTGTTTTCTAGGAGTTACTATACAAAACGAGAGCCCAATTCGATCAAACCGCCGCGGAACCGCGGCACGAGCATGGCTCGTGCGGCGGTTCCGCGGCCATACTGCAGTATCCTTCATTGAATTTTGCACAGTAATTCCTATATTGTAGTGCTGTTTTTTCTGGGAATTTTTAATCTGTACTCAAGAGTTCAGTTTTCTGGGTTGTTTTGGTAGTTCGTAGATTTGATCGGATTGTCTAACTTTGTCTATGTGTTTATCCGGATTATTTTAGAACATGTTAGATTGTTCGACCAGATATAAATACCCACTTTTTCCGCTGTTGCGAAATTTCCAATTGTTGGATTTTTCCGTAGTTTAATGACGTTCTAAGTAGTGCAAGTAACGCGATGGTCCCTCTAGAAGACAACAAACCTTAACTCAATTATGTGACCGTCTTGAACTGCCCTTTGAACCTTAGGGTTTGGGGCAGTACGGCGTGCCACATGTGAGGCGTTGGCTTGACCCTTCTATGGCTGGATCGTTGGTACTGAGGCATGAAGTGAATGTTTTTAAACTTATTTCATGTGTTGAGCTGTTTCGGGAAACCTTGGGTGTTTGATTGTTCGATCGGAAAGTTTAACATTTTCTATTTATCTTGAATGCGATAAAATAATTGGAATCCACAAGTAGTTATGAGATAACTGATTTGGATGTTATAAACATAGCAGTTTCGTCTCACCTGATCGGTTGCCACGGAATTTTGATGCGATCAAAAACTCCGTCGCAATCACGTAGCATACGCGGATACTCATCGGGTAAACTTAATAGACAGCCACGCCACAAAGCCCCAACCAAGTGACTGTAGGAGAACCCCGTCGCCGAAAGCATCCGTTCGGGTGCTCGCGGCAGCGGTGTTCCGCCTTGGCGCACTTCGTCAACGGCATCGGGGGTGTGGCCGCCTACTAAAGTTTGCGACGAGCATTCGATCAAAATGTCGGGAATCTTGTTGAATTGCCCGACTTGATATTGAAAAGAGTTTTCGATAATGAGGCTAAAATGCGGGGTTTACAATTGTTAGGCATGTGATGTCTAAGGAATTCAGATGGTTAGGCATGCGATGTCTAAGGAGGTTGTGGATTCCAACTTTTGTAGTTTTACACTTTCTTTTCTGTGACCGTAAGTGTAATATATGATATCGCCGGTTTCGTTGCTATATGTCAACGACAATTGGGATACGCATGTTTACTTACCTTGATGACATGTAATGTTATGTGTTGCTGCATATGTTATATTGGATCGTCGTGTTTGAATAGCCGGGGGTTTTTATATGAGATGAGTGCTTTTCATTTTCATTCATGTAAAAAACTTGTATGTAATATTCTTTTATTGGGGCACTTCCAGGTTGCGGAAGATGTCACCGTTGATGTATACTATTTACTTTTCCGCATTAGGATAGACCCAAGGAGGGGAGCACAAGTAACCGGGTTCTAGGGTCCAGTGGGAGACCATCTCGAGGAGTCGAGTCCGGGTCTCCTTACCCTAGAATTGGTAGGGTTGCTTGCCGGAGTCTAGGGGTGTGGGATTGGCTATTCATCACGACCGTGGAATCCGTGTTTTATACTGGCGCGTATTAAAAACACGGACATCCTAGTATATCCAATATTTCATATGATATTTTCTGCTGCGTTATCTGTGATGTGATCATGTGATTTGTTCAGATAGATATTATATATAGTATATATGATATATTATATAGACGTTGCTTATGTTTTACACCCGCGCTAGCCCTGTCTCGCTCTGGCGTTAGTTACCTAACCTAACGGTGCAGACGGGATATCGAGGCGAATGCGGATGGCATAAGCGTACGTTATATTTATCTGTGATGTTTAGGTGGACTTAAATGATGGGACATTCATTAATGAGATTAATGAAAGAAAATAAACCTATTAGATGTTGTGGAATCGAATTTCAAAATAAAACAGGTAGCTACAGTTCTTGCTTTGCATCGCGGTGTTCCTTGTAGAACATCCTGCACCTTATTCGATAAGGAAAGGGCCGAGATCCCTTCACCGAGAGTGACCCCTTTAGCAATAACTGGCAACTGCTACAACCCTCGGTTTGTCTTTTGATTGCTTCTATAGTTTTTTCTTTGCACAGCGGTATATATAATATATCCTGAACCTTATTCGATGAGGAAAGGGCCGACGATCCCTTCACCGGGAGTGACCCCTTTAGCAAAACTAGAAAAGACTAAAAAACACTCCATTTAAAAACAATTTGATTCCGCAACGAGATCAAGTTCAAAGCGTTAAAGGTTTTATTAAAAACCATTCGCAACCCTCCGTCATTTTAGGAAGTAGAGTACTTAGTATTCGTGCTGTGTTTGTTGACCATAGTCAAGGCACAGTGTACGGTAGCTAAGTGATGTCTTCCTACACCGCATATGATGCGATTAGTTAGGACAGTCGCGTGACTTTGTTGACCTTAGTTAAGGGTCATCTGGGTGGGTCTAATTAATCATGAAATGACGGGTAGAACTTGACTAGTACTTATGATTTGTTGACCATAGTTAAGGTCGTAAGTGCTAGGGGTAAAAACCTTTATCGGGAGTTTCAAGTGTTGAAATTTGCAATGAGATTGCATACCTTCTATATGATAGTTGGATCCCGATACCCACTGCGAGTAATTGTTACTCCTGGAAGAGTTTTGCACTTTACAATTAGCCGATCAAGTAGGTGTCTAGAAAGGTGTCAATGGGGTTACGCCTATGGGAAAACGAGATTTACTTTAATTAGGTCCGTGCGAAAGAACGGTGAACCTCCCTCAAAGTACCGACACTGGCCTGGCTGAAAGATTGGCGAACTTGTAGAGTGTAATTAATCTCGGCTAGTCTTTCTTTTTAGGGTTTGAAGGAAGATTTGATAAAAACAGTGGGAGCCATCTTGATTAGATAAAATATATAACCAATCTAATCTTGTAAGAGCGCACGCAGAGTGTTTTCTTCTATCTCTCTCCAGGTAGCGACCATATCACGCCTTAATAAACATAATAATACGGATGTATTGACCGAACTCACTTGTTATACTGAGCTGGGGAACGTTGGTCCCACTCCAAGTTATAATTGTTATAAGACAGAGCAGGAAATAGGGGAATACCAGAATTCCTATGCCGCCCAAACGAAGAAAGTGCATATGATGGATCTCCTTCGGGTGTGTTCATTATAAAGAGTTGTTTCTTAGTGTCCTCTACGTCTTAGGTATTAGATACCGGGTCAGGATCCCACAAATGTAATCCGTTACATAGGGGTACAGAAAGGTAGAGAACTGAGTATGGGTGATAAGTTTCATGAGACAGAAAACGGGGCAAGTGTTGCAGCCAAGTCTGTTGGTCACTGTCACCCTGTATTATCAATACATTGATTCTGAACAAATGCTATTAGATACCGAACCTGATATACAAAATCATATCAGTCTCTTTATTAGTAAAGAAAGGATATAATTTTGTATTGTTGGATAATGTTTTGAACATTTCCTATATCAAAAGTTGATCGGTTCAGGCACATTATCTAAAAGCATTGACGTTCTAAATCAAACTACAGTTCCTAATATACAGAACACACACAAGAGGAAGAGTCCATAAATGAACGAATCCTTCTTGAGGCATTGTAGACTAGGTCATATCAATGCGACCCGACTGGCTGAAGTTACATTTAGATGCAAATTTAAATTAGTTTGAATTTACATCTTGTGAAACTTGCCAGTCATGTCATAAAGATAAGATGACCATAGCTCTGTTTACTGGAAACAGAGAAAGAGTTAGTGAACTCTTGGGACTGATACATAGTGATATATGCAAGGTCCCCTGTCTACACATGCCAAGACCGGTTCTTTGTACTTCATTACATTTTCTGATGATCTCTCAAGATTCAGTTATATGTTCATGTTGAAACATAAGTCCGAAGCTTTTGAGATATTCAAAGAATATAAGTTAGAAGTAGAGAACCAAAAACTGGGTATAAGTATTATGTCCTTTGATGAGATCAGGGAGGAGAATACTTGTGCATCGAATTCTTGGACTATTCTAAAGTAGAATGAGATTCTCTCTCGGTGTTACTCCTCTGTATACACCACAGCACAATGGTGTATCAGGGCGGAGCAATAGCACCCTATATGATATGGTGTGCTCTATGATGAGTACTACTGAGTTACCTATCTCATTTTAGGGGGTTATGCACTTGAGAAGTTGCATACCTATTGAATTGGGTTCGAATCAAATTAGTGCCTACCACTCCATATAAGATATGGTATGGGAAGAGCCTATCTCTTAAGTAAGTTAAGATTTGGGATTGTCCGACTTATGTCAAAAGCAAAATCCGGACAAGATCGAGGCAAGGTCAGTTCTGTAGAACTGGAAAGGTTCCAACCATACAAAACTGCAGCTGATTTGACAGAACCAGAGGATTCAATATTCCCCGACGAACCTCAGCCTCTCCACCGATCTAGCAGGGTTCCTCACCTGCCTGAGAGATACTTCGGTTTCTCGATGACAGTGGGAGCGAGGATTGCATCATAAGATGATGACCCAACTAGTTTCGAGCAGGCCATCGAGAGTAGGGACTCTGTAAGAATGGCTTGATGCTTAGCGATCTGAGATGGAATCCATGTACACCAACAAAGTATGGACTTTGGATGCTATATTTGAAGGGTTAAATCCCCATCAGGAGCAAGTATATCTTGAGAAGATTACTTGGTGTAGATGGAAAAGTTGAGACTTTCAAAGCTAGACTTGTTGAAGGTTTTCGTCATCGGCCAGCCGTGGATAATGATGAAACCTTTTCCAGGGACTATGCTTAAGTCCATTCAGATCCTACTTGACATTGCTATATACCATGACTACGATATCTGGTGGTTGGGTGTCATGACTGCTTTTCTAAATACTGATTAAGAAGAGAACGTCTATAAGTACACAGCCAGAGGGCTTCGTAAACAGTGGGAGCAGCGGAAACGAGTGCAATTTGCTTTACAGGATAAAGCAGGCATCGCGGAGTTGGAACATCTGTTTTGATGTGGTAGTCAAAGAGTTTGACTTCATCAAAATGGTAGATGAACCTTGTATGTACAAAAAGGTAGTATGGAGTATGGTGATGATCCTCGTAGAGTACGTGGATGACATACTCTTAATAGGAAAGGAGTTTCCTATGCTACGCTCGGTCAATCTCCGCTTATCACAAAGATTCTCCATACAGGATCAAAGTGATACCTCCTAAATACTGGGATTTGGATCTATGAGATAAATCTAAATGGATGTTAGGCTTCTCACTAGGTTTAGTGAGATGGTATCAATCGATCCTGGGGAGAATCATTGGAAAGGTTCCAGGGTGATAAAGACGGCTGAATGTCAGTCGCAGGCAATGTCTTTATCCTCAGTGGAGGGACGGTATGTTGGAAGAGTTCCAAGCAAGATACCGTGGCAGACTAGACGATAAAGGCTGGTAACATCGCTATTAAAGATACTACCAAAGAGGCAGTTTGGGTGTATATTGGTTCATGAGATGAACTAGGTTCCTACCATTGTGTGACAATGGAAGTGTGGCTTTGGCCCAGGAACCCTGGTCCCATCAGTGACCCAGACATATTCTGAGGCAGCATCACCTGATCATGGAGATAGTTGATCTCCAGGGTGATCGAGGTTAGGAGAGTTGACTCAGAGGACAACACGGCGGATCCACTCATAAAGGCTTTTTCCCAGAGAGAGACTTATATAGGATGGTTGAGTATTAGATACTACAATCACTGCTACAGATGTCCCTAGTGTAAGTGCGAGATTGTTAGTTATATGTATGCCCTAGAGACCATTACTGTAGATTGGATGTATATTGTAGTGGATGCTAGGACATATATAGGTAGGACTTTCTTGCACGACATGATAATACGCTATCTGGTTGCTCTTTATCTTAACATGTATACATTCTGTCTCTCTGTTGCATGTTGATAAAGCCCTTAGGATGTGTACTTGACTTCCAGGACTATGATGTAGATCGTACTAGTGGGGCCTGGGTAGTCCATGAGTACATCCTTCAATGTTCCTAGTCGTGGGAATATCGAGACGGGGCATCGATATTCCAGAGTAGACTAGCGTATATCTTCTCGACCCATGTGATGGGCGATAGATGATCCCATATCCATTGGTGTTTGACATCAGAGATGGTATGCGGGTGCTCAGTAGAGACTGGGTACACTGAATGGACTCGCCGAGAACTCCCAGATGGTATTATACCTCACGTCAGATGGCAGTTCTCTGGTGACACTGGTATAGCTTAGTCTGTTGACCCGAGATCGTCATAGAGTCTTGTGTGTCTCCTGTAAGTCTACGCTAGCGCCCCGGCCGTCTACAGACGCCAAATGCGGAACAAAAACTTTTTAACTGGTGCTATCGTATACTTTAACCCGGATCTGCCATTATTGCTAAACTAACAAACTGTAAAGAGTGTAGAAAGGTTATACCGAACGATCCGAGTCCTTCGTTCTTTAACCATCATCCCACGCTCCGTTGCGGCTGCTCCGATCTCTTCGATCTCCAATCTGCTCGTCCAGGTGGCACCACATCACAGATTCTTTAAACGGGCTCCCGCCTCTGACTCGAGGCAACTCGGTCGTCAAGTTTGCTAAAAGAGACGACCAAGAATGATGTAGAGAATGAGTAGATGACTTTGTCTCACTTCGTCCAAATCCGTGGACGATCGGTTAATGAAGTTGCCGAGGGAATCGGGTGATGGAATGAAATGAGCTGTGAATTCCATACACCCCAAAATCTATCATAATCTTTTCAAGTGAAACATCAAGTGTATGTAAGAGGGGAGAGGGGCCGGCCATATATATGGAGAGGGGGGGTGAGTGTAGGAGGAGGGGGAGGTAACCTTAAACAAAATATCATAATGTGAACACAAAAGAATATCTTAAGGAAAACAAGAATGTTTAGAAATCAAAGCATGAGTCATTATCCTTGTCACCATTTTCTAGAACCTTCTAGAACCTTCTAGAAGCATGACTCACCCTCATCCAAGAAAAGATAAATCCGTCTTTAACCGAATGTTAAAAGACGGCTGATAGAAAACTGGAAACTGGCAACTTCCAAAAGTGATCCTGAAACGAATTTCAGGACAACCCCGAAACTTTATAAATATACCCGCATTTGTATTACGACCGAATACAAATGCAACTGAGACAAAGATATTATATCTACTCAATATAATACTCGGATCCGGCTTAAACCAAAGCCGACCAGTATCATCTGCCCGAAAAATAACACGTGCGTAAACGCATGTGCATTTTCCGAACCCTGCCATAAAACCATACGGCCTCTACAACGTTTCGCCCGAACTTGGGAAACTGTCTGTGGCGGACTCTAATGACTCGTCAGTATCCTGGCAGTGGGTTTAACCACAAACCGTCAGCGGCACTAGCTATGCGTAACGGCTGCCCACGGACTGACCTCAAGGGAGGCTGATGAGCGAACTCATCCAGAAACCCTATTGAGCCTAACAGTGACAATGTATATGCAGTCCGGTCCGTTCGTCAATGAGTATCGCATATCCGCCTAGGGGGCTAGTAACGTCAGACCCCCAATAGCAGTATAAGTCGTGTCGGAGTGTAGCCCAATAACACCCTGAGATACTACTGGAGTACCTACCAGTAAATCTCCTGCCATGGCCATGGACTATGTGTAATGGCTCTCCTAGACACAGCACGACCTCGCCCCCAATACCGGGAGAGACGAATCCCCTGCAGATCCGCTCACGTGCCTCCATATGGCTCGGGACTGTACCCAAAAGCTACCTGTTTGCACGACTCCTTTGAGCCGTGGTAGGGTAGAAATCAAAGCACAGTGGGAACTCACACGAGACAAATGACGACCTCAGGTCGATGAACTAACCTGTACACATGTCACCAGGGAACTGCTATCTGACGATAGGTATAGTACTAACTAGCAGATTCCCGGCGAGTCCTGTCCGGTGTACTCATAACCCAATGAGCACCTGTATACATCTTAGGTGATCCAACTGACACCAGTGGCTTGTGAGACCGGCCACCGCCCCTCGTCGGGGTCTCGACTGTATACACTAGTCTACTCCGGAGTATCGATGCCCTGTCTCGAAACTCCCACGACTAGGGACCACAATTAAGGATATGCATATAAACTACCCAACTCTCACGTATATGATCGCCATCATACTGTTGGTAGTAAAGCAAGATCCTAAGGGCTCTATCAAAGTGGAACATGTAATCAGTCACCTGAACATGCACACAACTGATAAAGGCAAACCAGATAGCATACTATCATCTTGAGTAAGACTGTCCTACCGGTATAGGTCCTCCGCAATCATTGCAATCACGTACCTGCGATCCAATAATTGACTATGAGGGCACTATCACCAACAATCTCCCACTTGCAATCAAGGCTAATTATTGCGATGTCGACTACTCACAGCCCGTGTGAAACCGAACATCCAACTCCTCTACTAATCAGTTTCACAAAGCCCGTTTGTAAAACTATTGTGTTCGAGAAATAGCCTCAGTGAGTGGATCCGCCTAGATGTTTCTTTCTATATCTCTCTTAATCTCAAGTTCGCGGAGAAAGCCATCTCCCGAATCGAGTAATACCTGTCTTAGAATATGTCTGGATTTCTGATGGGACCTAGTTCATAAATGAACTCCAAATCCAAACTTCTTAGACTGTATCGATCACTGAACCTAATCAGTATCCGGCACCATGCCTCCCACAGTATCCTCTTGGACCACCTGTCCATAATATTGTCCCTCTTTGTCAGAGGGAAAACTGTAACTCTGACAATCACTCTGTCATCCATGTCACCTTTGAAGCCTGGAATGATAATCGTCTCCCGAAGGAGGCTGCCGTCATCAAATCCGTAGAACATGCAATTATGTTCTAAAACTGCTTCCTTATGTTTCTCCAGGATTGGATTAATACAAACTCATTGCATCTAGTGCAAAAACAACATCTGGTGTGGTACTTGACATCTCATGATTGACTCAATTGCCTAAGCAAGTGATCTGCCAATCATGCACTTCCCTCTCCCCTTTAGTCTATACGACACCTTTAGAGAGGGTGACTCCATCACTTGCAGGTACACCACCATGCTAGGAGTCAACTATTCTAAAAACAATTAGAATATCTGTCAAAGTACCCACATTGGGAAACTACCCAAATCCAGATCTAAAACCATAGATCTAGAAACCAGAATGTCAAATATTATATCCATATCCCGTCTGGAGAAACAACTGTGTGACGACTACAGTACAACCGATCGTAGTAAAGGAATTTTACTTCCTACTTTGTGTATGTCATCCAAATACCATGACATCACACCCTACTACCTTCTTAACAGATCCATCCCTTATTCTGATTGAAGTCAAACCCATGACTGTCACATCAAAATTAGATGATCTATCTCCGCTATAACTGCTCAAGTCTATAAATAGATATAAGCGACTTGCCCACTATACTTCCGATGCTCCCACTGACTACGACAACCCTCCTACCGGGTCTCATAGCCTGGAACAACAGTAGTGTCAAGTCTTGGTAGATAAGAACCTCCCTGTCACCATCCTTGAGGTTACCGAAGTACCTCTCGGGTGTCTGAGGTTACCCACCATATCTGCGGAGTGGCTATTGGAATGTCAAACCTGATTGAATATATAGGTCCTATTAAATTTTCCGTAATCGTTCGCGGTTCTGGAATCACTTCCAGTTCTACCATACTCCCACTACTGTTTTCTGAAAAAGATCCATTTTACTAAAACTGTGGCGAGTCAAGGACAATATCACTATTGATCTTCCAAATGGTAGAATATCAACCCTCGTCATAGCCAGGGTCAACCCACAAACAGCCATTACAGAAACGTGCCCTGAGTTATCCAGAGTCTGGTTTTAAGCATAAGCTGGACAACTCCCCGTACCTTAATGTCTTTTAAGGTACGATCCATTCTATATCAAATATAGAAACTTTGGCACTTATTTAATTGGAACCATATTCAAATCATGCAGCTGTCTCCAGTGCATATCACTTTAATGGAAAGAGGCTAATCAGCATTACTCAACTTAGGAATCCATCCAATTATGAGTAACCTGAAAGAGAAACACGTTTCTCAAAAACCATCACTATCATCTGAATACCAATCACAAGAATCTACATCTTCGATCTCTTTGAAGAATCCCGATACTTGTGATACCTGGTTCTCTACTTTATTCTTATACCCACAACTTCTCAAAACTTAGACCTTGTATTTCTATGAAACACTTGTCTAAATACTAGAGAAGTTATAAGTAAACAGAACATAGTACGAGGACCTACCCCTTTGTCCTGAAGGACACTGGACAACATACAATACTCTGTATAAGTCCGCTGAGTTAAACAACTCAAAACCTGTGCGTCGTAGATTGAAAACTGTACCCTGGCGATTTCCTCAAATATCACCAATTACAACGAATTCCGATATAATGAGGATAATCACCTAATTCCTAATAACTTACTCCCACTCATCATCTGTAAAACCATACAGATATGAAAATGAAACCTGGTAAATACATACCCTTGGAGTAATTGTCTAATCGGGAAAACAGGTTTTCTTTAACAATGCACTGAAACATAAAAATGTTTCGTAGGGGTATCCTGGTATTCATAGCAATGCCTCTTCCATAATCCAATTCATGACTTCAACCGTATATCTCTTTGCCATCTCTCCAAATCCCTTTATTTGTTTTTAGTCGTTACCTTTTGTACACCATCGTTAGGCTAAATGGTTTTCTTCCTTCCCTACCGTTCGGCACCAGCCTATGGTTTGGAAGAAGACTATCCAGTAAACATAATAGGTGTACCCTCCTAAACCAAGGAGTACTCGTATCTTGAGAGAAGGTGATGATAAAAGACAACTGAATAATACCTTATTCCTTTAAATGTGAAATAGGAGTGGCGATGAAGTACGCGGTTTTGGTCGTGAATGATATCGGTCGCAATTTACTTTGCCCTCTTTCTAATCCCTTTATTTTGTCTTTACATATTACCTTCTGCACACCCTACTTAGGCTAATTGGTTTTCTTCATTCCCTACCTTTCGGCACCTGCCTATGGTTTGGAATAAGACTATCCAATAAGCGTAATAGGTATACTCTCCTAAACCAAGGAGCTCTCGCAACCTCAGAGAAGGTGATAATAAAAGACAACTGAATAAACCAATTCTATTTCTCCTGAACCTGGATCCATCCTCGAAGAAGTCCCTTCGAGTTCGTATATAACCATACGATGGATCTATCCAATGGAATTGGATGTCCGTAGTAATACGGGTGTTCTGAGAAATACAAAGGGTAAAAGAAGGAGTGGCAATGACTTATGCAACATAGACAATCCAAAAGCCAGTATTTTAAGAAGGTTCGTTCAACCTGGTCACTGAGTCATAGTCTAGGGTCGGTCAAAGGTCGCTGCCAAAGAGAGAGAGAAAAGAAACACTCTGCGTGCACTCTAACCTAGATCAGAATGGTTATCACTTTTTCTAATCCGGAAACCTCCCACTATCCTGTCAAATTCTCCTCCAAACCTAAAGAAGAATCAATCGGGATCACCCGAAGAGTAAACCAACTCATTAGTGGGAATCGGGATCCAACTCTAATCGCATGATAACGTGATGGAATGCATCCACGTTACTCATACTCCAGAAGGTATGCGCATACTTGGCAACTTTCAGTTTCTTTAGAAACTCCCGATACGATTTTTGCCCCATGCTCTTATAACCTTGGCGTTAGGTCAAAATGTCATAAGTCACATGCCAAGTTCTACCCATCACTATCTTATTAATTTGAACCCACCCGCACATGCCCTTGGCGTTAGGTCAAAATAGCAGAACGGCTGTCCCAAACCAACTCATCTATCTATGCAACAATTGAATACCCAGCAGCTACCAAACACTATGCCTTGGTTAGGTCAAAATACTTAGCTTGAATACTACTGAATACCCAAAAGAAGTGACGGAGGGCTACGGATGGTTTTTGGCGAAAAACCTTTAACGTAGTGAACTTGATATCGCTGAAGGAACCTGATAGCCTTTTAAAATATAGTGGCGAAAACCTTTTGCTAAAGAGGTCACTCCCGGTGAAGGGATCTCGGCTCTTTCCTCGTGGAATGAGGTGCAGGATATTCCACTGAATACCGCGATGCAAAGCTACTTGTAATCGACTATAGTGAAGTTATTACCCTGACGCAAACTTCTGCCCAAGGGGTCAGTCCCGGTGAAGGGATATCGGCCCTTGCCCCGTCGAATGAGGTGCAGGATATTCCACTGAATACCGCTATGCAAAACCAAAGGAAACGTCTTTGCAATAACACTTTTTTAAATTTGTTCCAACAACATCAAAAAGGTTTGTTTTACTTTGCATTGATCAGAATCAACGCAGTCCCATCAATCAATCACACCAGAAAAGAACGAAAATAAAATGTACGTATATGCCATCCGCATTCGTCACTGGGTCCCGTCATCACCCGTTAGGTTACTTAACTAACGACAGAGCGGGGACTGGACTAGCGCGGGTGTAAAACATATACAGCATCTAATAGTATATAAACCAATATACATAATCGCTCCAGGCATGATAATATGCAACATTACAGAAAAGTAATAAGCATCACAGAACAATACAGATAATCTGGGATCCCCGAGTTTCACAAAGCCGCTGCTGAAACCCGACGTTCCCCTGTCGTGTGGATAGCCTGTGCAATGAAACCTAGACCCCTACGGGTGCGGCAAGTTACCCGCCAAAACCTGAAGCGAGGCAGTCCCCCACAATATAGTGAATGGAACACCCTGCACTTCACAGAAACCGGTAAATTGAGCACCCCTCCATGGGTCAACCTGTACCCCCTACGAGTGCGGCGAATAGTCTGCCAATTCTAGAGTGGGACCCCTCTGCCTCTCAAAGCCATGAGATACGGACCCGTTGCCCCTCAGAACCCGGCTATCCGTGCACTCCGTCGCGGGGCAAAACCTAGTACAGTAATGAAAAATAGTACAACAGGTACATCGACCGCAACCTGGTCGTGCCCCAAAAGAATATTATACAACAGGCAGTGACGGCAGTCCACAAGTTGGACGCTCGCCCCGCAATATCAAATGTACAAATAAACTCAAACTGTACTACCATTGCACACTGCTATCCACCATGACAAATCCGCAACATCACAGCACAACACAGAACATCAACGCGAATGTCACGTTCGCAAACCCATCTAAAAGAACTATAGCAATCAGACGCGGTTTACCGATCAAATGACATTCCCGGTCGGAGATATAATGTAAGCACTGTAAACTAACATGTTTAAATTTCGATCGACAAAATATCATAAAGTGGGCCCCACGTAAATCTGGAGAACAGTAACAAAACCTGGGCCCAAAAGATATATACCAAAAACCCCAATTTCCAGAGGTGAACACACTGTACAAATTTGGGAGCATGATCGCTCAGAACGGCCGCGGATGCGCGGCCAAACAATGGGTTTGGCCGCGTTTCCGCGGCTGTCTTGTCGACTGACGTGCTCAAATTTGTACGGCGTTCTTAGAAATCCCTGCACAGTTTTCTGAGATGTGTGGAATATTTTTAGGACACCATTTAAAAACAACAGAAACTGTCAAGCTGAAAAATTGCAATTTTTGATTTCCGGTTCGATCGATATTTTAAACGCGTTAGCACAAGTTAGTATAGCAAAATGGTGAGGCTCTGATACCACTGTAAGTCTACGGTAGCGCCCCGGCCGTCTACAGACGCCAAATGCGGAACAAAAACTTTTTAACTGGCGCTATCGTATACTTTAACCCGGATCTGCCATTATTGCTAAACTAACAAACTGTAAAGAGTGTAGAAAGGTTATACCGAACGATCCGAGTCCTTCGTTCTTTAACCATCATCCCACGCTCCGTTGCGGCTGCTCCGATCTCTTCGATCTCCAATCTGCTCGTCCAGGTGGCACCACATCACTGATTCTTTAAACGGGCTCCCGCCTCTGACTCGAGGCAACTCGGTCGTCAAGTTTGCTAAAAGAGACGACCAAGAATGATGTAGAGAATGAGTAGATGACTTTGTCTCACTTCGTCCAAATCCGTAGACGATCGGTTAATGAAGTTGCCGAGGGAATCGGGTGATGGAATGAAATGAGCTGTGAATTCCATACACCCCAAAATCTATCATAATCTTTTCAAGTGAAACATCAAGTGTATGTGAGAGGGTGGAAGGGCCGGCCATATATATGGAGAGGGGGGGTGAGTGTAGGAGGAGGGGGAGGTAACCTTAAGAAAAATATCATAATGTGAACACAAAAGAATATCTTAAGGAAAACAAGAATGTTTAGAAATCAAAGCATGAGTCATTATCCTTGTCACCATTTTCTAGAACCTTCTAGAAGCATGACTCACCCTCATCCAAGAAAAGATAAATCCGTCTTTAACCGAATGTTAAAAGACGGCTGATAGAAAACTGGAAACTGGCAACTTCCAAAAGTGATCCTGAAACGAATTTCAGGACAACCCCGAAACTTTATAAATATACCCGTATTTGTATTACGACCGAATACAAATGCAACTGAGACAAAGATATTATATCTACTCAATATAATACTCGGATCCGGCTTAAACCAAAGCCGACCAGTATCATCTGCCCGAAAAATAACACGTGCGTAAACGCATGTGCATTTTCCGAACCCTGCCATAAAACCATACGGCCTCTACAACGTTTCGCCCGAACTTGGGAAACTGTCTGTGGGGGACTCTAATGACTCGTCAGTACCCTGGCAGTGGGTTTAACCACAAACCGTCAGCGGCACTAGCTATGCGTAACGGCTGCCCACGGACTGACCTCAAGGGAGGCTGATGAGCGAACTCATCCAGAAACCCTACTGAGCCTAACAGTGACAATGTATATACAGTCCGGTCCGTTCGTCAATGAGTATCGCATATCCGCCTAGGGGGCTAGTAACGTCAGACCCCCAATAGCAGTATAAGTCGTGTCGGAGTGTAGCCCAATAACACCCTGAGATACTACTGGAGTACCTACCAGTAAATCTCCTGCCATGGCCATGGACTATGTGTAATGGCTCTCCTAGACACAGCACGACCTCGCCCCCAATACCGGGAGAGACGAATCCCCTGCCGATCCGCTCACGTGCCTCCATATGGCTCGGGACTGTACCCAAAAGCTACCTGTTTGCACGACTCCTTTGAGCCGTGGTAGGGTAGAAATCAAAGCACAGTGGGAACTCACACGAGACAAATGACGACCTCAGGTCGATGAACTAACCTGTACACATGTCACCAGGGAACTGCTATCTGACGATAGGTATAGTACTAACTAGCAGATTCCCGGCGAGTCCTGTCCGGTGTACTCATAACCCAATGAGCACCTGTATACATCTTAGGTGATCCAACTGACACCAGTGGCTTGTGAGACCGGCCACCGCCCCTCGTCGGGGTCTCGACTGTATACACTAGTCTACTCCGGAGTATCGATGCCCTGTCTCGAAACTCCCACGACTAGGGACCACAATTAAGGATATGCATATAAACTACCCAACTCTCACGTATATGATCGCCATCATACTGTTGGTAGTAAAGCAAGATCCTAAGGGCTCTATCAAAGTGGAACATGTAATCAGTCACCTGAACATGCACACAACTGATAAAGGCAAACCAGATAGCATACTATCATCTCGAGTAAGATTGTCCTACCGGTATAGGTCCTCCGCAATCATTGCAATCACGTACCTGTGATCCAATAATTGACTATGAGGGCACTATCACCAACATCTCCTACTGTGCTTTGATTTCCACCCTACCACGGCTCTACTGAGTTCTGCAAACAGGTGATTTTTGGGTACAGTCCCGATTCACATGGAGGCAATGAGCGATAGGAGGGGATTCGTCTCTCCCGGTATTGGGGGTTGATGTTGCGCTATGCTCGACTGGCCATAAATGGAAATCCCTGGCCAGGGTTGCTGTGATATACTGGTAAGAGTTATCAGTAGTTTCACGCTTGTTATGGACCTTACGTCGGCATGACTTATCGAGCTACTGGGGCTGACGTTTACCACCCCTAGGCGCGATATGCGACAGATCAGACGAACAGACCGGACTGTACGGTAAGTGTTACTGGTTGGATTCACAGGAGTGTGAGCGGGCTTGCTCGTTGATCTTCTGATCGCTCAATACCCGGGTAGCCGTTACGTTTAGCAGACTGCTTGCGGCTTGTGGGTGTTTGATATGATCATCACCTGCTGCCGGCGTATTGACGAGTCTTTAGAGTCCTACACAGAGGTTTCCTGGCTCAAGCGAAATGGAATAGGAGCGCATATGTGATATGTGCGGGACCGAGAATAATACCAGTATGTGATACTGTATTCTATTCTCGCGATATGTATCATGGGACGGTTATATGTGATATAGCCGGGTTACCGAATCAAATGTTGATTCGATACATTGATATACTTGATATTAGTCGGTTATATGCAATATGACCGGATCATTAAATCAAGTGTTGATTTAAAGATTTAATGTATAATTATATATTTGATATATTACTTTACATTAACTAGTATTGGTTCACTTAAGATGGATTTTCTCACTTGATGTGCATATTGTATATATGATATAGTTTTGTGCACTAGTTTGTATCATGTTTGATGATACATGCAAACTTGGGTGTGTATGATTAAACCATGATTAGGTTAATGGTTAGGGTTTGATTTTCTTATTTATTTATTCTTTTCATTTATATTTTGGGCAAGAAATAAAATGGTGGATTCTTTTCTTTCTTCTTGAAGCTTCATATAAAATGGTGGATTCTTTTCTTTCTTCTTGAAGCTTCATGATGTTTTGAAAAGTCATGACCATTTTGTTTCTTTCCTTAACCTAACCCTAGTTTAGTCTCTACACTTGTTAGGCTCTCCCATGGTTGCATTATGATAAGAATCACTTGGATTTTCTTTTTAAGATAATCCTTTTTATTCTTTCTTCATCTTCATCTTCATCAAGCTTCATAAAAGCTTGCTAGCTTCAATGGTGCCATGAGAAAAAGAGTGAGAAATCCAATTCTAAAGTGAACCCACTTCCTATTTCTTCATCCTCTACCACTTGCCATGTAGTATAGGGTGTTTTCTTTACAAGTTTCATGACTTGGTGAAGATGGAGCTCGAGTTAGAGTCGCATCGACGTAGATCATCTTCGGCATCGAAGTCAACGACCTAGCCCGACAATTTATCCGATGAAACCAATGCTAGAGTCCAGGAACCGATGATCGCAGCGAAGGGACATCGTCAGGGAGCTATGGAGGTGGAGGATCGGATCTACAAAGGTTGTATTTTCCGTTCACTCTTAGTTAAGTTGTTAACTTATATCGTTTTCGCCTATCCTCTAGTTAACGATCGCATTAGGGTTTCTCGGCATATAGAAAATTTTTGAAATTGGCATGGTTGATCAGTTGTAGAACCTCACAAGTATGCCTAGGAACTCTACAGAAAGATGACTCAATTGAGGTCATGTGCTCACATGTGACCAAGGGTCACGTGTCAGCACGAGACATGCTTTGAAAGCCTTGTATCTTAAAACAGAATTTAATTCTAAAAAAAAATCAGAAAATACCTCAACGGGGGTCACATGCTCACATGTGACCAAGGGTCACGTGCTCACACGTGACCAAGGGTCACGTGCTCACACGTGACCAAGGGTCATATGCCAGCACGTGACAGGCTTTGAAAGCCTTACAGTTTAGTTGAATTAAAATTCTGAATTTCTCCAAAATCTTTCCAAATGGGAAAAGATTAAGGAGAACCATTGGATTAAAAATCCAGGGGTGATTAAATATCACCAATTTATGGAAAAATCTTAAACATGGAAAGATTTCCATAAATCTCACCAGAAATAACAAACAGAATATCTTTGGATTAAAAATCCAACGGTGAATAAAATTCACTTAATAATCTAAATGCTCATATTAATTATGAAAACAAACAAAATCTTTCAAAGAAAGATTTGCTAAACAAATTGATTCTTTTCCTCCTCCTATAAATAGGAGCCAAGAGGAGGGAGAGAGTTTTGGAGAGAGAGCTTTGGAATCTTGAAATTTCAGAGAGAAAAAGAAAGGAGAATTTAATTCTCTACAAAGAAAAACCCTAGGTAAGAAAAGAAAGGGGATCAAAACTTCAAACAGAGAATTTAATTCTTAAATTTAAGAGTTTAACTCTTCTGCAAAAAAAAGAACTTAGTTTTTCTTCTGGTTGAAGATCTGCACAGAGCACATCTCCCCATAAGATGAGAATTTAATTCTCATCGGGTTGAGATCCTGCCATGCAGATCTAAAACATAGAGGGAGAATTGAATTTAGAGAATTTAATTCTCCCAAAAACAAAATTAGGGTTTAACCCTATATAAGAATTTAATTCTCCCAAACTCACAGGAATTTACTTCCTTCATGATGAACTTGGGGTTTAAACCCTATCTGAGAATTTAATTCTCCTACAATTATAGGAATTTAATTCCATCAAGATGGACAGAACTAGGGTTTAACCCTAATTGAGAATTTAATTCTCTCAGATTTATAGGAATTTAGTTCCTCTTCAATGATAATAGGTGTTTCCCTCTATATAAGAATTTAATTCTTTCACAATAGGAATTTAATTCCTCCAAAATCATAATTAGGGTTTAACCCTATAAAAGAATTCAATTCATGAAAATAAAAAGATTTGAAGGATCTCCATGCATGCAAAGGACTAAGGTCACGTGGCCCCACGTGACCCCTGAAAAGATCCCTAAAATGAGAAGGGAAAAAGCTCGGAGGCAATGCCTTACGTGCTCCCATGTGACCCTTAAAACAAAAGAGAACAAATCCAAAGGCAGAACCATTCTTGGGCGCCCTCACGTGTCCCCACGTGACCCTTAGTAAAATGCTTTAATAATCAATGACTGGAAGCCCATCACGTGCCCACACATAATGGCCTGAAGACCAAAAGTGTTTAACACTTATCTGAATATCCTGAGAACAAAATAAGGGGATCTGGCCCCACTTTTTGATGCTATCACGTGCTCCCACGTGATCCCTCCCTCTTCTAGTGTTTAACACTAATCAGATAATTTTGTTGCCAGTGTTTAACACTGTTATCTGTTAGTGTTTAACACTAATTTGAGAATCACATTTCTATTGTTTAAACACTAAATTGATAATCTTATTACTAGTGTTTAAGACTGTTGTTCTTTAGTGTTGAACACGAGCTTCAGCCCAATTGACTAATTTTCTAGAGGCAAAGCCTCCCCTTCAATAGACCAACAGACGGCCAATATTCTAAACTTGATTGGACTTAGCCCAAGAAGGCCATAAGTCCTCAATTCAGACTTAACTGAGCCAATATGCTCATAATATAATTAATTGGTCTTAGTTTCAAACTGGGCTATAGATCATTTAATCCACCTGGGTTCAAGGGTACATCTCTTCACTCCTTTGATATTTGTCGTTGTAATTCCTCAACGTCTTCAAAGAGGTGACGGGTCCCGACAACCATACATTTCATGGACTGTGGGGTCCTTAAGCCCATGGATTATGATGTCCTTAACCTCGACCGTGATGTCTTAAAACTAACATCGGACTGTGGGGTCCTTAAGCCCATGGACTATGATGTCCTTAACCTCGACCGTGATGTTTTAAAACTAACATCGGACAATGGGGTCCTTAAGCCCATGGACTATGATGTCCTTAACCTCGACCGTGATGTCTTAAAACTAACATCGGACTGTGAGGTCCTTAAGCCCATGGACTATGATGTCCTTAACCTCGACCGTGATGTCTTAAAACTAATAACGGACTGTGGAGTCCTTAAATCCATGGACTATGATGTCCTTAACCTTAACCGCGATGTCTTAAAACTAACATTGGACCGTAATGTTCTTAAACTAATTATCGATCGCAATGTCACTAAACTAAACAACAGAGCCCAATTGCTCTCTTGTCGGATCTAAACGATCCCGTTAAGTTGATCTAAGTCTAAAATTAGACTAACGTATCCTTAACGAACGTTTAAGTCGATCTTAGTCTAAAATTAGACTAACGTATCCTTAACGAACGTTTAAGTCGATCTTAGTCTCAAATGAGGCTAACGTATCCTTAAACTCAAACCCCCAAAACCAAATCTAAGAAAGATACGGATTTGGACTAGTCCGCGCCCTATGGTCGACAACATAACTTAGTCTCCGTATACAATCCATGGGCAACCAAACACACAACAAACACCGACGACACGAAGTGACCATCTGGAGAAGGAGAAAGTTGTTACCGCGATGCGGTAGCGTAATTAACTGCAGGGACTTGCCCCTGCAGGGAAGAGCGTCCCCACAATCAAAAAACCCCTCAAATGAGGGGGAATCTGATAAATTCTGCTACATCGGCCGCATCCGTTTAAACCTTTGATATATGGTGCAAAAAATCAACTTGGCATCTTCGGAGAGGTGGACGGATAGCACCAATTAGCATCTGCCCCTAAATTCAGGCTAGACGTTTATCGCGTCTCAGCCGCGTCTTTCGGTGGGGAACAATGATGGCTGCCAACTCCCGATCATGCGTCGGATAATTGCGCTCATGAGTCTTCAGTTGTCTTAAAGCATAAGCTACAACCTTACGGTGCTGATGTAGAACACATCCTAATCCCTTACCAGATGCATCACGATGCACTTCGAATCCTCCAGATTGATCCGGTATTACGAGAATAGGTGCAGATGTCAATCTTGACTTGAGTTCTACGAAAGCTTGTTCGCATGCTTCTGACCACACAAATTCTTCATCTTTTCGTGTGAGCTTGGTCAGGGGTGTTGCTATCTTTGAGAATCCTTCAATGAACCTTCTGTAATATCCAGCTAAACCCAAGAAACTCCGAGTGTCCTTCACTGACTTTGGTGTAGGCCATTCGCTAACTGCTGAAACTTTTGCTGGATCCACAGAAATTCCATCTCTTGATACAATATGTCCAAGAAAACCAACTTGCTTTAGCCAAACTCTCACTTGCTGTACTTGGCATAGAGCTTGTGTTGTCGAAGAGTTTCAAGGACAATTCATAGGTGTTCTGTATGCTCTTTCCGAATCTTAGAATACACCAGGATGTAGTCGATGAAGATGACAACAAACCTGTCTAAGTACTCTCGGAAAACTTGATTCATTAGGTTCATGAATATTGCTGGTGCATTGGTCACCCCAAATGGCATCAGTAGAAATTCGTAATGTCTATAGCGAGTTCTGAAAGCTGTTTTGTGAATATCAGTTTCCTTGACCTTCACTTGATGATAACCTGAACGAAGATCCAATTTAGAGAAAACACAAGATCCACTTAGCTGATCGAATAAATTATCGATGCGCGGAAGTGAATACTTGTTCTTTATAGTGACTTCGTTCAAGGCTCTATAATCGATGCACATTCTGTATGAACCTTCCTTTTTCTTCACCAGTAGTACAGGTGCTCCCCAACTTGAAGTGCTGGGACGAATCCATCCTTTCGCCAATAATTCGTCCAAATGTGTTTGTACTTCCTTTAAACCTTCCGGACTTAATCTATAAGGTGCTTTGATCACCGGTTGTGCTCCTGGTACTAAATCAATACTGAATTCAAGAGCTCGATCGGGAGGCAAACCTGATATATCGTCAGGAAATACATCGTTGAACTCTCGAACTACCTCTGGTCTTAATTTTTCTTCCGCTTGAGCTGCTGCAACTACTGCTTCTCTTGGTATCGCTTTGTAGGTACTTGGCTCCAGGGTACGGTCTCCGCTCTTGAAATAGAAGACCGGATGGTATGGAATCTTGAATACTACCCTCCTTTGACGACAGTCGATGGTAGCATAAAAAGTTCCAAGCCAATCCATTCTTAGAACCACATCGAAGTTCCGTATGTCCAGTACTTTGAAGTCAGCATAAAACTCTCTGCTGCAGACGACGAACGGACACAAGCCGTATCCCATAGTTGCCTTTAGAATGCCATTTCCGGAACTGACATTCCAGCTGGATACAAGCGGTGAGACTGGAATTGCATAGGTTCGGACAAACCGTTGTGACATAAAGCAGTGGGATGCTCCAGTATCAAACAGTTCAAGTGCAGGTAGTGAGGCTACTAGGATTGTACCTAAGGTATGTGGGATATGTTTTAGGTCTAGGGAAAGTGTAGATAACCAAGACTAAAAGATAAGTTTGAGATGGAAAGTTTACCGGTGATGACTTGGTCAGTGGCCTCAGCTTCTTCCACGGACATCGTGAAAGCCTGGCGCTTTGGTACATTCCTCCTGGCCTGAGGAGCATTCCTCGGAACGTTCCTTTGAGCTTGATGGAACTGATGAGGAGGTGGTGTAGCTTGTGGTCCTCTGGGTAGTGCAGGTAGTGCATGTCTTGGAGCAGGTGCTTGGATGGCAGGGGCTGTGGATAATTGTTTGCTGGCCTGGGTGCAGCAACTGGGTTTTGCCTTTAGGGACAAGACCCAATATCGTGAGTAGTTGAGCCAAAGACTAAGCAAAGACGGTTGGCTCGCCGGCATTCTTTCATCATTAGTCCAGCTCTCTTGCAGTAGGTATAAAAGGCTGGGCTGGGACGATAGTTCGGTACTCTGGGTCGCCTTGGCACAAAAGGTGGTCTAGACGAGGCTCCACCTGCCATCTGATTGGCAGGGCGTTTGACTCCTGCAGACCGAGGTCTTCCCCTTGCTTTTATCACTGCCTCATAACTGCGGGCAGCTTCCAAAGCATCCTCATGAGTCAAAAATTTTCCTGTGGCTAGAGCAGCCTGAATCTCCGTCTCTAGTCCTTGTTGAAAGCGACGGGCTCTGATCTCGTCCGTCGGTATCAAATGTGCCGCGAATCTGTTTAAGGATGGTTTTAGCTGTGTAGTATGTGATATTTAAAAATTGAACTATTGCGACGTATCTTACCGGCTTAACATGGTGAATTCAGCGTCGTATTCATCTACTGATTTGTCCCACATCGATCCTTGTTGTAGATGACTGAACTGCTGCTCCATGGCAAACCTGGCAGTCACAGGGAAGTATTTTGCGTCGAATTTCTCGCAAAAAGTCTTCCATTCAATAGGCTTTACAAGACGGCTTTGTTCCGCCTTTCACCAGTTGCGAGCATTGTCTGTGAGCTGTAGTTTCGCCACACGGACCCAAGCTATGTCTGGCACTTGAGCTGCTGCCAGATCGTCTTCTATGCTTTGTGCCCATTCTTCAGCTTCAAGAGGGCTTCCTTTTCCAGAGAACTGCTTCAGATGTAAAGCCCTGAATTGCTTTACCCCCGGTGCGTCAGTCTCGGGACGGTTCAGGAGTTGTTGCTGTCTCTCGAGAAGGCTGCGGATCGCCTCAAGTAGCACTGTTTGCTCGGTGGGTGGCGCATGAACAGCTGGTGTGAGAGGTAGTGCTGGAGGTGTGTTGTTGACATTGGTGCTGGTGTTGTTCGGGGAATCCATAACCCTGAATAAAAATTTGGGTTAGGACAGATTCAAGTACATGAAATGATAAGATTTAAGGAATATGAAATTGCAAGATTCAAGAAACATGAATTGTAAAGAATGTTTTAGTTGTTGTTTCTTGTGTTATATTGCTTAGGTTGTTCAAGCAGAGCAGAACTGCATGATAGGGATTCATACAGCTCTGACCTGCATGGGCCACCAACAAAACCTGTCACGCCCCGCTTCCCAGTGTACGGCGAAGGGGACGGGACGATGTCCGCTACGTATATACTCAGAAGTACATACGCTAAGCGTATCTAAGCAATATAAATAAATACACAAAAGATAAGAAATAAAAAGAACAACAACTTTTATTTATTAACATTCTTTGTACAATACATGAAAGGAAATACAACTGAAATAAAAAGATGCCTAAACAGTGGCATAACAGGAAATGAAAAGTACAGAAAGGAAAAGTGTACAATGAAACTAAAGTGCAGGGTCTTCAGCAAACTGCTCCAAGTCTTCTTGAGATGGCTCGATCTCCGCCGGGTCCAAATTACCTGACGACATTCAAAAAAGAAAGAAACAGAATGTTGTCAGCGAACAGGTCCCTCGGAAAGTCCCAAAGGTAAGAGGAAAGTAGAATAGACAGAATAAAAAGATATCTTTTAAAGTTGTATACTATTGTAGTAATGTTAGGTTAACGCTGTTATTTGTAGCTTGGTACAGAAGGATGCCAGTGTATACGAGGGGGGTCTCTATATGCTAGAGACCAGAGCAAACGGAATGTACAAGGAAACGTTAAGCCACGGTACAACAGCAACGGAATATAGGTTAGGTGTCTTAATCTGACCGCCACATGCCACCTTTAACTTCTTCCGTACCAATCTACCCTTTAAACCCCGCAATGTCTTGTTTATATTGTTATCTTGTAAATTATATTGGTTGTATGATTGATTGACTGACCGACCGACCGAAACCATGATATCAGGAAACGGTTGTAACCGTAGAGTCATGTAAATGGAATACTGAGAATCATGTAAAATGAATATATATATCCATGGTTCGGTTCAGTCAAGTTGTATAAATTGATAATTGGATTCTTGGATTCTTGTGTTCATATTGAATTGGAATCTTGTAGACTATATATTGACTTGAAACATATTCAAGTCAGATTATTTAGACTCAAAACCGAGTCAGACAATCAGAAATGTGAATCGAAGTCTTATAATTGCTAGGGTCCTTAGGGTAATTTATAAAACTTGAGGGGGTTTATGTAAAAATACTTTTATATACTTTTCAAAATACACCTCAAGTATTTATTACTCGTCTTTAGAGTTGTAATGAAGGTGGATTTTATATTGTGACATTTCTAGTGAAAATATCCTAGTTTTATAAAGGTATTTATCTATAATATTGATTATTTGAAGTTCATGGAATTTTAGTGTAAAATTTATTCTTGTGATTTTTAGAAAAAGGTGGAAAAAATTATATTATAATAAAATAGATATTTAAATGATAAATATACATATGTTTATACAAAAATAATTTTTATAAATATTTTATATTCCAAATATCTCATTTTCTTAAGATGTCGTATTTTAAACCCTTCGAGACCGAATGCTCCTTGCGAAGGTCTGAATCTCGCACTACTAGCCCGAGGGTGCGCGATAAACTGTACAATCCCGAACGGGTTCCCCAAAAATAGGTTGTAGCGGCGCTTTGTAAAGATTGTAAAATACTAATCCTTTAGAAAACGGTTTTATAAAGTAAAGGTATTTATTTGCAAAAGTGTAAATTTTCCATATTTTAGATTCTAGGGTTTCCTAAGTCAACTAGCCTATTTCTAAATGGTCTAAACAACAAGTCATTAGAAGCCTCAAATCGCCTCTTCATCGCCAATTGTGGCCATGTAAGTACAAATGAGGAAAGGAGGGATCCGCTCACGAATCACCATGAGACGGGCCTTTTAAAGTTACCTTTTCTCACTTGCCTAGCCTAGATACCATAAAGTCAGGTTTAGATAAACGATCGATGTCCACAACTTATCGTGCTTTCCTAATAAGAGGCATTTATTTAAAAGTGTATCAAAGCTAAAACTTTTTGAAATGATTTTATTAAGAATATAGTACTTAAATGAAAGTACTGTTTTATCGTATTCTAAGTTTTTTGATGTTGTCGTTTAGGTTGTATTGTGTGTGTGGAGGTAGGTCATTACCTCGTGCTCTACTTTAAATGTATAGCAAAGTTAAGGGGTTAAATGTGAAATCGAAACATTGTGGTATTTAAGTGAAAAATACGATAATTTGAAAAGGATATCATTTCATGTGATGAAACTTATTCAAATTGATTGTTAAATGTTTAATAGTCAACATAAAGATATTTAGGCTTGAATGTATTGGTGAGAAGTGAAATTTTATAGAAAACCGAATCGGAAATCGGATTTGTTCCGATTCCGTCGGGTTTTGTAATTTCGTATTTTAGAGAATAAGAAAGAGAGATAGAATGGGACTTACGGGTTTCGATTAAGCAAAGGAGTGAGGTGGGACTAAAGGGGTTGCCGAGGCGTTGCTTCGTCGCCGGTTGTTCCTAAAAACGTCGCCGGAATTCCCGCCGGAATTTCGTCAGAGATTCACCGCGAACTTGTTTTCAAAGTACACACTTCTTGGAAAATTTTTGAGAGAGTGAGCTTAGAGTTTTGGGATGAGAGGGTGGAGGGTAGGGGGTGTATTTATAGGGTAGGCTAGGGGTAGGATAGGTGAAGGGTTTTTAATTAAAAAAAATGTAAAAAATGTGTGAAAATTATTAAATATTGTAGTAAATGGGGGATAATTAAGTCTCTGGAACCGATCCAATAAATTAGAGTATGCAGGGGAGTTTAGAATACGAAAAGACAGGTTTTTCATGTTGACACCTCGCCGAAATCGGCAACTCCGGCCGGCGGAGGCGGGCCGAGGCGGGCCGAGGCGGGCCGAGTTGGCCGATCCGGGCCGAGTTCATCGGTCGGAGGGTGGGGGGTCGCGTGGGGTAGGCATTGCTGCTTTTAGTTTTTCAGGTGAAGTTCAAGTTTTGGAAGTTATGGTGTGTGGACTGTTGGGCTTCCTAAGAAATTAAAACAAAAACAATATAAAAATAATGCGGGGCATGGGATTTAAACTATAGTGGCTTGGTTCAGCAGTGCAAGGTGTTACCAATGAGCTGCAAGCTCCTTCTTGTAATTATTGTGGGAAAATGAATACTTAAAGTGGTAACAGCAATATTAAATACCCCAAGTATACTTCAAATTTAAATCAATTTTATGTATACAAAAATTGGAGTTGTTACAGTTCTTTTGCGCTCCTCGGTCGTATTTCTTCGCTCCCGACGAGTTTTGCGTTTCATCCGCTTGAAATGTTGTTGGTGATCAACATATCCCTGCCACCAATTTTGAAAAGTGTTGCACTCTTAGGTGGGGTGCGCAATTTTTCGATGATATAAGCAGTAGTTAGGATGTATATCTGCTTCATCAGGAGTGTTTCCTTCGGAGGGTGGCAACTTCATTCCCATCGATATGGCTTTGGCTAACCTTTTCCTCGTCTTGAATCTGCTTTTATTTGCGGCGGATGTACTTTTATCTAGCGGGAGTGTTTCAACCCTTTCGTCCAGTCACCGGCGTTTGGCCTTTTCAAATATGGCCATCTCGCGCTCTCGATCAGCTTTGCTTTTAAGAAGAGCTTCGTTCAGGAATGAATCAATCATTTCGTCTGATGGTCCCAGAAGTTCCGGCTCAGGATCTGCCCCTAGTTTCTCTGCATCCAAAGCTTCTCCACCGTTTATTAACGAGTGAGAGATCACATGACATCTTTCCACATAATCCTCAGATTCGTCGTCATCGCTATCTCCGTTTTCAAGGATGTGGTTGAGAAACTCCTGAAGCGTGACCGGGGTTCGCTCTTTCTGGTTATATTCTTCCAATGCATCGATATGTTTTTGCAAGTCCGTGCGCTCGTCATTAAGTTTCACGGGCTTTTTGGTCTTCTTCTTCTTCTTTGAAGACTTTGACGGCTGGATGTGAGCGCTTTGACTGTCACCACCAATTTTTGGAGTTGGGCGCGGCTTCAGCATTCCCTCGATGATCTCGGGCTCTAGCTGATTTTTCCATCTGATCGCCGGGCATGTTTGGAGATCCTTGAGCATTCTTTTTGTTTTGGTTGAAAGAGCGACCTCCCATGGAGCTTCTTCAACAAAAGAGCACGATGCCCTTGGTGTGTCTCCCCTTTTAAGAGCGTGCGGCTGAGGCGGGCTTACTTTCCAATTCTCGGACAGTGCGAATTTGCCCTGTTGGTATTGGTCTTCAATCAAGCCTTTAAAGACGAAGCAATCCTCAATTGGATGGCCAATCGCTTGGTGATAGGGGCAATAATTGGGATTATTAGCCTCACCGGGTTGCAATGGGCGTTTTGGATTCGGCTAATTAATGAGCTTGTTGCGCACCACCAGCTCGAGCAATGTTCTCGTTTTGTCCCGGGGAAATGAATAAGAGCGCTTTATTTTCTAATTATAGAATCGCCGTCTCTCGTCTAGGCGATCAATTAATTTTGGACCACTGGGCTGCTGTTGAGCATTGGCGACGAAGGTTGCTTTCCTTTTCCCTTTTTCATTCCGTGGCTCCGGCTTCAAAGAGGAAGGCCTGTGGCCCATCTGGTCCATTTAGGCCAACTTGTCAATCAAGGCCTGGAAAGTGGTTGGCTTGAAAAACATCATGAATTGTGAAATGGTCGCATGAGGGTCAAGGGTCCCCACGAACATGCCTACCGCAGGCGCTTCTTCGATGCGCTGCTCGCACTTTGACCATAGATTCCGCCAACGTATTGCATACTGCACCCATGTTTCTCCAGGCTTCACCCTGGCATTGATCAATGCCGTGATTGGGGTGCGTTCGCTAGCACTCGTGAAATGCTGGGTGAATAGCAACTCCATCTCTGCGAATGTCTTGACAGAGTCATTTGGGAGTTCGGAATACCACTCGAATGCTGTCTCCGACAAACTGCCAACAAACTAATGGAGCAGTAGCTTATCGTCACCTCCCGTGTTGCCGCATAAGGCTCTGAATTGAGCGACGTGCTGATGCGGATTTCCCGTCCCCTTGTATACGTGGAATTTGGGGATCGTGTATCCCGGCGGGTACTTTATTTGGTCGTACCAACCGAGATAGGGTCATCCATTTTTAACAATTTGGCCGGCCGCTTCGCTCGCCTGATGAGCTCGTATCTACTGAACGGTGTAATCATCTAGGACGACTATAGAGATGGTCTCCTCTTTGGCTGCTGACAGAGCTGGAAGAGGATTTGATGTCTCTCCTCTATCATCTTCAATTATTACTAGAGGATCTTCGGCTGGAGGGTATGGCTGGATCATCATGCCTACCATATCTTGGAATAGAAGGGCCATTTGTTTTATATTGGCCGCTGTTCCGCGGCCTCTTTGTCCTTCTTCTCAAGCATTCTCCGAAGGAATTCAGCATCTGTTTTCTGCACACGGCGCTGCTCTGAGGATGTCTCCGGACTTGCTTTCGGTCCCATAAGTGCGGCCATAGCTGTTAGCATTTCTTGGAGCTTTTGTTGTTGTTGCTCCTAAGCCCTAGTCACGGATCGTGTAAGCGGTCGATGACCTATGGAGATACGGCTATCCTCTTTTCCGGATGCCATATAGATGGTGTGCACCACCATGCCCCCAGACTTGGGGCGTTTAGATTCAGTGCTCTTGCGATTCGTCGCAGACACCGGGATTTTCTCCGGCCTTCTCCTCTTGTGAGAGGTCGAAGTTGAGGGGGCCGTTACAGTGGGCACCCAAGTAGCTGTCGCCTTTTGTGGCTTGATCGTATGGTCCTATTCTCGCTGAACATTTCACCTTTTTCTGTCAGTGAGAGTAATCTTGATCAATCACCGAGTCCTGGACCTGTCGCCAAACTTCATAAATTTTAGAGGATAGCCGCTGAGGAGGCTGCTCTAACTTCACCTTAGTAGCGTTCTCCATGGGTGAAGGAGATCTCTTCAACACGGCAGTCGAAGAGTTTTTGCGCACCCTCCTTAGCGGTTCAAAGCTGTTCCTAGTTAGAACAGCAGCATCAACTTCCACCGTTGGAGCCGACGGAGTCAGTCCGGAAGGGGAATTGCCCCCAGCCCTCCTCACTCGGCGCCATTGGCGACGTCGAGCGTGTCTTGCAGTTGGAATTATCTCAGCTATGGGGGTGGTTTCCTCATGTCCCCTGTCTTGATCAGAAGTTGTCGCTGTCAACCTGTTGAAGACTGACGTCAGCTGAGTGGGGATGTACAACCTATCGAAAGTAGACTTCCGAGCAGGTGAAGCAGTCTTGACGATTTCACTTGAAACGGGAGATGAAACAATCAGTCTTGTGAAGACCGACCCTTTGGCAGGAGAAGCCGCTTTGACGACTTCGAGAGAAGGAATGACTATCTTTTTTGGGATAACCTTTTCTGGTATCGTAGGCTTCTTCACGGGCCCACATGAGCTTTGGCCCAGTCTGTCAAAGACTGAGGCGTTGGAGCTGGATGGCCCGTTGAGAGGGGCTACAGTAGTTGTGAGCCGATTAAAAACCGAGCTCTTCGGAGCTTCTTGCAATGGTACATAGGTGTTGAAGCTCATCGGTGGGAGCATGGTCCCGAAGAATAGCCCAGTAGTGGCTTGAGTTACCAGCTCCACTGGTATTGTGAAAAGGGAAGCCGCTTGGGGCCCATAGGTTACACCTCCAGATGAGGTGGAACGGGAGTTGCAGTTGCAGCTGGAGCAGTTAGAGGCCATTGAAGTTCTTTTTTCTGCATGAGAGAAAAACCAAATCTTAGTACCTCGAATACAAGGGTAACCATATTAAACCGTGATTCGTTCACGAACACGACATACGAAGTTTGGAATGGAAAGAGGAAGAGGTCCCACCGGGCGTGCCTGAATCTGTTCTCCATCGAAAGACGCGACCGGGACGTTGGGACGTTCGGCCTGAAATTCGAGGGCAGATGCTATTTGTTGCTATCCGTCCACCTCTCCAAAGATGCTAAATTGATTTATGACACTATGCATCGAAGGTTTAAACAGATGCGGGCGATGTAGAAGACTTCGTCAGATTCCCCCTCATTTGAGGGGTTTTTGATTGTGGGATCGCTCTTCCCAGCAGACGCAAGCCCCTACAGTTAATTACTCTACTGCATCGCGGTAACCACTTTCTCCTTCTCCAGATGGTCACTTCGTATCGTGGGTGTTTGTTTTGTTTTTGGTTGCCCGTGGATTGTATAAGAAGACTAATTTATGTTGTCGCCCGTAGGGTATGGATTAGTCCAAATCCGTATTTTTTTAGATTTGGGTTTAGGGTTGGTTTTAAGGATACGTTAGTCTCATTTGAGACTAAGATCAACTTAAACGTGTGTTAAGGATACGTTAGTCTATTTTTAGACTAAGATCAACTTAACGGGATCGTTTAGATCCGATAAAAGAGCATTTGGACTCTATTGTTTAGTTTAGGGACATTGCGGTCCATAATTAGTTTAAGGACATTACGGTCCAAGGTTAAGGACATCATAGTCCATGGGTTTAAAGACCCTACAGTCCAAGGTTAAGGACATCATAGTCCATAGGTTTAAGGACCCTACAGTCCAGTTTAAAGATATCATAGTCTATGAAATGTATGGTTGTCGGGACCCGTCACCTCTCTGAAAACGTTGAAGGATTACGACATATATCAGAGGGGTTCAGAGATGTACCCTTGAACCAATTTTGGTTAGGAGATCTGTAGTCTAATTGGGACTAAGATCAAAAAGATTAATAAGCATATGGGCTCAGTTAATCTGAATTGAGGATTTATGGCCAATCTTGGGCTAAGTCCAATCAAGTTAAAATGTTTAACATTTATTTTGGGCTATTGAGCATTTATTTGTGCTTGGCCCTTTTAACAATGCTGATCATTGATTTGGATTCTGACAGTATTTCTGTCTTTTGTTGAATGCTGAGCATTCATCATAGCTCTGAGGCGTATTAAAGAACAATTTATGTTCTATCAGCACAACACATGGTGCGCTTGGCGCTTTGCGCCAGTTAAAAGAGTGCAGAGCGCTTCTGCTGGGTAGCGGACATGTGGCGCGCTTGGCGCTGAGCGCCAGACCCAGAGCGCAAAGCGCTATTTGTTCAATGAGCGCAAAGCGCTTTTTTTTCAATGGCGCACATGTGAGGAGCACGTGGTGCGCTCGGCGCTGAGCGCCAGATCAGGAGCGCTGAGATACTTCTTTTTAATATGGAGCACTAAGGCTCTTTTATGCAGTGCTATGCGCTAGTTCTGGTGCGCTGAAGCGCTTCTTTTAATACGGAGCGCTAAGGCTCTTTTACGCTGTGCTATGCGCTGAGAATTAAATTCTCTTTTAAGAGACTTTGTCTCATAGATCTAAAAACAAAATTCTTAGTTTTACAGGAGATGTTTCAATCTCTTATATTTTGGTGAAAGGCTTTGCCTTTATGTATCTATGATCCTAAGAGAATTGAATAATTCTCCCTCTCCTTTTTATGATGAGATACTATGATCTCTTTATATAAAAGACCTTATTCTTATAAATCTATGATCTTTAAAGAAGTGAATTCTTCTTCTTTTAATTAAGAGATGATTTCATCTCTCCATTCATCATTTTTTTTTACCTTGAAGAAAATCTTCTTTTTCTGAGAGCTTGGCTCTTCTTTCAGAGATCTCTCAAAGCTTATGGAGGGGGTTCCTCTATTTGTTTTTGTATATCTCAGACTTGAAGTCTTGGGGCTTTTATATAGGGCAGGCTGATTTGTTCAATCAGTTAAGGAGATCTTTTCTCCAATTGATTTGGGGATTTCCCCACCGTTGGATCTTTGATCCAAGGGCTTCTGATTTACATAAGGCGATCTTCTTGTTTTTTAACAAGATTGGGAAATCTTTTCCATACAGAATTTATTCTGTATTTTGGTGATTTTTAATCACCATTGGATCATTGATCCAATGGTGTTCTGATTTACAGAGCACAATTTTGTTGTTTGGAAAGATTTTGAGGAATCTTTCCTTAACAGAATTTAATTCTGATTAATTAATGATTTATCATTATTATTGGATCTTTGATTTGACGGTGGGGAGCTTTTAGTTCCAGCACTTGCGCACCCGTACTTTGCACGTGGTGCGCTGGTTTGAGTGCAGCGTACTTAGCGCTAGCACGCCCGTGCTTTGCATGTGGTGCGCTATTTAGAGCGCAGCGCACTTGGCGCTGCTTCTGAAGCGTTGCTTCATTTAAAAATTTGAATTTTGAACAGAGCTTTGCTCTGATTGGGGGAAACAATGCCTTTTCAACCAATCTTGGTTGTAGAAATTTCGATGTTTGGGGTATTGATTTTATGGGTTCTTTTCCCAACTCTTTTAGGAATTTGTACATCTTGTTAGCGGTTGATTACGTCTCGAAATGGGTGGAAGCTATTCCTTGTCGAACTAATGACAACAAGGTTGTCATTAAGTTCCTTAAAGAAAATATATTTTCGCGATTTGAACACCCGCGCGCTATCATTAGCTACAACGGGACGCATTTCTGTAATCAGCCTTTCGAGACTTTGATGCGGAAATATGCAATCAACCACAAACTTTCCACGCCCTATCATCCCCATACGAGCGGGCAAGATGAGATTTCCAACAGGCAAATCAAACTAATTTTGAAGAAAACAGTTTCTAAAAACCGGAAAGATTGGTCAACCAAATTGACGGAATCTCTTTGGGCATTTCGTACCGCTTTTAAGACCGATCTTGGTATGTATCCTTACCGCCTAGTGTTTGGTAAGGCTTGCCACCTTCCGGTCAAGATTGAACATAAAGCAATGTGGGCCATTAAAGAACTTAACTTCGATTTAAATCAAGCCTATAACTTTCGAAAGCTGCAATTAAACGAGCTAAGCAAACTCCGCGATGAAGCTTACGATAATGCTGTGATAGTAAAGAATCGGACAAAGGTATTTCATGATAAAAATATTTTGAGAAATTTTTTTACCTCAGGTCAACAAGTCCTTTACGATTCCCGTCTCTATCTTCATGCGGGTAAGCTCCGATCTCGTTGGAAAGGACCATTTGTTATGCGGTATGTCTACCCGCACGGAGCAGTTAAGGTTGAAAATATTAAAAACGGTTCAATTTTCAAAGTGAATGGACATAGATTAAAACTGTATTTTTCCATTGACTTACGGAGGAGCTCCTGTTTTTTCAGAAGCCGTTTTATCATAACTAAATTTCCTCTGTCTCACCTCCATATCTTGAAAAATACTGTATCATCCTTTGAATGGAGGTGAGTGATAAGAATAAGTTTGGAGGAGATTTTCACCTATATTCATTATTACCCCCATGAATAATTTTTCCTCCCAAGCCTACAGGTTTTTGTGGTTCAACAGATGACAACAGTGAGGACACTGCTGTAAACAGGTTTGGGGGGGTTGTGCTTATTTACGCATCACTTCGCATAAGCACAAAATTTTCAAAAATTCTTTGATAAAAAAATATTAGAAAGTGAAAAATTCAATCTAAAAGATTGGAAAAGTTTAAGGAAACCAAGAAAATTAGATGTTTTCTTAAACGAAACTAGCAATAAGTAGTTATGAGTCGTTGTCCCAAGGGTTAGTAAGATGATGGATGTCACTAATCTGAGGATAAAAATAAGTCTGAAAAATAGTTCCTATTCTGAAAGCCAAACATTTGAACGTTGATACCTTACTATACTCACTTTCACACGTCTTGAAACTCGGGATAGTAGAGGATACCTTGAAATGCTCTTGTCTGAAAGACAAAGTACGAAGAAAATAATAAATGAAGCATAAAAATATAAAATGGTGAAGAAAAATGAACACTAGTTTTGTAATCACCAAGACAGCATTAAAAAAATAGAGCGAGGGTGCTTCATCACCTAGTGCCTTAGACCAACTGGTTTGAGAGTCACTGCTAAGCCTTAGGTGTTGCAAGACGAGAAAATTATTAATTACTCTTAATATGTGAGCACATTTAGTAATCGGTCGGTTAGTACCTCAAGAAGTATTAACGGTCGCATGAAGAATGTGTGAGCAATTTCATCTAAAATATTCACCGATTAATAAGTACTGAGGTAGATGGACAAGAGTATGATAGCTTGAATTGAATTCTCCGAGTGTAGGGATGTCTTATACACACAGGTAGGGGTATATGATTGATGTTTGGAAGAAAGGTAGGAATAAAGAATAAAGACGATATTTTGTTGAGGGATGATGTGATTTCTAATATCTTTTCATGACTATTAAGAAAGGGCTTATGATAACCGAAAAGCCAGTATAGTTGGAAACTCTGATTTTCAAAGTCTTTCTTTTATGGTTCTGATCATTATACGTAACTTTCATAGTCTTCCTTTTATTATAGGATTTTGTGGGTGCAATCCGCTGAAAACTCTCAGGAGACAACACTCCTCCTACTAGAGACACCTAGAGGTTTAAAGGCTTGTTGCACGTGCTCAGTGCAATCGTGTTGTTTACGAAAGTGTGCTAGTTAGTTTTTCTTTTTCTTAATAAATTTCCTTCTCTTGAATAAAAGAAGTTTGCTCGAAACGATCAAAATCAAGTTTGGGGGAATTTGTTCAATCGAAAATATTGCAATCTTGAACATATCAATTTCCTCACTATTCTAATCATTTAAGGATAGTTGACATATTTATAACACATATTACCAATTCATCTAGCAAATATCAAACACTACGTTATATATATATAATCAACATTCTTTAAAGGAAATTGTGTGTTTATTATTTCACGCATAATATTCTATATCTCGACGATCTTCAGTGAGATTTTGTGCAGAAAGTTATTTCAGAACAGATATCGGAATCTCAAAATTGCCAACAAATTGCAGCAAGTCAAAGGCATAAAATCTGGCAGAGATTCAGAAGAGATAAAAATATTCCGGATATCACCTGAAGACCCATTTACCAACACCAAACAACACAGAAAGTTTGAAGCATCAACTCACCAAATGGCCGCGGAACCGTGGCCGAGTCAGGCTGATCCGCCGCAGCTTCGCGGCCGAGTTAGGAGCTCCGGTGACGATACTTCTCCAGAACCTTCTCTTAAACCTCCTATCTTGCTTGAGACGCTTCATAACTGCCTGGCTTCTTCTGGAAGGCTCTGCATAACTACCAAGTTTTTTGTGGAAGCTTGATTTGAGATCTATAAAATGGGATCTAAGCTACATTGTAAAGGTTGTTGAATTTTAGTTGAATCTTAGTGACAAAGCATCATCCAAATACCAAATCCAAATCAATCAAAAATCCAAATCAAGAATCAAGAGAGCAACATCAAGCGAAGACTTCGAAGATCCTTTATCGCAACGCCGATCGTCATCAAGAGCAAGAGATCCGCAATCGATCCATGTCTCACGGCGATCGAGCCACGCAAAAATTGACGACAAATTCTCTTTTCAAAGGAGTGATCTAGGGCTTAGTCTTCTAATCTCGGATTGAGAAGTGTAAATTTCAGAAGATTTAATAAAGGTGATCAATTGTTAACTCTCGTTTTTTTTAAATTCTTGCATTATGAAATTTCTAATTCTTTTATTTTTTTTCATGATGCGCGAGTAAATCTCCGCTTGCTAAGAAATCAAAGAAAACCGGTAGATCAAATGATAATGAAATCCTAAAACTAATCTTAAGTCTTATGAGAATTGTGAACTTTAGGAAAAAGAATCATCAATGACCTAATTTGGATCGAGATCACCATTTTTGATAATTTCGTTGCAATTTGGGAATTAAATAATTGATGATTTCCATTGCTAAAGGTTAGATTTGAATGATGATCAATGAAAAGATAAGGGATAGTGAAGGAGAAACCCTAGTTTGTTCAATAGATCCTTAATCTTCATTCATCTGTTAGTGTATATGCCCTAGGGGCCATTATTGCATCATATTAGTTTGAATATTACTTAATGGAAGCTTGTGATATTCACAGTTGTATTAACAGTCTTGCTTAACATAATAGTACGCTACTTGGTTTAGATCTATCTTAATATGCGTATATGTTTCTTTTAACATATCACGAATACATATTGATAAAGCCCTTAGGATCTTGCTTGACTACCGGCATTGTGATGGCAGTCACACTAGTGGGGGCTGGGTAGTCTACAAGCACATCCTTTTTCAGGTCCCTAGTCGTAGGATTATCGAAGCAGGGCATCGATACTCCGGAGTAGAATAGTGTGTACGCTTCTCATCCCAGTTAGGGAAATGGTATGTCCCACAGCCATTAGTACGTTGTACTGAAGATAGTATGCAGGTGCTAGTTGGGTTACGGGTACACCGGACAAGACTCGCTGGGAACTGTAGATTGGTATTATACCCGTCGTCAGTTAACAGTTCCCAGGTGACATGAGTACAGCATAGTCCGTAGACTTGACACTGCTGCATCATCTCGAGTGTGTTTCCACTGTTCTTAGATTGCTACCCTACCATGGCTCAAAGGAGTCATGCAAACAGCTAGCAGTTGGGTGCAGTCCCGAAGCACTTGGAGGCAGTGGCAGTTAGAAAGGATTCGTCTCTCCTGGTATTGGGAGTTGATATCGTGCTGTGTTTGGAGAGCCATTACGCAAAGTCCCTGGCCAGGGAAAACGAGATTTACTGGTAGGATTTCCAGTAGCTTCTCAAGGTGTAATGGGCTTTACTCCGACACGACTTATACCGCCTTTTACGGCACTGACGCTTGCCGCCCCCTAGGCCCGATATGCGATAGTCTTAGACGAACAAACCAGACTGTATGGAGATTGTCACATCAGGCTCAGTAGGTGTTCGGATGGGTTTCCTTATCGGCTTTCTTATCGACTTCTACCTGGGGACCGTTACGTACAGCTTGTACCGCTTGCGGCCTGTGGTTAAACCCACTGCCAGCATAGTGTCGAGTCTTTAGAGTCCCACACAGAGAGTTTCCCTGCTTCAGGCGAAACGATATAGAGGTCGTATGGTTTTACGACAGGTTTCAGACATATACGTGTATTTATGCACGTACGATATTCGGACAGTTTATACTAGCGGGCTTTGGTTTAAGCCAGATTCTAGTATTGGATTATTGGATTTATGCAGTCTCAGTATATCCGTGTTTTTCGGATAGGAGGGGCATTCTCATAATTGCTCGAGAAGCTTCTAGAAGAAAGGTGACTTATGTTTTAATTCATTTATAGATTAAGCTTAATGAGGTGGAGGAGATGATGTGTAATTTGCATTAAATGAAACCATGACTCATTAGATGATTCATTCATTTGTATTAAATGAAGCATGAAGATATTTGTGCAAGATATTTGTGCAAGATATTTTATGCTTCATTATATGTACACAAATGAGTTATTTTTCATTTCAATAATAAAAAACACATTCTCTCTCCTCAAGCTCTCTTTCTTCTTTACTCTAACCCTAATCCTCTCATGTGTTGAGATCCAAAGGGTTTGAAAGACTAATAGATCCTTAATCCACTTCTATATATTCTAGGTCACTTGGTGTCACAACCCAAAGTTTGGCCCGTGACCGGCACTTAACCACGTAGCGTCTATAAGCGTAACGCGGCTAAGTGAACCGAAAACCCAGAAATCAAACCAGTAAAAGTATAGAGTGTTTTAAGCATTAAATGTAAGCATTTTACTAAATGTTAAGAGATCCAAGTAAACAATCACCAAGATAGCAATATACGACGCCGTAGCGAAGAAAATGAGCAACAAGTGGGAACATCACTGATAGAATAAACTGCATAACTAAAGTCGGCTCACAACGAGCTCGACACCAGAATACAAATAATATACATCATCGTCCTCACACTATCTCTAAGTCCGGTACATATATGGTAGATGGAGAGTACTAGATACAACAATGTACATAACTGAAAGATAAACAGATACCGCACAAAACCCACCTATCAGCAAAAGTGCTAGTACACCAACTGTGGGGGTATCTGTGTCAAAAGATGCAACAACGCAGCCTGCCGCGACTACTCTGAGGGGCAACCTGTAAAGACTGTGGCACAACGCGGGTGAGTTGCCAAATCATGAATAGAGATAACATATAAAGGTAATCGCAAGCATGCACGTACTGCGCTACTCTATCATATGCTAGCAGATGATATCAATGCGCGATAAGCAGTATGTGCAATAATCATGCAAGTGCTCTATCAGGTAAAGTAACTACAGGATGAGATGCAAAATAATAAATGCTGATCATGGGATGAAATAACATCTATACGGAAGGTCAACGTGGAAAGGTAATCGGTATCCACCAATGCACCCCAAATCCCAACAACCCAGACGCCGGCACACCCATCGGCTCTCAAATCCTGTACATCCCTGAGAACCACGGTGCCCAACATCGGCACCCAAATATCATAAATACTCATTTCTAGCATCGACACACAAATCCTTCTATATCGGGTATCCGTCAGTCCGGGTCAGCCTCCTCTCTCATATATCGGGCATCCGTCAGTCCGGGTCAGCCCCCTCTCTCATATATCGGGCATCCGTCAGTCCGGGTCAGCCCCCTCTCTCATATATCGGGCATCCGTCAGTCCGGGTCAGCCCTCTCTCTCAAATATCGGGCATCCGTCAGTCTGGGTCTGCCCTCTCTCTCATATATCGGGCATCCGTCAGTCCGGGTCAACCCTCTCTCTCATATATCGTGCATCCGTCAGTCCGGGTCAGCCCCCTCTCTCATATATCGGGCATCCGTCAGTCCGGGTCAGCCCTCTCTCTCATATATCGGGCATCCGTCAGTCCGGATCAGCCCTCTCTCTCATATATCGGTCTCAAGCACCGAGAAAACATAAGGTAGACGCACCGAAATATCATATCAAAGGAACAGGGTTTTTAAATGATTACATATTTGAAATAGCCACGATTCCCAAATCCAGAAATCACATGTAACCCAAACCAATATGCAAGTCAATGTGATGTGATATGTGCATCAAGTATGAATATCATGTCAAGTCACATAATGATGAGCTACAACATAATGATCTGATGTGATATGTGCATCAAGTATGAATATCATGTCAAGTCGCATAAAAGATGAGCTACAACATAATGATCCGATGTGATATGTGCATCAAGTATGAATATCATGTCAAGTCGCATAAAAGATGAGCTACAACATAATGATCATGGAAATTCTACAGTGTGAGTGTCATGGCAATTTCTAACGGTGTGTGTGTAACATGCAGGATAGTGCTCGTGCAACATGAACCGTTAGTAATGGTGCGGTGTTCTATCAATTCTAGTTTATATACATCTAGCAGGGAATGTGGTATGCACTAAATAGTAGCCATGAACAGTCAATGTATAGAAATGTAGCTATAAGATCCTATCTGCCCTGACGTAGAACGCCATGCGGGCGATATCCCCGTAGATGTTAAATCTACTCACCGTAGTCTCTCGCCAGGTATAGCCGACGACTTGTTTCCCTCCTTCGCGGCGTCTGTCGTACTCGCCTGTGAATCCTAGAATTTCACAATATATCACACATAAGCTCAAAACCGTACAAACACGACATTTAAAGTCAACTAGAAACCCGTGTCTCAAACCAAGCGCACGTGTGCGCGATATGCTAAAACATGCGATTACGCGCCTGAAGTCACTCCGACGCGTCGCGATACGCAGAAACCCCAAATCCACACACACGTATCATGCGTGTCGCGAAAGTTTAAAATACGGAAAATAGGGTATTAGATCCCAGATTTTTATACAGGAAAGATATTACAAAACTATATTTACCACAATACTACACATAGCAGCAGACTCCTGTGGCCCAAGCCCCAACCCCCAACTCACCCATCTGGCCGCAATTTGCGGCCAGAATGTATTTTTTGGCGGCCTGGGTAGGGAGATGGGCTCCCAGGTTTGGTGTGTGCACTTCATACCCCTTATACATGCTACAGTAAACACAATTTCATTCTGAAACACCCCGGGTAGAAGCAGATTCCACATAGCCCTAATTCTAGTTAAAAACCACATTTTTACACTAAAATGATACTTTAGGGTATTTTTCTGAAATCTGAAGCAAACCCAAGTCTAAAACTACACTAACAACTCATTACCAAGCTAATTAGGCCAAGAAAATCCCAATCTAACATATGCATCATAAATATCCTTTAATACCACCAAACATGCACATAAAACATGATTTCTAGCTAATCTACTACAAGATATGGAAAAAGGGTGTTAACAAGAGTTATATACCTCCCAAAAGCCTTAGGAAAACCAAAAATCCCAGCTCCTTCCTCAAATGTAGAGATTTGCCACCAAACTTTTAAAAGAACCACCTTTATAAGGGTTTTTGTGAAGAAAATGGCTTGTTTTGTGTAGGGTTTAAGCATAAATCAATTGGGAAGTGAAAAGGGGAGAAAAGATGATGAAATGGTGTTGTTTGCTGCTGCCCTACTGCAGAAATTCTGCAGTGAGAGAAAGAGAGAAAAGAGAGAGAGGAAAATGGTCCAATAAGTCAAACCCTCACCTAACCTCCATACCTCTAATTTTCCATTTAATTTTTGAATTCTTTAAAGGTGTTTGACTTGGAAAAAGGGTGGGGATAATGACCCATGCAATCAAAGATAATGGTTAACATGTTACACCCTTAAACCTAAGTCACAAAATGGCTAAGTGTGCATGTGTATGCTACATAAGGAAAATTTTCCAATTAGGGTAACCCTACTAAAAATAATTAATAAACCCTATATAAATGTCTAAATATATATATATCACTTCAGAACACAATTATCATTAAATAAAAGGAAAATATGATATTCGGGTTTTTATGAGATACACGCAAAATTGCTAATTATCGCGAAAATATCCCAAACGAATTTCAAAGTGTTACACTTGGATTAGCAATCCTAGCCACTTAGTTACTTTAAGTTAGAGGTTAAAGCTTGAAGGAGGAACTCTCGGGTGGATCTTCTATCACATCGAGGAGGCCGACGAGGAGGTGAACAACAAGAACAAGAAGGACTAGAATCTTGAGGTATAATCATCTATCATAGTAGTTAATCACTTCTAGATTGTTGTTAGTTAGGGTTTAGCAAAGATCCGTAAAGTTAGTCGATGTTACCTTGAACAAAATGATTGTTTTACCTATTCCGCCTCCCCGCATCTCGTGTGGTGTGTAACGTTGACTTACAGTGGTATCAAAGCCTTGCTAAACCATAACCAACTTGTTAGCAAAGTATTTAGAAATTTGATCGTAAAATAATCCCGAAAAACCGACGTTTTGACCAAGTTTCTGCCGATTTTAAATTGGGGTCTAAAAATTTTTCTAGGACCCTTAAAAATACAAGCAGGGTTTTTTAAGAATTGTGAAGAAATTTGGGATCGTGACTCGACCAAACCACCACGGAACCGCGGCCGATCCAAGCGATCCGCCGTGGATCCACGGTCGAATTGACACCAAGTCAACCCAAATTTGCTCAGTTATTCTTCTGTGTTGATGTTGTATTTTCTGGGATGTTTTGTTTCTGCTCAGGTTTTATGTGCACAGGGAATTGTTTGGAGTAGATTCATATGTGTTGCTTGATTGAAATTCTAAGAATATTGGCTAACTGGATTATATCTGTGTTGTGTTTAATGTGTTCGTAAACCTCCCCTAATTGCTTGTATGTCGGTTAGCAAGGGGTTGCACATTTCTGTATGGGTTTTTACTGGTTTGTGAATATGAACTTGTTGGATTGTCGTGAATGGATAGCCGGGGATGTGAGACGAGTGTTTCTTTCATTCAAATGTAAATTGTAATTTGTTGTAATATTCTTTTGCGGGGCACATCCGGGTTGAGGTTGCAGCCACCGTTGTATTATTTCATTTACTATTTTCTGCTCCTAAGATAGACCCAAGGTGGGGTGCACAAACTACCGGGTACTTTGAAGTGCTTAGTGGCCTACTCATGTCGTTGAGGGAGACCGCTTCACTTCGGGTACTTGGCGGGCTGTTTACCGTACCCGTAGGGGTCTAGGGTGGGGGTTTAGCTATTCATCGCGACTGTGTAATCTGTCTTTCGTTGCAGGCTCAAAAGAAATGCGGATTGCTTGTATATCCAATATGTTCATCTGTGATCTGGAATGCCTATTATTGCGTCTGACGAATGTACAATATCTATATATGATATCTAGTAGGCGTTACTTATGTTTTGCATCCGTGCTAGCCCGGCCCCCGCTCTGTTGTTATTTATGTAACCTAACGGGTGAATGACGGGGCCCAGTGGCGAATGCGGATGTCATAAGAGGACGTTGTATTTTCGTTGTTTTTTGCAATGATAGGTTAATTGATGGGATGCATTATTTTAATGCAAAGATAATAAACCAAAGTTGAATCGTTGGAACAGTTAAAAAGAAACCACTTGGTTATTTTTAAAACAGCAGATTTTTAATTGCGGAGCTTAAACCACTCCTTTTAAAAGCTATCAGGTTCCTTCGATCATATCAAGTTCACTACATTCATGGTTTCGCCAAAACCATTCGTAGCCCTCTGTCATTTCATTTGGGTATTCAGTAGCATTCAAGCTATGTATTTTGACCAACGCCAGGGCATAGTGTTTGGTAGCTGCTGGGTATTTATCTGTTGCATAGATAGATGAGTTGGTTTGGGACAGTCGTACTGCCATTTGGCCAACGTCAGGGGTATGTACAGGTGGTTTCAAATTAACAAGATAATGATGGGTAGAACTTGACATGTGACTTATGACATTTTGACCAACGCCAAGGTTATAAGAGCATGGGGCAAAAATCCACATCGGGAAATTCTAAAGAAACTGAAATTTGCTAGAGTTGCATACCATTTGGATTGTGATAATTTTGGTAGGATTCCTTCAGCTTTATCACACAATGATATTTGGATCCCGATCCTATTGTGAGTATGTGCTACTCATCAGGAGATTCTTTCACTTAACGATCAATACTATAAACCAAGTAGGTGTCGAGAAAGGTGTCAGCGGGGCTACGCCCCAGGGAAAAGAAGTTATTTAATTAAGGAACTTCGCAAAAGCGTCGTAAAACCTCCCTCGAAGTACCGACACTTGCCTGGCTGAACGGTTAAGCAAGTATTGTACAGTAAGAATAGTCCTAACTAGTTCTTCCTTTTTGGTTAGAGGAGGGATTTGAGAAAAAGTGGGAGCCATCCTGATTAGATAAACTTTAAACCACTCTAAAATTGCAAGAGTATCATGCTAAAGTGTTTCCTCCCTCTCTCTCCTAATTGCAGCGACCCAGAACATGACAGGCCTTAAGTTATTATTAGATAAAAATATTTTGACAGTACCAAACTATAAAGATTGGTTTCGGAATGTTAAGATGGTAATTACCTATGAAAAATTGGGGTATGTCCTTACTACTAAGGCCTTTGCCGTCTCAGGTCAAGAATCCAGTGTCATAGATAAGGAAATCCACAAGACCTGGGAGATTGACTGCGCGAAGGCCAAATGCATCGTGCTTTCATCTATTAATAATGAACATCAGAGGAGGCACGAGAATATGGATCTTGAATCCATATTTCTCCACACCAAGGAACTGTATGGAGAGCAATCTCGTATAGCTAGGTACGAGATCTCGAAGAACTTGTTTCAGTCGAGGATGGCCGTCGGATCATCTGTAGGGGAACATGTCCTTAAGATGATTGGCTATATTGAAGAGCTCGCAGACCTCGGGACAACATTAGAGAACGAGCTGTATACAGACTTGATTCTCTAGTCCCTTCCTTCTACCTACGCCCGGTTTATTTTAATTTTCAACATTCAAGGTAAAGAAGTTGAACTTCCAGAACTCCTAAACATGTTAAGGAGTGCAGAGGGCACCTTGCAAAAAGCAAAGGAAACACCCACTATGATTGTTCGTGGTGCATCTTCTTCCAGGTCTAAGGCAAGGGCCAAAGGAAGGAAGAAGATGGCCGCTACCAAACCAAGAGGTGGTGTTGGTAAGGTAGATGCCAAGGGAAAGGCAAAGGTTGCGTTGCCGGTAGTGGCAAAGGACGAGTGCTTCAACTGTCGTAGGAAAGGCCATTGGAAGAAGGATTGCAAAGCTTGGTTTGCCATGAACCAGGACCCGAGGCAAGTTGTGGCTTCGGCTTCAGGTGTGTTTGTAATTGAAAATTGTCTGTCAATCAACTCTACTTCCTGGGTATTGGATACCGGATCAGGATCTCATATATGAAATTCATTGCAGGAACTGAGGAGCCGTAGAGTGCTGAAGGTTGGTGATATGACCCTCCAGGTTGCTAACGGAGCTAGCGTGAATGTTGTGTCCGTAGGGGATTATCACCTTGGATTGACGAGTGGACATATTTTTGTTTTGCGCAACTGTTTTTGTGTACCTAGTTTAACGTGTAATATCATATTAGTATCGTTGTTATCAAAAGAAGGTTATGATTTCACGTTTGTAAGCGATGTTGTTAACATCCATCTTAATCATGGTTTGATTGGGTCCGGTACACTAGATAACGGTATATACGTGTTAAACCAATTACAGATTTTCAATGTCCAGAACACACTAAAAAGAAAGTCTCCAGATATAAATCAGGCTTTCTTATGGCATTGTAGACTAGGTTATATCAATGAGACAAGGTTAACTAAGTTACATAGAGAAGGATATTTGGATCCGTTCGAATATCAATCTTATGCCTCTTGTCAATCATGTCTCAAAGGAAAGATGACAAAGACTCCATTCACTGGAAATGGAGTAAGAGCGAGTGAGCTCTTAGGACTCATACACACCGATGTATGTGGTCCAATGTCTACACATGCAAGAGTCGGTTTTTCATATTTCATTACTTTTACTGATGATTACTCTAGGTATGGATTCATTTTCTTGATGAAACATAAATCCGAAGCCTTTGAGAAATTCCGAGAATAAAAGAATGAAGTAGAAAACCAAACCGGCAAAAGTATCAAGATACTGAGATCTGATCGAGGTGGTGAATACTTAAGTGCCGAGTTCCTGGGTTACCTAAAAGAGAATGGAATTCTCTCTCAGCTTACTCCTCCATACACTCCACAACACTACGGTGTATCAGAAAGATGGAACCGAACCCTATTGGATATGGTGCGTTCCATGATGAGTAATGCTGAGTTATCGCGATCTTTCTGGGGTTATGCACTAGAATCAGCTGCATATCTTTTGAACAGGGTTCCTACCAAGACTGTGCCTACCATACCATATCAGATGTGGAGTGGGAAGAAACCCTATCTTCAGTATCTGAAGATATGGGGATTTCCGGCTTTTGTTAAAAAGCAGCATGCAGACAAACTCGAGGCACGCTCAGTACAGTGTAAGTTTGTGGGATATCTAAAGAACTCCAAGGGGTATTTTTTCTATTACGCAGTGGAACAAAAGGTTTTTGTTTATCGTAATGCCCAATTTCTAAAACAGTAGTTTTTAGAAAAAGAAACAAGTGGGAGCGCAATACAACTGGAAGAATTTCCAGAACCATAAACTACTACTGAATGTTTGGTAGAACCAGTAGTTCCAGAAGAACATGACATTCCCGTACCCCTCCGCAGGAGTAGTAGGCCGTCTGTTAGTTATATGTATGCCCTAGAGGCCATTACTGTACATAGGATGTATATTGTAGTGGATGCTGGGACATATATAGGGAGGACTTTCTTTCTCGACATGATAGTATGCTATCTGGTTACCCTTTACTTAAACGTGTACACCGATTGTCTCTCTGTTACATGTTGGTAAAGCCCTTAGGATGTGTACTTGACTACCTGGACTACGATGCGGATCATACTAGTGGGGACATGGTTGTCCATAAGTACATCCTTCAAGGTTCCTAGTCGTGGGTATATCGAGACGGGGCATCGATATACCAGAGTAGACTAGCGTATACCTTCTCGACCCATACAGATGGGCGATGGATGATCCCATATCCATTGGTGTTTGACATCAGAGATGATATACCGGTGCTCAGTGAAGACTGGGTACACTGGACGGACTCGCCGAGAACTCCCAGATGGTATTATACCTTACGTCAGATGGCAGTTCTCTGGTGACACTGGTACAGAGTAGTCTGTTGACCCGAGATCGTCATAGAGTCTTGTGTGGTTCCCACTTTCTTTGATTTCCACCTTACCACGTCCAAGAGGGCGTGCAAAATGGTGGCTTTTGGGTACAGTCCCGAATCACATGGAGGCAATGAGCGATAGGAGGGGATTCGTCTCTCCCGGTATAGGGAGTTGATGTTGCGCTGTGTTCGATTGGCTATAACCGGAAATCCCTGGCCAGGGTTGCTGAGATTTACTGGTAAGTGTTACCAGTAGTTTCTCGAATTGTTATAGATCTCATATCGACACGACTTATCGAGCTATTGGGGTCTGACGTTTACCACCCCTAGGCGAGATATGCGACATATCAGACGATCAGACCGGACTGTACGGTAAGTGTTACTGGTTGGATTCACAGGAGTATGAGCGGGCTTGCTCGTCGATCTTCTGATCGCTCAATACCCGGGTGGCCATTACGTTTAGTAGACCGCTTGCGGCTTGTGGATGCTTGATATGATCATCATCTGCTGCCGGCGTATTGACGAGTCTTTAGAGTCCTACACAGAGGTTTCCTGGCTCAAGCGAAACGAAATAGGAGCGCATATGAGATATGTGCGGGACCAAGAATAATGCGTGTATGTGATACCGTATTTCATTCTCGTGATGAATGTATCGAATGGTTGTATGCGATATAACCTAGTTATCGAATCAACGATTGATTCGATAAGTCGATACATTGGATATTAGTCGGTTATATGCGATATGACCGGATCGTCAAATCAAGTGTTGATTTAATGATTTAATGCATAATTATATATTTGATATATTACTTTGCATTAACTAGTATTGGTTCACTTTAAATGGATTTTCTCACTTGCATTGCACAAGTTGTATATGTGATATACTTTTGTGCACTTGATTGTATCATGTTTGATGATACATGTTTACTTGGGTTTGTGTAAAGATTAAACCATGGTTATATGAATGGTTAGGGTTTTGTTTTCTTATTCATTTATTCATTTATCCATTTATTTTTGGTCAAATATTGAGAGAAGAAAACAAAATGGTTTCTTGAAAACATGATGCTTGTTGAAGTTTCAAGAAGGTTTGACCATTTTGTCTTCCTCTACTAAACCTAACCATTCACTAACCCTAGTATATTCTCTACACTTAATCATAGTTAGGATATGATAAGTATTAAATTATTTTATTATTAAGAGATAACACTTATCATATTCTTTCTTCTTCTTCAGATGAAGAAAAGCTTGTTATCAACAATGGCAACTAGTGAAAAAGAGTGAGAAATCCAATTCTAAAGTGAACCCACTTCCTATTTCTTCATCCTCTACCTCTTGCCAAGTAGTATAGGGTGTTTTCTTCACAAGTTTCATGACTTGGTGAAGTGGGAGCTTGATCTTGTGATGCCTCGACGTAGATCATCTTCGGCATCGTTGTCGATGACCTAGCCCGCCCATTTCTCCGATGAAGCCGACGCTAGAGCCCGGGATTCGATTTGGACAGCAAGAAGACTTCATCATGGAGCTATGGAGGTGGAGAACCGGATCTACAAAGGTTGTATTTCCGTACACTTAGTTAAGTTGTTAACTAGTAGCTTGTTTCGCCTAAAAATCTAGTCAACGATCCGTATTAGGGTTTCTCGGCACTTGTAAAATTTGAAATTGGCATGGTTGATGCCTTGTGTGACCTCATTAGTGTGCCTAGGAACCCTACAGTGGTATCAGAGCCTAGCTAGAGCCTTAGGCGAAGTCTAGACGACGTTTGAAATCCGAACAAACCCGAAAATCTAACTCTAAAATGCTCTCTGGAAATTTTCTGAAAATTTGGATTTTTGTGAATTAAAAATTGCTAAAAAATTCAGCAGGGTGTTATTTGAATTACTGTGAAATTCGAGGGGCTGATTCAACTAACGCGCGGCGGAACCGCGGCACAAGCATGGCTTGTGCGGCGGTTCCGCGGCCATTTTGTCGCATTAATTTATGAATTTTGCACAGTAATTCATGTTTTCAGGTGCTGAGTTTTCTGGGAATTTTTAATTTGAACTCAAGAGTTGAGTTTTCTGGGGTGTTTTGGAGCTTGGATGATTCGATCGGATTATCAGACTTTGTCTATGTGGCTTTCCGGATATTTTAGAATATGTTAAAAAGTTCGACCGGATGCAAATACCCACTTTTTCCCCCGCCGGGAAATTTCCAACTGTTGGATTTTTCTGTAGTTTGATCTCGTTCTAAGTAGTGCAAGTAGCGCGATGGTCCCTCTAGAAGACAACAAACCTTAACTCAATTATGTGACCGTCTTGAACTGCCCTTTGAACCTTCGGGTTTGGGGCAGTACGGCGTGCCACATGTGAGGCGTTGGCTTGACCCTTCTACGACTGGACCGTTGGTACTGAGGCACAAAGTGAATGTCTTTGAGCTTATTTCATGAGTTGAGCTGTTTCGGGAAAACTTGGGTGTTCGATTGTTTGATCGGAAAGTTTAACATTTTCTATCTTATTCGGAATGTGATACAATAATTGGAATTCACAAAAGTTATGAGATAACTGAATGAATGTTATAAATCTAGCAATTTTGTCTCACTTGATCGGTTGCTACGGAATTTTGATGCGATCAAAAGTCCGTTGCAATCACGTAGCGTACGCGGATACTCACCGGGTAAACTTAATAGACAGCTACACCCCATAGCCCCGACCAAGTGACTGTAGGAGAACCCCGTCGCCGAAAGCATCCGTTCGGGTGCTCGAGGTAGCGGTGTTCCGCCTTGGTGCACTTCGTCGACGGTATCGGGGGTGCGGCCGTCTACTGAAGTTTGCGATGAGCATTCGATCAGTATGTCGGGAATCTTGTTGAATTGCCCGACTTGATATTGAAAAGAGTTTTCGATTTTGAGACTAAAATGCGGGGTTTATAATTGTTAGGCATGCGATGTCTAAGTAATTCATTTGATTAGGCATGCGATGTCTATGTAGGTTGCGGATTACAACTGTTGTAGTTTTACACTTTCTTTTCTGTGACCGTAAGTGTAATATGTGATATCGCCTGTTTCGTTGCTATATGTCAACGACAATTGGGATACGCAAGTTTACTTACGTTGATGACATGTGATGTTATGTGTTGCTGGATATGTTATATTGGATCGTCGTGTTTGAATTGCCGGGGGGTTTTTATGTGAGATGAGTGTTTTTCATTTTCATTCATGTAAAAACTTGTATGTAATATTCTTTTACTGGGGCACTTCCAGGTTGCGGAAGATGTCACCCTTTGTATATTATTTTCTTTTCCGCACTAGGATAGACCCAAGGAGGGGAGCACAAGTAACCGGGTTCTGGAGTCCAGTGGGAGACCAACTCGAGGAGTCGAGTCCGGGTCTCCTAACTCTAGAATTGGTAGGGTTGCTTGCCGCTCTCGTAGGGGTCTAGGGGTGTGGGTTTGGCTATTCATCACGACCGTGGAATCCGTGTTTTATACTGGCTCGTATTGAAAACACGGATGTCCTAGTATATCCAATATTTCATATGATTCTTCTGCTGCGATATCTGTGATGTGATCATGTGATATGTTCTGTGATGGATACTTTATATAGTATATATGATATATTATATAGGCGTTACTTATGTTTTACACCCGCGCTAGCCCTGCCCCGCTCTGCCGTTAGTTACCTAACCTAACGGTGCACGAGGGGACATCGAGGCGAATGCGGATGGCATAAGTGTACGTCGTATTTATCTGTGATGTTTAGGTGGTTTAAATGATGGGACTTCATTAATATGATTAATGAAAGAAAAAGGAACCTATGATGTTGTGGAATCGAATTTCAAAAATAAAATAGGTAGCTACAGTTCTTGCTTTGCACAGAGGTATATGTGATATATCCTGCACCTTATTCGATGAGGAAAGGACCGAGATCCCTTCACCAGGAGTGACTCCTTTAGCAATAACTGGCAGATGCTAGACACTCAGTTTGTCTTTTGATTGCTTTTAAGAGTTTTTTGCTTTGCACAGAGATATATATGATATATCCCGCACCTCATTCGACGAGGAAAGGACCGACGATCCCTTCACCGGGAGTGACTCCTTTAGCAAAACTAGAAAAGCCTAAAAAACACTCCATTTTAAAATCATTTGATTCTACAACGATATCAAGTTCATTACCCAATAGGTTTTCAGAAAAACCTGTCGTAGCCCTCCGTCATTTCAGATAAGTACTAGTTAGTATTCGTGCTGTGGTAGCTTGGCCTCCGTCAAGGCGTAGTGTACGGTAGCTAACTAGTGCTTATCTGCTAGCATATGATGCGATTGGATTAGGGTATTCATACGGCGTTGTTTGGCCTCCGTCAAGGGTCGTGCGGGTGGGTTTAATTCAATCAGGAAATGACGGGTTGAACTTGACTAGCGGACTATGGGTAGTTTGGCCTCCGTCAAGGTCATAGGACGCTAGGGGCAAAATTATCGGGAATTTCAAGTGTTGAAATTTGCAATGAGATTGCATACCTTCTATGAGATAGTTGGATCCCGATACCCGCTGCGAGTAAGAGTTACTCCTGGGAGAGTTTTACACATTATAATTAGCCGATCAAGTAGGTGTCAACGAGGTTACGCCTCTGGGAATATGAGGTTTACATTAATTAGGTTCGTGCGAAAGCACGGGGGACCTCCCTCAAAGTACCGACACTGGCCTGGCTGAAAGATTGGCGAACTTGTAGTGTGTAATTAATCCCGGCTAGTCTTTCCTTTTTGGGTTTGAAGGAAGATTTTATAAAAAGCAGTGGGAGCCATCCTGATTAGATAAAATAATAACCAATCTGATCTTGCAAGAGCATACAATGAGTGTTTTCTTCTCTCTCTCTCCAGGTAGCGACCATATCACGCCTTAATCAAAATAATAATACGGATATATTGACCGAACCCGCTTGTTATACTGAGCTGGGGAACGTTAGTCCCGCTCCAACTTATAATTGTTATAAGACAGAGCAGGAAATTGGGGATTACCAGAATTCCCGTGCCGCCCAAACGAAGAGAGTGCATGCTGATGCATCATCTTCGGGTGTGTTCATTACAAAGAACTGTTTCTCAGTATCCTCTACGTCCTGGGTATGTGATACCAGATCAGGATCCCAGATATGTAACCTGTTACATAGGGCTGCAGAAAGGTAGAGAACTGAGAACGGGTGATAAGTTTCATGAGGCAGAAAACGGGGCAAGTGTTGCAGCCAAGTCTGTTGGTCACTGTCACCCTGTATTACCAATACATTGATTCTGAACGAATGTTATTAGATACCGAACCTGATATACAAAATCATATCAGTCTCTTTATTAGTAAAGAAAGGATATAATTTTGTATTGTCGGATAATGTTTTGAACATTTCCTATATCAAAAGTTGATCGGTTCAGGCACGTTATCTAAAAGCATTGATGTTCTAAATCAAACTATAGTTCATAGTATACGGAACACACACAAGAGGAAGAGTTCAGAAATGAACGAATCCTTCTTGAGGCATTGTAGACTAGGTCATATCAATGCGATTCGACTGGCTGAAGTTACATTTTAGATGCATATTTAAATCAGTTTGAATTTACATCTTATGAAACTTGCCAGTCATGTCACAAAGATACGATGACCATAGCTCTGTTTACTGGAAACAGAGAAAGAGTTAGTAAACTCTTGGGATGATACATGTTGATGTATAAAGGTCCCCTGTCTACACATGCCAAGACCGGTTCTTTGTATTTCATTACATTCTCTGATAATCTCTCAAGATTCAGACATATGTTCCTGTTGAAACACAAGTCCGAACCTTTTGAGATATTCACAGAATATAAGTTAGAAGTAGAGAACCAAAATAAGGGTATAAGTATTATGTCCTTTGATGAGATCAAGGAGGAGAATACTTGAGCACGAAATTCTTGGACTTTTCTAAAGGAGAATGAGATTCTCTCTCAGCATTACTCTTCCGTATACACCATAGCAAGATGGTATATCGGGGTGGAGCAATCACACCCTATATGATAAGGTGTGCTCTATGATGAGTACTACTGAGTTACCTATTTCCTTTTTGGGAGTTATGCACTTGAGAAGCTGCATACCTATTGAATAGGGTTCAAATCAAATCAGTTGCCTACCACTTCATATTTGATATGATAAGGGAAGAGCCCATCTCTTAAGTTAGTTAAGATTTGGGGTTGTCCAGCCTATGTCTGAAAAGCAAAATCCGGACAAGCTCGAGGCAAGGTCAGTTATGTAGAACTGGAAATGTTCCAGCTATACAAACTGCAGCTGATGATTTGAAAGAACCAAAGGATTCAATAGTTACCAACGAACCTCAGCCTCTCCGCCGATCTAGTAAGGTTCCTCACCCGCCTGAGAGATACTTCGGTTACTCTATGACAGTGGGAGCGAGGATTGCATCATGAGATGATGACCCAACTAGTTTCGAACTGGCCATCAGCAGTGGGACTCTGTAAGAATGGCTAGATGCTTAGCGATCTGATATGGAATCCATGTACACCAACAAAGTATGGACTTTGGTTGCTATATCTGAAGGGTTAAATCCCCATCAGGAGCAAGTATATCTTGAGAAGATTACTTAGTGTAGATGGAAAAGTTGAGACTTTCAAAGCTAGACTTGTTAAAGCTTTTCGTCATCGACCAGACGTGGATAATGATGAAACCTTTTCAAGTGGCTATGCTTAAGTCCATCCAGATCCTACTTGCCATGGCTACATACCATGACTACGATATCTGGCGGTTGGGTGCCATGACTGCTTTTCTAAAATGATGTTTTAGAAGAGAACGTCTATAAGTACACAGCCAGAGGGCTTCGTAGACAGTGGGAGCAGCGGAAACGTGTACAAGATGCTTTATAGAATAAAGCAGGTATCGCGGAGTTGGAACATCTATTTTGATGTGTTAGTCAAAGAGTTTGACATCATCAAAATGGTAGATGAACCTTGTATAAACAAAAAGGTAGTAGGGAGTATAGTAACGATCCTCGTAGAGTACGTGGATGACATACTCTAGATAGGGAAGGAGTTTCCAATGCTACGCTCGGTCAATCTCCGCTTATCACAATGATTCTCCATATAGGATCAAAGTGATGCCTCCTAAATCCTGGGTTTTGGATCTGTGAGATAGATCTAATTGGATGTTAGGATTCTCACTAGTTGTAGTGAGATGGTATCAATTGGTCCTGAGGAGAATCACTGAAAGTGTTCCAAGGTGATAAGGACGACTAAATGTCAGTCACAGGCATTGTCTTTACCCTCAGTGGAGGGACGGTATGTTGGAAGAGTTCCAAGATAGATACCGTGACATACTAGACGATTAAGGCTGAATACATCGCTACTTAAGATGCTACCAAAGAAGCTGTCTGGCTGTATATTAGTTCATGAAATGAACTTAGTTCCTCCCATTGTGTGACAATGGAGTTGTGGCTTATGCCAAGGAACATCCGTCCCATCAGTGATCCAGACATATTCTAAGGCAGTACCACCTGATCATGGAGATGGTTGATCTCCAAGGTGATCAAGGTTAGGAGAGTAGACAAAGAGGATAAACATGGAGGATCCACTCACAAAGGCCTTTTCCCAGAGAGAGACTTTTATGGGATGGTTGAGTATGAGATACTACAACCACTGCTATCAGATGGCCCTAGTGCAAGTGGGAGATTGTTAGTTATATGTATGCCTTAGAGGCCATTACTGTACATAGGATGTATATTGTAGTGGATGCTGGGACATATATAGGGAGGACTTTCTTGCTCGACATGATAGTATGCTATCTGGTTACCCTTTACCTAACGTGTACACTGATTGTCTCTCTGTTACATGTTGGTAAAGCCCTTAGGATGTGTACTTGACTACCTGGACTATGATGCGGATCATACTAGTGGGGACATGGTAGTCCATAAGTACATCCTTCAAGGTCCCTAGTCGTGGGTATATCGAGACGGGGCATCGATATACCAGAGTAGACTAGCGTATACCTTCTCGACCCATACAGATGGGCGATGGATGATCCCATATCCATTGGTGTTTGACATCAGAGATGATATACGGGTGCTCAGTGAAGACTGGGTACACTGGACCGACTCGCCGAGAACTCCCAGATGGTATTATACCTTACGTCAGATGGCAGTTCTCTGGTGACACTGGTACAGAGTAGTCTGTTGACCCGAGATCGTCATAGAGTCTTGTGTGGTTCCCACTGTTCTTTGATTTCCACCTTACCACGTCCAAGAGGGCGTGCAAAATGGTGGCTTTTGGGTACAGTCCCGAATCACATGGAGGCAATGAGCGATAGGAGGGGATTCGTCTCTCCCGGTATAGGGAGTTGATGTTGCGCTGTGTTCGATTGGCTATAACCGGAAATCCCTGGCCAGGGTAGCTGAGATTTACTGGTAAGTGTTACCAGTAGTTTCTCGAATTATTATAGACCTCATATCGACACGACTTATCGAGCTATTGGGGTCTGACGTTTACCACCCCTAGGCGAGATATGCGACATATCAGACGATCAGACCGGACTGTACGGTAAGTGTTACTGGTTGGATTCACAGGAGTATGAGCGGGCTTGCTCGTCGATCTTCTGATCGCTCAATACCCAGGTGACCGTTACGTTTAGCAGACCACTTGCGGCTTGTGGATTCTTGATATGATCATCATCTGCTGCCGGCGTTTTGACGAGTCTTTAGAGTCCTACACAGAGGTTTCCTGGCTCAAGCGAAACGAAATAGGAGCGCATATGAGATATGTGCGGGACCGAGAATACTGCGTGTATGTGATACCGTATTTCATTCTCGCGATGAATGTATCGAATGGTTGTATGCGATATAACCTAGTTATCGAATCAAGGATTGATTCGATAAGTCGATACATTGGATATTAGTCGGTTATATGCGATATGACCGGATCATCAAATCAAGTGTTGATTTAATGATTTAATGCATAATTATATATTTGATATATTACTTTGCATTAACTAGTATTGGTTCACTTTAAATGGATTTTCTCACTTGCATTGCACAAGTTGTATATGTGATATACTTTTGTGCACTTGATTGTATCATGTTTGATGATACATGTTTACTTGGGTTTGTGTAAAGATTAAACCATGGTTATATGAATGGTTAGGGTTTTGTTTTCTTATTCATTTATTTATTTAACCATTTATTTTTGGTCAAATATTGAGAGAAGAAAACAAAATGTTTGCTTGAAAACATGATGCTTGTTGAAGTTTCAAGAAGGTTTGACCGTTTTGTCTTCATCTACTAAACCTAACCATTCACTAACCCTAGTATATTCTCTACACTTAATCATAGTTAGGATATGATAAGTATTAAATTATTTTATTATTATGAGATAACACTTATCATATTCTTTCTTCTTCTTCTTCTTCTTCACATGAAGAAAAGCTTGCTATCAACAATGGCAACTAGTGAAAAAGAGTGAGAAATCCAATTCTAAAGTGAACCCACTTCCTATTTCTTCATCCTCTACCTCTTGCCAAGCAGTATAGGGTGTTTTCTTCACAAGTTTCATGACTTGGTGAAGTGGGAGCTTGATCTTGTGATGCCTCGACGTAGATCATCTTCGGCATCGTTGTCGATGACCTAGCCCGCCCATTTCTCCGATGAAGCCGACGCTAGAGCCCGGGATTCGATTTGGACAGCAAGAAGACTTCATCATGGAGCTATGGAGGTGGAGAACTGGATCTACAAAGGTTGTATTTCCGTTCACTTAGTTAAGTTGTTAACTAGTAGCTTGTTTCGCCTAAAAATCTAGTCAACGATCCGTATTAGGGTTTCTCGGCACTTGTAAAATTTGAAATTGGCATGGTTGATGCCTTGTGTGACCTCATTAGTGTGCCTAGGAACCCTACACCATCTTATCCGCCTGAGAGTTACTATGGTTTTCTTATAGACGGAGATAGAGAAGATTGCGTCATTGATAATGATGAACCTACTAGCTTCCAGCAGGCTATCCAGAGCGGCGACTCAGAAAAATGGCTGGATGCAATGCGGACTGAGATAGAGTCCATGTACACCAACAAAGTATGGACTTTGGACTTTGCTCTAGATGGAATAAAACCCATAGGATGCAAGTGGATTTTCAGAAAGAAGATTGGTGTAGATGGACAGGTAGAAACTTATAAGGCTAGACTTGTTGCAAAGGGTTTTCGTCAAAGACCTGGTTTGGACTATGACGAAACTTTTTCTCGAGTGGCTATACTCAAATCCATTGGGATCCTTCTTGCCATTGCCGCCTTCCATGATTATGAGATCTGTCAGATGGACGTAAAGACGGCTTTTCTAAATGGTAATTTAGAAGAGTGCGTCTAAATGGATCAGCCAGAAGGTTTCAATTAGAGTGGGAGCAGCGGGAAAGTGTGCAAGTTGCTTAAGTCCATTTATGGACTAAAGCAGGTATCGCGGAGTTGGAACATCTGTTTTGATGAAACGGTCAAAAAATATGACTTTATCAAAAATCCAGATGAACCATGTATATATAGTAAAATTGTAGCACGAACTATAGTGTTCCTCGTCTTGTACGTGGATGACATTATCTTAATAGGAAATGACATTCCTATGCTACAATCTGTCAAAGTATTCTTGTCACACAGGTTTCCATGAAAGACCTGAGTGATGCCACTTACATTCTGGGGATCTAGATCTATCGTGATAGATCTAAAAGGATGCTGGGACTTTCGCAGTCCAGGTATATCAACACTATACCGAGAAGATTCAGTATGGAAGATTCTAAGCACGGTAATTTACCGGCTTTTCACAGAATCACTCTCTCCAAAGAGATGTCTCCCAAGACTAATTTGGAAAGGGATCGCATGTCAGTTATACCCTACGCTTTTGCGGTAGGCTCTATAATGTATTCGATGTTGTGTACCAAACCAGATGTAGCTTACGCACTGAGTGTGGTAAGCCGGTATCAGTCAGACCCAGGGGAGTAGCACTGGATAGCAGTAAAGAACATTCTCAAATACCTGAGAAGGACTAAGGATATGTTCTTGGTTTACGGTGGAAAAGACCTCCAGATCGAGGCTTTTGCTGACTTCAGCTTCAAGAGTGACAAGGATGACTCCAAGTCCATATCAAGTTATGTCTTTACCCTCAATGGAGGGGCGGTGTGCTGGAAGAGTTCCAAGCAGGACACCGCTGCTGACTCGATGATGGAAGCGGAGTATATAGCTGCTTGCGATGCCGCAAAAGAAGCAGTTTGGATGAAGAATTTCCTAACAGAACTTCAGGTGGTTCCTACCATTGTTGATCCAATACCGCTGTATTGTGACAACAATGGCGCTATAGCTTTAGCGAAGGAACCCGGTCCCATCAGAAGTCCAGACACATCTTAAGGCGGTATCACCTGATCAGGGAGATCATAGATCGCAGGGAGATCGAGGTTCGGAGAGTTGCTACAGAGGAGAACACTGCAGATCCATTCACAAAGGCCTTACCTCAGACACAGTTCGAGAGACTATTCGAGATGATAGGTCTTTGATATACCAGTATATGGCCCTAGTGCAAGTGGGAGATTGTTATTGTATATGCCCTAGGGGCCATTATTGTATCATACTAGTTTGTATATTACTTAATGGAAGCTTGGGATATTCACAGTTGTATTAACAGTCTTGCTCAACATAGTAGTACGCTACTTGGTTTAGATTTATCTTAATATGCGTATATGTTTCTTTTAACATATCACGAATACATATTGATAGATCCCTTAAGATCTTGCTTGACTACCGGCGTTGTGATGGCAGTCACACTAGTGGGGGCTGGGTAGTCTACAAGCACATCCTATTTCAGGTCCCTAGTCGTAGGATTATCGGGGCAGGGCATCGATACTCCGGAGTAGACTAGTGTGTACGCTTCTCATCCCAGTTGGGGAAATGGTATCTCCCACAGCCATTAGTACGTTGTACAGGAGATAGTATGCAAGTGCTCATTGGGATACGGGTACACCGGACAGGACTCACAGGGAACTGTTGGTTAGTATTATACCCGTCGTCAGTTAACAGTTCCCAGGTGACATGAGTACAGCATACTCCGTAGACTTGACATTGCTGCTTCATTCCGAGTGTGTTCCCACTGTTCTTAGATTGCTACCCTACCACGGCTCAAAGAAGTTGTGCAAACAGGTAGCAGTTGGGTGCAGTCCTGAAGCACTTGGAGGCTGTGGCAGTTAGAAAGGATTCGTCTCTCCCGGTATTGGGAGTTGATATCGCGCTGTATTTGGAGAGCCATTACGCAAAGTCCTTGGCCAGGGAAAACGAGATTTACTGGTAGGATTTCCAGTAGCTTTTTAAGGTGTAATAGGCTTCACTCCGACACGACTTATACCGCCTTTTAGAGGACTGACGCTTGCCGCACCCTAGGCCCGATATGCGATAGTCTTTGACGAACAGACCGGACTGTACGGAGATTGTCACATCAGACTCAGTAGAAGTTCGGATAAGTTTCCTCATCGGCCTTCTTATCGACATCTACCTGGGGACCGTTTCGTACAGCTAGTACCGCTTGCGGCCTATGGTTAAACCCACTGCCAGTATAGTGTCGAGTCTTTAGAGTCCCATACAGAGAGTTTCCCTGCTTCAGGAGAAATGATATAGAGGTCGTATGGTTTTACGACAGGGTTCGGATATATATGTATATTTATGCACGTATTATATTCGGAAAGTTTATACTAGCGGGCTTTGGTTTAAGCCAGATTCTAGTATTGGATTATTGGATTTATGCAGTCTCAGTATATCCGTGTTTTTCGGATAGGAGGGGCATTCTCGTAATTGCTCGAGAAGCTTCTAGAAGAAAGGTGACTCATTATGTTTTAATTCATTTATGGATTAAGCTTAATGAGGTGGAGGAGATGATGTGTAATTTGCATTAAATGAAACCATGACTCATTAGATGATTCATTCATTTGTATTAAATGAAGCATGATGATATTTGTGCAAGATATTTGTGCAAGATATTTTATGCTTCATAATATATACACAAATGAGTTATTTTTGATTTCAATAATAAAAAACACATTCTCTCTCTTCAAGCTCTCTCTCTTCTTCACTCTAACCCTAATCCTCTCATGTGTTGAGATCCCAAGGGTTAGAAAGACTAATAGATCCTTAATCAACTTCTATATCTTCCAGGTCACTTGGATTAGCAATCCTAGCCACTTAGTTACCTCAAGTTAGAGGTTGAAGCTTGAAGGAGGAACTCTCGGGTGGATCTTCTATCACATCGAGGAGGCCGACGAGGAGGTGAACAACAAGAACAAGAAGGACTAGAATCTTGAGGTATAATAATCTATCATAGTAGTCAATCACTTTTAGATTGTTGTTAGTTAGGGTTTAGCAAAGATCCGTAAAGTTAGTCGATGATACCTTGAATAAAATGATTATTTTACCTATTCCGCCTCCCCGCATCTCGTGGGGTGTGTAATGTTGACTTACATCATCACCATCGATCTAGCTATAATTCGTCAATAGATAAGATAAGTCATTATTAGTATTCATCATTACTACTAATTCCTATCGATATCTACAAGCTATTCTTCATTTTCTTGATAGCTAAAATTGATTTTCGACACTTTCTTGATTTCTAATTCTTGAATTTTCTTTCTTGATTTTCATGAAATGACAAATCAATTGATTCTTGAATCGTTTTCTTAAATTTTATTTTCTTTCAATTCATCTAAAATAAGATCGAATAAATCCTCGCATCTCAGTGGACGACCCGTTCTCATTAACCTGCTACATCGACACCGTTATTGATTGCGGTTACAAATTGTTTGGTTATGACAACACCTTTTCAAAACACAATAAAAACGATCAATCAGCACTTAAACCACGAAACATCTACAGGTGTAGCGCAATTTAAGTAAGCCGAAACCCAGAAATCTAAACCATCAAAAGTAGTAAGTGATGAAAACATTGTTAAAAACATTTGAAAATCTCAAGTAAAAATCTTAAAGTTTAAATTATTTTCTTAAAAATTTTGGCAGCACCTTCTTTGTAAAAACTAGCCCCGAAACGGGTACAACATAGGATATAAGTAAAGCAACATAGGATATAAATAAAGTATCCCCAAACGGGAGCAAATCACGCCCAAAGGCGGAAACAACCACCACAACATAATATACGACACCGTAGCGAACAAATACACAGTATAAATGGAAAATAGTATAAAAGATAAAACTGCAAAATAAAAGTCGGCTCACATGAGCTCGACACCCAGAGTCACAAAATACATATAATATCGTCCTCACAACTTGTCTCTAAGTCAATACATGAAATGGTAGATGGAGAGTACTAGATACAATAATAGATATACAATGAATATAAAGTCGGATAACCACAACCCACCTACAACAAAACAGCTCACAGCCAACCTCGGCGGTATCCGCTGTAAAAAGATACAATAGATAGCCCCTGCCGCGACTACTATGAGGGTCAACCTGCAAAACACTGTGGCAAAACGGGGGTGAGTTGCCAACTCGTAAATAGTAAGTAACATCATACATGTAATCGCAGGTATGCACGTACTGCGATACCCTATCATATGTAATCTGATAGTATCAATATGATAATTTGGGTATGCAATAATCATGAAAGGTACTCTATCAGATACTACAAATACATGATGCAATGTATATCAATAAATGCTGAGTATGGGATAAAACATATCATCATCACGAATCATCATCATGGAAAAACCCAGTGTCTATCAATACACCCCAAATCCCAATACCTCCGGCGCCGTCACTCTAATCGGCCCTCTGTTGGAGATAGTGCCCTCAGAGTCAATTATTGGATCACAGGCACGTGATTGCAATGATTGAGAGAGGACCTATCCCGGTAGGACAGTCTTACTTGAGATGATAGTATACTATCTGGTTTATCTTTATCATCGTGTACTGCTTTAGGTGCCCTGACATGTGCTATTATACGTTGATAGAGCCCCTAGGATTCTTGCTTGACTGCCAGCAGTATGAGGGCGATCATATACGTGAGAGCTGGTAGTCTATAAGCACATCCTTAAAAGGTCCCTAGTTGTGTGAGTTTCGAGACATGGCATCGATTCTCCAGAGTAGACTAGTGTATACAGTTGAGACCCCGACGAGGGGCGGTGGCCGGTCTCACAAGCCACTGGTGACAGTTGGTTCACCCAAGAGGGGTGCCCAAGTTACCGGATTCCGTGAAGTGCTGGGTGGTCCATTCACGTTGCTGAAGGGGGCTATCTCGCTTCAGGTTTTGGCGGGTAACTTGCCGCGCCCGTAGGGGTCTAGGATTTCATTGCACAGGCTATCCACATGACCAGGAGAACGTCGGGTTTCAGTAGAGGCTCTGTGAAACCCGGGGATCCCAGATATCCGTATTGTTCTGTGATGCTGTACGTTTCTGTGATGTTGCATTTTATCACGCCTTGAGCGAAAATTATATATTGATATATATATATTAGTAGATGTTGTATATGTTTTGCATCCGCGCTAGTCCAGTCCCCGCTCTGTCGTTAGTTAGCTAACCTAACGGGTAATGACGGGACCCAGTGGCGAATGCGGATGGCATATACGTACATCAGTATATTTTCGTTCTTTATGGTGTGATCAATTGATGGGACTGCGTTGATTCATACAATGAATGTTAAAAACAAACCTATTCTAATGTTGTTGGAACACTTTTCAAAAAGCTGTTATTGCAAGGACGTTCTCTTTTGTTTTGCATCGTGGTATTCAGTTGGAATATCCTGCTTCTCAGTCGACGAGGCAAGGGCCAAGATCCCTTCACCGGGAGTGACCCCTTGGACAAAAAGTTTGCGTCAGGGCTATAACTTCACTATAGCCGATTACTTTTGCTTTGCACCGTGGTATTCAGTTGGAATATCCTGCACCTCATTCTACGGGGAAAGAGCCGAGATCCCTTCATCGGGAGTGACCTCTTTAGCAAAGATTTTTGTCACTATATTTTTATAAAGCTATTCAGTTCCTTCAACGATATCAAGTTCATTACGTTAAAGGTTTTCGCCAGAAACCATTCATAGCCCTCCGTCGTTTCAGACGGGTAGCACGTAGTATTCATGCTATGTTTGTTGGCCTTCATCAAGGCATAGTGTATGGTAGCTGCTTGTTACCTTTCTGCTGCATAGATAGATGCGTTGGTTTGGGGCAGTCGTACTACTATTTTGGCCAAAGTCAAGGGTATGTACGGGTGGGCTCAAATTAACCTGGAGAATGACGGGTAGAACTTGACATGTGACTTAGGATATGTTGGCCAAAGTCAAGGTCATAAGAGCATGGGGCAAAAATCCACATCGGGAGTTTCTAAAGAAACTGAAACTTGCCAGATATGCGCATACCTTCTGGAGTGTGATGACGTGAGCGGATTCCGTCACGTTATCATGCGATGTTAGTTGGATCCCGATTCCCACTGATTAGTTGGTTTACTCCTCGGGTGATCCCAACTAATTCTTCTTTCAGGTTTGGAGGAGAATTTGACGGTACAGTGGGAGGTTTCCAGATTAGATAAATTGATAACCATTCTGATCAAGGTTAGAGTGCACACTGAGTGTTTCTTTTCTCTCTCTCTCTTTGGCAGGGACCATTGACCCGACCCTAGACTATGACTCAGTGAACAAGTTGACCGAACCTTCTTAACACTGGCTTTTGGATTGTCAAAGTTGCAAACCTCATTACCACTCCTACTTTTACCCTTTTCTCCAGGACACCCCGTATTACTACGAACGTCCACTTCCATTGGACTAAACCATCGTATGGTTATATACGAACTCGAAGGATTTTATTCGAGGATGGTTTCCGGTTCTGGAGAAAACGAATAGGACTATTCAGTTGTCTTTTCCTTTTACCTTCTCTCAGGTTGCGAGTGCTCCTTGGTTTAGGAGATAGTACACCGATTACGCAAATTGGATAGTCTTCTTCCAAACCTTAGGCTGGTGCAGAACAGTAGGGAATGAAGAAAACCAGTTAGCCTAAACGGTGTACAGAAGGTATTAAGTAAAGACATATCAAGGGATTAGTAAGAGGGCAAAGTAAATTGCGACTGTTGTTCACGACCAAACCAAGTATTTCTTCGCCAATCCTAAATCACCTTTGTATTTCTCCAGGACACTCCGTATCACTACGAAGATCCACAGTTTATTTGGATACTCCATCGTATGGTTATATACGAACTCGAAAGGAACTTGTTCCAGTTCGGGGATGGATTCTGGTTCAGGAGAAATAGGAATAAGGTTTATTCGGTTGTCTTTTATCTTCACCTTCTCTCGCATTGCGAGTGCTCCTAGGATTAGGACAGTACACCCATTATTCTTATTGGATAGTCTTCTTCCAAACCATAGGCTGGTGCCGAACGGTAGGAAAGGAAGAAAACCATTTGGCCTAAAAGGGTGTGCAGAAGGTAATGACTAAAGACATATAAAGGGATTTGGAGAGATGGCAAAGAATTATACGGTTATAGTTGTGAATCGGATAATGGAAGGGGCATTACTAGGAATACCCGGATAACCCATCTAAACATTTCAATATTTCAGTTTCACTGTGTACTGTTGAAAGAAAACTGATTTCCTAATTAGACACTTGCTCCAGGGTATGTATTTACCAGGTATGATTCTCCCATCTGTATGGATTTACAGATGATGAGTGGGAGTAAGTTATTTGGAATTGGGTGATCATCCTCATTATATCGGGATTCATTGTAATTGGTGATATTTGAGGAAGTCACCTGGGTTGTTTGCCGGACGACAAATATTTGGTTTTGAATGTCCGTTGTTATGCACCAATTTCAAATTGATATATCTGTACGTCTATTTTTATAGAGTGAGATATATCTTTTTGAAATTATGTCTATGACATTTACCTATATCAGTGGATGGTTAGGTAAGGAGCATTGAACAGCGGTGTAATTCTTCATAACCATAAGTACAGTTTTCAACCTACGACACAAAGTGAATGAGTTATTACACTCAAGGGACTTATACAGAGTATTGTATGTTGTCCAGTGTCCATTAGGACAGAGGGGTTGGTCCTCGTACTATATTCTGTTTAGTTATGACTTCTCTAGTTCTTAGACAGGTGTTTCGTAGAAACACAGGGTCTGAGTTTTGAGAAGTTATAGGTATATGAGTAAAGTAGAGAACCAGGTATTGCAAGTATCAGGATTTTTCAAGGTGATCGAGGATGTAGATACTTGTGTATGGTATTCAGTTAATAGTAATGATTAAAAGAACTTGCTTCTCCTTCAGGTTACTCATAATTGGAAGCATTCCTAAGTTGAGTAACGCTGATCGGCTTCCTTCCATTTAGTTGACATGCATTGGAGACAGCTGTATGATTTGAATCTGGTTCAATTAAATCAGTGCCTCTATTTCTGTATTGGATATAGAACAGTTCATATCTTAACATTGTTAAGGTACGGGGAGTTGTCCGGCTTATGCTTAAAACCAGACTCCGGATAACTCAAGGCACGTTTCTGTAATGGCTGTTTGTGGGTTGACCCGGGCTATGACGAGGGTTGATTTTCTACCATCTGGAAGATCAATAGTGATATTGTTCTTGACTCGCCACAGTTTTATCAAAAATGGATTTTTTCAGAAAACAGAAGTGGGAATATGGTAGAACTGGAAGTGATTCCAGAACCGCAAACGATTACTGAAGATTTGATAAGAACCTAAAGATTCAATCTGGTTTGACATTCCATTGGCCACTCCGCAGATAAAGTGGGTAACCTCAGGCATCCGAGAGGTACTTCGGTATGCTCAAGGACGGTGGCAGGGAGGTTCTTGTTTACCCAGACTTGCCATTGCTGTTGTTCCAGACTGCGAGACGGGGCAGGAGGATGAGTATAGCGTCGTTCTAAACTACCTTTAGAAGTGCACGTATATATGACTCTGCCAAAGGGTCGTCGTAGTCAGTGGGAGCAGCGGAAGCATTGGTGGACAGGTGGCTTATGTCTATTTATAGACTAAAGCAGATATGGCGGAGATAGATTATCAATTTCTGATGTGACAGTCATAGGTTTGACTTCATCAGAATAGGGGGTGGATCTGTTAAGGAGGTAGTAGGGTGTGTTGTCATAGTATTTGGATGACATACACAGAGTAGGAAAAGAAACTCCTATACTACGATCGGTTATACTTTGGTGGTCACACAGTGGTTTCTCCACATGGGACTTGTACATTATATCAGACATACTGGTTACTAGATCTATAGTTTTAGATCTAGATTTTGGTGGTTTCCCAATTAAGGGTACTTAGACAGCATTCTAAGAGTATTTAGAATGGACGACTCCTGGCATGGTAGTGTACCTGCAGGTTATGGAGTCACCCTCTCTAAAGGTGTCTTACAGACTAAAGGGGAGAAGGATGTGCATGATTAGCAGATCACTTGCTTAGGCAATTGAGTCAATCGTGAGATGTCAAGTACCACACCAGATGTTGCTTTTGCAGTAGATGCAAGAAATTGATGTTGATCCAATCCTGGAGAAACAGTCGGAAGCAGTTTTAGAACATAAGTGGATGTTCTAGGGATATGATAACGACAGCCCCATTCGGGAGACAGTTGTTAGTTATATGTATGCCCTAGAGGCCATTACTGTGCATTGGATGTATATTGTAGTGGATGCTGGGACATATATAGGTAGGACTTTCTTGCTCGACATGATAGTACGCTATCTAGTTGCACTTTATCTTAACATGTATACTTTCTGTCTCTCTGATTACATGTTGATAAAGCCCTTAGGATGTGTACTCGACTTCCGGGACTATGATGTAGATCATACTAGTGGGGCCTGGGTAGTCCATGAGTACATCCTTGAAATGTTCCTAGTCGAGGGAATATCGAGACGGGGCATCGATATTCCAGAGTAGACTAGCGTATATCTTCTCGACCCATGTGATGGGCGATGGATGATCCCATATCCATTGGTGTTTGACTTCAGAGATGGTATACGGGTGCTCAGTGGAGACTGGGTACACTGAACGGACTCGCCGAGAACTCCCAGATGGTATTATACCTCACGTCAGATGGCAGTTCTCTGGTGACACTGGTACAGCTTAGTCTGTTGACCCGAGATCGTCATAGAGTCTTGTGTGTCTCCCACTGTGCTTTGATTTCCACCCTACCACGGCTCTACTGAGTCGTGCAAACAGGTAGTTTTTGGGTACAGTCCCGATTCACATGGAGGCAATGAGCGATAGGAGGGGATTCGTCTCTCCCGGTATTGGGGGTTGATGTTGTGCTATGCTCGATTGGCCATAATAGGAAATCCCTAGCCAGGGTTGCAGTGATATACTGGTAAGAGTTATCAGTAGTTTCACGAATGTTATGGACCTCAAGTTGGCATGACTTATCGAGCTACTGGGTTCTGACGTTTACCACCCCTAGGCGAGATATGCGACATATCAGACGAACAGACCGGACTGTACGGTAAGTGTTACTGGTTGGATTCACAGGAGTGTGAGCGGGCTTGCTCGTCGATCTTCTGATCGCTCAATACCCGGGTGGCCGTTACGTTTAGCAGACCGCTTGCGGCTTGTGGGTGCTTGATATGATCATCATCCGCTACCGGCGTATTGACGAGTCTTTAGAGTCCTACACAGAGGTTTCCTGGCTCAAGCGAAATGAGATAGGAGCGCATATGAGATATGTGCGGGACCGAGAATAATGCGTGTATGTGATACCGTATTCTCTTCTCGCGATGAATGTATCGATTGGTTATATGCGATATAACCTAGTTATCGAATCAAGGATTGATTCGATAAGCCGATACATTGGATACTAGTCGGTTATATACGATATGACCGGATCGTTAAATCAAGTGTTGATTTAATGATTTAATGTATAATTATATATTTGATATATTACTTTGCATTAACTAGTATTGGTTCACTATAAATGGATTTAATCACTTGGTTTGTGCACATTGCATATGTGATATATTTTGTGCACATGATTGTATCATGTTTGATGATACATGCAACCTAGGGTTAGTGTAAAGAATTAGACCCTGGTTAAGATTATGATTAGGGTTTTCTTTTTCTTATTTATTTATTTATTTATTTTGGAAAAAGATGAGAAAAGAATGGTTGCTATTTTTGTTTGCTAGTTGAAGATTCTTGAAGCTTTGAATTAGTCCACCATTCTTGTCTCATCCTTAACCCTAACCATTCAAGTTAACCATGGTCCATTCTCTACAACTAACCAAGGGTTAGTAAATGATAAGTATTGATTTATTTATCATTTACATAATACTTATCATATTCTTTTTCTTCATCTTCTTCTTCTTCAAAATGAGAAAAAAGCTTGCAACATCAATGGTGATTGATGAAAAAGTGTGGGAAATCCAAAACTAAAGTCTACCCAATTCCTATTTCTTCATCCTCTACCTCTTGCCAAGTAGTATAGGGTGTTTCCTTCACAAGTTTTCAAGGCTTGGTGAAGTTGGAGCTTGTTCTTGTGATGCCTCGACGTAGATCATCTTCGGCATCGAACCGACGATTAAGCCCGCCCATTCTTCGATGATGCCAATGCTAGAGTCAAGGGTTCGATTTGGACAGCAGAGGGAGATCATCGCGGAGCTTAGGAAGTGGTGGACCGGATCTACAAAGGTTGTAGCCCCTTTCCTTTAGCTATATTTCCGTTTACATGCTTGCTTCGCCTATATATCTAGTTAACGATCCGTATTAGGGTTTGTAGGCACTTGTAAAATTTGATTTGTGCATGTTTGATCACTTGTGAGACTCCATTAGAGTGCCTAGGAACCCTACAACAGTTATCATTCCAGGCTTCCAAGGTGACCTGGACGACAAGGAAGTTGTCAGAGTTATAGTTTTCCCTCTGACGAGGGGTAGTATTATGGACAGGTGGTCCAAGGCAATACTGAGGGAGGCATGGCGCAGGATACTGATTAAGTTCAGTTAACGATACAGTCTAAGAAGTTTGGATTTGGAGTTCATTTATGAGCTAGGTCCCATCAGACATCCAGACACATTCTAAGACAGGTATTGCTCATTTCGGGAGATGGGTTTCTCCGCGAACTTGAGAAATAGAGAGACTTAGAAAGAAACATCAAAGCGGATCCACGCATTGAGGCTATTCCTCGAACGCAATAGTTTCGCAAACGAGTTTTGTGAGACTGGCAATTAGAGGAGTTGGGTGTTCGGTATCACACGGGCTGTGAGTATGCGACATCGCAATAATTAGCCTTGAGTGCAAGTGGGAGATTGTTGGAGATAGTGCCCTCAGAGTCAATTATTGGATCACAAGCATGTGATTGCAATGATTGAGCGAGGACCTATCCCGGTAGGACAGTCTTACTCGAGATGATAGTATGCTATCTGGTTTATCTTTATCATCGTATACTGCTTTAGGTGACCTGACATGTCGCTATTACACGTTGATAGAGCCCCTAGGATTCTTGCTTGACTGCCAGCAGTATGAGGGCGATCATATACGTGAGAGCTGGTAGTCTATAAGCACATCCTTAAAAGGTCCCTAGTCGTGGGAGTTTCGAGACAGGGCATCGATTCTCCAGAGTAGACTAGTGTATACAGTCGAGACCCCGACGAGGGACGGTGGCCGGTCTCACAAGCCACTGGTGTTAGTTGGTTCACCTAAGATGTATACAGGTGCTCATTGGGTTATGAGTACACCGGACAGGACTCGCCGGGAACATGCTAGTTGGTCTTATACCTGACGTCAGATAGCAGTTCCCTGGTGACATGTGTACAGGTTAGTTCATCGACCTGAGGATCGTTATTTGTCTCGTGTGAGTTCCCACTGTACTTTGATTACTACCCTACCACGCTCAAAGGAGACGTGCAAACAGGTTTTAGTTGGGTACAGTCCCGAGCCACATGGAGGCAGTGAGCGGATCTTTAGGGGTTCGTCTCTCCCGGTATTGGGGGTGAGGTCGCGTTGTGTCTAGGAGAGCCAGAACATGAAAAGTCTTTGGCCAAGGCAGGAGATTTACTAGTAGGTATTCCAGTAGTATCTCAGGGTGTTATGGGCTGATCTCTGACACGACTTGTATCGCTTTTGGGGGTCTGACTTTTACCAACCCCCTAGGCCCGCCATGCGATGCTCATGGACGAACGGACCGGACTGTACGGATATTGTCACTGACAGGCTCAGTAGGGTGTCAGGATGAGTTCGCTCATCGATGTCCCCTTTGGTCAATAACTGGTAGCCCGTCACGTATGGCTAATATCTCTGACGTGCTAGTGGTTAAATCTACAGCCATAGTATTGACGAGTCTTTAGAGTCCTCCACATTCAGTTGCTCAAGTTTTCGGGTGAAACGCTGTAGAGGCCGTATGGAGATATGGCAGGGTTCGATCAGATACGTGCGGTATTGCACGGATCATGATCGGACAGATTATACTAGCCGGCTTTAGTTTAAGCCGGATCCTAGTATTGTATAGTGTAGATTTTGTCTCATTGCATTTGTATTCGGTCGGAATACAGATGCGGGTGTGTATACACAGTATCGGGGTTTTCCTGTAATTTATTACGGGACCAGTTTTCTGGAGTTGCCAGTTTGCTTTCCGTTTCGGCCATTTTCATTTGTATCTTTCATCGGCCGAAGATTGGTGGAGGAGGGCTTATTTGCATTTGTGCAAATTAGCTATTTGGAGGGTTGTCTTTGCATACTTTTGTTTCATGATGGTTTCATGATGGAGCACCATCTCTTGACCTTCCATGCTTCATGATTGCTTGACTTTCTTTTTCATCATGGTTTACTTTTGGAGTCATCATACTTGATGATGATGTTTGGTGATGATGGTAGGTCATGGTTGTTGATGAGTGTGGTTGTGGTTATGATCATTTCTTTTGATCATAACCCTTTTCTCTCTCTTGCCTTATTGGTCTCACTATCTTTTTGATAAAAACTCTCTCCCTCATTCTCTCCATTCCCTCATGCCATGGCCGGCCTTGGCTCTTGAGGGGGCTGTCCAGATTTTTGGTGGGGATTTTTGTTCTTTTGATGCTTGAAAAATCCCACAAGTTCCATCTCCAAAAGCATATATCATTCCTCCACCAAAAGGCAACTCCATACAAACCCCAAATGAGACACAAGTTCTACACTACATTCTATAGCAAATCTTAGGCACGTCGACTCGCCAACATCGTGCCCGAGTTGCCTCGGTAGAGAGGTGGGAGCCCGTAAAAGAAGCCGGCGATGTGGTGCCCTTCCGGCGACGAGGTGGAGACCGGAAATTCTGCGGGGAGATCGGGACGACGACGAGAAGACCGAAGGACACGGATCGCTTGGTATATCTCTCTACCCACTCTCTAGATAGCTAGGACTAGATTAATTGCCCAATCCGGGTTTATAGTGCGCGGTGGTGCCGGTTTGAAAAGTTAAAGTAAATCACCGCTTCCGCATTCCGACGTCGGATTGACGACCGGGGCGCCGCCGTGCACTTACACCCTCATATCCTGTAAATCTCATGGAACCTGAGAGCCCAACATCGGCACTTGAAAACATCATGAAATACTCGTGTCCAGCATCGACACGCAAATCTACATATATCGGGCTTCGTCAGTCCGGATTGGCCTACGGGCTCCTTCCGTCTGGATCGGCCCTCGGGCTCCGGCAGTACGGGTCGGCCCATATCCAACTTTCGACTCTGGTCTGTATCCTCCGGATAACCGTCAGGTCCAACCAATTACCGGTAGGTAGTAGTCCCTTTGCCAGGCTCATCGTCAACTACGCGACATCCCTTTCTTGCCCCGGGTACCATACCGGGTCCACCAAGAACCCGCAAACGGATCATCCAGCTCCTCGAATCGGGTTTCTATTACACGTCTCAGAAGCGAGAAAACGCATGGTGGACGCAGTGAAATATCATATCAAGAGAACCGGGTTTTCAAAACAATGCATACTTTCTTGAAATAATACCACGGTTCTCAAATCCACAAAATCACATGAAATTCGTATCTCAATGCGTAAATCCATGCAATATGATATATGCAACATAAAACCGTAATATGAGCATATCAAGGGGAACCCGCTCTTTTAAATGAATCCAGTTTTTAAATGTGTCACGCGGTTCCCAATTTCTCCAGAATCAAATCCAACATCATATAAAGGTGTACATGCAGCTATGTATGCACGATGTGTCTAATATGCGCAATAAAACAATAATCCATGTGTCAATATCAATAACAAGTACAATACATCACATGAGTATAGGTTGAGAGTGTTATGGCAATTACCGACGGTGTGGGTGTAGCATACGATTTAGTGCTCTTGCAACATGAACCGTCAGTAATGGTGTAGTGTCCACTAGGTCCTAGGTCAAGGCACAACAAGCAATGGTATGTATGATGCTCACGCATAATCAACATATATGAATATAAACATGCGGCTATAATATCCTATCAATCCCTGACGCATAATGCCATACGGGCGATTTCCCCGTAGATGTTAAATCTACTCACCGTGATCTCGAGCTAGGTATATCCGACCACCTGCTTCCCTTTCTTTGCTGCATCCGAAATCCCCTCCTGCGATCCTATTAACACAAAACATAGCAAGTGCAACTCAGAATCGACCAATAATACAGACAATTACGCTCAAATCGATGCACCGACTCCAACACTCTCTAAAGTATTCGCTTAGCGGCTAACGTGTGTGGAGATACTACTAAAACAAACCTACATGCAGAAATCACGCGAAGCACAGAAATTGAGCCGGACACCGTATCGCGCATCGTCGAAACACTAAAAACTATCTAACGGCTCCCAGATTTTACCCACTGTCAAAACATCAAAATCTAGCAGTACCAAACACCCCAGAACCACTGCAGACAGCTACCCTAAAAATTACAACATCCCAGTCACCAAGATGGCCGAGCTCGCCGGAAAAGTCCTTCATGTCGCCGTCCAAAACCGGTGGGATCGGGTCAGGGTTTTAGGTGAACACTTAAGGTCTCTAACACTACACTACTACACTGCTAGTTTTCACAGTGAACACTCGTGGTCACAGCAGATCACAGACATCCAAAAAGACACTAAAAATACGATATTGCACTTAAATTATATCTTTATCGTTCTAAACTGAAATTACAAAGCAACATAACAATAATAAACTCCTAATTAACAGTTTAGAGTCATTACTTATCCACACTTGCTCAAAACCCTATCTTTCCATGCTCCAAGTGATCCTAGTGGCTTGGCTTGGCATTGTGAAGGGTTTTGGTGGGGTTAAATGGAGATTTTGTTTGTGTTTGTGAGGATAGGGTTTGGGTTTCAGTTGAGGGATAAGGGAGAGGAAGAGATGAGGTGAAGAAAATGTTGTGAGAATGAGAGTTGTGAATGAGAGAGTGAGGGTGTATGTGTGAGTGAGGGTGAGGGAATGAGGGGTGAGTTTTGATAGCCATGCCCCTCTCTTTCCTCATTAAAAGCATGGCATGCTTTCCATGCTTCATAATGCCCCCCCTCTCTCTTCCTCTCTCTCAAGTCAACGCAAAAATAAAATACCATTTTTATTTATAATTTGAAAACTAATTAATTTAATTAATTACATATTACACTTAATGGACTGGGTTAATATACCATGGCTACTTAAGCATGGTTAACCCCCCAATTAACCCTAGATTAACATACACATGTGTGTGCTTGCCCGAAATAAATATTAATAAAATATTCATTAATTTTTATAAAATATTTGAAAACTATTTGGGTAAACTTTTTACTAAAAACCCGCACTATCGTTCAATTAACACTAATCGCAAATCTAAGGTGTTACAATCCTCTCTTATAGAAATTCGTCCCCGAATTTAAAATTATTACTATGCATACCTTCAAAGAGATGAAGGAATTTCTTTCGCATCTCGCTCTCGGCCTCCCAAGTGACCTCTTCACTATTCGGGCTACGCCAAAGAACTTTCACAGATGGCAAGTCCTTTGACCGAAGTTTCTTCACCTGGCCATCCAATATAACTACTGGCCGCTCGGTGAATGAAAGATCGTGCTCTAGCTGAACGGTCTGGTGCTGAATCATGTGAGAAGGGTCATGAAGGTATTTGCGAAGCATCGAAACATGGAATACGGGGTGAACATCCGGAAAACTGGGTGGAAGTACCAAACGATATGCAACGATACCAACTCACACAAGGATCTCAAAGGGACCTACAAATCTGGGACTAAGCTTCCCCTTCTTCCCAAATCTCATCACGCCCTTCATCGGAGAAATCCGTAGGAATAAAAGATCCCCCACTACGAACTCGAGCCTGTGACGACAACGGTCGGCATAAGACTTCTGTCTGCACTGGGCTGCTATCATCCTATCCTGAATCAACTGAACTTTCTCCTCAGTCTCTTGAACTAGCCGGATCCAAAAATCCTGCTCTCGCGAAGTTCGGTCCAACAGACTGGCGATCGACACTTTCTGCCATACAAGGCCTCAAAAGGTGCCATCTAAATCGTCTCTTGATAACTGTTATTATAGGATAACTCTATCAATGGCAAGTGACGATCCCAACTGCCACCAAAATCAAGCACGCATGCACGAAGCATATCCTCCAGAGTCTGTATAGTCCGCTCTGACTGACCATTGGTCTGCGGATGGAAAGTGCTGCTAAAGCTCAAACTGGTACCCAAGGCTTCCTGAAGCTTCTGCCAAAGATGGCTAGTGAACTGGGCCCCCTGTCGGATACGATACATGTGGGAATGCCGTGCAAACGCACAATCTCATCAATGTACAATTGAGCATACTGAGCATAACCAAAAGTGGTCTTCACTAGAAGGAAGTGAGCCGCTTTCGTCAACTGGTCTTGTCACGACCCGAAATATTAGCTCGTGACCAGCACTTGAATCAAGCAACGTCTAAAGGCGTAACGGAATTCAAGTAAGCTGAAACCCAGAAATCTAAACCTTTTAAGAAAATAAAGGAGGTGAGGTTTTGAAATAAAGGTATAATGAAATCAAGTTTAATTAATGCATAGAAAAGGAACATGAATGGTGCAAGTGAAATTTACTAGTTTGAAAACATGTTTCGTCTTTTAAAAATTTTGGCAGCACCTCCTTTGTATATTTTGATCCAAAACCATAAATACATAATAATGATAAAGGCATCCCCAAGCGGGAGCTAGCTCTTCGCCAAACGGCGGATCACAACCACGCAAGACAATATATATAAGTATACGACGCCCAACGGCGAAGTTCACCACAAAAGATAAATAAAAGCAAGACATCAAAACCACAAGTAGCGGGAAACCCCTCGCTCTAAGTCTCGCAACCACAATCTCACTAAGTCTCATTACTTATACAATTTACTAATTTTGATTGATGGACTTAACTAGGTATAATAATGAAATATAGATACAAGAGTGGGTACGATACAAATGTCCCACCTACAAATGCAAAACACCCGAATGCAACTGTATGCCAGCGAAGCCGCTACTGATCCAAACGGTCAACCTGCAAGAACTGTGGCACAACGGGGGTGAGTTGCCAACTCGAGAGTAGAAAAATATCAACAGATAGAAATCGAATAAACAACGACTCCCAGGTCAACTATATCATAAAAGTAATACTATGATTTGTAGGGTGACCGGGTCTGCATATGTGCCAACAAGGTAGTCAATACCTATATGCATGTGGATAACATCCAACAGTAATAATCAATGCTTGTATACATGCAGATCTCGCCCAGCCATAAAATCAATGTATGTATGCATGTGGATCTCGTCCACTCATATAATCAATGTATGTATGCATGTGGATCTCGTCCACCCATATAATCAATGTCTGTATGCACGTAAATATAAAAAAAGAGTGTGCATGAAAGTACGAGGATATAAATCAACGGTGTCCCTCACGACACATCAAAATCATGGAACCTGAGTGCCTAGCATCGACACTTGAAAACATCATGAAAACCGTGCCCAGCATCGACACGTAAATCCTCATATATCGGGCTCCATCAGTCCGGATCGGCCCATGAGCTCCGTCAGTCCGGATCGGCCCATATCATCTCTCGACTCCGGTCAGTATCCTCTGTTGGATATATATGCCGTAGAGGCCTTCATTGTATAGGATGCTAGGGATATGTATGTACATGACAATCTTGCTTGATATGATAGTACGCTATTTGGTTTGGCTTTATCTTAACATATGATATATTTTACTTTGTTGATAAAACCCATAGGGTGTTTGCCAGACTACCGGCGTTGTGATGGCAGTCATGGACAGGCTCAGTAGGAGTTCGGATGGGTTTCCTCATCGGCCTTCTTATCGACATCTACCTGGGAACCGTTACGTACAGCTAGTGCCGCTTGCGGTCTGTGGTTAAACCCACTGCCAGCGTAGTAGTCGAGTCTTTAGAGTCCCACACAGAGATTTCCCTACTCCAGGAGAAACGATATAGAGGTCGTACGGTTTTACGACAAGGGTTCAGACGCATACGTGTTTAAACGCACGTACGATGTTCGGACAGTTTTTTACTAGCCGGCTTATGTTTAAGACACATTCTAGTATCAGGTTATTGGATTTATACAGTCTAAAGTTTTTCCGTGTTTTCACGGATAGGAGGGGCTTTCTCGTAATTTTACGGGAAGCTTCTAGAAGCATGGTGACTTGAGGGTTTAGGTGGCTTTATCATTAAATGCAATTGTGACTCATTTTGTGTGATTCATCATGTCATTAATGCATTATTAAATACTTAATGACTCACATAGTGAATCACTCATATTGAATTAATGTAGCATAATGCATAATCACATTTAATCATTTATTTGTTTATTCATCATGCTTCATATATTCAAGTGAGAAACAATATCATTATCATTATCATGTTCACCTTCTCTCTCCTCAAGCTCATTCTCTCTTCAAACCCTAATCCTACCACTCATGAGTTGAGATCAAGGATTAGAATAGACTAATTAATCCTTTACCTAACTCTATATCACCTAAGTTCCATTGATTAGCAACTAGAGAAACTTAGTTACCTCAAGACTAGAGGTGAAGCTTGGATTAAGGTTCGCGGGTGGATCATCTATCACGTAGAGGAGGCCGAGGAGGAAGAAGAGAACGAAAAGATAAAGGACACGATTCACTAGGTATAATCTCTTTTCATAGTAGTTAAGAACTTCTATGGTTGTTGTTAATTATCGTTTAGTAAAGATCTTCAGTTAGTCGATGTTTGCTTAAAGAACAAGATCGTTTTTCATATTTCTGTTGGTGATAGTGCCCTCAAAGTCAATTATTGGATCGCAGGTACGTGATTGCAATGACTGAGGCAGGACATATACCGATATGACAGTCTTGCTTGAGATGATAGTTTGCTATCTGGTTTTTCTTTATCATCGGATATATGCTTTAGTTCACTATTGCATGATGATAGAGCCCATAGGATTCTTGCTTGACTACCAGCAGTATGATGGCGATCATATACGTGGGAGCTGGGGTCTGTAAGCACATCCTTAAAGTGTCCCTAGTCGTGGGAGTTTCAAGACAGGGCATCGATACACCAGAGTAGACTAGTGCATACAGTCGAGACCCCGACCAGGGGCGATGGCCTGTCTCACAAGCCATTGGTGTCAGTAGGATCACCTAAGATGTATACAGGTGCTTATTAGGTTATGAGTACACCAGACAGGACTCGCCGGGAACCTGCTAGTTGGTATTATACGTATCGTCAGATAGCAGTTCCTTGGTGACATGTGTACAGGTTAGTTCATCGACCTGAGATTGTCATTTGTCTCGTGTGAGTTCCCACTGTGCTGTCATGACCCGAAAGAGCACGTGACTGGCCCTTGAATCATATGAAGTCTATAGGACTCCATCTGATCCAAGTAAGCCAAAAGCCCAGAAATCTAAAACCATTTTAAGGATAAATAAAGAAAACTGGTTTTTAATAGGTAAAGAAAACATGTTTTGAAGTCAAGATTTTTAAATAGCTAAGCCGAATATGCAATGTTAAAAAAAAAGTAAAATCCTTTCTAAAAATTTCGGCAGAGTTTCTTTTGTAAATACCGGCCCCGAACGGGGTACAACAAGAACAATATATATATATGCAATGAATAAAAGGCATCCCCAAGCAGGAGCTAGCTCTTCGTCAATCGACGGTCACAACCACACAAGCAATATAATATACAACGCCGAATGGCGAGGGTCAAATCCAAAAGAAACTCAATAAGCATGAAAACCGCAATACTACTAAGCGCGACTCTAAGGTCGAATAATACATCACTAATGTCTAAATCTGAAACAATGTACAAGTTTTGGTTGATGGAATTCTAGATACAAAGAATAATACATATACAAGGGTGGTTCTGATGCAAGAATCCACCTACCAAGCAAATCACCCGCAAACGAAAGCAATGTGCCAGAAATGCCGCAATGGAACCTGTGCGGCAAAACCTGCAAGAACTGTGGCACAACGGGGGTGAGTTGCCAACTCGTGAATAGAGAATATCTACAATCAGAAATCGAATGCATGACATAATCCTAGGTCAATACAATCAGATAAATAAACCTCAAAGAATAAGCCTGAAGCATGAAAAGGTGACAATGTAACATCTAATCGTGTATGTAGTACCAAGTACCCGTGCCAGTGCCTCAGGAAATAACATGTCATAAACATAAGGTATGTCTGCATGAAGTAAATATGATGAAGTATCAAAATGAAAGTCAATACACATATATTAGCGTCCCATTCCACTAATATTGGTGTAAGGGTATATATAACAGCGCCCTTATACCCTGTTATATATACAAGTGAAGTATGATCAATGTAATGAAAGTCTGTATATATGTGGATCCCGTCCACCTGTCACCCAATGACAATATGCATCATGCATGTAAAAGTGAGGATATAATCAAACCATGGAAACATCATGAAACCTGTGCCTAGCATCGGCACGTAAATCCTCGTCCATATGGGGCTCCGTCTACGGTATCGGCCCTCAGCCCCGGCAGCACGGGTCAACCTATGTCCATCTCTCAACTCCGGTCGGTATCCCCCGGATATCCGCCGAGCTCAAATACAATCACCGGTAGGTACTCGCCCACCTCCAGGCTCAATCGGTATAATCCTTCGATCTTCTTGCCGAGGGGAACCATACCGGGCCCCGCCATGTACCCTCATACGGCACACACTCCTCGTATGGGGTATATAATCAGAACCGATAAATCTCATGGTGACTGCGCAAATATCATAATCAAGGAAACCGGGTTTTTCAAATAAGTACATACTCTCCTTTGAAAAATCCCCACGGTTCCTAAATCCAGAAATATCATGAAAATGAATATCTCAATGCGTATAATCAGAAAGCATGATGTATGTGACATATAAATGAGATGCAAGTATAACAGTATATCATGCAACATAGAATACTGGTATGCACATACAAAGTCATATCCTGATGCAATAATACTATGTGTAGTGACATGGCAATTATCGATGATGAAGTGTGTGAGGCGGCAAACAAGTGTACGTGGAACATATGCATCATCGATAATGGTGCTGGTTTCCTAACAGCATGGTTGCAATATAGAAATAAACACATGCAATGCGATGCGGAATCGAATAATCAATGCAACAGTAAAGAATCTACACCAATATGTACATATCCTGCAGTGGTGCCTTTTGAAATAAGACGAATCGAGGTTTTAGTGAAATAAGGGTTACGGTGTTTTTAAGAATAGATACGCCTTTTGTAAATACCCGTAGAACCCCTTTACTTGCCCTTAAGATATTCCCGATTCGCTAGTTTTGAAATAGGTATGACTTGGTCTAGTCTAACATCTACTAAGCCAAGTTCATCAGGAGGGGTATGGAAACCACCTAAATCTGAGTCGATATATATTTATATATATATATAGTCGGTGATTCCGCCTCAATAGTATCTGTTAGTTGTATGTATGCCCTAGAGGCCAGTATTGTACAGATGATGTATATTATATTGGATGCTTGGACATATATAGAGATTACTTTCTTGCTCGATATGATAGTATGCTATCTGGTTACTCTTTATCTTAACATGTACACTTGTCTCTTTAAACTGCCTTACAGTTACATGTTGATAAAGCCCTTAGGATGTGTACCTGACTACCTGGACTATGATGCAGATCATACTAGTGGGGACATGGTAGTCCATAAGTACATCCTTCAAGGTCCCTAGTCGTGGGTGTATCGAGACAGGGCATCGATATACCAGTGTAGACTAGCGTATACGCTTCTCGACCCATGAGATGGGCGATGGATGATCCCATATCCATTGGTGTTTGACATCAGAGATGGTATACGGGTGCTCAGTGGAGACTGGGTACACTGGACGGACTCGCCGAGAACTTCCAGATGGTATTATACCTCATGTCAGATGGCAGTTCTCAGGTGACACTTGTACAGGTTAGTCTGTAGACCCGAGATCGTCATAGAGTCTTGTGTGATTCCCACTGTGCTTTGATCTCCACCTTACCACGTCCATGAGGGCGTGCAAAACGGTGGTCTTTGGGTACAGTCCCGAGTCACATGGAGGCAATGAGCGATAGGAGGGGTTTCGTCTCTCCCGGTATTGGGGGTTGATGTTGCGCTGTGCTCGATTGGCCGTAACAGGGAAGTCCCTGGCCAGGGCTGATCAGAGATTTGCTGGTAAGTGTTACCAGTAGTTTCTCGACCCGTTATGAGCCTCACATCGGCACGACTTATCGGTTATTGGGGTCTGACGTTTACCACCCCTAGACTTGATATGCGACGTATCAGACGAACAGACCGGACTGTACGGTAAGTGTTACTGGTTGGATTCACAGGAGTGTGAGCGGGCTAGCTCGTCGATCTTCTGATCGCTCAATACCCGGATGGCCGTTACGTTTAGCAGACCGCTTGCGGCTTGTGGGTGCTTGATATGATCATCATCTGCTACCGACGTATTGACGAGTCTTTAGAGTCCTACACAGAGGTTTCCTGGCTCAAGCGAAACGAAATAGGAGCGCATATGAGATATGTACGGGACCGAGAATAATGCGTGTATGTGATACCGCATTTCATTCTCGCGATAAATGTTTCGATTGGTTATATTCGATATGACCTAGTTATCGAATCATTGATTCGATAAGATGATACATTGGATACTAGTCGGTTATATGCGATATGACCGGATCGTTAAATCAAGTGTTGATTTAATGATTTAATGTATAATTATATATTTGATATATTACTTTGCATTAGCTAGTATTGGTTCACTTTATATGGATTTTCTCACTCGATGTGCAAGAAGTATATATGATATACTTTTGTGCACTACTTTGTGTCATGTTTGATGATACATGTAGTTTGGTGTTGTGTTAAGACTTAAACCATGGTTATGATAATAGTTAGGGTTTTTATTTATTAACTTATTTATTTATCTATTCTTTTTGATAAATAAATATATATGATAACAAAATGGTTTCTTTCATGAAGCTTGATGAAGCTTCATGAAGCTTTGACTAAAGTGACTATTTTGTCATCATCTTTTACCCTAACCATTTTCATTTGACCATGGTTTATTCTCTACACTTAACCTAGGTTAGAAGATGATAAGTGTTGATTTTATTATTCTTTTTTCACAATACATATCATATTCTTTCTTCTTCTTCATCTTCATCTTCAAGAAAGAAACCTTGATGCCATCAATGGCAACTTGAGTTCTAGTGAGAGAAATCCAATTCTAAAGTGAACCCACCTCCTATTTCTTCACCCTCTACCTCTTGCCAAGTTGTTTTGGGTGTTTTTCTTCATAAGTTTCACAACTTTGTGAAGTCGGAGCTTGAGCTTGTGCAACCTCGACGTAGATCTTCTTTGACACGAAGCCGACGACCTATTCCGCTCGTTTTCCCGATGAAGCCGACGAATGAGTCTAGGATTCGAAAAGGACAGCGAGAGGACGACTACGTGGAGCTAAGGAAGTGGATATCCGGATCTACAAAGGTTGTAGCGTCTAACTTTTAGTTAAGTAGTTAACTGGTTTACCGTTTCGCCTAGAAATCTAGCCGACGATCCGTATTAGGGTTTCTCGGCACCCATAATTTTTGAAATTGGCATGATTGATGCCTTGTGAGACTTCATTAGAGTGCCTAGGAACCCTACAGTGGTATCAGAGCCTAGCTAGAGCCTTAGGCGAAGTCTAGACTCAATTTGAAGCCCGAACGAACCCGTAACCCTAAACCAAACATGCTCTCTGGACTTTTTCCAAAATCTGGAGTTTTTCAATATTAAAAATATGCAGAAAAATCAGTAGGAAATTCTAAGGTTTACTGTGAAATTCGTTAGCCTAATTCCACTAAGCCGGCGCGGATCCGCGGCATGAGCATGGCTCATGCGGCGGATCCGCGGTCGTACGGCCTCAATATTTAAAGAATTTTACACAGTAATTCTTAGTTTCCAGTGGTGATTTTCCTGGGTATTTTTAATAATTATTCAAGAGTTGAATTTTCTGGGGTTGCTTTGGGGATTCGGTGTTTCGATCGGGGTATCAAATTTCGTCTTTGTGTATTTCCGGATAATTTTTAGAATATGTTAAAAAGTTCGACCGGATATAAATACCCAATTTTTCCCCTGTCGGGAAATTTCCAAGTGTTGGATTTTTCCGTAGTTTAACGACGTTCTAAGTAGTGCAAGTAACGCGATGGACCCTCTAGAAGACAACAAACCTTAACTCGATTATGTGACCGTCTTGAACTGCCCTTTGAACCTTCGGGTTTGGGGCAGTACGGCGTGCCACATGTGAGGCGTTGGCTTGACTCTTCTACGGCTGGACCGTTGGTACTGAGGCACGAACTGAATGTTGCTAGACTTATTTCATGTGTTGGACTGTATCGGGAAAACTTGGGTGTTCGAATGTTCGATCGGAAAGTTTAACATTTTCTGTTTATCTGGAATGTGATACAATAATTGGAATTCACAAACTGTTATGAGATAACTGAATGAATGTTATAAATCAAGCAGTTTAGTCCCACATGATATTGAAAAGAGTTTTCGATAATGAGATTAAAATGCGGGATTTATATCTATTAGGCATGTGATGTCTAAGTATTTCATTTGATTAGGCATGCGATGTCTAAAGAAGTTGCGGATTCCAATTGTTGTAGTTTTACACTTTCTTTTCTGTGACCGTAAGTGTAGTATGTTCATATCGCCGGTTTCGTTGCTATATGTCAACGACAATTGGGGTATGCGTACTTACTTACGTTGATGACATGTGATGTTATGTGTTGCTGGATATGTTATATTGGATCGTCGTGTTTGAATAGCCGGGGGTTTTTATGTGAGATGAGTGTTTTTCATTTTCATTCATGTAAAAACTTGTATGTAATATTCTTTTATTTGGGGCACTTTCAAGTAGCGGAAGTTGTCACCTTTTGTATATTATTTACTTTTCCGCATTAGGATAGACCCAAGGAAGGGAGCACAAGTAACCGCGTTCTGGGGTCGAGTGGGAGACCAACTCGAGGAGTCGAGTCCGGGTCTCCTAACCCTAGAATTGGCAGGGTTGCTTGCCGCTCTCGTAGGGGTCTAGGGGTGTGGGATTGGCTATTCATCACGACCGTGGAATCCGTGTTTTATACTGGCTCGTATTGAAAACACGGACGTCCTAGTATATCCAATGTTTCATATGTTTCTTCTGCTGCGATATCTGTGATATGATCATGTGATGTTCTGTGATGGATACAGTATATAGTATATATGATATATTATATAGACGTTACTTATGTTTTACACCCGTACTAGCCCTGCCCCGCTCTGCCGTTAGTTACCTAACCTAACGGTGCACGAGGGGACATCGAGGCGAATGCGGATGGCATAAGTGTACGTCGTATTTATCTGTGATGTTTAGGTACTTAAATGATGGGTCTTCATTAATGTGATTAATGAAAGAAAAGAAACCTAAGATGTTGTAGAATCAAATTTTAAATAAAACAGGTAGCTACAGTTCTTGCTTTGCACAGCGATATATATGATATATCCCGCACCTTATTCGATGAGGAAAGGACCGAGATCCCTTCACCGGGAGTGACTCCTTTAGCAATAACTGGTAGATGCTACACACTCGGTTTGGTTATTGATTGCTTTTAAGAGTTTTGCTTTGCACAGTGATATATATGATATATCCCGCACCTCATTCGACGAGGAAAGGGCCGACGATCCCTTCACCGGGAGTGACCCCTTTAGCAAACCTAGAAAAGCCTCAAAATCACTCCATTTCAAAACTTCATTTGATTCTACAACGATATCAAGTTCATTACGCAATAGGTTTTCAGAAAAACCTGCGTAGCCCTCCGTCATTTCAGATAAGTTATATATAGTATTCGTGCTGCATTTGTTGGCTTTCGTCAAGGTGTAGTGTGCGGTAGCTATGTGCTGTTTATCTGCTGCATATGATGCGACTGGATTAGGGTAGTCGTACGGCTTTGTTGGCTTTCGTCAAGGGTCGTGTGGGGTGGGTTTAATTCAGTCAAGAAATGTACGGGTTGAACTTGACTAGCGGGCTGTGGTTTGTTGGCTTTCGTCAAGGTCATAAGCACGCTAGGGGCAAAATATTATCGGGAATTTCAAGTGTTGAAATTTGCAATGAGATTGCATACCTTCTATGAGATAGTTGGATCCCGATACCCACTGCGAGTAAGAGTTACTCCTGGGAGAGTTTTACACATTGCAATTAGCTGATCAAGTAGGTGTCTAGAAAGGTGATAACGGGGTTACGCCTCTGGGAAAACGAGGTTTACATTAATTAGGTTCGTGCGAAAGCACGGGGGACCTCCCTCAAGGTACCGACACTGGCCTGGCTGAAAGATTGGCGAACTTGTAGTGTGTAATTAATCCCGGCTAGTCTTTCCTTTTAGGGTTTGAAGGAAGATTTGATAAAAAGCAGTGGGAGCCATCCTGATTAGATAAGATAATAACCAATCTGATCTTGCACGAGCATACGCTAAAGTGTTTTCTTCTCTCTCTCTCCAGGTAGCGACCATTTCATGCCCTAATAAAGATAATAATATGGATGTATTGACCGAACCCGCATGTTATACTGTGCTGGGGAACGTTGGTTCCGTTCTTTCTTATAAGAGTTATAGGAATGAACAGGATATAGGGGAATGCCAGGATTCCCATGCCACCCGAATGAAGAAAGTACATGTTGATGCATTTTCTTCGGGTGTGTTCGTTACTGAGAACTGTTTCTCCATTTGCTCTACGTCCTGGGTATTAGATACCGGGTCAGGATCCCATATATGTAATCAGTTACATGGGCTCAGGAAAGGTAGAGAACTTGGAGAAGGTGATAAAGACATTAGAGTTGGAAATGGTGCAATTGTTGCAGCTAAGACTGTCGGGGAATATCACCTTGTATTACCAACTGGTAATACATTGGTTTTGAACGAATGCTATTACATGCCGAACCTAATATGCAACATTATATCGGTTTCTTTATTAAGTAAAGAGGGATATAATTTTGTATTACAGGACAATGTTATGAACATTTTCCGTAACCAAAAGTTGGTTGGATCAGGCACGTTGTGCAATGGCATTTATGTTCTGAATCAATCAACAGTTCTGAGCATAACAAACACACACAAGAGGAAGAGTTCAGAACTGAACGAATCCTTCTTGTGGCATTGTAGACTGGGTCACATCAATGCGACACGACTGGCTAAGTTGCATAAGGATGGATATTTGAAACCATTCGAATTTTCATCTTATGACACTTGCCAATCATGTCTCAAAGGCAAGATGACCAAAACTCCGTTTACGGGACACGGAGAAAGAGTTACCGAACTCTTGGGACTAATACATAGTGATGTATATGGTCCCATGTCTACACATGCCAGGGATGGTTCTTCGTACTTCATTACATTCACTGACGATCTCTCAAGATACGGACATGTGTACTTAATAAGACACAAGTCTGAAGCTTTTGAGAAATTTAGAGAATATAAACAAGAAGTCGAAAACCAAACCGGAAAAAGTATTAAAATCCTTCGATCTGATCGAGGAGGTGAATACTTGAGCAATGAATTCCTAGACTTCCTAAAAGAGAATGGGATTCTCTCTCAGCTGACTCCTCCATATACACCACAGCACAACGGTGTATCAGAACGGAGGAACCGTACCTTATTAGATATGGTGCGCTCTATGATGAGCACAGCTGAGTTACCTATTTCCTTCTGGGGGTATGCTCTTGAGACAGCCATACATCTATTGAATATGGTCCCCACCAAATCTGTGCCTACCACTCCATATGAGATATGGAAAGGGAAGAGACCATGTCTTAACTATGTTAAGATATGGGGTTGTCCAGCCTATGTCAAACGACAAAATCCGGACAAACTCGAGGCACGGTCTGTTCTATGCAAATTTGTAGGATATCCTAAGAATTCTCAAGGGTATATCTTCTACCACCCTGAGGAACAAAGAGTGTTTGTTTCTCGGCATGCCACCTTTTTAGAAAAGGAATTTCTTGAAAAAAAGATTAGTGGTCATGAAGTAGAACTGGAAGAAGTTCCAGCTGCAGAAGCTACAACAGAAGATCTGGTGGAACCACAGGATTCCGTAGTTCCCGATGAACCCCAGCCACTCCGCCGATCTAGTAGGGTTCCTCGCCAACCTGAGAGATACTACGGTTTTCTCATGGACGGTGGGAGCGAGGATTGCATCATGGAGGATGATGACCCAACTAGCTTTGAGCAGGCCATCACGAGTGGGGACTCAGTGAAATGGCTGGATGCTATGCGGTCCGAGATGGAATCCATGTACACCAACAATGTATGGACTTCGGACGTTGCTCCTGAAGGGGTAAAACCCATTGGGAGCAAGTGGATCTTCAAGAAGAAACTTGGTGTAGATGGGAAAGTGGAGACTTTCAAAGCTAGACTTGTAGCAAAGGGTTTTCGTCAAAGACCAGGTGTGGACTATGACGAGACCTTTTCTCCAGTGGCTATGCTTAAATCCATCCGGATCATGCTTGCCATCGCTGCATATCATGATTACGAAATCTGGCAAATGGATGTTAAGACCGCCTTTCTAAACGGTGATTTAGAAGAGTGCGTGTACATGACTCAGCCAGAGGGCTTCGTAGATAGTGGGAGCAGCGGAAAGGTGTGCAAGCTGCTTAAATCCATTTATGGATTAAAGCAAGCATCGCGGAGTTGGAACATCTGCTTTGACGTCGTTATCAAAGAGTTTGATTTCGTCAAAAATCCAGATGAACCTTGTATCTACAAGAAGGTGGCAGAGAGTAAGGTTGTCTTCCTCGTATTGTACGTGGACGACATACTCTTAATCGGAAATGATATTCCTATGCTGCAATCGGTCAAGCTCTTCTTATCACAAAGATTCTCAATGAAAGATCTTGGTGATGCCTCCTGCATATTGGGGATTAGGATCTATAGAGATAGATCCAAACGGATTTTGGGATTGTCCCAATCCAGGTACATTGACACCATACTAAAGAGGTTTAGTATGGAAGAGTCCAAGCGTGGGAACTTGCCCACGATCTCTGGAGTCACTCTCTCCAAAGAGATGTCTCCCAAGACTGATTTGGAGAGAGCTCGCATGCAAGGGATACCCTATGCTTCGGCAGTAGGCTCTATCATGTATGCGATGCTATGTACCAGACCCGATGTAGCATACTCACTAAGTGTAGTGAGCAGGTATCAAGCTGTTCCTGGAGAGAGTCAATGGACAGCTGTGAAGAGCATTCTCAAATACTTACGAAGGACTAGAGATATGTTCTTGGTGTATGGTAACGGAGAACTCCAAGTGGAGTCCTTTACCGATTCGAGCTTCCAGAGTGATAAGGACGACTCTAAGTCGCAGTCGGTCTTTGTCTTTACCCTTTACAGAGGGGCGGTTAGCTAGAAGAGTTCCAAGCAGGAAACCGTGGCAGACTCGACGATGGAGGCTGAATACATCGCTGCCAACGATGCTGCCAAAGAGGCTGTCTGGATCAAGAAGTTCATTACTGAACTTGGAGTGGTTCCATCCATTGAGCATCCAATACCTTTGTATTGCGATAACAATGGAGCGGTGGCTTTGGCCAAGGAACCCAGGTCCCATCAGCGATCCAGGCATATTCTGAGGCGGTATCACCTGATCCGGGAGATAGTTGATCGCCGGGAGATCGAGGTCAGGAGGGTTGACACGAAGAACAACACGGCGGATCCACTCACGAAGGCCATTCCCCAGATACAGTTTGAGAGACTCTTCGGGATGCTCGGTATGCGATACTACAGCAGCTGGCCCTAGTGCAAGTGGGAGATTGTTAGTTGTATGTATGCCCTAGAGGCCAGTATTGTACAGATGATGTATATTATATTGGATGCTTGGATATATATAGAGATGACTTTCTTGCTCAATATGATAGTATGCTATCTGGTTACTCTTTATCTTAACATGTACACTTGTCTCTTTAAACTGCCTTATAGTTACATGTTGATAAAGCCCTTAGGATGTGTACTTGACAACCTGGACTATGATGCAGATCATACTAGTGGGGACATGGTAGTCCATAAGTACATCCTTCAAGGTCCCTAGTCGTGGGTGTATCGAGACAGGGCATCGATATACCAATGTAGACTAGCGTATACGCTTCTCGACCCATGAGATGGGCGATGGATGATCCCATATCCATTGTTGTTTGACATCAGAGATGGTATACGGGTGCTCAGTGGAGACTGGGTACACTGGACGGACTCGCCGAGAACTCCCAGATGGTATTATACCTCACGTCAGATGGCAGTTCTCAGGTGACACTTGTACAGGTTAGTCTGTAGACCCGAGATCGTCATAGAGTCTTGTGTGATTCCCACTGTGCTTTGATCTCCACCTTACCACGTCCATGAGGGCGTGCAAAACGGTGGTCTTTGGGTACAGTCCGAGTCACATGGAGGCAATGAGCGATAGGAGGGGTTTCGTCTCTCCCGATATTAGGGGTTGATGTTGCGCTGTGCTCGATTGGCCGTAACAGGGAAGTCCCTGGCCAGGGCTGATCAGAGAATTGCTGGTAAGTGTTACCAGTAGTTTCTCGACCCGTTATGAGCCTCACATCGGCACGACTTATCGGTTATTGGGGTCTGACGTTTACCACCCCTAGACTTGATATGCGACGTATCAGACGAACAGACCGGACTGTACGGTAAGTGTTACTGGTTGGATTCACAGGAGTGTGAGCGGGCTAGCTCGTCGATCTTCTGATCGCTCAATACCCGGATGGCCGTTACGTTTAGCAGACCGCTTGCGGCTTGTGGGTGCTTGATATGATCATCATCTGCTACCGGCGTATTGACGAGTCTTTAGAGTCCTACACAGAGGTTTCCTGGCTCAAGCGAAACGAAATAGGAGCGCATATGAGATATGTGCGGGACCGAGAATAATGCGTGTATGTGATACCGCATTTCATTCTTGCGATAAATGTTTCGATTGGTTATATTCGATATGACCTAGTTATCGAATCATTGATTCGATAAGATGATACATTGGATACTAGTTGGTTATATGCGATATGACCGGATCGTTAAATCAAGTGTTGATTTAATGATTTAATGTATAATTATATATTTGATATATTACTTTGCATTAGCTAGTATTGGTTCACTTTATATGGATTTTCTCACTCGATGTGCAAGAAGTATATATGATATACTTTTGTGCACTACTTTGTATCATGTTTGATGATACTTGTAGTTTGGCGTTGTGTTAAGACTTAAACCATGGTTATGATAATAGTTAGGGTTTTTATTTATTAACTTATTTATTTATCTATTCTTTTTGATAAATAAATATATATGATAACAAAATGGTTTCTTTCATGAAGCTTCATGAAGGTTTGACTAAAGTGACTATTTTGTCATCATCCTTAACCCTAACCATTCTCATTTGACCATGGTTTATTCTCTACACTTAACCTAGGTTAGAAGATGATAAGTGTTGATTTTATTATTCTTTTTTCACAATACTTATCATATTCTTTCTTCTTCTTCATCTTCATCTTCAAGAAAGAAACCTTGATGCCATCAATGGCAACTTGAGTTCTAGTGAGAGAAATCCAATTCTAAAGTGAACCCACCTCCTATTTCTTCACCCTCTACCTCTTGCCAAGTTGTTTTGGGTGTTTTCTTCACAAGTTTCACAACTTTGTGAAGTCGGAGCTTGAGCTTGAGCAACCTCGACGTAGATCGTCTTTGACACGAAGCCGACGACCTATTCCGCTCGTTTTCCCGATGAAGCCGACGAATGAGTCTAGGATTCGAAAAGGACAGCGAGAGGATGACTACGTGGAGCTAAGGAAGTGGATATCCGGATCTACAAAGGTTGTAGCGTCTAACTTTTAGTTAAGTAGTTAACTAGTTTACCGTTTCGCCTAGAAATCTAGCCGACGATCCGTATTAGGGTTTCTCGGCACCCATAATTTTTGAAATTGGCATGATTGATGCCTTGTGAGACTTCATTAGAGTGCCTAGGAACCCTACAGTATCGCGTATGATACAGTATATCATCTGACATCCTTGAGTCATGAGTGCGGATCTATCATCAATATAAAGCTCGCACGGTAAATCGTCGTACGGCATCCCAATAGCTGGGTACGGGTCAATATCACAATCAGCTCATCAATTATTTGGTATCCTCATCATCAAATCACATAATCTAGGGTACTGATCTAAGTCTAGTACAACTGATACCATCAATATCACTGCGTGTGTAAACCCACGTCTAAAGGCCCGCTAAAGATCACATGTCGTATCCCAAATACGCATCATATCAAATCTCCGATCTCGCGGCACAAAACCCAATATCATCGACTCATCTCCAAAGTCATCCACTATCCATCATCATCATAGTATAAGTATAACAAATCAACATGTGTGTGCGTGTGGGTGTAACCCTATCCTAGGGTTCGCAACTAGGAAATATTCTAGTTTACTTCTAACCATATCACATCTAACACATCTCAAATAATCCACTACACTATACTATCATAAATAATATACATATAAGGTATACCAACTACGGACCGCGGGGGTGCTATACGCCATCCACCCGACTTCCCCCGTAGATATAATCTACTCACCTTGCGTCTTCATTTGTCGACGTCGCCACGCGCTTGCTTGTCGTCCCGAAGTCTTCATGAGGTACCTACACATCAAAGTATCGTATATGCGCATTAAAACCAAACCAAAGCTAAAACGGCATACGAATCTCAAAACGATACGATAAGGGGCCTATAGGTTAGAACCTATGGGCACACCTTCAAAACCATCAATCAATCCTCGATATCATCGTTTAAACGCCAAATAGTCGAGGTAAAACACAATACACAATTGCAGAATTAAAAATACGGAATACGGAAACACGAATCCAGAACAGCAACTTAGGAAATAGGCTCCAGATTTCACCCTAGGTCAAATTAGACAAATCTATATATACCAGGGGTCTAATCAATACATGTAGGAGCTGCAGAACCAAAACGACACAGATTGGTGCTGGTCGGGCCGCAAATTGCTGCCAATTGGGTTAAATTGCCGCCAATTGGTTTAAATTGCCGGCCATGGAAAAGAGTTAGGGGCTGGGGTCTTGGTGGTAGCTTCCTGGGTGCCTGCACATGTCACTGTCCAATCAATTTTAATTTAGGATGTCCCGGGTGATAGCAGATCCCAAATAACCTTCACAGATTTCACAATTTTTCCGATATCGGTTCTATAAATCCGTATTCTGGGTTTAAGCTTCAGTTTTGGGTCTCAATTATAGAACTAAGGTATTGGTGTAGCCTCTACTGAGCTCAATTTCATATCATAACTCAAATTTTCCTCAAACCCTAACTAGGTTTGTACTAAATCGACAAAATCACACGATATCGATTCAATCTAAACATGGGGGTATAAGAATTGCTAAAACTAATCTAATGGTTCAGAAAATACCTCATTTGGCAACTCAAGAATTTTCTTGAGTTGCCCTTAGTGTCCAAAATCCTTGCTTTCTTGGTCCAATGTGTAGATCTTGAGCTTGTGCACACTTTTAATAAAATGAGAGTGGAGTTTTGGAGTTGTTCTAGAGGTGTTTAGAGGGCTTGAAGAGGGGAGGGAGATGAAGGAGGAGGAGCAGCAGGAAGCAAAGAAGAGGGAGAGAGAAATGGTGAAGAAAATGGAGGAATGGCTAAGTCTTGGTCAAAGGTTACCCTCTCTCTCTCACCCATACCTCATTATCTTATTCCTTTTCCATTTTCTTTTTCTTTTCTTATTCTCTCAAAATCCTTCTCCCAAGAATAGTAAACCCAATGTGAACCATGGCAAGAAAATGCACAAGTGTGAAAAAAGTGATATGTGCATGTTTTGCACAAAAAAATGCTAAAAACCGATTAGCGATTTTTAATCGCGATTAGCACTAAATTAGCATATAACTAATCAATTAAACTTAGAAATGGCATAATTCTCTAATTTACCCTATTTTAGAATTTTCCAAAATTTTTCTAAAAATTTTCCCATTTATTTGTATTTAATAATACCAAAATATTAAAATATTCAATAAAATAATATTAAATTATAAAAATTCCCAAAAATAATATTTTTATTATTTCGAAATGTTACAATCTACCCCACTTAAATAAATTCGGTCCCCGAATTTGAATTTAAACCCCCAAATACAAAAACATTTCAGTAAAAATCCAATTTGTCGGGGTTCCGAAAACATCAATACATAGCGAATATCATCAAAGTGTACTGCTCTACTAGAAATAAATCCACAAAATGCATATATAAGAATATCCTATGGGTCTAGTGCGCAAGGAATCAAAATCCCAATATGTGCCATACATGGGCACAAAACAACATCTAGGTGCAACGGGTGTGCACGAAAAATTTGTCATAGGCAACGTGTGTGCCTGACAGAAAAATCAGGTGCATTTGATATGCACGAAGAATCCCGATTTGGTGCATCTGCCGTGCACCAAAATCGTATATCAAAACACTAAAAGTGTATGAAAACTATGCCGGAAGTGTAAATCAAATCACTGCATAAGATGGGCGTGAAATCAAAATCAATAGCTCAAATGTAATAACTATGCGCAAAATATAAATATCCAGTGGGTGCATGAAACAAATATCATGAAACTCAGTCATCAAAACTAAATCATGCAAACAGAACGCCCAAAATACCGAAATCCAAAATGACGGATACGTGATAATCGAATCACAAAATCACAAATCATAAATACCGCCGTCGGTAGCCCCTCCTTCAAGGTCGAGAAGGAGTCGGTGCATCCAATGCTAGCAGCGCAAGATATCTACTTGCCTCTTGCATACGGTCTGGCGTCCTCTGACTCTGGGTCCTTATCTTCTCTGCAGATTACCTACCTCACAGTCAATCGGCTCATCGGCCCTGTCAGGTGTGCTAACGGGGACGATTCCGTTCTGGTACTTCTCTGGTCATCTCTCGATCAATCCCCACGACCACTCATAAAGCAGCATGTCACTGGCGTCGGCCTCTGGTTCTCTGAATGCACATCACACATCTGATCCTGGGTGCAAACATCATTGCAGCAATGTCCTGGATGGAATCCTGCTCAAGGTCTCTTCCGATCTTGTCTATGCCGAACTGTACGGAGGCTGGCTCTCTTGCATAATCTCTTCTCACTAGATAGGCATCTGTGTCCTCAGCACAACATTTTCTTGGAAATTGGTCACATCCCAACGCCTCTGTAAGCATATCAGGTCTCTAGTCTTGACGGGAAGTAATGACAGCTCGTCAGTGTCTCGCACGAACCTCTGGTTCCACCTGTCTCTATCATCGTCCATTATGACGTCACGCCATGCTATCTACGCGCTGCACTGTTCTCGGCCACGGTCAATCCGAAGTCTCTCGCACGGACTCGAAATCGCGTACTCTGTAGCTTCATCATTCTGTAGAAGATGTCTGGCCGAACAGGTCCTCGGGAACACGTCCCAACCATCGGAGGAATACTCAATACTCGCCCATCCTTGATCAATTCACAACGCATCTAGGTAAAGTCCTTTATCCGAACCTGTTCAACTACCTTGTCGATGATGCCGAACTCTGGCCTGCTGGGTGTGCGCAAATGACCACCCCTGGGTCTAGGTCTCCTCGTATCGTATTCCAGAATGGTCCTGTCGAGGTTTCTCTCTCACATCTCATTCCTGCCGAATTGCCCAGAAGTCATCATCCATTGCTGAAGCTAATTCTTATTCCGGAACGGCTGCATACTTATCACGCTTCTTTCTGGAAGATATATCCATATACAACGCCTCTGGGTGCGTATCACATCTCTGATGTCAGCGGAGTGGGACGTCATCTCGTCGAAATCTCTTGCGAACTCTTTTTTTTCACTCTGCTCCAATGTCGACTGATTCGGACTCGTCTCATCATGGCTGCATGGACTGTGCTCTAACGGTTATACTCGTATCTGGAGTCTCCCAAGCAATGCATCCCATCACATGATATCCAAATGATGTCGAATCATCCGATCGACTCGTCAGACCCTCATAATCCCCCAAGAGATCAACACCTTGAGTACAGTTTAATAGTATCGAGTACATGCCACAGCGTCGGTGGTCCAGCCGTAGAAGGGCAAACCCAAGCCTCACTAATGGCGCCGCGGAACTGCCGCAAACCCTAAGGTTCAAAGGCTTTCACACGGTCATTAAGTCGAGTTAGGGTTTCATTCTTCTAGAGGGTCCATGGAATCTCCTGCATGTCTTTCCGTATAATTTAAACTTGGAAAATGGCTTCTGACATTTGATCGTCTCTATCGACTCTCAACGGCTCCGTGTGAAGTCGTCTTTAGCTGGAAGCAATCTATCTGATGACCTCGCATCGGGGTAAGCGAACGAACCACGTGTCCTAGTCATTCACCCTCGGTGACTAGCGACTTCCATCATATCTCTAAGTATATACTCATGCTGCAGTAGCTCCAATCATCTGGGCGATATCTCGTCGTTTGCAGCAACAACTGGCTCATTCGTCTGTATACTGAACAGCGCCTCAATCCTCCAGGAAAGGTGATACATTAGGGGTCATCTCTGAATCGGTCTACTCTAGATCTGAGTAAGACTCTCCACACTGGAAATCTTCAACTCAACTGGGCCCGCTCCGGCGCATAAATCAGACGAATCACCTTCGTCTCTCAATCTGGTAGACTAGCTATCATCTGTCTCATATCTTCCTGAAAGCTCCGGCGATCTCAGCTCGTAAGCTCCGGAAGCGACATCCTGTCAATCTCAGCAACAGCTGGTCCATCTGTTTGCACGGTAGACGACATCATAATCTCTGAGGTATGCCGTACATCTACAGTCCTCTCTCAACTGGCAGCTCTAACAATGGCCCGATCATCCGGTGCAAAACCACGCACTCACCTCCACTAGAGGTCACAATCAGCAATACTAACTCGAGACGTTCCCATGTCACCAGAAAACACAATGGTCCGCCCTCGTACCAGACGAGCTTGCACTGACCGTAACCCTAGCAGCAGCCCAAACTGCGCTCAACATGGCGACAGGAACCTCAATCGAGTATCGAAGAGAGCAGATCAATGGCAAGAAGAGAATAACAGATCCAGAGTGCATACATGATCATAAGGAGGAACAACATCAATGAAGGTATGATCATGAAACTAATAGAATCGAGGATCTCAAATAGATGTATAATCATGAATAGGAAGAGAGTCACTGATCTCGAAAATATATACATCCTAAGGTTCCTTAAGCGGAGTGGCGTGTCGTAAGTATGCCACGGAACATACCCACGGTACGTCACTCTACTTCAGTCACCTATTCCATCAAACAAGGGTCATCCTACGCGACGAAAGTTCGGGTCTAATACCCCCTCGACTAAGTCTAAGTTCTGTAAGGTCAAGCCTAAGTTCCGTATATATATAGACGCCCTAGACTCCACATAGTCAAACTTAGACTCGAACCAAGGTCAACCTAGCTCTCTGATACCAACTTTGTCACGACCCGAAAGAGCACGTGACTGGCCCTTGAATCATATGAAGTCTATAGGACTCCATCTGATCCAAGTAAGCCAAAAGCCCAGAAATCTAAAACCATTTTAAGGATAAATAAAGAAAACTGGTTTTCAATAGGTAAAGAAAACATGTTTTGAAGTCAAGATTTTTAAATAGCTAAGCCGAATATGCATTGTTAAAAAAAAAGTAAAATCCTTTCTAAAAATTTCGGCAGAGTTTCTTTTGTAAATACTGGCCCCGAACGGGGTACAACAAGAACAATATATATATATGCAATGAATAAAAGGCATCCCCAAGCGGGAGCTAGCTCTTCGTCAATCGACGGTCACAACCACGCAAGCAATATAATATACAACGCCGAATGGCGAGGGTCAAATCCAAAAGAAACTCAATAAGCATGAAAACCGCAATACTACTAAGCGCGACTCTAAGGTCGAATAATACATCACTAATATCTAAGTCTGAAACAATGTACAAGGTTTGGTTGATGGAATTCTAGATACAAAGAATAATACATATACAAGGATGGTTCTGATGCAAGAATCCACCTACCAAGCAAATCACCCTCAAAGGAAAGCAATGTGCCAGAAATGCCGTAATGGAACCTGTGCGGCAAAACCTGCAAGAACTGTGGCACAACGGGGGTGAGTTGCCAACTCGTGAATAGTGAATATCTACAAGCAGAAATCGAATGCATGACATAATCCTAGGTCAATACAATCAGATAAATAAACCTCAAAGAATAAGCCTGAAGTATGAAAAGGTGGCAATGTAACATCTAATCGTGTATGTAGTACCAAGTACCCGTGCCAGTGCCTCAGAAAATAAGATGTCATAAACATAAGGTATGTCTGCATGAAGTAAATATGATGAAGTATCAAAATGAAAGTCAATACACATATATTAGCGTCCCATTCCACTAATATTGGTGTAAGGGTATATATAACAGCGCCCTCATACCCTGTTATATATACAAGTGAAGTATGATCAATGTAATGAAAGTCTGTATATATGTGGATCCCGTCCACCTATAACCCAATGACAATATGCATCATGCATGTAAATGTGAGGATATAATCAAACCATGGAAACATCATGAAACCTGTGCCTAGCATCGGCACGTAAATCCTCGTCCATATGGGGCTCCGTCTGCGGTATCGGCCTCGGCAGCACGGGTCAACCCATGTCCATCTCTCAACTCCGGTCGGTATCCCCCGGATATCCGCCGAGCTCAAATACAATCACCGGTAGGTACTCGCCCACCTCCAGGCTCAATCGGCATAATCCTTCGATCTTCTTGCCGAGGGGAACCATACCGGGCCCCACCATGTACCCTCATACGGCACACACTCCTCGTATGGGGTATATAATCAGAACCGATAAATCTCATGGTGGCTGCGCAAATATCATAATCAAGGAAACAGGGTTTTTCAAATAAGTACATACTCTCCTTTGAAAAATCCCCACGGTTCCCAAATCCAGAAATATCATGAAAACGAATATCTCAATGCGTATAATCAGAAAGCATGATGTATGTGACATATAAATGAGATGCAAGTATAACAGTATATCATGCAACTTAGAATACTGGTATGCACATACAAAGTCATATCCTGATGCAATAATACTATGTGTAGTGACAAGGCAATTATCGATGATGAAGTGTGTGAGCCGGCAAACAACTGTACGTGGAACATATGCATCATCGATAATGGTGCTGGTGTCCTAACAGCATGATTGCAATATAGAAATAAACACATGCAATGCGATGCGGAATCGAATAATCAATGCAACAGTAAAGAATCTACACCAATATGAACATATCCTGCAGTGGTGCCTTTTGAAATAAGACGAATCGGGGTTTTAGTGAAATAAGGATTATGGTGTTTTTAAGAATAGATACGCCTTTTGTAAATAACTGTAGAACCCCTTTACTTGCCCTTAAGATATTCCCGATTCGCTAGTTTTGAAATAGGTATGACTCGGTCTAGTCTAACATCTACTAAGCCAAGTCCATCAGGAGGGGTATGGAAACCACCTAAATTTGAGTCGATAAATATATATATATATATATATATATAGTCGGTGATTCCGCCTAAATAGTATCGCGTACGATACAGTATATCATCTGACAACCTCGAGTCATGAGTGCGGATCTATCATCAATATAAAGCTCGTACGGTAAATCGTCGTACGACATCCCAATAGCTGGGTACGGGTCAATATCACAATCAGCTCATCAATTATTTGGTATCCTCATCATCAAATCACATAATCTAGGGTACTGATCTAAGTCTAGTACAACTGATACCATCAATATCACTGCGTGTGTAAACCCACGTCCAAAGGCCCGCTAGAGATCACATATCGTATCCCAAATACGAATCATATCAAATCTCCGATCTCGCGGCACAAAACCCAATATCATCGACTCATCTCCAAAGTCATCCACTATCCATCATCATCACAGTATAAGTATAGCAAATCAACATGTGTGTGCGTGTGGGTGTAACCCTATCCTAGGGTTCGCAACTAGGAAATATTCTAGTTTACTTCTAACCATATCACATCTAACACATCTCAAATAATCCACTACACTATACTATCATAAATAACTTACATATAAGGTATACCAACTATGTACTGCGGGGGTGCTATACGCCATCCACCCGACTTCCCCCGTAGATATAATCTACTCACCTTGCGTCTTCATTTGTCGACGTCGCCACGCGCTTGCTTGTCGTCCCGAAGTCTTCATGGGGTACCTACACATCAAACTATCGTATATGCGCATTAAAACCAAACCAAAGCTAAAACGGCATACGAATCTCAAAACGATACGATAAGGGGCCTATAGGTTAGAACCTATGGACATGCTTTCAAAACCATCAATCAATCCTCGATATCGTCATATAAACGCCAAATAGTCGAGGTAAAACACAATACACAATTGCAGAAATAAAAATACGGAATAGGGAAACACGAATCCAAAACAGCAACTTAGGAAATAGGCTCCAGATTTCACCCTAGGTCAAATTAGACAAATCTATATATACCAGGGGTCTAATCAATGCATGTAGGAGCTGCAGAACCAAAATGACACAGATTGATGCTGGTCGGGCCGCAAATTGCGGCCAATTGGGTTAAATTGGCGGCCATGGAAAAGAGTTAGGGGCTGGGGTCTTGGTGGTAGCTTCCTAGGTGCCTGCACATGTCACTGTCCAATCAATTTTAATTTAGGATGTCCCGGGTGATAGCAGATCCCAAATAACCTTCACAGATTTCATAATTTTTCCGATATCGGTTCTACAAATCCGTATTCTGGGTTTAAGCTTCAGTTTTGGGTCTCAATTATAGAACTAAGGTGTTGGTGTAGCCTCTACTGAGCTCAATTTCATATCATAACTCAAATTTTCCACAAACCCTAACTAGGTTTGTACTAAATCCACAAAATCACACGATATCGATTCAATCTAAACATGGGGGTATAATAATTGCTAAAAATAATCTAATGGTTCAGATAATACCTCATTTGGCAACTCAAGAATTTTCTTGAATTGCCCCTAGTGGCCAAAATCCTTGCTTTCTTGGTCCAATGTGTATATCTTGAGCTTGTGCACACTTTTAATGAAATGAGAGTGGGGTTTTGGAGTTGTTTTTGAGGTGTTTAGAGGGCTTGAAGAGGGGAGGGAGATGAAGGAGGAGCAGCAGCAGGAAGCAAAGAAGAGGGAGAGAGAAATGGTGAAGAAAATGGAGGAATGGCTAAGTCTTGGTCAAAGGTTACCCTCTCTCTCTCACCCATACCTCATTATCTTATTCCTTTTCCATTTTCTTTTTCTTTTCTTATTCTCTCAAAATCCTTCCCCCAAGAATAGTAAACCCAAAGTGAAGCATGGCAAGAAAATGCACAAGTGTGAAAAAAGTGATATGTGCATGTTTTGCACAAAAAAATGCTAAGAACCGATTAGCGATTTTTAATCGCGATTAGCACTAAATTAGCATATAACTAATCAATTAAACTTAGAAATAGCATAATTCTCTAATTTACCCTATTTTAGAATTTTCCATAATCTTTCTAAATTTTTTCCCATTTATTTGTATTTAATAATACCAAAATATTAAAATATTCAATAAAATAATATTAAAATATAAAAATTCCCAAAAATAATATTTTTATTATTTCGAAATGTTACATGTGCTTAGATTACTACCCTACCACACTCAGAGGAGTTGTGCAAACAGGTTTTAGTTGGGTACAGTCCCGAGCCACATGGAGGCAAGTGAGCGGATTGGCAGGGGATTCGTCTATCCCGATATTGGGGGTGAGATCACGCTGTGTCTAGGAGAGCCATTACACAAAGCCCTCGGCCGAGGTAGGAGATTTACTGGTAGGTACTCCAGAAGTATCTCAGGGTGTTCTGGGCCACTCTCTGACATGACTTATACTGCAATTGAGGGTCTGACGTTACCAGCCCCTAGGCCGATATGCGATACTCATAGACGAACGGACCGGACTGTATGTATATTGTCACTGTTAGGCTCAGTAGGGTTTATGGATGAGTTCGCTCGTCAGCTTCCCTTCCAATCAATACATAGGCAAACCGTTACGTACAGCTTGTACCTCTGACGTGCTAGTGGTTATACCCAGTGCCAGTGTGTTGATGAGTCATTAGAGTCCCCCACAGACACTTTCCCAAGTTCGGGCGAAATGTTGTAGAGGCCGTATGGTAATATGGCAGGGTTCGGAAAATGCACGTGCGTTTTCGCACGTGTTATTTTTCGGGCAGATAATACTGGTCGGCTTTGGTTTGAGCCGGATCCGAGTATTATGCTGTGCAGATATAATATCTTTGTCTCAGTTGCATTTGTATTCGATCGTAATACAAATGCGGGTATGTTTATACTGATACGGGGTTATCCTGAAATTCTTTTCAGGATCACTTTTGGAAGTTGCCAGTTTCCAGTTTTCTATCTTCCGCATTTAACATTCGGTTAAATGCGGATTTATCTTTTCTTGAGATGAGTTAGAAGTTTCTAGAAGGTGACTAGGATGGTGACTAGGATGGTGAGTCATTAGTGCATTGATTATTGCATTAAATGATTTGGTGACTAATTAAGGTGATTCATTGTTTTCATTCATTGTGTTCATACTAGGTGTTTTGTGACTCATCCTCTACATTGATCTTGTGATCACCTCCCCCTCTCCTACACTCACCCCCTTCCCTCTATAAAGTGGCCGGCCTCCCCCCTTGTGGGATAATTGTTGCTTGAGAGAAAAAGATGAGAGTTTAAGTGTATGGAAATTTGATAGATACTCATTTCACATTTCCACCCGATCCAAAAGGCAACTTCATTAACCGTTTGTCCATAGCTTTGGACGTAACAAGACAAACTGTTCTACTCATTCTCTACAACATCTTGGTCGTCTCTTTTAGCAAACTTGGCGACCGAGTTTCCTCGGTTCAGAGGCGGGAGCCTGTTTAAAGATCCGTCGACGTAGTGCCACCTGGACGAGAAGATCGGAGATTCAGGAGATCGGAGCAGCCGCAACAAAGCGTGGGATGATGGTTGAAGACCGAAGGACTCGGATCGTTCGGTATAACATTTCTACCCACTTTGTAGTTTGTTAGTTTAGCTTTAATGGCGGATCCGGGTTATAGTACGCGATAGCGCCAGTTGTAAAAAATTTTTGTTCCGCATTTGGCGTCTGTTAGACGGCCGGGGCGCTACCGTGGACTTATAGTGGTATCAGAGCCTCACCATTAAGCTTTACTAACTTGAGCTAACGCGTTTAAAACATCGATCGAACGGATTTTCGAAAACTGTAAATTCCAGGGTTAAAGTTTCTATTGATTTTAAACAGTGTCTAGAAATTATTTTGACCATCACAGAAAAGCGTGCAGGGTTTTCTAAGCAAACTGCAAAAAGTTGGTCACGTGATCCTACAGTACCACCGCGGATCCGCGGTGAAACCTAGGGTTTGACCGCTCATCCGTGGCAAGATTGTAGGAACAGTGATCCAAATGTTTGCAGTAGCTTATTCACTGGAAATTGTGGTTTTTGGTAATATTTGTTTAGGCCCAGATTTTGTTACTGTACAGCAGATGTACGTGGGGCCCACTTCGTGAAATTTAGTCGATCGAAATTTTTAATTTGTTATTATGCAGTATTTACATTATATCTCCGACCGGGAATGTCATTTGATCGGTAAACCGCGTCTGATTGCTATAGTTCTTTTAGACGGGTTTGTGAATGTGACATTCGCGTTGATGTTCTGTGTTTTGCTGTGATGTTGCGGATATGTCATGATGGATAGCAGGGTGCAATGATAGTGTTGTTTGGATTTATTTGTACATTTGATATTGCGGGGAGAGCGTCCAACATGTGGACTGCCGTTAATGCCTGTTTGTATAATATTCTTTTGGGGCACGACCGGGTTGAGGTCGATGGACCTGTTGTACATATTTTTATTTATGTACTAGGTTTATCCCGCGACGGAGTGCACGGATAGCCGGGTTCTGGAGGGCAACGGGTCCGTATCTCATGGCTTTGAGAGGCAAAGGGACCTCACTCTAGAATTGGTAGACTATTCGCCGCACTCGTAGGGGGTAAAGGTTGACCCAAGGAGGGGTGCTCAAGTTACCGGATTCCGTGAAGTGACGGGTGTTCCATTCACTATGATGTGGGGGATTACCTCGCTTCAGGTTTTGGCGGGTAACTTGCCGCACCCGTAGGGGACTAGGTTTCATTGCACAGGTTATCCACACGACCAGGGGAACGTCAGGTTTCAGCAGCGGCTCTGTGAAACCCGGGGATCCCAGATTATCTGTATTGTTCTGTGATGCTTATTACTTTTCTGTAATGTTGCATATTATCACGCCTGGAGCGATTATTGTATATTGGTATATATACTATTAGATATTGTATATGTTTTACACCCGCGCTAGTCCAGCCCCTGCTCTGTCATTAGTTAAGTAACCGAACGGGTGATGACGGGACCCAGTGACGAATGCGGATGGCATATACGTACATTTTATTTTTCGTTCTTTTCTGGTGTCATTGATTGATGGGACTGCATTGATTCTTTTCAATGCAAGGATAAAACAAACCTATATTTGATGTTGTTGGAACAAATTTTAAAAAGAGTTATTACAAAGACATTTCCTTTTGTTTTGCATAGTGATATTCAGTTGGAATATCCTGCACCTCATTTGACGAGGCAAGGGCTGATATCCCTTCATCGGGAAAGACCCCTTGGGCAGAAGTTTGCGTCAGGGTAATAACTTCAATATAGTCGATTACAAGTTGCTTTACATAGTGATATTCAGTTGGAATATCCTGCACCTCATTCGACGAGGCAAGGGCTGATATCCCTTCACTGGGAAAGACCCCTTGGGCAGAAGTTTGCGTCAGGGTAATAACTTCAATATAGTCGATTACAAGTTGCTTTGCATCATGGTATTCAGTTGGAATATCCTGCACCTCATTGCATGAGGAAAGAGCCGAGATCCCTTCACCGGGAGTGGCCTCTTTAGCAAAACGTTTTCGGCACTATATTTTATAAAAAGCTATCCGGTTCCTTCAACGAGATCAAGTTCATTACGTTAAAGGTTTTTTCGCCAAAACCAGCCGTAGCCCTCCGTCATTTCTTATGGATATTCAGTAGTATTCAAGATATGCATTTGACCAAAGCCAGGGCATAGTGTTTGGTAGCTGCTAGGGTATTCATCTGTTGCATAGATTGATGAGTTGGTTTGGGACAGTCGTTCTGCCATTTGGCCAACGTCAGGGGCATGTGCGGGTGGGTTCAAATTGACCTGGATAATGACGGGCAGAACTTGACATTTGACTTATGATGTTTTGACCAACACCATGGTCATAAGAGCATAGGGCAAAAATCACATCGGGAGTTTCAAACATACAGCAAACTTGACAGATATGCGCAAACCTTCTGGAGTGTGATAACTTGAGTGGCTTCCATCAAGTTATCATGCGATGATAGTTGGATCCCGATCCTCACTGATGAGTTGGTTTACTCTTCGGGTGATCCCGACTAATTCTTCTTTCAGGTTTGGAGGAGAATTTGAGATTACAGTGCGAGGTTTCCTGATTAGATAAATTGATAACCATTCTGATCTAGATTATAGTGCACGCAGAGTGTTTCTTTTCTCTCTCTCTTTTTGGCAGCAACCTTTAACCGACCCTAGACTATGACTCAGTGACCAAGTTGACCGAACCTTCTTAAAATACTGGCTTTTGGATTGTCTGAGTAGCATAAGTCATTGCCGCTCCTTCTTTTACCCTTTGCATTTCTCAGAACACCCTGTATTACTACGGACATCCACTTCCATTGGATAGATCCATCGTATGGTTATATACGAACTCGGAGGGACTTCTTCGAGGATGGATCCAGGTTCAGGAGAAATAGAATTGGTTTATTCAGTTGTCTTTTATTATCACCTTCTCTCAGGTTGCGAGGGCTCCTTAGTTTAGGAGAGTACTCCTATTACGCTTATTGGATAGTCTTATTCCAAACCATAGTCAGGTGCCGAAAGGCAGGGAATGAAGAAAACTAATTAGCCTAAGTAGGGTGTGCAGAAGGTAATAACTAAAGACAAAATAAAGGGATTAGAAAGAGGGCAAAGTAAATTACGACTGTTATCATTCACGACCAAACCGCGTACTTCATCGCTACTCCTATTTCATGTTTAATAGAATAAGGTATTATTCAGTTGTCGTTTATCATCACCTTCTCTCAAGTTGCGAGTACTCCTAGGTTTAGGAGAGTGCACCTATTATGCTTACTGGATAGTCTTCTTCCAAACCATAGGCTGGTGCCGAACGGTAGGGAAGGAAGAAAACCATTTAGCCTAACGATGGTGTACAGAAGGCAACGACTAAAGACAAATAAAAGGATTTGGAGAGATGGCAATGAAATATACGGTTAAAGTCATGAATTGGATTATGGAAGAGGCATTACTAGGAATACCAGGATAACCCTACAAAACATTTTCATGTTTCAGTGCATTGTTAAAGGAAAAACTGTTTTCCCAATTAGACACTTACTCCAGGGTATGTATTTACCAGGTTTTATTCTCATATCTGTATGGTTTTACAGATGATGAGTGGGAGTAAGTTATTGGAAATTAGGTGATCATCCTCACTATATCGGAATTCGTTGTAATTGGTGATATTTGAGGAAATCGCCTGGGTACAGTTTTTAACCTACGATGCACAGGTTATGAGTTATTCAACTCAGTGGACTTATACAGAGTAGTATTGTATATTGTCCAGTGTCCGTCAGGACAAAGGGGTAGGTCTTCGTACTATGTTTTGTTTACTTATGACTTCTCTAGTTTTTAGACAAGTGTTTCGTAGAAATACAATGTCTATGTTTTGAGAAGTTATGGGTATAATAATAAAGTAGAGAACCAGGTATCGCAAGTATCGGGATTCTTCAAAGAGATCGAAGATATAGATTCTTGTGATATGGTATTCAGATGATAGTAATGGTTTTGAGAAACTTGTTTCTCTTTCGGGTTACTCCTAATTGGATGGATTCCTAAGTTGAGTAATGCTGATTAAACTCTCTCCATTAAGTAGATATGCACTGGAGACAGCTGCATGTTTTGAATCTGGTTCCAATTAAATTAGTGCCTTTGTTTCTATATTGGATATAGAATGGTTCATATCTTAACGATGTTAAGGTAAGGGGAGTTGTCCAGCTTATGCTTAAAACCAGACACTGGATAACTGAAGGCATGTTTCGGTAATGGCAGTTTGTGGGTTGACCCGGGCTATGTCGAGGGTTGATTTTTCTACCATTTGGAAGATCAATAGTGATATTGTTCTTGACTCGCCACAGTTTTAGTAAAATGGATTTTTTCAGAAAACAATTGTGGGAGTATGGTAGAACTGGAAGAGATTCCAGAACCGCAAACGATTACAGAAAATTTAATAGGATCTATATATTCAATCAGGTTTGACATTCCAATAGCCACACCGCAGATATGGTGGGTAATCTCAGACACCCGAGAGGTACTAAGGTAGCCTCAAGGACGGTGACAGGGAGGTTCTTGTTTACCCAGACTTGACACTACGGCTGTTCCAGGCTATGAGACCCGGCAGGAGAATAAGTATAGCGCCATTCTAAACTAGCTTGAGAAGTGTACATATATATTATTCTGCCAGAGGGTTAACGTAGTCAGTGGGAGCAGCGGAAGCATAATGGGCAAGCAGCTTATTTCTATTTATATACTTCAGCAGTTATAGCGGAGATAGATCATCTAATTTTGATGAGGCAGTCATGGCTTTGACTTCATTAGAATAAGGGATGGATCTGTTAAGAAGGTAGTAAGGTGTGATGTCCTGGTATTTAGATGACGTACACAAAGTAGGAAGTAAAATTCCTGTACTACAATCGGTTGTACTTTGGTCGTCACACAGTTGTTTCTCCACAAAGGACATGGATAAAATATCAGACATTCCGGTTACTAGATCTATGGTTTCAGATCTAGATTTAGGTAGTTTCCCAATATGGGTACTTTAACAATATTCTAATAGTATTTTAGAATAGATGACTCCTGGCTTGGTTGTGTACCTGCAGGTGATGGAGTCACCCTCTCTAAAAGTGTCTTAGAGACTAAAGGAGAGAGGGAAGTGCATGATTGGCAGATCACTTTGCTTAGGCAATTGAGTCGGTCATGAGATGTCAAGTACCACACCAGATGTTGTTTTTGCACTAGATGCGATAAGTTTATATTAATCCAATCCTGGAGAAACATTAGGAAGCAGTTTTAGAACATGAGTGAATGTTCTACGGATTTGATGACAGCAACCTCCTTCGGGAAACGGTTATCATTCCAGGCTTTAAAAGGTGACATGGATGACAGAGCGATTGTCAGAGTTATAGTTTTCCCTATGATGAGGAACGGTATTATGGACAGGTGGTCCAAGAGGATACTGTGGGAGGCATGGTGCTGGATACTGATTAGGTTCAGTGATCGATAAAGTCTAAGAAGTTTGGATTAGAGTTCATTATGAACTAGGTCCCATCAGATATCCAGACATATTCTAAGACAGGTATTACTCGATTCGGGAGATGGTTTTCACCGTGAACTTGAGATTTAGAGAGATATAGAAAGAAACATCAGGGCGGATCCACTCACTAAGACTATTTCTCGAACACAAGAGTTTTACAAACTAGCTTTGTGAAACTGATTAGTAGAGGAGTTGGATGTTCGGTATCACACAGGCTGTGAGTATGCGACATCGCAATAATTAGCCTTAAGTGCATGTGGAGATTGTTAGAGATAGTGCCCTCAAAGTCAATTATTGGATCGCAGGTACGTGATTGCAATGATTGAGGCAGGACATACACCGATATGACAGTCTTGCACGAAATGATAGTTTGCTATCTGGTTTGTCTTTATCATCGGATATATGCATTAGTTCACTATTGCATTATGATAGAGCCCATAGGATTCTTGCTTGACTACCAGCAGTATGATGGTGATCATATACGTGGGAGGTGGGGTCTGTAAGCACATCCTTAAAATGTCCCTAGTCGTGGGAGTTTCGAGACAGGGCATCGATACACCAGAGTAGACTAGTGTATACAGTCGAGACCCCGACGATGGGCGATGCCGGTCTCACAAGCCTTGGTGTCAGTAAGATCACTTAAGATGTATACATGTGCTCATTAGGTTATGAGTACATCGGACAGGACTCGCCGGGAACCTGCTAGTTGGTATTATACATATCGTCAGATAGCAGTTCCCTGGTGACATGTGTACAGGTTAGTTCATCGACCTGAGATCGTCATTTGTCTCGTGTGAGTTCCCACTGTGCTTAGATAACTACCCTACCACACTCAAAGGATTTGTGCAAACAGGTTTTAGTTGGGTACAGTCCCGAGCCACATGGAGGCAAGTCAGCGGATCGGCAGGGGATTCGTCTCTCCTATTATTGGTGGTGAGATCGCGCTATGTCCGGAGAGCCATTACACAAAGCCCTCGGTCCGAGACAGGAGATTTACTAGTAGGTACTCCAGTAGTATCTCAGGGTGTTCTGGGCCACCTCTGACACGAACTTATACTGCTATTGGGGGTCTGACGTTACCAGCCCCTAGGCCGATATGCGATACTCATAGACGAACGGACCGGACTGTATGTATATTGTCACTGTTAGGCTCAGTAGGGTTTATGGATGAGTTCGCTCGTCAGCTTCCCTTCCAATCAATACATAGGCAAACCGTTACGTACAGCTTGGTACCTCTGACGTGCTAGTGGTTATACCTAATGCCAGTCTGTTGGTGAGTCATTAGAGTCCCCCACAGACACTTTCCCAAGTTCGGGCGAAACGTTGTAGAGGCCGTATGGTAATATGGCAGGGTTCGGAAAATGCATGTGCGTTTTCGCACGTGTCATTTTTCTGGCAGATAATACCGGTCGACTTTGGTTTAAGCCGGATCCGAGTATTATGTTGTGTAGATATAATACCTTTGTCTCAGTTGCATTTGTATTCGGTCGTAATACAAATGCGGGTATGTTTATACTGATACGGGGTTATCCTGAAATTCGTTTCAGGATCACTTTTGGAAGTTACCAGTTTCCAGTTTTCTATCTGCCGCATTTAACATTCGGTTAAATGCGGATTTATCTTCTCTTGAGATGAGTGTAGAAGGTTTCTAGAAGGTGACTAGGATGGTGACTAGGATGGTGAGTCATTAGTGCATTGATTATTGCATTAAATGATTTGGTGACTAGTTAGGTGATTCATTGTTTTCATTCATTGTGTTCATACTAGGTGTTTTGTGACTCATCCTCTTCATTGATCTTGTGATCACCTCCCCTCTCCTACACTCACCTCCCTTCCCTCTATAAAGTGGACAGCCTCCCCTTTGTGGGATAATGTTGCTGAGAGAAAAGGATGAGAGTTTAAGTGTATGGAAATTTGATAGATACTCAATTCACATTTCCACCCGATCCAAAAGGCAACTTCATTAACCGTTCGTCCATAGCTTTGGACGTAACGAGATAAATTATTCTACTCATTCTCTACAACATCTTGGTCGTCTCTTTTAGCAACTTGATGACCGAGTTGCCTCGGTTCGGAGGCGGGAGCCCGTTTAAAGATCCGCCGACGTGGTGCCACCTGGACGAGAAGACCGGAGATTCAGGAGATCGGAGCAGCCGCAACAAACCGTGGGATGATGGTTGAAGACCGAAGGACTCGGATCATTCGGTATAACATTTCTACCCACTTTATAGTTTGTTAGTTTAGCTTAATGGCGGATCCCAGTTATAGTACGCGATAGCGCCAGTTGTAAAAAGTTTTTGTTCCGTGTTTGGCATCTGTTAGACGGCTTGGGCGCTACCGTGGACTTACAATTTCGCCCGCCCGCACTCGTGGGGTGTTGTGCATCGACTTACAGTGGTATCAGAGCCTCACTAAATAATAATTAACTCATTTGCAATGTCGTATGAATTTCGAACGCAAAACGAACTAGAAAATACATGGATATCACTAAGTTTCTGTCGTTTTTAAAATGAGGCCAAAATTTTTTTCAGGGACCTCCAGAATAACGTACTGTAAGTCCATGCTACCTCTCCCGGTACTTTTGGGCATGCGGAATATGGTGAAAAACAATTTTCTAGAGGCGGTAACATGGACTCAAAACCGGATCTTGGTTAAACATCTAACTAACAACCTAACTAGGTGTTGTTAACTACTCGGTTAGGGGGTGATACCTTTCTTTCTTGAACTCCTTCGTCTTCAAGCCTCGATGGTTGTCCGGATCGGCTTCACCCCGTCGTCTCCTTGCGCCGAAGATCGATCCACCTGAAAGCTCTACCTTTGGCTTCTTCTTCGGTCTTTGAAGAAACTAGTTCACTTGGTTTGCTAAACCTTATGAACTAGAGTGAGTAGAGAAGAGTGTGTTGGGATTTTCTCTATGGTTTTTGGTTCTCAACACATGAGACAAGTGAACCATAGACTAAAGAGAGGAGAGCAAGAGGAAGAAGATGAGAGCTCAAGAACACAAGAGAGAGAATGAAAATGATAGAATGAGCAAGACTTTTCTCACTTGGCTCTCATAATCCAAAACCATCATCACAAAAATAGTAATCAAGTATTGTGTAAATGGTTTAAGTCAAACTGGTTATATCATTTCATGCACTCAATATTGCACAAGAGAACAAGCAAGTAAAAAAGTCTTTGCCATGAAATGATAGCCATTGTCATCATGATGGTCAACTAGTCCAACCTAGTCAACAAGTCAACAAAGTCAACCCCTCAACAACCATGTCACCACAATACTTAATTAATATTATTGTTAATTACATATCATATTCTCATTAGGGTTAAGCAAAAAGTCAATAGTCAACAGTCAACGTCACAACCCTAATGAGAATCCTCTGCCTCTGTCTCTCCGTCAACTGTGCATACACACTCGCATTCGCGTTCCGAGGAACACGAATTACATACTGGGTAAAACCAATCCCAAAACGTACACTAGGATCTGGCTTAAACCAAAGCCCGCTAGTGTTAACTGTCCGGACACTGTACGTGCACAAGTGCACGGATGTGACCAGACCCTGTCGCAAAACATGCGACCTGTCGCAAAACCATGCGACCCTCTACTCTTTTTCCTAAAGGAGAATAGCTTTCTGTGTGGGACTCTAAAGACTCGACACTACGCTGGCAGTGGTTTAACCACAGACCGCAAGCGGCACTAGCTGTGCGTAACGGTCCCCAGGTAGATCCGACAAGAAGACTGACGAGGTGAAACCCATCTGAACTCCTACTGAGCCTGAATGTGACAATCTCCGTACAGTCCGGTCTGTTCGTCTGATACATCGCATGGCGGGCCTAGGGGGCGGGTAAACGTCAGTCCCCTAATAGCGGTACAAGTCGTGTCGGAGTGAAGCCCAAAACACCCTGAGATAACACTGGAAGCCTACCATTATATCTCGCTTGCCCTGGCCAGGGACTACTCGTGTAATGGCTCTCCTAGACCACAGCGCGATGTCAACCCCCAATACCGGGAGAGACGAATCCTGTCTAACCGTCACTGCCTCCAAGTGCTTCGGGACTGCACCAACTACTACCTGTTTGCATGACTCCTTTGAGCCGTGGTAGGGTAGTAATCAAAGTACAGTGGGAACACACTCGAGGAGAAGTGATAGTGTCAAGTCAGCGAACTAAGCTGTACTCATGTCACCTGGGAACTGATAACTGACGATAGGTATAATACCAACCGGTCAGTTCCCGACGAGTCCTGTTCAGTGTACTCGTAACCTAACGAGCACCCGCATACTATCTCCAGTACGACGTACTAACGGCTGTGGGACAGACCGTCTCCCACACTGGGATGAGAAGCGCATGCACTAGTCTACTCCAGAGTATCGATGCCCTGTCTCGATAGTCCTGCGACTAGGGACCTGCATAAGGATGTGCTTATAGATTACCCAGCCCCCACTAGTGTGACTGCCATGCACAACGCTGGTAATCAAGCAAAGATCCTAAGGGCTCCACTAATGTGTATAGGTGATATACTAAAATAAACACAAGTACACATTGAAGTAGAAACAAACCAAGTAGCATACTACTATTTTGAGCAAGATTGTATATACAAGGTGAATATCCCAAGCTTCCATTAAGTAATATACAAACTAGTATGATACAGTAATGGCCTCTAGGGCATATATACTAACAATCTCCACTTGCACTAAGGCCATGTACTGGCGTATCGAAGACCTATCATCTCGATCAGCCGCTCGAACTGAGTCTTGGGGCAAGGCCTTGGTGAATGGATCTGCAGTGTTGTCTTCTGAAGCAACCCTCCGAACCTCGATCTCCTGGCGATCCACGATCTCCCTGATCAGGTGATACCGCCTCAAGATGTGTCTGGATCTCTGAGGGGACCTGAGTTCCTTCGCTAAAGCTATAGCCCCGTTGTTGTCGCAATACAGAGGTATTGGATCAACAATGGACGGAACCACCTGAAGTCTTTCAAGAACTTCCTCATCCAGACAGCTTCTTTTGCGGCATCAGATGCAGCGATGTATTCCGCTTCCATCGTCGAGTCTGCAACGGTTTCCTGTTTGGAACTCTTCCAACACACCGCCCCTCCATAGAGGGTAAAGACAAAACCCGACATGGACTTGGAATCATCCTTGTTACTCTAGAAGCTGGAGTCAGCAAAGGCCTCGATCTGGAGGTCTTTTCCGCCATACACCAGGAACATCTCCTTAGTCCTTCTCAGGTACTTGAGAATGTTCTTTCCCGCTATCCCGTGTTTCTCCCCAGGGTTTGACTGATACCGGCTTACCACACTCAGTGCATAAGCTACATCCGGTCTGGTACACAACATCGCATACATTATAGAGCCTACCGTAGAAGCGTAGGGTATAATAGACATGCAATCCCTCTCCAAATCAGTCTTGGGAGACATCTCTTTAGAGAGGGTGATCCCGGGACAAGCTGGTAGGTTACCGCGCTTGGAATCTTCCATACTGAATCTCTTCAGTATGGTGTCGATGTACCTGAACTGTGAAAGTCCTAATATCCTCTTGGATCTATCACGATGGATCCGGATCCCCAGGATGTATGAGGCATCACCCAGGTCTTTCATGGAGAACCTGTGTGACAAGAACCCCTTGACAGATTGTAGCATAGGAATGTCATTTCCTATTAAGAGAATGTCATCCACGTATAAAACGAGGAATACTACATTTCTCGCTACAAATCTACTATAGATGCATGGTTCATCTGGATTTTTGATAAAGCCAAATTCCTTGACCGTCTTGTCAAAACAGATGTTCCAACTCTGCGATGCCTGCTTTAGTCCATAGATGGACTTAAGCAACTTGCACACCTTTCCGCTGCTCCCACTCTGAATGAAACCCTCTGGTTGGTCCATATAGACACACTCCTCTATATTTACATTTAGAAAAGCGGTCTTTACGTCCATCTGCCAGATCTCATAATCGTGGAAGGCAGCAATGGCAAGAAGGATCCGAATGGATTTCAGCATAGCTACTGGAGAAAAGGTTTCGTTATTGTCCAAACCAGGTCTTTGACGAAAACCCTTTGCAACAAGTCTAGCTTTATAGGTCTTAACCTGTCTATCTACACCAATCTTCCTTTTGAAGATCCACTTGCATCCTACGGGTTTTACCCCGTCTGGAGCAATGTCCAACGTCCATACCTTGTTGGTGTACATGGACTACATTTCGGTCCGCATTGCATCCAGCCAATTTACCGAGTCAACGCTCTGAACGGCCTGCTGGAAGCTAGTAGGTGTAGGGTTCCTAAGCACTCTCAAGAAGTCTCACAAGGAATCAACCATGCCAATTTCAAAAATTACGGTGCCGAGAAACCCTAATACGGATCGTTGGCTAGAAGTTTAGGCGAAAAAGAAACTAGTTAACAAATTAACTAAGTGAACGGAAATACAACCTTTGTAGATCCGGTCCTCCACCTCCATAGCTCCGCAATGAAGTCCTCTCCGCTGTACAAATCGGATCTTGGACTCTAGTGTAGGCTTCATCGGAGAAATGGACGGGCTAGGTCGTCGACTACGATGCCGAAGATGATCTATGTCGAGGCATCACTAGATCAAGCTCCAACTTCACCAAGTCATGAAACTTGTGAAGAAAACACACTCTACTGCTTGGCAAGAGGTAGAGGATGAAGAAATAGGAAGTGGGTAGACTTTAGAATTGGATTTCTCACTCTTTTTCATCAATCACCATTGATGGTCCAAGGTTTCTTCATGTTGAAGATGAAGAAGAAGAAGATAATATTATGATAAGTATTAAGTAAAATGAAAATAATAATAATACTTATCATCTACCAACCATGGTCAAGTGTAGAGACAAAACTAGGGTTAGTGGGAATGGTTAGGGTTAAGCATGAGACAAAAAATGGTTACTTAGGTCAAAGCTTCATGAAGCTTTGACTAGAATACAAATCAAGCCACCATTTTCTTTTCATGCCATTTATTTTCCAAAAAGAATAAACAAATGAATAAATCAAAACCCTAACCATTAACATGTAACCATGGTTTGATCTTTACACAAAAACCCTAGCAAACATGTATCATCAAACATGATACAATCATTTGCACAAAAGTATATCACATATACAACTTGTGAACTTCAAGTGAGAAAATCCATTTAAAGTGAACCAATACTAGTTGATGCAAAGTAATATATCAAATATATAATTATACATTAAATCATTAAATCAACACTTGATTTAACGATCCGGTCATATCGCATATAACCGACTAGTATCCTTTGTATCGGTTTATCGAATCAATGCTTGAATCGATAACTAGGTTATATCGCATACAACCAATCGATACATTTATCGCGAGAATGGAATACGGTATCACATACACGCATTATTCTCGGTCCCGCACATATCTCATATGCGTTCCTATTTCGTTTCGCTTGAGCCAGGAAACCTCTGTGTAGGACTCTAAAGACTCATCAATACGCCGGCAGCAGGTGATGATCATATCAATCACCCATAAGCCGCAAGCGGTCTGCTAAACGTAACGGCCACCCGGGTATTGAGCGATCAGAAGATCGACGAGCAAGCCCGCTCATACTCCTGTGAATCAACCAGTAACACTTACCGTACAGTTCGGTCTGTTCGTCTGATATGTCGCATATCTTGCCTAGGGGTGGTAAACGTCAGACCCCAATAGCTCGATAAGTCGTGTCGATATGAGGTCTATAACAACTCGAGAAACTACTGGTAACACTTACCAGTAAATCTCAGCAACCCTGGCCAGGGATTTCCTGTTATATCCAATCGAACACAGCACAACATCTACTCCCTATACCGGGAGATACGAATCCCCTCCTATCGCTCATTGCCTTCTTGTGACTCGGGACTGTACCCAAAAACCACCGTTTTGCACGCCCTCTTTGACGTGGTAAGATGGAAATCAAAGCACAGTGGGAACCACACAAGACTCTATGACGATCTCGGGTCAACAGACTACTCTGTACCAGTGTCACCAGAGAACTGCCATCTGACGTAATGTATAATACCATCTGGGAGTTCTCGGCGAGTCCGTCCAGTGTACCCAGTCTCTACTGAGCACCCGTATATCATCTCTGATGTCAAACACCAATGGATATGGGATCATCCATCGCCCATCTGTATGGGTCGAGAAGGTATACGCTAGTCTACTCTGGTATATCGATGCCCCGTCTCGATATACCCACGACTAGGGAATTTGAATGATGTACTTATGGACTACCATGTCCCCACTAGTATGATCCGCATCATAGTCCAGGAAGTCAAGTACATATCCTAAGGGCTTTACCAACATGTAATAGAGAGACAATCTGTGTACACGTTAAGGTAAAGAGCAACCAGATAGCATACTATCATGTCGAGCAAGAAAGTCCTCCCTATGTATGTCCCAGCATCCACTACTATATACATCGTATGTACAGTAATGGCCTCTAGGGCATACATATAACTAACAATCTCCCACTTGCACTAGGGCCATCTGATAGCAGTGGTTGTAGTATCTCATACTCAACCATCCCATAAAAGTCTCTCTCTGGGATTAGGCCTTCGTAAGTGGATCCGCCGTGTTGTCCTCTGAGTCTACTCTCCTAACCTCGATCTCCTTGGAGATCAACCATCTCCTTGATCAGGTGATACTGCCTTAGAATATGTCTGGATCACTGATGGGACCAGCGTTCCTTGGCATAAGCCACAACTCCATTGTCTCACAATGGTAGGAACGTAGTTCATCTCATGAACCAATATACATCCAAACAGCCTCTTTGGTAGCATCTTAAGTAGCGATGTATCCTGCCTTGATCGTCTAGTATGTCACGGTATCTAGCTTGGAACTCTTCCAACATACCGTCCCTTTATCGAGGGTAAAGACAATCCCTGTGACTGACACTCAGTCGTCTTTATCACCCTGGAACCCTTCCAGTGATTCTTCCCAGGATCAACTGATACCATCTCACTATAATTAGTGAGTATGCTAACATCCAATTAGATCTATCTCATAGATCCAAATACCAGGATTTAGGAGGTATCACTTTGATCCTATATGGAGAATCTTTATGATATGCGGAGATTGATCGAGCGTAGCATAGGAAACTCCTTCCCTATCAAGAGTATGTCATCCACGTACTCTACGAGGATCGTCACCATACTCCCTACTACCTTTTTTGTTTATACAAGGTTCATCTACCATTTTGATGATGTCAAACTCTTTGACTACTTCATCAAAACAGATGTTCCAACTCCGCGATGCCTGCTTTATCCTATAAAGCATCTTGCACACGTTTCCGCTGCTCCCACTGTCTACGAGGCCCTCTGGCTGTGTACTTATAGACGTTCTCTTCTAAAATATCATTTAGAAAAGCAGTCATGGCACCCAACCGTCAGATATCGTAGTCATGGTATGTAGCCGTGGCAAGTAGGATCTGGATGGACCTAAGCATAGCTACTTAGAAAAGGTTTCATCATCATCCATACCTGGTCAATGATGTAGACCTTTAACAAGTCTAGCTTTGAAAGTCTCAACTCTTCCATGTACAACAAGTAATCTTCTCAAGATATACTTGCTCCTGATGGGGATTTAACCCTTCAGATATAGCAACCAAAGTCCATACTTTGTTGGTGTATATGGATTCCATCTCAGATCGCTAAGCATCCAGCCATTCTGACAGAGTCTTACTCCTGATGGCCAGTTCGAAACTAATTGGGTCATCATCTCATGATGCAATCCTCGCTCCCACTGTCATAGAGAAACCGAAGTATCTCTCAGGTGGGTGAGGAACCCTACTAGATCGGCGGAGAGGCTGAGGTTCGTTGGAATCTGCTGAATCCTTTGGTCTACCAAATCTTCTGCTGTTGTTTGTATAGCTGGAACCTTTCTAGTTGTACATAACAGACCATGCCTCGAGCTTGTCCGGATTATGCTTTTAGACATAGCCCGGACAACCCCAAATCTTAACCATCTCAAGATATGGGCTCTTCCCTTTCCATATCACATATGAAAAGGTAGGCAACAGATTTCATTTGAACCCTATTCAATAGGTATGCAGCTTCTCAAGTGCATAACTCCCAAAAAGGAAATAGGTAACTCAGTAGTACTCATCATAGAGCACACCTTATCATATAGGGTGTGATTGCTCCACCCCGATATACCATCGTGCTATGGTGTATACGGAGGAGTAATGCTGAGAGAGAATCTCATTCTCCTTTTAGAATAGTCCAGTATTTCCGTGCTCAAGTATTCTCCTCCTTGATCTCATCAAAGGACATAATACTTATTCCCGTGTTTTGGTTCTCTACTTCAAACTTATATTCCGTGAATATCTCAAAAGGTTCGGACTAGTGTTTCAACAGGAACATAGGTCTGAATCTCGAAAGATCATCAGAGAATGTAATGAAGTATAAAGAACCAGTCTTGGCATGTGTAGACAGGGGACCTTACATACATCATCATGTATCAGTCCCAAGAGTTTACTAACTCTTTCTCTGTTTTCAGTAAACGAGCTGTGGTCATCTTATCTTTGTGACATGACTGGCAAGTTTCACAAGATGTAAATTCAAACTGATTTAAATATGTATCTAAATGTAACTTCAGCTAGTCGGGTCGCATTTATATGACCTAGTCTACAATGCCTCAAGAAAGATCCGTTCATTTCTGAACTCTTCCTGTTTTGTGTGTTCAGTATACTAAAGAACTGTAGTTTGATTTAGAACATCAATGCTTTTAGATAACGTGCCTGAACCGATCAACTTTTGATATAGGAAATGTTCAAAACATTATCCAACAATACAAAATTTTATCATTTCTTTACTAATAAAGAGATAGATACGATTTTGTATATCAGATTCGGTATCTAATAACATTCGTTCAGAATCAATGTATTTATAATACAGGGTGACAGTGACCAACAGACTTGGCTGCAACACTTGCCCCGTTTTCTGCCTCATGAAACTTATCACCCGTTCTCAGTTTTCTACCTTTCTGTAGCCCTATGTAACAGATTACATATCTGGGATCCTGATCTGGTATCAGATACCCAGGACGCAGAGGATACTGAGAAACAATTCTGTATAACGAACACACCCGAAGGAGATGCATCATATGCACTTTCTTCGTTTGGGTGGCACGGGAAATCTGGTATTCCCCAATTTCCTGCTCTGTCTTTTAACAATTATAAGTTGGAGGTGGACCAACGTTCCCCAGCTCAGTATAACAAGCAGGTTCGGTCAATAATCAGTATTATTATCTTGATTAAGGCGTGATATGGTCGCTACCTGGAGAGAGAGAGAAGAAAACATTCAGCGTGCGCTCTTGCAAGAATAGATTGGTTATTATTTTATCTAATCAGGATGGCTCCCACTGCTTTTTATCAAATCTTCCTTCAAACCCTAAAAGGAAAGACTAGCCGGGATTAACTACACACTACAAGTTCGCCAATCTTTCAGCCAGGCCAGTGTCGGTACTTTGAGGGAGGTCCCCCGTGCTTTCGCACGAACCTAATTACAGTAAACCTCGTTTTCCCAGAGGCGTAATCCCGTTGACACCTTTCTAGACACCTACTTGATCGGCTAATTGTAATGTATAAAACTCTCCCAGGAGTAACAATTACTCGCAGCGGGTGTCGGGATCCAACTATCTCATAGAAGGTATGCAATCTCATTGCAAATTTCAACACTTGAAATTCCCGATAATATTTTGCCCCTAGCGTCCTATGACCTTGACGCAGGCCAACAAACCATAGTGCGCTAGTCAAGTTGAACCCGTCATTTCCTGATTGAATTAAACCCACCCGCACGACCCTTGACGCAGGCCAACAAAGTCGCACGACTACCCTAATCCAATCTACATCATATGCATAAGCAGATAAATACCAGTTAGCTACCTCACACTACGCCTTGACGCATGCCAACAAACGTAGCACGAATGCTAACTACTACTTATCTGAAATGACGGAGGGCTACGACAGGTTTTTCTGAAAACCTATTGCGTAATGAACTTGATATCGTTGTAGAATCAAATGATTTTAAAAATGGAGTGTTTTTGAGGCTTTTCTAGTTTTGCTAAAGGAGTCACTCCCGGTGAAGGGATCGTCGGTCCTTTCCTCGTCGAATGAGGTGCGGGATATATGATATATATCACTGTGCAAAGAAAAAACTCTTAAAAGCAATCAAAAGACAAACCGAGTGTGTAGCATCAGCCAGTTATTGCTAAAGGAGTCACTCCCGGTGAAGGGATCTCGGTCCTTTCCTCATCGAATAAGGTGCAGGATATATCATATATACCGCTGTGCAAAGCAAAAACTGTAGCTACCTGTTTTATTTTGAAATTCGATTCTACAACATCTTAGGTTTCTTTTACTTTCATTAATCACATTAATGAAGTCCCATCATTTATGTACCTAAACATCACAGATAAATACGACGTACACTTATGCCATCCGCATTCGCCTCGATGTCCCATCGTGTACCGTTAGGTTAGGTAACTAACGGCAGAGCGGGGCAGGGCTAGCACGGGTGTAAAACATAAGTAACGTCTATATAATATATCATATATACTATATACTGTATCCATCACAGAACATCACATGATCACATCACAGATATCGCAGCAGAAGAAACATATGAAATATTGGATATACTAGGACGTCCGTGTTTTCAATACGAGCCAGTATAAAACACGGATTCCACGGTCGTGATGAATAGCCAAACCCACACCCCTAGACCCCTACGAGAGCGGCAAGCAACCCTACCAATTCTAGAGTTAGGAGACCCGGACTCGACTCCTCGAGTTGGTCTCCCACTGGACTCCAGAACCCGGTTACTTGTGCTCCCCTACTTGGGTCTATCCTAGTGCGGAAAAGTAAATAATATACAAAAGGTGACATCTTCCGCAACCTGGAAGTGCCCCAATAAAAGAATATTACATACAAGTTTTTTACATGAATGAAAATGAAAAACACTCATCTCACATAAAAAAACCCGGCTATTCAAACACGAAAATCCAATATAACATATCGAGCAACACATAACATCACATGTCATCAACGTAAGTAAATATGCGCATCCCAATTGTCGTTGACATATAGCAACGAAACCGGCGATATCACATATTACACTTACGGTCACAGAAAAGAAAGTGTAAAACTACAACAGTTGGAATCCGCAACCTGCATAGACATCGCATGCCTAATCGAATGAATTCCTTAGACATCACATGCCTAACAATTATAAACCCCGCATTTTAGTCTCATTATCGAAAATACTTTTCAATATTAAGTCGGGTAATTCAACAGGATTCCCGACATCCTGATCGAATGCTCGTCGCAAACTTTAGTAGGCGGCCGCACCCCCGATACCGTCGACGAAGTGCACCAAGGCGAAACACCGCTACCGCGAGCACCCGAACGGATGCTTTCGGCGATGGGGTTCTCCTACAGTCACTTGGTCGGGGCTATGGGGTGAGGCTGTCTATTAAGTTTATCCGGCGAGTATCCGCGTATGCTACGTGATTGCGACGGACTTTTGATCACATCAAAATTCCGTGGCAACCGATCAAGTGAGACTAAAGTGCTATGTTTATAACATTCATTCAGTTATCTCATAACTGCTTGTGAATTCCAATTATTGTATCACATTCCGAATAAGATAGAAAATGTTAAACTTTCCGATCGAACAGTCGAACACCCAAGTTTTCCTAAAACAGATCAACACATGAAACAAGTCTAAAAACATTCAGTTCGTGCCTCAGTACCAACGGTCCAGCCGTAGAAGGGTCAAGCCAACGCCTCACATGTGGCACGCCGTACTGCCCCAAACCCGAATGTTCAAAGGGCAGTTCAAGACGGTCACATAATCGAGTTAAGGTTTGTTGTCTTCTAGAGGGACCATCGCGTTACTTGCACTACTTAGAACGTCCTTAAACCACAGAAAAATGCAACACTTGGAATTTTTCCGACAGGGGAAAGATTGGGTATTTATATCCGGTCGGACTTTTTAACATATTCAAAAATTATCCGGAAAGGTACACAGACAGAATTAGACAATCCGATCGATACACCGAGTCCCCAAAACTATCCAGAAAAAACAACTCTTGAATAAATATTAAAAATTCCCAGAAAATCCAGCATAATAAAATAGGAGTTACTGTGCAAACTGGGGATGATGATGTCATACTTTAGCCGCGGAACCGCCGCAGAAGGCATGCTTCTGCCGCGGTTCCGCCGCTCTTTGTACTGTTCATGAGTCAAATTTTGCACCGTAATTCTTATAATTCCCTGCTGAATTTTTTAAGCAATTTTAATGTGGAAAAATCCCAGATTTTAGAAAATGTCCAGAGAGCATGTTTCGGGTTAGGGTTTTGGTTCGATCGGACTTCAAACTCCGTCTACGCATCGCCTAAGGCTCTAGCTAGGCTCTGATACCACTGTAGGGTTCCTATTCACTCTCAAGAGGTCTCACAAGGCATCAACCATGCCAATTTCAAAAATTACGGTGCCGAGAAACCCTAATACGGATCGTTGGCTAGAAGTTTAGGTGAAAAAGAAACTAGTTAACAAATTAACTAAGTGAACGGAAATACAACCTTTGTAGATCCGGTCCTCCACCTCCATAGCTCCGCAATGAAGTCCTCTCCGCTGTACAAATCGGATCTTGGACTCTAGTGTCGGCTTCATCGGAGAAATGGACGGGCTAGGTTGTCGACTACGATGCCGAAGATGATCTACGTCGAGGCATCACTAGATCAAGCTCCAACTTCACCAAGTCATGAAACTTGTGAAGAAAACACACTCTACTACTTGGCAAGAGGTAGAGGATGAAGAAATAGGAAGTGGGTATACTTTAGAATTGGATTTCTCACTCTTTTTCATCAATCACCATTGATGATCCAAGGTTTCTTCATGTTGAAGATGAAGAAGAAGAAGAAGATAATATTATGATAAGTATTAAGTAAAATGAAAATAATAATAATACTTATCATCTACCAACCATGGTCAAGTGTAGAGACTAAACTAGGGTTAGTGGGAATGGTTAGGGTTAAGCATGAGACAAAAATGGTCACTTAGGTCAAAGCTTCATGAAGCTTCAACTAGAATACAAATCAAGTCACCATTTTCTTTTCATGCCATTTATTTTCCAAAAAGAATAAACAAATAAATAAATGAATAAATCAAAACCCTAACCATTAACATGTAACCATGGTTTGATCTTTACACAAAAACCCTAGCAAACATGTATCATCAAACATGATACAATCATTTGCACAAAAGTATATCACATATACAACTTGTGAACTTCAAGTAAGAAAATCCATTTAAAGTGAACCAATACTAGTTAATGCAAAGTAATATATCAAATATATAATTATACATTAAATTATTAAATCAACACTTGATTTAACAATCCGGTCATATCGCATATAACCGACTAGTATCCTTTGTATCGGTTTATCGAATCAATGCTTGAATCGATAACTAGGTTATATCGCATACAACCAATCGATACATTTATCGCGAGAATAGAATACGGTATCACATACACGCATTATTCTCGGTCCCGCACATATCTCATATGCGCTCCTATTTCGTTTCGCTTGAGCCAGGAAACCTCTGTGTAGGACTCTAAAGACTCGTCAATACGCCGGCAGCAGGTGATGATCATATCAATCACCCACAAGGCGCAAGCGGTCTGCTAAACGTAACGGCCACCCGGGTATTGAGCGATCAGAAGATCGACGAGCAAGCCCGCTCATACTCCTGTGAATCCAACCAGTAACACTTACCATAGAGTCCGGTCTGTTCGTCTGATATGTCGCATATCTTGCCTAGGGGTGGTAAACGTCAGACCCCAATAGCTCGATAAGTCGTGTCGATATGAGGTCTATAACAATTCGAGAAACTACTGGTAACACTTACCAGTAAATCTCAGCAACCCTGGCCAGGGATTTCCTGTTATATCCAATCGAACACAGCGCAACATCTACTCCCTATACCGGGAGAGACGAATCCCCTCCTATCGCTCATTGCCTCCATATGACTCGGGACTGTACCCAAAAACCACCGTTTTGCACGCCCTCTTGGACGTGGTAAGATGGAAATCAAAGCACAGTGGGAACCACACAAGACTCTATGACGATCTCGGGTCAACAGACTACTCTGTACCAGTGTCACCAGAGAACTGCCATCTGACGTAAGGTATAATACCATCTTGGAGTTCTCGGCGAGTCCGTCCAGTATACCCAGTCTCTACTGAGCACCTGTATATCATCTCTGATGTCAAACACCAATGGATATAGGATCATCCATCGCCCATCTGTATGGGTCGAGAAGGTATCCGCTAGTCTACTCTGGTATATCGATGCCCCGTCTCGATATACCCACGACTAGGGACTTTGAAGGATGTACTTATGGACTACCATGTCCCAACTAGTATGATCCGCATCATAGTCCAGGTAGTCAAGTACATATCCTAAGGGCTTTACCAACATGTATGAGAGAGACAATCTGTGTATACGTTAAGGTAAAGAGCAACCAGATAGCATACTATCATGTCGAGCAAGAAAGTCCTCCCTATATATGTCCCAGCATCCACTACTATATACATCGTATGTACAGTAATGGCCTCTAGGGCATACATATAACTAACAGTAGGCTCATCATAATCTATGATGCAATCCTCTCTATCCATGTCTATGAGAAAACCGCAGTATCTCTCGGGCGGATGAGACTGCCTACTACTCCTGCGGAGCGGCGTAGGAATGTCCTGTTCTTTTGAACCCTCTGGTTCCACTAAGCTTTCAGTAATAGTCTGTGGTTCTGGAATTTCTTCCAGTTCTACTGCGCTCCCACTAATTTCCTTTTCCAAGAACTGGTGTTCTAGAAAGTGGGCATTACGAGAAACAAGGACTTTTTGTTCCTCTGCGTGGTAGAAAAGATACCCCCTGGTGTTCTTTGGGTATCCCATAAACTTGCACAGTACCGAGCGTGCCTCGAGTTTGTCCGCATGCTGCTTTTTGACAAAAGCTGGACATCCCCGGATCTTCAGATATTGAAGATAAGGTTTCTTCCCACTCCATAACTCATATGGTGTGGTAGGCACAGTCTTAGTGGGAACTCGGTTCAAAAGGTATGCGGCTGATTCTAGCGCATATCCCCAGAATGATCGCGGTAACTCAGTGTTACTCATCATGGACCGTACCATATCCAATAGGGTTCGGTTCCGTCTCTCCGATACACCGTTATGTTGCGGAGTGTATGGAGGAGTAAGCTGAGAGAGAATTCCATTCTCTTTTAAATAGTCCAGGAACTCGGCACTCAAGTATTCACCACCTCGATCCGATCTTAGAATCTTGATACTTTTGCCGGTTTGTTTTTCTAGCTCATTCTTATATTCCTGGAATTTTCCAAAGGCCTCGGACTTATGTTTCATTAAAAAGACATGTCCGAATCTTGAAAAACCATCCGTAAAAGTAATGAAGTAAGAAAAACCGCTTCGCGCATGTGTAGACATTGGACCGCACACGTCGCTGTGTACGAGTCCCAAGAGCTCGCTCGCTCTTACTCCGTGTCCAGTGAACGGAGTCTTTGTCATCTTTCCTTTGAGACAAGATTGACAAGTGGCATACGATTGATATTCGAACGCATTCAAATATTCTTCTGTATGTAACTTCGTCAACCTTCTCTCATTGATGTGACCCAGTCTACAATGCCACAAGAAAGTCTGATTTATTTCCGGAGAATTTCTTTTGTGTGTATTCTGGACATTGAAAATCTGCGGTTGGTTTAATACGTATATACCTGACCCAATCAGAACTTGATTAAGATGAATGTTTACAACATTGCTTACAAACGCAAATTCATAACCTTCTTTAGAAACCAAAGATACAGAAATGATATTACAAGTTGCGTTGGGTACAAAAAAGCAATTACGCAAAACCAAAACATGTCCATCTGACATTCTCAGGTGATAGTCCCCCACGGCCTTAGCATCCATGCTAGCTCCGTTTGCAACTTTGAGGGTCATGTGACCTGCATTCAAAACCCTACGGCTTCTCAACGCCTGCAAAGAGTTACAGATATGAGATCCTGATCCGGTATCCAATACCCAGGAAGTAGAGTTTATTGAAAGACAGTTTTCAATAACATACACACCTGAAGCTGAAGCCGCAACCTGCTTCAGCTCCTTTGTTCTGGCTTTCCAAGCCCTGCAATCATTCTTCCAGTGTCCCTTCTTATGACAATAGAAGCATTCTTCCTTATCCACAAGCTTTCCCACTTTCTTTGTTGCTTTTGCCTTTCCCTTCGTATCCACTTTACTAACACCGCCCCTTGGTTTGGCGGGGGCTTTCTTCTTCTTTCCCTTTGCTTTCGCCTTGGACCTAGAAGAGTAAGATCCTCTTACAAACAAAGTGGATGTTTCCCTACCTTTCTGTAGGGTGCCCTCTGCGCTCCTCAGCATGTTGAGGAGTTCTGAAAGTTCAACTTCCTTTTCTTGTAAGTTGAAGTTCAGGATAAACTGGGCGTAAGTGGAAGGAAGGGACTGGAGAATCAAGTCCGTATAGAGCTCATTCTCCAACGTGGTCCCAAGGTCCGTGAGCTCTTCTATGTAGCCAATCATCTTAAGCACGTATTCCGCTACCGATGATCCGACGGCCAACCTTTCCGAAAATAACTTCTTCGACACTTCGTATCTTGCGATACGAGACTGCTCTCCATACAGTTCTTTTGTATGGAGAAATATGGATTCGAGGTCCATATTCTCGTGCCTCCTCTGATGTTCGTTGTCCATAGAGGCAAGCACGAGGCACTTGGCCTTCACGCAATCTAGTTCCTAGGTCTTACGGATTTCCTTATCCGCGACGCTGGTTTTGGGACCTGGGACAGGGGGAGCTTTGGTGGTAAGAAGATACCCCAGCTTGTCGTAAGTGATTGCCATCTTGACATTCCTGAGCCAATCTTTATAGTTTGGCCCTGTCAGTATGTTTTTATCTAGGAGTAACTTAAGTCCAGTCATGTCGATTGGTCGCTTCAATTAGGAGAGAGAAGAAACACTCAGCATGATTCTCTTGCAAGTTTAGAATGGTTTTTAGTTTGTCTAAACAGGATGGCTCCCACTGTTTCTCGAATCCCTCCCCAAACCAAAAAGGAAGAATTAGTCAAGATCAATCTCACCGTACAATACTTGCTTAACCGTTCAGCCAGGCCAGTGTCGGTACTTCGAGGGAGGTTTTCCAACGCTTTCGCGAAGTTCCTTAATTAAATAATCTCTTTTCCCTGGGGGCGTAGCCCCGCTAACACCTTTCTAGACACCTACTTGGTTTATAGCATTGATCGTTAAGTGAGAAATTTCCCGAGGAGTAGCATATACTCACAGTAGGATCGGGATCCAAATATCATCGCGTGACGAAACTGAAGGAATCCTACCAGAATCATCACACTCCAAATGGTATGCAACACTAGCAAGTTTCAGTTCTTTTGAAACTCCCGATGTGGATTTTTGCCCCATGCTCTTATGACCTTGGCGTGAGGTCAAAATGTCATAAGTCATATGTCAAGTTCTTCCCATCATTATCCAGGTTAATTTGAACCCACCCGTACCTACCCTTGACGTAGGCCAAAATGGCAGTACGGCTGTCCCAAACCAACGCATTCTATCTATGCAACAGATAAATATCCGGCAGCTACCAATCACTATGCCTTGGCGTGAGGTCAAAATACATAGCTTGAATACTACCGAATATTTAATTGAAATGATGGAGGGCTACGGATGGTTTTGGCAAAACCGTGAACGTAGTGAACTTGATATAATCGATGGAACGAGATAGCTTTTAAAAGGAGTGGCTCAAGCTCCGCATTTAAAAGTTGGTTTTGAAAAGAACCGAGTGGTTTTTCGAAAGTGTTCCAACGACTATTACTTGGTTTATTTTCTTGCATTAGTTCTTTTAATGCGTGATATTCTTGCATTAGTTCTTTTAATGCGTCCCATCATTTAATCCTACCATTGCAGAAAACAACCAAAATATGACGTACGCTTATGCCATTCGCATTCGCCACGGGGCCCCGTCATTACCCGTTAGGTTACTTAACTAACGACAGAGCGGGGGCTGGGCTAGCGCGGCTGTAAAACATAAGCAACGCCTAAATAACATCATATATAGATATATTGCAATGATAGCCATTTCAGAACACAGATGAACACATTGGATATACTAGGAATCCGCAATTCGTACGAGCCTGTAACGAAAAGCAGATTACACGGTCGCGGTGAATAGCCAATACCCCACCCAAGACCCCTACGGGTGCGGCAAACTACCCGCCAAGTACCCGAAGCGAAGCAACCTCCCTCAACTCCATGAGTAAGCCACTCGGCACTTCGGCATACCCGGTAGTTTATGCACCCCCTCCATGGGTCTATCCTAGGAGCAAAAACAGTAAAAAGAAATTATACAATGACGGCTACAACCCCGACCCGGTTGTGCGGCCATACAAATAATAATTACATCAATTTACAAATTTACATGAATTGAAAGAAAAGAAAACTCTCGTCTCACAACCCCCGGCTATTCACTCGCGACAATCCAATGAATTTATATACACATTCCAATAACATTACAGATCACAGATTTGTATAACCCCCACTAATCGACATATAGCGATTAGCAGACGTTCAATACAAATATCACATCACAGAAAAACCCGTCAGCTTAAGTCTTTTAGAAGTTCGATCAAAAATACGGATTTTTAGGCCCCAAACACAAAATTTTCGTTCTGGAAAATCTGGGCAGAAAATACATATTCCAAAAATCCCAAAACAACCTCATAAAAACACTGCATAAAATTTGGACCTCGGCCGAGTCAACTCGGCCGCGGAACCTCGGCGGGAGCGTGCTCCCACCGCGTTTCCGCGGCGCTTTGACCGGTTCGTGGGACCAAATTTCGTGGGTGTTTAATAAAAACCCTGAGCCGATTTTTAAGATGAAATTTATCAATTTTACAGAACTTTAAAAATCGACAGCAACTTTGAATTTCGGGTTTATTTCGGGACTTTTTCTCCGATCGAATTTCTAGCTACTATGCTAACATGTTAGATAGAGTTTAACTAGGCTCTGATACCACTGTAAGTCCATGCTACCTCTCCCGGTACTTTCGGGCATGCGGAATTTGGTGAAAAACAATTTTCTAGAGGCGGTAACATGGACTCAAAACCGGATCTTGGTTAAACATCTAACTAACAACCTAACTAGGAGTTGTTAACTACTCGGTTAGGGGGTTATACCTTTCTTTCTTGAACTCCTTCGTCTTCAAGCCTCGATGGTTGTCCGGATCGGCTTCACCCCGTCGTCTCCTTGCGTCGAAGATCGATCCACCTGAAAGCTTCTACCTTTGGCTTCTTCTTCGGTCTTTGAAGAAACTAGTTCACTTGGTTTGCTAAACCTTATGAACTAGAGTGAGTAGAGAAGAGTGTGTTGGGATTTTCTCTATGGTTCTTAGTTCTCAACACATGAGACAAGTGAACCAGAGACTAAAGAGATGGAGAGCAAGAGGAAGAAGATGAGAGCTCAAGAACACAAGAGAGAAAATGAAAAAGATAGAATGAGCAAGACTTTTCTCACTTGGATCTCATAATCCAAAACCATCATCACAAAAATAGTAATCAAGTATTGTGTAAATGGTTCAAGTCAAAATGGTTATATCATTTCATGCATTCATATTGCACAAGAGAACAAGCAAGTAAAAAGTATTTGCCATGAAATGATAGCCATTGTCATCATGATGGTCAACTAGTCCAACCTAGTCAACCGGTCAACAAAGTCAACAAAGTCAACCCCTCAACAACCATGTCACCACAATACTTAATTAATATTATTGTTAATTACATTTCATATTCTCATTAGGGTTGAGCAAAAAGTCAATAGTCAACAGTCAACGGTCAACAACCCTAATGAGAATCCTCTGCCTCTGTCTCTCCGTCAACTGTGCATACACACCCGCATTCGCGTTCCGAGAAACATGAATACATACTGGATAAAACCAATCCCAAAACGTACACTAAGATCTGGCTTAAACCAAATCCCGCTAGTGTTAACTGTCTGGACACTGTACGTGCACAAGTGCACGGATGTGACCGGACCCTGTCGCAAAACCATGCGACCTGTCGCAAAACCATGCGACCTATACTCTTTTGCCTAAAGGCGAATAGCTTTCTGTGTGGGACTCTAAAGACTCGACACTACGCTGCCAGTGGGTTTAAGCACAGACCGCAAGCGGCACTAGCTGTGCGTAACGGTCCCCAGGTAGATGCCGATAAGAAGACTGACGAGGTGAAACCCATCTGAACTCCTACTGAGCCTGAATGTGACAATCTCCGTACAGTCCGGTCTGTTCTTCTGATACATCGCATGGCGGGCCTAGGGGGCGGTAAACGTCAGTCCCTTAATAGCGGTACAAGTCGTGTCGGAGTGAAGCCCAAAACACCCTGAGATAACACTGGAAGCCTACCAGTATATCTCGCTTGCCCTGGCCAGGGACTACTCGTGTAATGGCTCTCCTAGACACAGCGCGATGTCAACCCCCAATACCGGGAGAGACGAATCCTGTCTAACCGTCACTGCCTCCAAGTGCTTCGGGACTGCACCCAACTACTACCTGTTTGCACGACTCCTTTGAGCCGTGGTAGGGTAGTAATCAAAGTATAGTGGGAACACACTCGAGGCGAAGTGATAGTGTCAAGTCAGCGGACTAAGCTGTACTCATGTCACCTGGGAACTGATAACTGACGATAGGTATAATATCAACCGGTCAGTTCCCGACGAGTCCTGTCCAGTATACTCGTAACCTAACGAGCACCCGAATACTATCTCCAGTACGACGTACTAACGGCTGTGGGACAGACCGTCTCCCACACTGGGATGAGAAGAGCATGCGCTAGTCTACTCCGGAGTATCGATGCCCTGTCTCGATAGTCCTACGACTGGGGACCTGCATAAGGATGTGCTTATAGATTACCCAGCCACCACTAGTGTGACTGCCATCACAACGCTGGTAATCAAGCAAAGATCCTAAGGGCTCCACTAATTTGTATAGGTGATATACTAAAATAAACACAAGTACACATTGAAGTAGAAACAAACCAAGTAGCATACTACTACTTTGAGCAAGATTGTATATACAAGGTGAATATCCCAAGCTTCCATTAAGTAATATACAAACTAGTATGATACAGTAATGGCCTCTAGGGCATATACACTAACACGTACATGAAAGTATAAGAACACAGGAAAAAAATGGGCTCCTGAATCGGCCACTGAGCCGCAGAACCGCTGCCGATCCCACCGATCCGCCGCGGATCCACGGCTGAGTTGGAGCCGATTCAGCCCTGTTTTTCCCTGTGGATTTTCTGTGATGTTTTGTCTTTTCTGAAATGATTTATTTTCTGCTCAAGTTTCAGATTTACAGAGAAGTTTTGGAGTAGAATCTAATGTGTTCGATCGATCGAAATTATACGATATTTGTTTATTTGATTATATCTGTGAACTGTATTATGTGTTCGTAAACCTCCCCTAACTGCTAGTATGACGGTTGGTAGGGGGTTGCACATATCTGTGATGTTTTTAATTGTTTGTGATTATGAACTGTATTGGATTGTTGTGATAATTAGCCGGGGTTTTGTGATGGGTTATTGTATTAATTCATTCGATGTAATTGTAATAAGTTGTAATATTATTTTGCCGGGCACATCCAGGTTGCGGTTGTAGCCACCGTTGTATTATTTCTTTTTACTGTTTTTGCTCCTAGGATAGACCCAAGGTGGGGTGCACAAACTACCGGGTATTTCGAAGTGTTTAGTGGCCTACTCACGTTGTTGAGGGAGACCGCTTCACTTCGGGTACTTGGCGGGTAGTTTGCCGTACCCGTAGGGGTCTGGGGTAGGGTAATGGCTATTCATCACAACTGTGTAATCCATCTTTCGTTGCACGCTCAAAAGAAACGCGGATTTCTTGTATATCCAATAAAGTTCATCTGTGATCTGGAATGCCTATTATTGCGTCTGACGAATGTACAATATCTATATATGATAGATATTTAGACGTCACTTATGTTTTACACCCGCGCTAGCCCAGCCCCCGCTCTGCCGTTAGTTAAGTAACTTAACGGGTGATGACGGGATCCCGTGGCGAATGCGGATGGCATAAGAGGACGTTGTATTTTCGTTCTTATCTGTAATGATAGGTTAATGATGGGACGCATTATTATTAATGCAAAGAAAAATAAAACCTAAACTGAATCGTTGGAACAATTTCAAAACCATTCGGTTTTCTTCAAAAAGAAAATTTTAAATGCGGAGCTTAAACCACTCCTTTTAATAAAGACTATCTTGGTTCCTTCGATCATATCAAGTTCATTACGTTAACGGTTTTTTGCTAAGAACCAGCCGTAACCCTCCATCGTTTCAAATAGACAGCACATCGTATTCATGCTTTGCTTGTTGGCCTACGTCAAGGCATAGTGTATGGTAGCAGTGTGTTTGCTTATTTGTTGCATAGATAGATACATTAGTATAGGACAGACGTACAGCCTTGTTGGCCTACGTCAAGGGCATGTACGATGTACCTAAATTAATCAGGACAACGACGGGTAGAACTTGACTTGCGTCTTATGATTTGTTGGTCTACGTCAAGGTCATAAGAGCTTGGGGTAAAAATCACATCGGGAGTTTCAAACATAAAGGAAACTTGCAGATTTAGCATACCTTCTGGAGTGTGGTGACTAGAGTGGCTTCCATCTAGGGAATCATGCAATGATAGTTGGATCCTGATCCAACTGATGAGTAGGATTACTCTCGGGAATTTTTCTCACTTAACAATCAATGGTATAAACCAAGTAGGTGTCTAGAAAGGTATTAGAGGGGCTACGTCTCCAGGGAAAAGAGGTTCTTTAATTAAGGAACTTCGCGAAAGCGTTGGAAAACCTCCCTCGAAGTACTAACATTGGCCTGGCTGAAAGGTTAAGCAAGTATTGTGACGTGTGATTAAATCCTGACTAGTTCTTCTATTAAGTTTTCAAGAAGGATTTGAGGAAACAGTGGGAGCCATCCTGTTTAGATAAACTAATAACCAATCTAAACTTGCAAGAGCATATGCTGAGTGTTTTCTTTTCTCTCTCTCTGGCAGCTACCATGACAGGAATAAAACTATTACTTGAAAAAAATATACTGACTGGGCAGAACTATAAAGATTGGCTAAGGAACGTCAACATTGCACTGACTTATGACAAAGTAGCATATGTTACCACTGCTGTTACTCCCCTTATCCCAGGACCAGATTCCTCAGTTGCGGACAAGGAAGTTCGCAAAACCTGGGATCTAGACTGTGAGAGAACTAAGTGTATCGTGCTGGCGTCCATGAACAATGAACACCAGAAATAGCACGAGAGTATGGATGTTATATCCATCTTTCTCCATTGCAAGGATTTGTATGGGGAGCACTCCCGTATCACGAGGTACGAGACCTTAGGGAAACTCTTCCAGATGAGGTTAGCTCCAGGATCACCTGTAGGAGAGCACGTCCTCAAAATGATCATCCTCATTGAGGAACTCGCAAACCTGGGATGCGTGCTAGAGAATGATTTGTACATCGACTTGATTTTGCAGTCCCTTCCCCACACCTTCTCTCAGTTCGTGCTGAACTTCAATATGCACGAAATGGAAGCTGATCTTCCAAAGCTCCTCAACATGTTGAGGGTAGCAGAGACCTCCTTTAAAAAGGAGAAGACCCCCATTCTGTATATTGGCCAATCATCCTCTTCTAAATCTAAAGCGAAAGCTAAAGGGAAGAAGAAGATGAAAGCCACCAAACCGAAGGGTGGGGTCAAGAAGGTGCAGGGAACGAACAACGCAGGAAGGGTGAAGACAGAAAAGAACGAATGCTTTCATTGTCACAAGCAAGGGCACTGGAAGAAGGATTGTTTGGCCTTCAAAACCAAGGAAAAGAAGCAAGTTGTTGCTTCTGCTTCAGGTGTGTTCGTAATCGAAAATTGTCTGTCAGTAAACTCTACATCTTGGGTACTTGATACCGGTTCTGGTTCTCACATTTGTAAATCTTTGCAGGATCTGAGAAATAGTAGAGTATTGGGGACAGGCGATATGACTCTCCGGATGGGCAATGGAATGCATGTAGATGCTATTGCAATAGGGGAATATCACCTAGGGTTGACTAGTGGGCATATTTTGGTGTTGTACAGCTGTTTTTGTATTCCCAGTATGTTGTGTACTATTATATCAGTATCTTTGTTATCAAATGAAGGATATAATTTTGCGCTTGAAAGAAATGTCATGAACATGCTCCCAAATCAAGTACTGATTGGGTATGGCACACTGGAAAACGGCATATACATACTTAATCAATCTCGAATTTTCAATATTCAAAACACGCTTAAAAGAAAGGTTCCAGATTCAAACCAAGCTTTTCTATGGCATTGTAGACTTGGTCATATAAACGAAACAAGGTTGACTAAGTTACATAAAGATGGATATTTAGATCCGTTTGAATATTCATCATATGCAACTTGTCAATGATGTATCAATGGAAAAATGACCAAATCTCCGTTCACCGGACACGGAGAAAGAGCTACAGAACTCTTGGGACTTGTACACAGTGATGTATGTGGTCTAATGTCTACGCATGCGAGAAGCGGTCACTCCTGCTTCATCACTTTTACTGATGACTTCTGTAGGTATGGACATGTGTTCTTAATGAAACATAAATCCGAGGCCTTTGAGAAGTTTAAGGAGTATAAAAATGAAGTGGAGAAACAGACTGGTAAAAGCATCAAGACACTTCGATCTGATCGAGGTGGAGAATACTTAAGTACCACTTTCCTTGAATGCTTAAAAGAGAATGGAATTCTCTCTTAGCTTACTCCGCCTTATACACCTCAGCATAATGGTGTATCAGAAAGGAGGAATCGCACGCTATTAGATATGTTGCGTTCAATGATGAGTAGTGCTGAGTTGCCACTTTCCTTTTGGGGTTTTGCTCTAGAATCAGCAGCATACTTATTGAATAGAGTTCCGACTAAGTCTGTGCCTACCACTCCATATGAAATGTAGAGCGGGAAGAGACCATATCTCAAGTATATCAAGATATGGGGGTGTCGGGCATATGTTAAAAAGCATAGTCCGGACAAGCTCGAAGCACGATCGGTTTTGTGCAAGTTTGTACGATACCCCAAACATTCAAGGGGGTATATGGTCTACCACACTGAAGAACAAAAGGTGTTTGTCACTCGCCACATTGTCTTCTTAGAAAGCGAATTTCTTGCAAAAGAAATTAGTGGGAGCACGGTAGAGCTGGAAGAAATTCCAGAACCTCAAACTGCTGCCGAAGACTTAGTAGAACCTCAGGTTTCAATAGAACCCGACGAACCAACGCCACTATGCAGATCTAGTAGGCTTCCTCATCCTCCTGAAAGATACTATGGGTTTCTTCTAGATGGGGATTGATAGGATTGCATCATCGATGATGATGAGCCTACTAGTTTTCAGCAGGCTATCATGAGTATAGACTCGATGAAGTGGCTGGATGCTATGAGATCGGAAATGGAATCCATGTACACCAATAAAGTATGGACTTTAGAAGTTGCTCCTCCTGGGGTGAAACCAGTTGGATGTAAATGGATCTTCAAAAAGAAGATTGGTGCATTTGGACAAGTGGAAACCTACAAAGCTAGTCTCGTTGCAAAGGGTTTTCGTCAAAGACCAGGATTGGACTATGATGAAACCTTTTCACCAGTAGCTATGTTTAAATCCGTTCGGATCCTGCTTGCCATTGCTGCCTTCCATGACTATGAAATCTAGCAGATGGATGTAAAAACAGCTTTTCTAAATGGACATTTAGAAGAGAGTGTTTACATGGATCAACCAGAAGGTTTCTTAGACAGTGGGAGCAGCGGAAGAGTGTGCAAATTGCTTAAATCCATTTATGGATTAAAGCAAGCATCGCGGAGTTAGAACATCTGCTTTGATGAGACAATCAAAGAATTTGACTTTATCAAAAATGTAGATGAGCCATGTATTTATAGGAAGATTGTAGAAGGAGCAGTAGTCTTCCTCGTTTTGTACGTCGATGACATATTACTGATAGGGAATGATGTCCCTATGCTACAATCAATAAAGCTCTTCTTGTCACAGAAATTCTCCATGAAAGACTTGGGAGATGCATCATACATTCTAGGCATTAAGATCTATCGTGATAGATCTAAAAGAATGTTGGGACTTTCACAGTCCAGGTATATTGACACTATACTAAAGAGATTTAGTATGGAAGATTCCAAGCGCGGTAATATACCCGCTTGTCACGGGATCACCCTCTCTAAAGAGATGTCTCCAAAGACCGATGAAGAGAGGGCTCACATGGGCATTATACCCTACGCTTCGGCAGTAAGATCTATAATGTATGCGATGTTATGTACCAGACCAGATGTAGCTTACACACTTAGTGTGGTAAGCAGGTATCAATCAGACCCAGGTGAGAAGCATTGGATAGCGGTAAAGAACATTCTTAAGTACCTGAGAAGGACTAAGGAGATGTTCTTGGTTTACGGTAATGGGGACCTTCAGGTAGAGGCTTTTACCGGCTCCGGCTTCCAAAGTGACAAAGATGATTCTAAATCCATTTCGGATTTTGTGTTTACCCTCAATGGAGGGGCGGTATGTTGGAGGAGTTCTAAAAAGGATACCGTCGCAGACTCAACTATGGAGGCTGAGTATATAGCTGCTAGTGAAGCCGCAAAAGAGGCTGTCTGGATGAGGAAGTTCATTTCTGAACTTCATGTGGTTCCGTCCATTGCCAATCCAATACCTTTGTATTGTGATAACAATGGGGCTGTAGCATTAGCGAAGGAACCAAGGTCCCATCAGAAATTCAGGCATATCTTAAGGCGGTTTCACCTGATCAGGGAGATCGTGGATCGTCGGGAGATCGAGGTACGGAAAGTGGACACAAAAGACAACACGGCAGATCCATTCACCAAGGCCATCCCTCAAGTCAAGTTCGAGAGGCTGTTTGAGATGTTGGGCATGCGGTACGCCAGCAGCTGGATCTAGTGCAGACAGTGGGTACTCAATGCGCTAATTATAGGCCTTAGTGCAAGTGGGAGATTGTTGGATATATATGCCCTAGATGCCTTCATTGTATTGGATGCTAGGGATATGTATGTACATGACAATCTTGCTTGATATGATAGTACGCTATTTGGTTTGTCTTTATCTTAACATATGATATATTTTACTTTGTTGATAAAGCCCATAAGGTGTTTTCCTGACTACCGGCGTTGTGATGGCAGTCATACTTGTGGGAGATGGATAGTCAATAGGCACATTCTTAGATGTCCCTGGTCATAGGAGTATCGAGACTGGGCATCGATACTCCAGAGTAGACTAGTGTATACATATCTAGACCCTGACGAGGGGCGATGGATTGGTCCCGCAGCCATTGGTGATGTGCACCTAAGATTGTATACAGATGCTCACTGGGTGTGAGTACACTGGACAGGACTCGCCGAGAACTGACTGGATGGTATTTATACCTAACATCAGATAGCAGTTCTCAGGTGACATGTGTGCAGATAGTCCGTTGACTTAAGGTCGTCATTTATCTCCTGTGAGTTCCCACTGTGCTTTGATTACTACCCTACACGGTTCAAAGGAGTTGTGCAAACAGGTTTTAGTTGGGCACAGTCCCGAGCCACGTGGAGGCAGTGAGCGACTGTTAGGGATTCGTCTCTTTTGGTATAGGGAGTTGATATCGCACGATGATCGGTTGGTCATTACCATAAGTCCCTGGGTAGGGCTGATTGAGAATTACTGATGGATTGATCAGTAGATTCTCTGATGGTCTTGAGCCATGCCGACACGACTTGTACGGTTATTAGGGGTCCAACATTTACGACCTCCCTAGACCATACATGTGATACTCTTAGACGAACAGACCGGACTGCACGGATATTGTCATGGACAGGCTCAGTAGGAGTTCGGATGGGTTTCCTCATCGGCCTTCTTATCGACATCTACCTGGGGACCGTTACGTACAGCTAGTGCCGCTTGCGGTCTGTGGTTAAACCCACTGCCAGCGTAGTAGTCGAGTCTTTAGAGTCCCACACAGAGATTTCCCTACTCCAGGAAAAACGATATAGAGGTCGTACGGTTTTACGACAAGGGTTTAGACGCAAACGTGTTTAAACGCACGTACGACGTTCGGACAGTTTTTTACTAGCCGGCTTTGGTTTAAGCCAGATTCTATTATCAGGTTATTGGATTTATACACTCTAATGTTTTCCGTTTTTTCACAGATAGGAGGGGCGTTCTCGTAATTTTACGGGAAGCTTCTAGAAGCATGGTGACTTGAGGGTTTAGGTGGCATTATCATCAAATGCAATTGTGACTCATTTTGTGTGATTCATCATGTTATTAATGCATTATTAAATGCTTAATGACTCACATAGTGAATCACACATATTGAATTAATGTAGTATGATGAATAATCACATTTATTCATTTATTTGTTTATTCATTATGCTTCATATATTCAAGTGAGAAACAATATCATTATCATTATCATGTTCACCTTCTCTCTCCTCAAGCTCACTCTCTCTTCAAACCCTAATCCTACCACTCATGAGTTGAGATCAAGCATTAGAATAGACTAATTAATCCATTACCTAACTCTATATCACCTAAGTTCATTTGATTAGCAACTAGAGAAACTTAGTTACCTCAAGACTAGAGGTGAAGCTTGGATTAAGGTTCTCGGGTGGATCGTCTATCATGTATAGGAGGCTGAGGAGGACGAAGAGAATGAAAAGACGAAGGACACGATTCACTAGGTATAATCTCTTTTCATAGTAGCTAAGAACTTCTATGGTTGTTGTTAATTATCGTTTAGTAAAGATCTTTGGTTAGTCGATGTTTGCAAAAAGAACAAGATCATTTTTCATATTTCCGCCTCACCGCAACTCGTCGGGTGTTGTACATCGACTTACATCCTCCGGATATCCACCGAGCCCAAATAGTACCACCGGTAGGTAATAGTCCCTCTGCCAGGCTCACCGTCTGTATACACAGCATCCCTTTCTCGCCCCGGGTACCATACCGGGTCCACCATGTACCCGCAATCGGCCTCATCCGCCTCCTCGAATTGGGTTTCACATGTCACACATCTCAGAACAGAGAAAACACATGGTGGACGCACTGAAATATCATATCAAGAGAAACCGGGTTTTTAAAACAACACATAATCTCTTTTAAAATGTCCACGGTTCTCAAATCCAGAAATCTCATCAAAACAGCATATCTTAATGCGTAATATCATAAAGCATGATGTATGTGACATATGATAGAAATGTAAGCATATCCGCATCTCATGCAATATGGAACAGTGATGCGACAATATCAGGGAAAACCGCTCATTTAAAATGAATCACATTTTTAAATATATACCGCGGTTCCCAATTGCTCCATAAAACCAGTTATCTATCTAGGTTCAATATGTATATGAACAAGTATAGAGGTACCAATGTATATATGCGCCAATATGGGTATGCAATGTGTATATGCGCAAGTATGGATGTATCAATGTATAAGTGTACCAATATGGATATACAAATGTGTATATGCGCAAGTATGGATGTATCAATGTATATGTGCACCAATATGGATATAGAAATGTGTATATGCGCAAGTATGGATGTAACAATGTATATGTGCACCAATATGGATATAGAAATGTGTATATGCGCAAGTATGTTATGCGAAGAGTCATATCATGATGCAGCAATCCTACTGTATAGTGACATGGCAATTACCGATGATGAAGTGTGTGAGCCTACAATCTGTGTATGTGTAACATACGCATCATCGATAATGGTGCAGCTGTACTATCACAGGTATAAGTAATGCAATGCGAATAACTTGAAGGCAGCATAAGGTAAATCATATGCAAATACTGACAGGTATACGAATCTAAAATGATCGAGTCGGTGAATCAATCAATCGGCATCCAGCCACACCATGTCACGTACGGTATAATCCATCGTACGGTATCATCTAGTCAAGGGTATGGATCAATCATAAAATCAACTCATCACGTACGGAAAAGATCATCGTACGGCGGCATTTAAAACATTAGGGATCCTATCAACCTTTACGACAATGAGGAAGGGGTACGGACCTAACGTCACGTACGACATATCACACATGTTCACAACATATACAAATGTAACTATATACCTATGTCCCAGGTCACATCCATAACGATCTCATATCAGGGGACTGACAAGGTATCAACCACTTCAATCGACTCGCATCCGTATACCAAAACATCGTCATATCATCATATCAGTCTTATATTTTTGTTGTCGCATTTATATCTCACATCAAGTCGAGTTTACATAAACATTCTATCTCTACTATAAGTATGAGTATCTAATCTAATATACACACCCAAACCATACAATCGGATTTTTGAAAAAAGCGAATCGAAGTTTTGAAAATAGGGGTTACGATGTTTTTATGGAAAAGATATCATTTGAAATTCTGTAACGTCCCTCGCGGTATCTATTTATAAGATGCATACGATTCTTCTGTTTAGAAATATGTATGGTTCGGATGACACATCTACGTCGACTATCTAGTCCTATAGTGTCCTAAACGGCAATATCGTCAAATATCATCCTCAAATAACGCCATCACATATTAGCCGTATTATATCACTTCTAACTATCCTTAGTTTCTAATATGGTTTCACTAACTAATCTTTTAACTCTAACCCTAGTTTCCTAATCTAGGTTTTTTTAACCATATGCTACAAATCGGTTTCCACCAAAACTTTGCGGGGGTGCTATACGCCATCCACCCGACTTCCCCCGTGTATATAGATCCACTCACCGTAGTCTTCGCTTGCCGAAGTCGTTGACGCCATGCTCCGTCGTCTCGGAATCCACGCGAAAGTACCTACAATAACAACACATATCGCAACGCTATTAAAATCAGTTCAAAAATCCAATTCAAACCCGAAACGACACATGAAAACCAAAATGTCGCACGAATCACCTATAGGTCAAAACCTATGGTCTACCTCTCGCAATTCAACCAAATAACCCTCGATATAGACGTAAAAACGTCAAGTGATCGAATACAAAACCAAATATCAAAACTTAAATCCATAAACATCATGAAACACATGGCAGCATCCTAGAAAAGTGGTCCCAGATTTTGTCTCAGGTGAAAACAAGGTAAGCAAACAAGTCTAGAGTGTAGTATAGGGAGTGTGTGACCTACTGAAGCAACCTCGGCACCTAACACACTAGGGTGGCCAGCCACACACAAGAAAATTTCGGCCAGGCCAGTTTTGCTGGCTCCTCAGGGCTTCATCTTCGTAAGGTGGTCTCCTGATGGTGTATCTAGGTCCCTGGTATTGTTTACTTTTCTAGAAAATGTCCCGATTCATTCCAGATTTCCCTGCATGCTCCAATTCCTCACAAACCAACATGAACTAAATTCCCAAATCCGTATTTTGGTTTCCCATACTAAATCTCAGGTCTTAAACAGCCACTCAATCAACACCAATCCATAATTTCACTCAAACCCTCACTAGGATTTTCTAATTTCCACAAATCACCACCAAACGAGTTCTAAGTTAAACTAAAAGCTAGGAATTCAAACTAAACTAACATGGAAAGAAATATACCTCATGGATGTCTCTTAAGAAAACCCTAGAAGTCCCAAAGTTGCCAAAATCTCACTTTGCTTGGTTCAATGTGATGAGCATGAAGAGGGGATCGTTTTTTGTGAAAGGGGTATATGGTTTGGATGGAGTTTTGGAGATGGATTTAGGGTTTGAAGGTGGAGGGAGATGAGCGTGAGGAAGACGAAGAAGGAGAAGAAAATGAATAATGGTGGAGGGATATGTGGCTGCCCTCTCCTCTCTCTCTCTCTCTAATATTGTCACAGTTCTCCCTCTTACAAAAGTATACCTACCCTAATCATTATGTCCCCTTTTGACTTTTCTTTTTTCTTTTTCTTTTCTCACTACCAATAAACCATAACACATAACCCAAATGAAATGAAGCAACATGTGACCAAATGAAACATATCATGGTGCACTAACCATGAAAACTGTAGTAACATGGATTTGGCCTAATCACGATTAGCAGTGCACTAATCGGGTTTTTATCAAAACTGCATATAATAAATTTTAAAAATACCAAATCCTTTAATTATATTACTAAATGAATAAATAATTTTAATTTCCATTTATTTCATAATTATTGGTATATATTTATACCCTTTTTTTCGAAAACCCCAATTTCGCAAATCGGGCAGTTTTCGGGAAATATATTATTTTAATATTAAATTCCAAAAGTAATATTTTATATTTTCTGAAATGTTACAGGTATACAATCACCCAAATGGAGTCATACCTTCGACTAGACCTGGGTAGACCTACAACGAAGTCCATGAAAATCTGCTCCCATTTCCACTCCGGAACGGGTAAAGGCTGCAACTCTCCTGCCCGTCTCTGATACTCAGTCTTGACTTGCTGACAGGTCAGGCACCTCGAAACAAAATACAAAACATCACTCTTCATCCCTTCCCACCAGTAGATATCTCTCAAGTCACGGTACATGTTGGTGGAACCTGGGTGAACACTAAAAGCTGACTGATGTGCCTTCTCTAGGATCTCGCGTCTCAACCCATCGGTATCAGGTACACACAAATGAGTCTCAAAACGTAGCACACCCTGGTCATCAATCTCAAACTCCGAATCTTTACCCTGCCAAACATGCTCAATAATCTCAGACAAACGGGTATCGGCGGGCTGTGCCTCATGAATACAATCAAGTAGAAGTGGACGGGAGCGGGCATGAGCATGCTGTCCCTCAGTGGAAGTGAACTCAAACTATACTCTGCTGTCGCACAAGATCTGCCAATCTGCAGAAGAATGTATCTGAACTGCGCTCAACTGGGACAAGCTACCATCGGGTCTACGACTCAAAGCATCGGATACCACATTCGCCATGCCCGGGTGATAAAAGATCTCACAATCGTAATCCTTCACAAGCTCCATTAAACGGCGCTGTCTCAAATTCAGATCCCGCTGCTGGAAGATGTACATTAAGCTCTGGTGGTCTTTGAAAATCTGGTGGTCTTAAGTGCAAAGACCATCGCGGCCATCTCAAGATCATGAGTGGGATAATTCTGCTCGTGCTTCTTCAACTGCCGGAAAGAATAAGCAATAACTCTGTCATGCTGCATCAATACACAACCGAGCCCCACTCGAGAAGCATCACAGTAAATGACAAAACCGCCCGATCCAGAAGGTAAGGATAAAACTGGTGCAGTCGTTAACCGAGTCTTCAACTGCTGAAAACTCTGCTCGCATGCCTCGGTCCACAGAGAAGGAACTCCCTTCCTGGTCCGTCCGATCAGCGGTGCAGCGATACTCGAGAAGTTCTGCACGAAACGGCGGTAATAACCGGCTAAGACCAAAAAGCTGCGGACCTCTTCATTGATATAGATCTGGGCCAAAGCTGTACAGCCTCGATCTTCCTTGGGTTCACACGAATACCGGCTCCCGTAACCACATGACCTAGGAAGTGAACACTATCAAACCAGAAGGCACACTTCGAGAATTTAGCAAACAACCGGTGCTCTCTCAATGTTTGCAAAGCAATCCTCAAGTGCTGCTCATGCTCCTCACGACTCTTGGAATAAACCAGAATGTCATCAATAAACACAATAATAAACTGGTCGAGAAACGGCCTGAAAATCCAGTTCATCAAATCCATGAACGCTGCTGGGCATTGGTAAGCCCGAACGAAATCACCAAAAACTCATGATGCACGTAGCGCGTACGAAAACAGCCTTCAGAATGTCATCATTCCGAACCCGCAACTGATGATAACCTGATCTCAAATCAATCTTGGAAAAATGTCCCGCACATTGGAGATGATCAAACAAATCGTCAATGTGAGGTAAATGATACCTATTCCGCACCAAAACTCGGTTCAATTGACGATAATCAATGCACAACCTCAAACCGCCGTCCTTCTTCTTGATGAACAGAACATGAGCTCCCCAAGGTGAAACACTCGGACGTACAAGTCCCATATCAAGCAACTCTTGCAGCTGATTCTTAAGCTCCTTAAGCTCCGCCGGGGCCATCCGGTAAGGCTGTATAGAAATAGGCCCCGTGCTGGGAATCAGATCAATGCAAAACTCAATCTCATGCTCTGGCGGCAATCCAGGTAACTCATCGGGAAACACTCGAACTTTAGGAACCCGGTCCAACGACTCTACTGTAGCTCTGGTATCACAAATGAATGCTAAGAATCCCCGGCATCCTCTCCTTAAAAGCCGACTAGCGCAAAGGGCTGAAATCAAACTGTGAGAGTCGGCACCATGGTCCCCCTGCAAAACAAGAACAGACTCGCCGGGAAAACAAAACCTGACTGTTTTCTTATGGCAGTCCACAAACGTATAGCACGTATCTAACCAGTCCATACCCACGACAACGTCGAAGTTCAACATTTTAAGAAGGATCAAGTCGACGGACAACTCTCTATCTCCAATCCGAACGGCACACGACCGAAACACGTGTCGCGCAACAAACGACTCGCCAACAGGAGTGGTCACAACAAGCGGCTGATCTAGCAAACATGACTCTCGGCCCAATCTCGACACGAAGTGTGTAGAAACATACGAGTGCGTAAATCCCGGATCGAACAATACGTGCGCATCAAAAGAACATACTAAAAGAATACCTGAAACCGCTACATTGGACGCCTGCGCGTTCTGATGAGTCAAAGTAAATACTCGTGCCTGCTCTCTACCTGCAACTGGCTGTCCTCCACCTCTGTCACCCCGTCTTCTCTGAACAAACCCTCCGCGACCATGACCTTTCTTAGCATAAGTCTGACGCGGAGCTACAACAGGCGCAAGAGGCAACGCTCTCTGAGGTGGAGAAGGTGGTAAGGTAACATATGATACGGCCGCCTCGTCCTCATGTGGCTCAGTACAATCTCGAACACGATGATAGAAACTCCCGCACCGGAAACATCCAGACGATGACTGCTGACCCTCCGGGGGATAAAAGCTAAACAACCGGCCTTGTCCCGAGCCTCTGCTACTCCCCGTACCTGAACGAAATTTTTCGCGGCGTCTAAACATCTATCTCCGTGCTGATACACCAGTATGAACCCTCTTCGGTTCCGGAATGATCGACGTCTCGGAAAGACTCTCCTCAACTAGTAGGGCTGCATCCACTGCTGCTGCATATGTATCACAATGCTGTGCGCTGATAGCATGGAACAACTGGGTAAGCAAGCCTCAAAAAAACCTCTTGACCCACATCTCCTCAGTGTCCACCAAATACGGAGCATACACAGATAGCTCGGTAAACTGCACATCGTACTCTGCCACCGTCATACCCGGAATCTGGCGTAACGACTCGAAACTGCGCGCTCGAGCATCCCTGACGCTCTGCGGAACAAAACGGGCAAGAAACACCATCATGAACTCAACCCAGGTCATAGGAGAAAGACCTGCTGCTCTGCCCCTCTCTAAAGACTCGCACCACTTCTGGGCAAGACCTTCCCGACGAAAACTCGCGAACTCCACCCATCTCGCGTCGGAGCATCTCAGCGAACGACATATCCTGGCAATCCGATCGATAAATGACTGCGGGTCCTCAGCTGCATCAGTACCTGCGAAAACCGGAAGCTTCAGCCTCATGAACTCAGATAATGATACAGTGATCACCTCCGTAGCTGTGGGTACGACTGCCTGAACCGTAGGCACCATTGCGGTCCCCGCAACAGGGGGGACAACCTCCTGTCTCTGCGCTCTACTGGACTCGACTAACGATCCCATCATCTGGTATAAATCCTGCATACCGGCATCTAGCCTAGTAATACGATCAAGCGAAGGTGGATCAATCTGCTCCTGAACAACGGGCGTACCACCCTGGTCAGTCCTCGTCCTAGACGAGCCAACTCTGACCTCGTCCCTCGTCGCCGCTCTCTGCGCCCTCGTAATCTTCGGCGGCATAATGGCTGGAAATGAAAACAGAATTCGATAAGAACACGGAAATCGAATCACAAGGATGTGTATAATCATGGAAAGAATTTCAACCAATAAGTCCTAAGGTCACTTAGGAAGAGTATCGTGTCGTAAGTTTGCCGCGAAATATACACACGCTACGTCACTCTGCTTAAGCTACCTACTCCATCATACCAAGGTCATCCTACACTCCGAAAGGTAAAACCTAGCGCTCTGATACCAACTTTGTCATGACCCAAAATTTGGCACGTGACCGGCATTTAAACCACGAAACGTCTACAGGCGTAGCGCAATTTAAGTAAGCCGAAACCCAGAAATATAAACAATCAAAAGTACTAAGTGATGAAAACATTGTTAAAAATATTTGGAAATCTCAAGTAAAAATCTTCAAGTTTAAATTATTTTCTTAAAAATTTCGGCAGCACCTCTTTTGTAAAAACTGGCCCCGAAACAGGTACAACATAGGATATAACTAAAGCAACATAGGATATAAGCATCCCCAAATGGGAGCAAATCACACCCAAAGGCTGAAACAACCACCACAACATAATATACGACGCCGTAGCAAAGAAATAGACAGTATAAGTGGAAAACAACATAAAAGATAAAACTGCAAAATAAAAGCCGGCTCACACGAGCTCGACTCCCAGAGTCACAAAATACATACAATATCGTCCTCACAACTTGTCTCTAAGTCAATACATGAAATGGTAGATGGAGAGTACTAGATACAATAATAGATATACAATAAATATAAAGTCGGATAACTACAACCAAGCTACAACAAAACGGCTCACAGCCAACCTCGGCGGTATCCGCTGCAAAAAGATACAATAGATAGCCCCTACCGCGACTACTGTGAGGGTCAACCTGCAAAACACTATGGCACAACCGGGGTTAGTTGCCAACTCGTGAATAGTAAGTAACATCATACAGGTAATCGCAGGTATGCACGTACTGCGATACCCTATCATATGTAATATGATAGTATCAATTTGGTAATCTGGGCATGCAACATTCATGAAAGGTACTCTATCAGGTACTACAAATACATGATGCAATGCATATCAATAAAAGCTGAGTATGGAATAAAACATATCATCATCACGAATCATCATCATTGAAAAACCCGGTGTCCATCAATACACCCCAATTCCCAATATCTCAGGCGCCGTCACTCTAATCGGCCCTCATATCCTGTAAATCTCATGGAACCTGAGTGCCCAACATCGGCACTCGAAAACATCATGAAATACTCGTTTCCAGTATCGACACACAAATCCACATATATCGGCCTCCGTCAGTCTGGATCGGCCCACGAGCTCCAGCAGTATGGGTCGGCCCTCGAGCTCCTGCAGAACGGGTCGGCTCATATCCATCTCTCGACTCCGGTCGGTATCCTCCGGATAACCGCCAGGTCTAACCAATCATCGGTAGGTAGTAGTCCCTATTCCAGGCTCATCTTCTACTGCACGACATCCCTTTCTTGCCTCTGGGGTACCATACCGGGTGTACCATGAACCCGCAAACGGATCATCCGGCTCCTCGAATCGGGTTTCTATCACACGTCTCAGAACCGAGAAAACACATGATGGACGCACTGAAATATCATATCAAGAGAACCGGGTTTTCAAGACAATGCATACTTTCTCGAAATAATACCACGGTTCTCAAATCCATAAAATCACATGAAATTCGTATTTCAATTCGTAAATCCATGCAATATGATATATGCAACATAAACCGTAATATGAGCATATCAAGGAAAAACCGCTCTTTTAAATGAATCCAGTTTTTAAATGTGTCATGTGGTTCCCAATTTCTCCAGAATCAAATCCAACATCATATAAAGGGGTACATGCTTCACAAATCTTCAAACATGTCGCAGTTTTGTAGCTATGTATGCACAATAAAACAATAATCCATGTGTCAATATCAATAACAAGTACAATACATCACATGTGTATAGGTTGTGAGTGTCATGGAAATTACCGACGGTGTGGGTGTGGTATACGATTTAGTGCTCGTGCAACTTGAACCGTCAGTAATGGTGCAATGTCCACTAGGTACTAGGTAAAGGCACAACAAGCAATGGTATGTATGATGTTCATGTACAATCAATATATATGAATATAAACATACGGCTATAATATCCTATCAACTCCTGAAGCAAAACGCCATACGGGCGATTTCCCCGTAGATGTTAAATCTACTCACCGTAATCTCGAGCTAAGTATATCCGACCACCTGCTTCCCTTTCTTCGCAGCGTCCGAAGTCCCCGCTTGTGATCCTATTAACACAAAACATTGCAAGTGCAACTCAGAATCGACCAATAATACATACAATTACGCTCAAATCGACACACCGACTCCAACACCCTCTAAAGTGTTCGCTTAGCGGCTAACGTGTGTGGGGACACTACTAAAACAAACCTACGTGCAGAAATCACGCGAAGCACAGAAACTTAGTCGGACACCATATCGCGCGTCGTCGAAACACTAAAAACTAGCTAACGGCTCCCATATTTTACCCACTGTCAAAACATCAAAATCTAGCAGTACCAAACACCCCAGAACGACTGCAGACAGCTGCCCTAAAAATTACAACATCCTAGTCACCAAGATGGCCGAGCCCGCCGGAAAAGTCCTTCATGTCGCCGGCCAAAACCGGTGGGATCGGGTCAAGGTTTCAGGTGAACACTTAGGGTCTCTAACACTACACTACACTGCTAGTTTTCACAGTGAACACTCGTGCTCACAGCAGATCACCGACATCCAAAAAGACACTAAAAATACGATATTGCACTAAAACTATAACTTTATCGTTCTAAACTGAAACTACAAAGCAACACAACAATAATAAACTCCTAATTAATAGTTTAGAGTCATTACTTATCCACACTTGCTCAAAACCCTATCTTTCCATGCTCCATGTGATCCTAGTGGCTTGGTTTGGCTTGGCTTTGTGAAGGGCTTTGGTGGGGTTAAATGGAGATTTTGTTTGAGTTTGTGAGGATAGGGTTAGGGTTTCAGTTGAGGGATAAGGGATAGGAAGAGATGAGGTGAAGAAAATGTTGTGAGAATGAGAGTTGTGAATGAGAGAGTGAGGGTGTATGTGTGAGTGAGGGTGAGGGAATGAGGGGTGAGTTTTGATAGCCATGCCCCTCTCTTTCCTCATTAAAAGCATGGCATGCTTGCCATGCCTCATGATGCCACCTCTCTCTCTTCCTCTCTCTCAAGTCAACCAAAAATAAAAAACCATTTTTATTTATAATTTGAAAATTAATTAATTTAATTAATTACATATTACACTTAATGGAATGGGTTAATATACCATGGCTACTTAAGCATGCACATGTGTGTGCAAGCCCGAAATAAATATTATTAAAACATTCATTAATTTTTATAAAATATTTGAAAATTATTTTGGTAAACTTTTTACTAAAAACCCGCATTATCGTTTAATTAACACTAATCGCAAATCTAAGGCGTTACATCCCACTAGTATGATCTCATCATAATCCTGGTAGTCAAGTACATATCCTAACGGCTTTATGAACATATGAGAGAAAGACAGTAAAGAATAGCGGTCAACATGTTAAGATAAAGTGTAACTAGATTGCATACTATCATGTCGAGCAAGAAAGTCCTATATATATATGTCCAAGCATCCACTATAATATACATCACATGTACAATAATGGCCTCTATGGCATACATAGTCCTAACATTATGTAGTATTACAGATCACTATTATATGTTGATAGAGCTCATAGGATTCTTGCTTGACTATCAACATTATGATGGCAATCATATACACGGGGCCTGGGTGGTCCATAAGCACATCCTTAAATATCCCTAGTCGAGAGAGTATCGAGACTGGGCATCAATACTCCGGAGTATACTAGTGTATACTTTTCGAAACCTTGACGAGGGGCAGTAGCCGGTCTCACAAGCCATTGGTATCAGTTGGTTACCTAGGATAGTATACAGGTGATCACTGGATGTGAGTACTCTGGACGGACTCATCATGAACATACTGGATGGTATTATACATATTGTCAAATAGCAGTTCTCAGGTGACATGAGTATAGGTTAGTCTGTCTGCCTGAGATCGTCATTTATCTCGTGTGAGTTCCCACTGTGCTTTGATTACTACCCTCCACAGCTCAAAGGAGTCATGCAAACAGGTTTTAGTTGGGTACAGTCTTGAGCCACATGGAGGTAGTGAGCGGATCGTCGGAGATTCGTCTCTCTAGGTATTGGGGATAGATGTCGCGTTGTGCATGGGTGGCCATCATCAGAAATCCTTGGCCAAAATGGACGAGAATTACTAATTTAGATCAGTAGTTCTCGGTAGGTGATGGGATTTACACCGACACGAAATATCGCGTTATTAGGGGTTCGACTTTATCAACCCTCTAGACCCGATATGTGATACTCTTAGAAGAACAAAGCGAACTGTATGGATATTATCACAGACAGGCTCAGTAGGAGTACAGATGAGTTTGCTCGTCGGCCTTCCTATCGCTCAATATCTGGGTAGCCGTTACGTACAGCTAGTGCCACTGACGTGCTTGTGGTTAAACCCATTGCCAGCATATTGATGAGTCTTTAGAGTTCCACACAGAGGGTTTTCCCGGCTCAGGCGATATGATAAAGATGACATTTGTTGGTACATACAGGTGTCCAATTAAATATGTGTACAAGCTACATGGACTTTAATCAAACGGTTGATAATACTAGCGGCTTAGAATTAAGCTGGATTATTAAATCAAGTTTCGATTTAAAATTATATATATATATATATATATATATATATATATGTATCCGTATAAAATACAAATAGCCACGAGAAAATGAATAGCGAACAATAATACTAGAATATATATATATATATATATATATATTCTAGTATTATTGTTCGCTATTCATTTTCTATCTTGGCTATTCATATTTTTATACGGATACGTGTATATGTATTTTGATACGTATACAGGGTTGTATTCCATATTTATACAGAAATTGTTCTAGAAGATGGACACCTCATTTATGAATATTCTTGAAATGAGGGGGAGGGTGAGGTGGTATTGAGCATGGTTGAAGACATGCAGAGAGGAGTGGGCTTCGTTATTTAATTACAAAATGTTATGATATATTTTGTATGGTTGAAAATATGTTGAAGCCATTCTACTCTTGATTCATTGATATTCTTTCATGCCTTCTTGAGTTGCTCATGGCTATTCTTCTTCACTTCCTTCTCCTTCTTCTATACTTTTTCTCTTAAGCTAAGATTTAAGAGAGAAAGATAGTGGAAAATTTCTACATCCCCACTCTCCATTCCTAACGAGCTTAGAGCATTGGTTGCTTCACTAGATGAAGCCGGAGCTTGGATCGGTTCTCTTGGGCGGATCATCTTCTGCGAAGGAGGACCGTTTTGCAAGTGTGATCTGGAGCTCTTGAAGATGAAAGTGTGTCTTAGCACCTCTACTAGGTTTCCACATGCATCAAGTTTGCAGTTTTAAAAAATCTACAGGTCGAAACTACACTGACCTAGAATCGAACTAGAGAATTAGGGTTTGTAAGCTTGTAAACGTGTTTTACACTAAGTGAATAGAGAATACAAGCTTTGTAGACCGGTCCTTCACTTCTAAAGCTCTAAGTAGTAGTCCCTTAGCTCTAAGTAGTGGTCCCTAGAACTCTTCTTAGACTCCAGTTGGTGAAAGGAACGAGCTTGCTTCGTCGTCTTCAAGGCCGAAGAAGAACCATCTTGAAGTTTCTCTAACTGAAACTCACTCTTCACTAATCAAGAATTAGTGAAGCAAACAAGCTAATCTTATGGGCTAGATGAGAGTAGATTGAAGAAATAGGAATTTTATTGTAACACTTTAGAATGCGGTTAGTGTTAATTAAGCGATAATGCGGGGTTTTAATGAAATTTTGACCAATAATTATTTTAAACATATTTTATTTAATTAATTAATATTTTCTTTAATTATTTTTACACTTGCACATATATGTGCATGTTGATTTAGGGTTAAGGAGGTGTTAACCATGCTTTACTAGCCATGGCACACTTAACCATTTCTTTTTCAAACATGGCATGTTGCATTTAAACATGTATATCTATTTTAATTATTTAGAAAAGGGCTTTAATGTTTTTGGACGAAAAGAGAAGAGAAGAGCTGAAAATTTGATGAAGACTTTGGCATGGCTGCCATTTAATGATGAGAGAGAGTGAGTGAGTGTAAGCCATACACTCACCCCACACTCATATACTCTCATTTCCTCACATTTACCCTCTCAATTATTACCTCACTCTCTCAATTCTCTTGTTCTTCTCCTCCTTCACAACTCTTCACAAGTTCTTCACTTGAAATATTTTCATCACAAATCCTAAGCCTAAACCTTCATCAACCTCACTAAACCCTTAATTAAACTTTCTTAAATGCCTATTGTGATGACTTGGAGCTTGGACTACTAGGGTTTTTCCCAAGTTTTGGTGAGGTAGTGATCTTTAACTCTTTGTTAGGATTTAAGGAAGTTTGTATGCTTATTAGTTTCCGTTTTGAACACTAAAGTTTTAGTTTTTATGCAAATATCGTATTTTTGTGATAGGTTTGTGTCTCAGTGATTGGCTGTTGTTAGGGTGGCCTAGTATAAAATCTAACAACACATTAGAGTAGTGAGAGAGCCCTGAGTGTGCACCTGAGACCCGGATCCAACCCTTTCTAATTGTCCTGGGGAGATTTATGGGAATGGCCTGCGTCGCCAGATTTCTAGTGGCTTGGGGAGTTGAGTTTTTGAGGGTAGCTTTCTGTAGGTTATCCATGGTGTTTGGTTCTGTTTGATTTTTCCTATATTGTCTGTAGGAAAAATATGGAACCACTTTGCTAGTTTCTAGTATTTCGGCTACGCGCGATATGGTATCCGACACGGTTTTTGTGCTTCGTGTAGCTTGCTGAACTTGGGTTTTGTTTAGGGTGTCGCTACACGCATTATCCACTATGCTAACACTTGATAGCTTGTGTGAGTTGATGCGTTGATTTAAGCGATGTTTGCGTGTGTTATCAGAAAGTTTCTAATTTCATTTGTTATGTTTTTGTGTGATATTAAGATCGATTGCGGGGACTTCGGGCGCTACTAGGAAAGGGAAGGAGGTGGTTGGATTCACCTAGCTCGAGATCTTCTGTGAGTAGATTTAATATCTACGGGGAAATCGCCCGTATGGCGTTATGCGTCGAGGGTTATATTCAGTGATATGATTTTATACTTATAAATATATATATCGATTGTGCATGAGTACCATTGTTGCACATCCCATTACCTATTATATATGGACATAGTACTAATGAGACACATCACTATTACTAACGGTTCATGTTGCATCAGTACCGAATTGTCTGCCACACACACACCGTTAGTAATTGCCATGACACACACATTATAGAAATTACCATAGATAAAATATTGCATTGCTTTCTTTAATCGTTAACAGTTATATATTAATTCTTGTTCTATTACGCATATGAATTGCATCATACATGTTTGCATACATATATACATTGATATAGTCATCTATTTTCTTTCACAAGACGTTGCATTTCGATTTCGTGGATTTTGGGAAACCGCAAGATACCTTTCAAACTTGATATATTTAAAAAGAGTGGTTTCCCCTTGATATGCTCGCATTACTGTTCCGTGTTTGCATACATCATATTTTATGGACATATGCATTGATGTACTGATTTCATGTGATTTCTGGATTTGAGAACCGCGAATATATTTCAAAAGGAAATTATATATATTGCTTCAAAAACGCGGTTTCTCTTAATATGTTATTTCGAGACGTCCACCATGAGTTTTTTCTCGGTTCTGAGCTTGTTTTCGAGACCTGATTCGAGGAGTTGGCGGATGCCGTTTGCGGGTACATGGTGGACCTGGTATGGTGCCCCAGGGCAAGAAATGATTTTTGTGGTGCAGACGATGACCTGACTGAGGGAGCACTACCTATCGGTGATTGTATAGAACTTGGCGGATATTCGGAGGTTATTGTTTTGGAGTTATGATATGAGATGGATGAGGGCCGATCTGAGTATGTGGCGCCTGAGATGAGATAGATATGAGGGCCGACCTGAGTGACGGCGCCTGAGATATTTGGATTTGGGGTGTCGCTGATGGACACCGGTTTTCCATGATGATGATTCATCGATGAGGTTTATGTTTATCCCATACTCAGGATTTATTAGACATGCATTGTTTCATTTAGTTGTTGTAGCCTGGTAGTGTACCTTGATCATGATTTTACTGCATATCCGTACCGTTATATTTATGTCATCAGATTACATAGTTCAGACTATCTCGTTCGTGCATGCTTGCGATTATCTGTATGATATTATTTTCTATTCATGAACCGGCAACCCACCCTTGTTATGCCACAGTGTTTGCAGGCTTGACCCTCAGTGTAGTCATGGCAGGGCTTCTCATTGCATCTACTTTTGCGGATACCACTACTGTTGGTCGTGATTTTGGATAGGTGGGTGGTATTGTGGGTATCCGTATAATTTTATTGTATATCCCATTGTATCTAGTACTCTCCATCTACTACTTTCTTGTATTTGACTTACAAACGAGATTTGTGAGGATCGATATTGTATTATTTGTGACTCTGGGTGTCGAGCTCATGTGAACCGGCTATTTTATTTATGTTGTGATGTTGTTTTCACTTCTTTATTGCTTATTCCTTCGCTACGGCGTTGTATATACTTGTTAGGGTTGTGTTCCTCCTTTTTGGCTTGAGTTGCTCCCGTTTGGGGATGCTTTATATTTATTTTATGCTTGTAGCAGTTTGGGGCTAGATTTTACAAAGGAGGTGCTGAAGAAATTTTTAAGAAAATAAATTAAATTGAGATTTTATAACTTCAGATTTTTAAATGTTTTAACAAATGTTTTTAAATTTTTTACCATTCTATCTTTTTATGGTTTAGATTTCTGGGATTGTCGGCTTACCTGAATTATGTTACGCCTTTAGACCTTGCGTGATTTAACTGCCGATCGCGTTCCTAAATTCGATCGTGACAAAGTTGGTATCAAAGCGCTAGGTTTTACCTTTCGGAGTGTAGGATGACCCTTTGTATGATGGAGTAGGTAGTTTAAGCAGAGTGACGTAGCGTGTGTAAGTTCCGCGGCATACTTACGACACGGTACTCTGCTTAAGTGACCTTAGGACATATTGCTTGAATTCCTTCCTTGATTTTATGTATCCTTATGATTCGATTTCTATGTTCTGATCGAATCCTGTTTCCTTATTCCAGCCACTATGCCGTCAAAGACTACAAGGGCGCAGAGAGCTACCGTGAGAGCCGAGGTCAGGGCAGGCTCGTCAGAGACGAGGACTGACCAGGGCGGTACGCCCACTCTACAGGAGTAGATTGATTGACCTTCGCCAGATCGTATTACTAGGCTAGAGGTCGGTATGCATGATTTGCGCCAGATGATGTGATCGTTGATTGAGTCCAGTCGACCACAGAGATCGAAGGTTGTTCCACCTGTTGTGGGGACCGTGATGGTACCTACTGTTCAGACAGTCGTACGTACCGCTACGGAGGTTATCACCATATCCTTATCTGAGTTCATAAGGCTGAAGCCTCCGGTTTTCACCAGCACCGATGCAGCTGAGGATCCACAGTCGTTCATCGATCGGATGGCCAGGATCTATCGTTCGTTGAGATGCTCCGACGCGAGATGGGTGGAGTTTGTTAGTTTTCGTCTGGTGGGTCTTGCCCAGACTTGGTGCGAGTTGTTAGAGAGAGGTCAAGCCATAGGTCTTCCTTCTATGACCTAGGGTGAGTTTACGACAGTGTTTCTTGCTCTTTTTCTTCCGCAGAGCGTAAAAAATGCTCGAGCTCGCAGATTTGAGTTATTGTGCCAGACTCCGGATATGATAGTGGCGGAGTATGACATTCAGTTTACCCAGTTATCCGTATATGCTCCGTATTTAGTAGATACTGAAGAGAGGCGGGTTAAGAGATTTGTGCGAGGCCTGATTACCCAGTTGTTCCTCTCTATCGGCGCCCAGCACTTTAACATATATGCAGCCGCGGTGGACGCAGCCCAACTGGTAGAGGAGCGTCTTTCCGAGACTTCGGTCGTTACGGGATTGAAGAGGATTCGTACTGATGTACCATCCTGGGGACCGATCTATAGATGTCGCGGCAGATTCTTTTCAGGCCGTGGGGGTAGCGGAGGCTCGAGATGAGGCCCGTTTTATAGCTCTTACCCACAGGGTCAGCAGCCGTCGTATGGATGTTTCCAGTGTGGGAGTCAGTATCATCACATCAAAGATTTTACTGAGGCACGCTAGGGTAGGGCAGCGGCTCCTTATGTCACCTTCCCACCTGCACCACCTCAGAGGGCATTGCCTCCTATGCCTGTTTTTGCTCCACGCCAGGCAGATGCTCATATGGGCCATAGTCGTGTCGGTTTTATTCAGATAGGACGGGATAGCAGAGGCGGAGGACAGCCAGTTTCCGGTAGAGGGCATGCTTGAGTTAGTTCTTTGACTCATCAGGACGCACAGGCGTCGAATGCAGTCGTGTCAGGTACTCTTTCTGTATGTTCTTTCGATGCGCACGTTTTATTTGATCCGGGATCTACGCACTCGTAAGTTTCATACAATTCGTGCCGAGGTTGGGCCGAGAGTCATCTTTGCTAGATCAGCCGCTTGTCGTGATTACTCCCTTTGGTGAGTCTTTTGTTGCGCGACATGTGTTTCGGTCGTGTGCCGTTCATATTGGAGATAGAGATTTGTCCGTCGACTAGGTCCTCCTTGATATGATGGACTTCAACGTTCTCCTTGGCATGGACTGGTTATTTATATGTTATGCGTCTGTGGACTGCCGAAAGAAGGCAGTCAGGTTTTGTTTTCCAAGCGAGTCAGTTCTTGTTGTGCAGGGGGACCGTAGTGCCGCCCCTCACAGTTTGATTTCTGCCCTTTGCGCTAGTTGGCTCTTGAGGAGAGGATGTCAGGGATTCTTAGCATTTATTCGTGATACTGGAGCCACAGTAGATTCGTTGGACCAGGTTCTTATTGTGAGAGAGTTTCCCGACGTATTTTCCGATGGGTTACCTGGATTGCCACCAGAGCACGATATCGAGTTTTGCATTGATTTGACCCCGGCACGGGGCCTATTTCTATACCGCCTTATCAGATGGCCCCGGTGGAGCTTAAAGAGCTTAAGGATCAGTTGCAAGGGTTGCTTGATAGGGGACTTGTGCGTCAGAGTGTTTCGCCTTGCGGAGCTCCTGTTGGGTTCGTCATGAAGAAAGACGCCTGTTTGAGGTTGTGCATTGATTATCATCAATTGAACCGAGTTACGGTGCGGAATGAGTATCCATTACCTCGCATTGACGATTTGTTTGATTATCTCCAGGGTCCGGGACATTTTTCTAAGATTGATTTGAGGTCGGGTTATCATCAGTTGCGGGTTCGGAATGATGAAATTCCGAAAACAGCTTTTCGTACGCGCTACGGGCATTATGAGTTTTGGTGATGTCGTTCGGACTCACCAATACCCCAGTAGCGTTCATGGATTTGATGAATCGGATTTTTAGGCCGTTCCTCGACCACTTCATTATTGTGTTTATTGACGTCATTCTAGTCTACTCCAGAAGTCGAGAGGATCATGAGCAGCACTTGAGGATCGCTTTGAAAACATTGAGAGAGCGCCAGCTGTTTGCTAAATTCTCGAAGTGCGCATTCTGTCTTGATAGTGTCGACTTCTTAGGTCATGGGGTTACGGGAGACGGTATTCATGTGGACCCGAAGAAGATTGAGATCGTACAGCTTTGGCCCAGACCTGTATCAGTGACAAAGGTCCACAGCTTTTTAGGTTTAGCCAGTTACTACAGCCGCTTCATGCAGGATTTCTCGAGTATCGCTGCACTGTTGACCGGATTGACCCGAAAGGGAGTTCCTTTTCTTTGGACTGAGACATTGTTGGAACTTTACCCGCACGCGCAAACGCGTATGTTTTGAAAATGGAATCGTTTTAAGGAAATGGATGCACACGTGAGCTCGGTCTCGTTTTAAAATTTATAAACCGCAAGTGCATGGTGCGTTGTAGCAAGCCGGCAAGTACGGGTCGATCCGTAGGGAATTGTGTATTAGGACTTGTTGCTTAAGATTCAAGAAATAATGAATTGGTTGGTTTGTCACAAAAATTTAAAATACAAAAACAAGAAAACAAGTTATGAAAGAAATGGCCGTAGCTTTGGCTCGGATGGTCGAATCGCGACGATTTCTTCGATGCTCCCTTACTCATGAGTTGTCCGTCCTTGTGTCGATCCCTGTGTGAAGCATGACTTATCAAAGCGGTTGCAAGGCACAAGTCGTCAAGTTGCCAATATTCGACGTAAACACGAAACGAGTCCGTTTTGTTCACTTACCGTTTGTATGTCCAAGCTTGAGGTATCAACACTAAGCACATGGGTTAGCAAGCATACGACACCATTAAAAACACAAAGTAGCGAGTCAGAGCAATTAGTTTTAGTGTTAACTTTACTAAGTGTTTGTGATAGTATATGGTATATGAAAACAGAGGGTTTGTCAAGCACTTGGTCATAAAATACCGAATCTATCTTAGCAAATTTAACACCAAATTGATTTTAACTTAAACATTGTGAAATGTGGAAATGGAGTAAGTATGCTATATGAATAGGTTACAAAGTAACCATGGTTTCAAAATACCATATCACATCAATACATGAAACAATCCTTAAGTTAGAATCATAGTTATGAGCACACTAAACATGAACAAGAGGAGGAAGAAGGAAAGCCTTTCATCTCACATCCTCACCATAACCACAACAAAAGAGGGATTAGTTACACATAATAATAGCAAAAAAAAGCAAGAAACAAAAGAAGGAAGTAAACAAAACAAAAGGAATATTATTAACACTTGAAGAAGTTTAGGTATAAGATATTGGTAACTTGTTCAACCTTCATAATGAAGCTCTCAAAAGAAAGCTTCAAGAGGGAAGAAGAAGAAGAAACCAAGTTGAAGCCCACTCAACTCTCAAGCTCAACTAAAACTAAACAAAAATGGAAAAAATTGTATATATTATATACACCCCTTGCTCTAATCTGTTCTGATATTTATAGGCCTCATTCTAGAATAAACAAACAATATAGATAGACTGATGTGAACCAAAGAAATTATCGGAAGAAAAATGGGGCCAAACTGAGCAAGAGGGACCGGTGGTGCCAGGCATTAATGGGGTCTTGCCGATTTTGTTGTGGCCAAGTGGGCTCATTTTACTATGGTGTACTTGTGTGCTCTCCTCTTGCTCACTGGTATTGTTTGATTCTTCTAATTAACCCTGGTTTGTACTCAGTGGAATTGGAGGGAAAATTGATGCTTCATTTCACATCACACCTTTTTGCATTAAACACACATCAACTCACACATGTGCCCACTTGAAAAATTGTGCAAAGGAAGCCCCCATATGGTCCATGTCAAAGAGCTAGTGTCACACATGTATTGTGTTGGACCAAAATTATGTGCACACTTGTTTATTGAAAAAGAGCTCTTTGAATATCGATCGGTTCTCTGTTCTGATTGCAGTGTCGGCTCTCAAACGCTATATTCGTGACATTGAGTGTGTTTCCAGTGTTTTATCACGAATACCTGTAATATGAAATTACTGAGCAGACAATGATTAATAGTACCAATATATTACAAAATAAATAATGAATGAGCGGTATTAAATTGCAGTTTTCTGTGATGAATAGGCATGCGAGCAGAGTTTTCAGCAGTTGAAGACTCGGTTTATAACTGCACCAGTTCTATCTTTGCCTTCTGGATTGGACGGCTATGTCATTTATTGTGATGCTTCTCGAGTGGGGCTTGGTTGTGTATGGATGCAGCATGATAGAGTTATTGCTTATGCTTCTCGGCAGCTGAAGAAGCACGAGCAGAACTATCTCACTAATGATCTTGAGATGGTCGCTGTAGTCTTTGCTCTTAAGATTTGGAGACACTACTTGTACGGAGAGTCGTGTCAGATCTTCACGGACCACAAAAGCTTGAAGTACATCTTCCAGCATCGGGATCTGAATTTGAGGCAGCGCCGTTGGATGGAGCTTGTGAAGGATTATGAATGTGAGATCCTTTATAACCTGGACAAGGCGAATGTGGTAGCTGATGCTTTGAGTTGTAGGCCCAGAGGTAGCTTGTTCCACTTGAGCACAGTTCAGAGACAGTCTTCTGCAGATTGACATATCTTGTACGACAGTAGAGTGCAGTTCGAGTTCACTTCCACTAGAGGACAGCTTTCTCATGTCCGCGCCTGTCCACTTCTACTTGATCGTATCCATGAGGCGCAGCCCGACGATGCCCATTTGTCTGAGATTTTAGAGCATGTTCGGCGGGGTAGAGAGTCGGAGTTATTGATTGATGACCAGGGTGTGCTACGATTTTGGACTCAACTATGTATGCCAGATTTTAAGGGACCGAGATAAGAGATCTTAGAGGGGGTGCATCAGTCAGCATACATCGTTCACCCGGGTTCCACCAAGATGTATCATGACTTGAGAGATGTCTACTGGTGGGTAGGGATGAAGAGAGATATCGCAGAATTCGTTTCGAGATGCCTGACTTGCCAGCAAGTCATGGCCGAGCATCAGAGGCCGGCAGGAGAGTTACAGCCTTTGCCCATTCCGGAATGGAAATGGGAGCAGATCTTTATGGATTTCTTCGTGGGTCTACCTTGGACAAGTCGAGGGTATGACTCTATTTGGGGGATCGTAGACCGGTAGACAAAGGCGGCTCACTTCATTCCAGTGAAGACCACTTTCGGATATGCTCAGTATGCTCAGTTGTACATTGATGAGATTGTGCGTTTGCATGGCGTTCGTACTTGCATCATATCCGACAGGGAACTCAGTTCACCATCCGCCTTTGGCAGAAACATCAGGAGGCTTTGGGTACCCGATTGAGTTTCAGTACAGCTTTCCATCTGCAGACCGATGATCAGTCAGAGCGGACCATACAGACTCTTGAGGATATGCTCCGAGATAGCGTTCTAGATTTCGGTGGCAGTTGGGATCGTCACCTGCCCTTGATTGATGTCTCCTATAATAACAGCTTCCAGGAGACGATTCAGATAGCACCTTTCGAGGCTTTATATGGGAGGAGATGTCGATGACCAGTTTGTTGGACAGAGCTTGGTAAGAGCAGTATTTTAGGACCGCAGCTTATGCAGGAGACGACAGAGAAGATCCAGTTGATTTGAGATACGATGAGAGCGGCCCTGAGTAGGCAGAAATCTTATGCGGATAGACGTCGTCACAGACTTGAGTTCGCAGTGGGTGATCATGTATTCCTACGGATTTCTCTGATGAAGGGTGTGATGAGATTTGGGAAAAAGGAGAAGCTTAGTCCCAGATTTGTGGGCCCCTTCGAGATTCTCGAGCGAGTTGGTGCAGTTGCTTATCGTTTGGGTCTTCCGCCAAGTTTTCTGGTTGTTCACCCCGTATTTCATGTATCGATACTTCTCAAGTACCTTCATGACCCTTCGCATACGATTCAGTGTAACATTTTAAAATAATTAAATAAAAAAATAAATAAATAAAATTGTTCAAGTGAATTTTGTGACTTTCGGTAAAGTAAAACGTATTTTTCGTAAAACAAAACCGTAATTATTTTTCACTATAAATTTAAAAATACCTATTTTAATTATGGTATTACTAGTAAATGGTGTTTATTTAGTCACTTATAAATTTTTAGTTTAATTAAATATTTTTCATAAATTAATTTTTTTAAATATTAACATAAGCTTTATTTTTACACTAAATTAGTGTAAATTATAAATTTGAATGGTTTTAATTTGTAAAAATGAACCATGGCATATTAGAATTTAGTGTGTATCATGCAAAATTTATTTGCAAATTTTTCCAAAATTCTAGAGTTTTCTTGGTTGTTTTTAGTAAAGAAATAAAAGAAAGTTAAATAAATCACGAAAAGACATAATGAAGTCATAATTTGGAGGAAACTTCTACACTTTTCTTCACTCTTTTCTCTTTCTCCCTCTCTCTCCTACCATGGCCGGCCACACCGCCTTGGCAGCCCCCTCATTTTCCTCTCTTGATTTTGTTCAAAAATCCATCAAATTACATCAAAAATTCAACAAAAAATGCACAAAATCCTATTTATTTCCTACCCTTTATTCATTACTCTTCTTTACATGGATTTTGGAGATGGATAGCATGCATTTTGGAGGCTCATTTTCATGTTTGGAATTTATGTTGTGGAGGTATAAATCTTTCTCTTTTGATTTATTTCTATTAGATGTTTCTTTTAAAGCATAATTAGATTTATTAAATTAATTCTGTTTGCAAATTTTAAAATTCAAGTTAGGGTTTGTAAATTCAAGTTGTGATTTTTATTAATTAAATAAGGTTATATTAGCTAGTTTAACATTTTTTTTAGTGGAAAAATCTTGCATGGTTGTTGTATAATAATTTGTTTATTCAAATTGTTTTAATTAAGCTATTTAGCTAACTAGGTTTTTATAAAATGTGTTTGTGGGTAATATAAAATTCTAATTAAGGTTGCTATCATTAGATTGTAGTTTTAGTGAGAATATTAGCATGTTAATGGAAAGAAAAACTTAGTTTGATCACTAGTTTCTTTTGATAATTGGAAAATACTAATAAAATGCTATTTTTGTAAACTAGATTTTGGAAATTCCTAAATAAATGAGATTAAAAATATAATTATGGTTTCATTATGGTTTTATTATATCATTATCATCATGAATTGTAATTTAATACATTAATTCATGAAAAATCAAGTTTTGTTGTGGAATTGTGACATTTTGCTTGTAAGATGTTGAAAATTGCTAATGGTTGCAAACTTGAAATTTCAAATTAATAAAAATTTGTGTAATAAAAATATAGTAATGGTTTGTATAGTCTAGTTATGCTATTTAATGAGTTTTATGACCATTGGTTTCATTTAAATGTCAGGTTTTGAAGAAAAACGGTAAATTGGCATTTTCGGGTTTTACGAAATTTGACGGTTTGATCGATTTTTAGGGTTTCGATAGATTTAATCATGTTATATATTATAAGTAACGAGTTTTAAAACTATGAGTTATTTGTTGATGTTATCTCGATCCATCGGAGTTTGTACGCCGATATCGAGCGATATTTGGTTCTTTTGCGTGGACGGGACATAGGTTTTAACCTATGCTTGTTACTTGCGTCGTTTTGACTTTTGTATGTGATTCAGTTTACGATACTATTTATATGTTTGCGTTTAGGTACCCCTCACGTGGACTGCGGGCGATGAAGAGGAGGATGGCGACACCGTCTTCGGCAGACATGGACCAGGTGAGTAGATGCATATTTACGAGAGGAACTCGGGTGGATGGCATTTAGCACCCCCGCAACGTAGAATAGGAATAATACTTATTGACATTAGGAAGCCAGATGTGACCCTAGATTCTTAATGAGTAGGACCCTAGTAATGACCCTAGGCTGGACTAGACTGATTTAGGAAGACCATATCAGAGGATGAATACCTTGGAAGAGGTTCGTAGGTTTCAGGTAGAAACACACACACGCACACACTGAAACTCGACATGGTGTATACGTGTATGTGTATATATATAGGACTAGGTATAGGTATATATATAAATATATACAACACGTATATGGGATACATTGATGTGATATGATCCACGGGAATGAAACAGTATAACTAGGCTTGATGCCGTGATTCTTGGCTATGCAGTCGTATTAAAATGTTAGCGGATCATTAGAAAATGATAATGAACAGGTATACATAAATTATAATGGGTAGTGATGATATTGAGGTACATGGGACACTAAAATAGAACCCGAACTGTAACTTGTGACTGATCACGATATGATATATGTATGACTTGATTACGACATAATATAGGTGTGACCTGATGTCGATATCATATAGGTGTGACTTGATGACGATATGATATCAGTATGATTTAATCACAATATGATACATATGACATGATATTTCTAAGTTTAAATTAATGAGGTATATTTATGATGGCAATGTTATATAATTGATGTATGCGATTACATCATAGCACCTTGATCATGACATGTGTTAATGATGATATTATACGAATAATGAGACACGTAGGCGATATTGGGATGCCGTACGATGGATTTTACCGTACGAGGCATAGATGTGATGATTGATCCGCACTCTTGATTTGAGGAAGTCGTACTACGTACGTGACGCTATTGAGGCTAGATCGCCGACTATTAGAGATATGGACTCAGACTTTAGGTGTACTCCTACTTCTTATCGACTGGTTCTTAGGTTTAGTTTTCCTTAGGGGGTTAGATGGACACTAGTTTAGGTTCGAGTGTTATAGTGGTAGTTATATTTGTAAATCAAATGGGTGGATAACGCACATCTGTCTTTACTTTCATGCCGTAATCATAATGTGCATGTTCATATATATGTTTCTATAATCAGCATAAAACTTTGCCTGTTAGGACACCATCACCATTACCAATGATGCGCATATTCCACGCACACTTATTGGCCGGCTCACGCACATCATCATCGGTAATTGCTGTGTCACGTACACTTTAGATCATATTATCTTTTATTGATAGAATCAGTTAACAACTAGACCGATATAATATTGTGATTACTCTCTGATGTATAGACATGGTATTTATTACTTAGACATTCATGCATTCATATTTTCATGTTATCATGCAGTATTTTGGGCATATGCCGACACTTATCATATACTTACTCATGATTTTGAGATTTTGGTTTCTATGAGATTTCTGGATTTTTCGGGAAAACCGCAAGAATATATAAAAACTTCTCTCTCTCTCCTCCTCTCTTTTTAAAATATAAGATGCGGTTTTCTCGTGATGTATGTGTCGTCCACCATGAGATTTCATGTTTTCTGATGGATTTCGAGACCCGATTCGAGGAGTGGATGAACCGTCTCGGGTACATGATGGGACCGGTATGGTACCCCGGGGCAAGAAGATCGAGTTGTAGACGATGAGCCTGGCAGGGGAAGGCTAGCTACCGTTGTCGTGAGATTTGATGATATGGGCCGATCCGGACTGACGGAGCCCGAGATATTGAGACTTGAGATTTACATGTATTGTGTCGATGCTTGACACGGATTTCCATGGATTTCATTGTTGGGATTTCAGATTCCTATACACATTTTACTATGATAACAGCTAAAAATTTCTTATACAGTTATATCTGGATTTCAGGATTTGTTACTTTACATTCATAGTGCATGCATACCCATTCATATGACATAGTACTATATGAGGCACTGACACGAGCACGGAGTATCTGCATTTACACGTAGTATTACCCTGCTATTACTAGGTGATTGGGATGTAGTAGTGTATTATTATGACCTAGGATAGCGTCGTGCATTCGATTTCTTTTCGTAGATGTCTTCTACTCACGAGTTGGCAACTCACCCCCATTATGCCAAATTTTATTATAGGTTCGATGTACAGGTTTCCCTGGCAGTTGCTGGCACATCTTTTCTTTCAGGGTGATTTGCACGGTAGGTTGGTTCACTTGTATCTGGACCGCCATTGTATTGGTATTATTTCATTTGTATCTAGAAATCTCCATCAACCATACTTGTATTACGTGATAAGTTTATTGGACCAGTTATTTATTTCGACCTTAGAGTCGCGCATGTATTATTTTGATTTGGTGGATTGTTTTCTTTTGAGTTTTTGAGCCTCGCCCTTTGGCGTTGTATACTATTGTGCTTGTTGTGGTTGTTTCCGCCTGTTGGCGTTGAGCTAGCTCCCGTTTGGGGATACTTTTTATTGTTTATGTATATTGTACTTGTTGTACCCGTTTGGGGCAAGTTTTTACAGAGGAGACTCTGCTGAAATTTTTGGGAAAATTTGCTGATGCTTTTAAACTTGTTTTCTTTTTCTTCTTCTTCTTTTTTTTATGGTTTAGATTTCTGGGCTTCGGCTTACTTAGGTTACGTGGCGCCTCTAGACGCTTCGTAATCTAAGTGTCGGTCACATTCCGTACTTTCGGGTCGTGACATTCAGTATCAGACGATCCAGCTGGAGCGCGACCTTTCTTTTACCGAGCAGCCAGTGGTCATTCTGGGTCGGCAGGTGAAGAAACTGAGGTCAAAGGTCTTGCCGTCAGCAAAGATTCTTTGGCGTGGTCCGAATAGCGAAGAGGTCACATGGGAAGCCAAGAGCGAGACGAAGAAGAAATTCCTTCATCTCTTCGAAGGTATGCATAGTAAGATTTTTAAATTCGGGGACTGTCACGACCCGAAATAGCACGTGACTGGCACTTGAATCATGTGAAGTCTATAGGACCCTACCTAATTCAAGTAAACCAAAAGCCCAGAAATTTAAACCATTTTAAATAAGAAATGAAGGAAAACTTATTTAAAGAAAGTGGTTTAAATAAAATAAATGGCACTAAACATTTAAAAGCAACATTATATTTTCCCGAAAAATTCGGCAGAGTCTCCTTTGTAAATACTGGCCCTAAACGAGTACAAACATGAATAATATACATAATGAATAAAGGCATCCCCAAGCGGGAGCCAACTCTTCTCGAATTGACGGACACAATTACGCAAACAATATAATATACAACGCCGAAGGGCGAGGATCAAAACTCAGAAGAAAACCAATATCCACCAGAAAAGCATAATAATACAAGCGTGACTCTAAATTCGAAAGAATATACACTGGTCTTCTAAGTCTATAAATTAATACAAGTTTAGTTGATGGAGTTTACTAGATATAACTGACTGTAAATACAAATGCTACGGTGGTCACGATACAAGTGAACCCACCTTCCAAAGCAATCACCCGAAAGGAAGCAGTGTGCCAACAAAGCCGCCAAGGAAATCTGTACGGCAAAACCTGCAAGAAACTGTGGCACAACGGGAGTGAGTTGCCAACTCGTGAGTAGAAAACATCAACGAGCAGAAATCGCATGTATGACTCTATCCTATGTCATACCATAATGTCCATATAATATATAACCTAAAACATCTGAAAATGGCCAGGGTAAACATCTAACAGAAGTGTAATACCAAGTTCTCGTGTCTCAGGTAGCAACATAATACCTATATGATGTATGAATGCAAGAAACAAGAATGCAACTGAATGAGAAAACTGTTTTCATATCTCAGTGAGATTTCTGTATAAAAATCAAAGTATCATCAATGAAATCAATAGAGAATCAGTGTCAGTATCGACACAAAATATATATCTCGATATCTCAATATCTCGGGCTTCGGCAATCCGGACTGGCCCATATCATCAAATCTCAATAGCTCGGGCTCCGGCAATCTGGACTGGCCTATATCATCAAATCTCAAGACTACGTCGATATCCTCTGGATATCCGCCACGTCACAATAACCGGTCGGTAGTACTCCCCTGCCAGGCTCAACGCCATCATCTGCGACCATCTTGCCCTGGGGTACCGCACTGTTCCACCATGCACCCGCAGACGGTTCCTCCTCCTCCTCGAATCGGGTGTATGATACCGCTCAAGAGCCGAGAAAACTCATGGTGGACACCACTCAAACCATATCACGAGGAAACTGCAATTTTCTATCTTTAAAATGATAATAAGTTTATAAAGTCTTTGCGGTTTCTCCAAATCCAGAAATCTCATGGAAATCCGAAATCCCAATATTAAGAGTAAATAACAGTGAATTACCGGCATAAAGCTCCATAATATTGCATGACAAATAAATATCTGAATGCACTGATATCAAGCAAGGAATGCAATAATAAAACTAGCATATAAAAGCAATAATATATTAGAACTATCAGCTACCAAGTTATGTCAATGAAGTAATACTTCTAAAGTGTACGTGTCATGGCAGTTACCGATGATGATGTGTGTGAGCCGGCAAGCAAGTGTTCGTAGACATACACGTCATCGGTAATGGTGCTGGTGTCCTAACAACATGGGTTTATAATAACTACAGAAACGCTGGTATAAGCATACCATGCGATGAATATAACATGAATTAAATGGAGGATGATTAGTAAACGCAACATTTAAGGATATATGTTTATATAAACGAGTCTTACGGTCTTGGCATTTGAAATAGCGCGAATTGTGGTTTTTAGAAAATAAGGATACGGTGTTTTTAAAAAGATACAACCTTTGAAAAATCCGTAATCTCCCTCGGGCTGTCTTAAAAATACCCACGATTCGTTAGTTTTGAATGTAATTATGACTCGAGCCCAGTCAAACATCTACTAAATTACTACAGGACTAAAATAAGAGACTAGTCGAAAAGGTAAGGAAATCCACCTAAAATCCGAGTCGATATATCTAGTAGTCGGTGATCCCGCCTCAATAGCGTTACGTATGATAAAATATATAATACGACATCCTCGAGTCGAGAGTGCAGATCAATCATCATATTTATACATCGTACGAAAAAATCCATCGTACGGCATCCCAAATCGGGGTACGAGTCAATTATAACATATAACACATTTCTTATCTGGTATCATTATCATCATATTCTGAATTAAGGGTACTGATCTAAAGTCTAGTACATTCCGATACCATCAACATATATATTCGCGTGTGTATGAAAACACATTGCCCAACGATCCGCTATAATATCATGTCGTACTCAAAATACGACCCAAGTCACATATCCGATCTCACGGCATCAGGCCCATGTAGGGTTCCTAGGCACATCCATGAGGTTCTACAAGTGATCAAACATGGCCAATTCAAATTTTTCATGTGCCTACAAACCCTAATACGGATCGTTAACTAGATGTATAGGCGATGCAATGCAAATAAACAACTTTAACTTAAAAGGAAAGAGGCTACAACCTTTGTAGATCTGGTCCACCACCTCCTAGGCTCCGTGATGACGTCCCTCCGCTGTCCATATCGAATCCCGGACTCTAGCATCGGCTTCATCAGAGAAATGGGCGGGCTAGATCGTCGATTTCGATGCCGAAGATGATCTACGTCGAGGCAACTCAAGATCAAACTCCAATTTCACCAAGTCATGAAACTTGTGAAGAAAACACCTATACTACTTGGCAAGAGGTAGAGGATGAAGAAATAGGAAGTGGGTTCACTTTAGAATTGGATTTCTCACTCTTTTTCTCAAGTTGCCATTAAAGATTTCAAGCTTTTCATCTTGTTGATGAAGAAGAAGAAGAAAAGAATATGATAAGTCTTTTAAAAAAGGAAATAAAATGATACATATCATAATGGCAACCATAGTTAGGTGTAGAGAATGAACCATGGTTAGGTTGAATGGTTAGGTTAAAGAAAACAAACAAAATGGTCAAGCTTTCAACACTTCAAGAAGTTTCATGAAAGAAACAAAATAAGCCACCATTCTATTTATCTTCCAAAAAATGAATAAATATATAAATAAATGAATAAGTAAATAAAAACACTAACCATTAACATAACCATGGTTTAAACTAAACATACACCCAAACTATCATGTATCATCAAACATGATACAAACAAGTGCACAAAAATATATCACATATACAATGTGCACATCAAGTGAGAAAATCCTTTTAAAGTGAACCAATACTAGTTAATGCAAAGTAATATATCAAATATATATAATTATACATTAAATCATTAAATCAACACTTGATTCAATGATCCGGTCAAGTTGCATATAACCGACTAGTATGCAATGTATCGACTTATCGAATCAATCTTCGATTCGATAACTAGGTTATATCGCATTCAACCAATCGATACATTCATCGCGAGAATGGAATACGGTATCACATACATGCATTATTCTCGGTCTCGCACATATCTCATATGCGCTCCTATTTCGTTTCGCTTTAGCCAGGAAACCTCTGTGTAGGACTCTAAAGACTCGTCAATACGCCGGCAGCAGATGATGATCATATCAAGCATCCATAAGCCGCAAGCGGTCTGCTAAACGTAACGGCCACCCGGGTATTGAGCGATCAGAAGATCGACGAGCAAGCCCGCTCACACTCCTGTGAATCCAACCAGTAACACTTACCGTACAGTCCGGTCTGTTCGTCTGATATGTCGCATATCTCGCCTAGGGGTGGTAAACGTCAGACCCCAATAGCTCGATAAGTCATGCCGACGTAAGGTCCATAACATTCGTGAAACTACTGATAACTCTTACCAGTATATCACTGCAACCATGGCCAGGGATTTCCTGTTATGGCCAGTCGAGCATAGCGCAACATCAACCCCCAATACCGGGAGAGACGAATCCCCTCCTATCGCTCATTGCCTCCATATGAATCGGGACTGTACCCAAAAACCACCTGTTTGCACGACTCAGTAGAGCCATGGTAGGGTGGAAATCAAAGCACAGTAGGAGACACACAAGACTCTATGACGATCTCGGGTCAACAGACTAAGCTGTACCAGTGTCACCAGAGAACTGCCATCTGACGTGAGGTATAATACCATCTGGGAGTTCTCGGCGAGTCCGTTCAGTGTACCCAGTCTCCACTGAGCACCCGCATACCATCTCTGATGTCAAACACCAATGGATATGGGATCATCCATCGCCCATCACATGGGTCGAGAAGAATACGCTAGTCTACTCTGGAATATCGATGTCCCGTCTCGATATTCCCACGACTAGGAACATTGAAGGATGTACTCATGGACTATCCAGGCCCCACTAGTATGATCTACATCATAGTCCTGGAAGTCGAGCACACATCCTAAGGGCTTTATCAACATATAATCAGAGAGACAAAGAGTATACATGTTAAGATAAAGAGCAACCAGATAGCGTACTATCATGTCGAGCAAGAAAGTCCTACCTATATATGTCCCAGCATCCACTACAATATACATCCAATGTACAGTAATGGCCTCTAGGGCATACATATAACTAACAATCTCCCACTTGCACTAGGGCCATCTGTAGCAGTAGTTGTAGTATCTAATACTCAACCATCCCTTAAAAGTTTCTCTTTGGGAAAAGTCTTTCGTGAGTGGATCCGCCGTGTTGTCCACTGAGTCTACTCTCCTAACCTCGATCACACCCTGGAGATCAAATATCTCCATGATCACGTGATGCTGCCTCAGAATATGTCTGGGTCACTGATGGGACATGGGTTCCTGGGCCAAAGCCACACTACCATTGTCACACAATGGTGGGAACCTAGTTCATCTTATGAACCAATATACACCCAAACTGCATCTTTGGTAGTATCTTTAATAGCGATGTTACCAGCCTTTATCATCTAGTTTGCCACGGTATCTAGCTTGGAACTCTTCCAACATACCGTCCCTTTACTGAGGGTAAAGACAATGCCTGTGACTGACATTCAGTCGTCTTTATCACCCTGGAACCCTTCCAGTGATTCTCCCCAGGATCGATTGATACCATCTCACTACATCTAGTGAGAATCCTAGCATCCAATTACATCTATCTCAAAGATGAAAACTCAGGATTTAGGAGGTATCACTTTGATCCTATTGGAGAATCCTTGTGATAAGCGGAGATTGACCGAGCGTAGTATAGGAAACTCCTTTCCTATCAAGAGTATGTCATCCACGTACTCTACGAGGATGATCACCATACTCCATACTACCCTTTTGTACATACAAGGTTCATCTACCATTTTGATGAAGTCAAACTTTTTGACTACCATATCAAAACAGATGTTCCAACTCCGCGATGCCTGCTTTATCCTGTAAAGCAACCTGCACACGTTTCCGCTGCTCCCACTGTTTACGAAGCCCTCTGGCTGTGTTCTTATAGGCGTTCTCTTCTAAATCATTATTTAGAAAAGTAGTCATGGCACCCAACCACAAGATATCGTAGTCATGGTATGTAGCAATGGCAAGTAGGATCTGGATGGACTTAAGCATAGCCCTGGAAAAGGTTTCATCATTATCTATGCCTGGTTGATGACGAAAACCTTTAACAAGTCTAGCTTTGAAAGTTTCAACTTTTCCATCTACACTAAGCAATCTTCTCAAGATATACTTGCTCCTGATGGGGATTTAACCCTTCAGATATAGCAGGCAAAGTCCATACCTTGCTGGTGTACATGGATTCCATCTCTGATCGCTAAGCATCCAGCCATTCTTACAGAGTCCCTACTCTTCATGACCTGCTCGAATCTAGTTTGGTCATCATCTCATGATGCAGTCCTCGCTCCCACTGTCATCGAGAAACCGAAGTATCTCTCAGGCAGGTGAGGAACCCTACCAGATTGGCGGAGAGGCTAAGGTTCGTCGGGGATTATTGAATCCTTTGGTTCTGTCAAATCATCAGCTGCAGTTTGTATAGCTGGAACCTTTCCAGTTCTACAGAACTGACCTTGCCTTGATCTTGTCCGGATTTTGCTTTTGACATAGGCCGGACAATCCCAAATCTTAACTTATTTAAGAGATAGTCTCTTCCCATACCATATCTTATATGGAGTGGTAGGCACTGATTTGATTCGAATCCAATTCAATAGGTATGCAACTTCTCAAGTGCACAACCCCTAAAAGGAAATAGGTAACTCAGTAGTGCACATCATAGAGCATACCATATCTAATATGGTGCGGTTGCTCCGCCCCGACACACCGTTGTGCTATGGTGCATATGGAGGAGTAATGCTGAGAGAGAATCTCATTCTCCTTTAGAATAGTCCAGGAATTCTATGCATAAGTATTCTCCTCCCTTATCTTATCATAGGACATAATACTTATACCCGTATTTTGGTTCTCTACTTCTAACTTATATTCTGTGAATATCTCAAAAAGTTCGGACTTGTGTTTCAACAGGAACATATGTCTGAATCTTGAGAGATCATCAGATAACGTAATGAAGTATAAAGAACTGGTCCTGGCATGTGTAGACAAGAGACCATACATACATCATCATGTATAAGTCCCAAGAGTTCACTAACTCTTTCTCTGTTTCCAATAAACAGAGCTATGGTCATTTTATCTTTGTGACATGACTGGTAAGTTTCACAAGATGTAAATTCATACTGATTTAAATATGCATCTAAATGTAACTTAAGCTAGTCGGGTCACATTGATATGACCTAGTCTACAATGCCTCAAGAATGATTCGTTCATTTCTGAACTCTTCCTCTTGTGTGTGTTCTGTATACTAGGAACTGTAGTTTGATTTAGAACGTCAATGTTCTTAGATAACGTGCCTGAACCGATCAACTTTTGATATAGGAAATGTTCAGAACATTATCCATCAATACAAAATTTTATCATTTCTTTACTAATAAAGAGATTGACATGATTTTGTATATTAGGTTCGGTATCTAATAGCATTTGTTCAAAATCAATGTATTGGTAATACAGGATGACAGTGACCAACAGACTTGGCTGCAACACTTGCCCCATTTTCTGTCTCATGAAACTTATCACCCGTTCTCAGTTTTCTACCCTTTTGTAGCCCTATGTAACAGATTGCATATCTGGGATCCTGATCCGGTATCAAATACCCAGGATGCAGAGGATACTGAGAAACAGTTCTTTGTAATGAACACACCCGAAGGAGATGCATCATATGCACTTTCTTCGTTTGGGCGGCATAGGAATTCTGGTATTCCCCTATTTCCTGCTCTGTCTTATAACAATTATAAGTTGGAGCGGGACCAACGTTCCCCAGCTCAGTATAACAAGCGGGTTCGGTCAATACATCCATATTATTATCTTGATTAAGGCGTGATATGGTCGCTACCTGGAGAGAGAGAGAAGAAAATACTCAGCGTGCGCTCTTGCAAGATTAGATTGGTTATATATTTTATCTAATCAGGATGGCTCCCACTGTTTTTATCAAATCTTCCTTCAAACCCTAAAAGGAAAGACTAGCCGTGATTAATTACACTCTACAAGTTCGCCAATCTTTCAGCCAGGCCAGTGTCGGTACTTTGAGGGAGGTTTCCCGTGCTTTCGCACGGACCTAATTACAGTAAACCTCATTTTCCCAGAGGCGTAACCCCGTTGACACCTTTCTAGACACCTACTTGATCGGCTAATTGCAAAGTGCAAAACTCTTCCAGGAGTAACAATTACTCGCAGTGGGTATCGGGATCCAACTATCATATAAAAGGTATGCAATCTCATTGCAAATTTCAACACTTGAAACTCCCGTTAATGATTTTTACCCCTAGCACCTATGACCTTAACTATGGTCAACAAATCATAAGTACTAGTCAAGTTCTACCCGTCATTTCGTGATTAATTAGACCCACCCACATGACCCTTAACTAAGGTCAACAAAGTCACGCGACTGTCCTAACTAATCGCATCATATGCGGTGTAGGAAGACATCACTTAGCTACCGTACACTGTGCCTTAACTAAGGTCAACAAACACAGCACGAATACTAAGTACTCTACTTCCTAAAATGACGGAGGGTTGCGAATGGTTTTTAAGAAAACCTTTAATGCTTTGAACTTGATCTCGTTGCGGAATCAAATGGTTTTTAAATGGAATGTTTTTTAGGCTTTTCTAGTTTTGCTAAAGGGGTCACTCCTGGTGAAGGGATCGTCGGCCCTTTCCTCGTCGAATGAGGTGCGGGATATATCATATATATCACTGTGCAAAGCGGAAACTATAGAAGCGATCAAAAGGCAAACCGAGGGTTGTAGCATCTGCCAGTTATTGCTAAAGGAGTCACTCCCGGTGAAGGGATCTCGGTCCTTTCCTCATCGAATAAGGTGCAGGATGTTCTACAATGAACACCGCGATGCAAAGCAAGAACTGTAGCTACCTGTTTTATTTTGAAATTCGATTCCGCAACATCAATTAGGTTTATTTTCTTTCAGTAATCTCATTAATGAATATTCCATCATTTAAGTCCACCTAAACATCACAGATAAATATAACGTACGCTTATGCCATCCTCATTCGCCTCGATGTACCGTCTGCACCGTTAGGTTAGGTAACTAACGCCAGAGCGAGGAGGGCTAGTGCGGGTGTAAAACATAAGCAACGTCTATATAATATATCATATATACTATATACTATATCTATCTGAACAAATCACATGATCACATCACAGATAACGCAGCAGAAAATATCATATGAAATATTGGATATACTAGGACGTCCGTGTTTTCAATACGAGCCAGTATAAAACACGGATTCCACGGTCGTGATGAATAGCCAATCCCACACCCCTAGACCCCTACGAGAGCGGCAAGCAACCCTACCAATTCTAGGGTTAGGAGACCCGGACTCGACTCCTCGAGTTGGTCTCCCACTGGACCCTAGAACCTGGTTACTTGTGCCCTCCTCCTTGGGTCTATCCTAGTGCAGAAAAGTAAATAATATACAAATGGTGACATCATCCGCAACCTGGAAGTTCCCCAATAAAAGAATATTACATACAAGTTTTTACATGAATGAAAATGAAAAACACTCATCTCACATAAAAAAACCCCGGCTATTCAAACACCACGATCCAATATAACATATCCAGCAACACATAACATCACATGTCATCAACGTAAGTAAATATGCGCATCCCAATTGTCGTTGACATATAGCAACGAAACCGGCGATATCACATATTACACTTACGGTCACAGAAAAGAAAGTGTAAAACTACAACAGTTGGAATCCGCATCCTCTTTAGACATCGCATGCCTAATCAAATGAAATACTTAGACATCACATGCCTAACAATTATAAACCCCGCATTTTAGTCTCATTATCGAAAACTCTTTTCAATATCAAGTCGGGCAATTCAACAAGATTCCCGACATTTTGATTGAATGCTCGTCGCAAACTTTAGTAGGCGGCCGCACCCCTAATACCGTCGACGAAGTGCACTAAGGCGGAACACCGCTGTCGCGAGCACCCGAACGGATGTTTCGGCGACGGGGTTCTCCTACAGTCACTTGGTCGGGGCTATGGGGTGAGGCTGTCTATTAAGTTTACCTGGCGAGTATCTGCGTACGCTACGTGATTCCGACGGACTTTTGATCTCATCAAAATTCCGTGGCAACCGATCAAGTGAGACTAAAGTGCTTGATTTATAACATTCATTTAGTTATCTCATAACTACTTATGAATTCCAATTATTGTATCACATTCCGGATAAATAGAAAATGTTAAACTTTCCGATCGAACAATTGAACACCCAAGTTTTCCCGAAACAGCTCAACACATGAAATAAGTTTAAAAAACATTCACTTCGTGCCTCAGTACCAACGGTCCAGCCGTAGAAGGGTCAAGCCAACGCCTCACATGTGGCACGCCGTACTGCCCCAAACCCTAAGGTTCAAAGGGCAGTTCCAGACGGTCACATAATCGAGTTAAAGTTTGTTGTCTTCTAGAGGGACCATCGCGTTACTTGCACTACTTGGAACGTCATTAAACTATGGAAAAATCCAACAATTGGAAATTTCCCGGCAGGGGAAAAAGTGGGTATTTATATCTGGTCGAACTTTTTAATATATTCTAAAATTATCCGGAAAAGCACACAGACAAAATTAGACAATCCGATCGAAACACCGAGTCCCCAATACAACCCAGAAAACTCAACTCTTGAGTCAGATTTAAAAATTCCCAGAAAATCCAGCACCAAAATTTAGAAATTACTGTGCAAAAATTATTAGGCAATGTGACCATACGGCCGCGGAACCGCCGCAGAAGCCATGCTTCTGCCGCTGTTCCGCGGCAGTTTAGATGAATCAGGAGCTCGTTTTGCACCATAATTCTTAGATCTTCCTGCTGAATTTTTTAAGAATTTTTAATCTGGAAAAAACCCAGTTTTTGAAAAATGTCCAGAGAGCATTTTGGAGTTAGGGTTTCGGTTCGATCGGACTTCTAACACCGTCTACGCATCGCCTAAGGTTCTAGCTAGGCTCTGATACCATTGTAGGGTTCCTAGGCACACCCATGAGGTTCTACAAGTGATCAAACATGGCCAGTTCAAAATTTTCAAGTGCCTACAAACCCTAATACGGATCGTTAACTAAATGTATAGGCGATGCAATGCAAATAAACAACTTTAACTTAAAAGAAAAGAGGCTACAACCTTTGTAGATCCGGTCCTCCACCTCCTAGGCTCCGTGATGACGTCCCTCCGCTGTCCATATCGGATCCCGGACTCTAGCATCGGCTTCATCGGAGAAATGGGCGGGCTAGGTCGTCGACTTCGATGCCGAAGATGATCTACGTCGAGGCAACTCAAGATCAAACTCCAACTTCACCAAGTCATGAAACTTGTGAAGAAAACATCCTATACTACTTGGCAAGAGGTAGAGGATGAAGAAATAGGAAGTGGGTTCAATTTAGAATTGGATTTCTCACTCTTTTTCTCAAGTTTCCATTAAAGGTTGCAAGCTTTTCTTCTTGTTGATGAAGAAGAAGAAGAAAAGAATATGATAAGTCTTTTAAAAAAGGAAATAAAATGATACATATCATAATGGCAACCATAGTTAGGTGTAGAGAATGAACCATGGTTAGGTTGAATGGTTAGGTTAAAGAAAACAAACAAAATAGTCAAGCTTTGAACACTTCAAGAAGTTTCATGAAAGAAACAAAATAAGCCACCATTCTATTTATCTTCCAAAAAATGAATAAATAAATAAATAAATGAATAAGTAAATAAAAACCCTAACCATTAACATAACCATGGTTTAAACTAAACATACACCCAAACTATCATGTATCATCAAACATGATACAAACAAGTGCACAAAAATATATCACATATACAATGTGCACATCAAGTGAGAAAATCCTTTTAAAGTGAACCAATACTAGTTAATGCAAAGTAATATATCAAATATATATAATTATACATTAAATCATTAAATCAACACTTCATTCAATGATCCGGTCATGTCGCATATAACCGACTAGTATGCAATGTATCGACTTATCGAATCAATCTTCAATTCGATAACTAGGTTATATCGCATACAACCAATCGATACATTCATCGTGAGAATGGAATACGGTATCACATAAACGCATTATTCTCGGTCCCGCACATATCTCATATGCGCTCCTATTTCGTTTCGCTTGAGCCAGGAAACCTCTGTGTAGGACTCTAAAGACTCGTCAATACGCCGGCAGCAGATGATGATCATATTAAGCATCAACAAGCCGCAAGTGGTCTGCTAAACGTAACGGCCACCCGGGTATTGAGCGATCAGAAGATCGATGAGCAAGCCCGCTCACACTCCTGTGAATCCAACCAGTAACATTTACCGTGCAGTCCGGTCTGTTCGTCTGATATGTCGCATATCTCGTCTAGGGGTGGTAAACGTCAGACCCCAATAGCTCGATAAGTCATGCCGACGTAAGGTCCATAACATTCGTGAAACTACTGATAACTCTTACCAGTATATCACTGCAACCCTGGCCAGGGATTTCCTGTTATGGCCAGTCGAGCATAGCACAACATCAACCCCCAATACCGGGAGAGACGAATCCCCTCCTATCGCTCATTTCCTCCATGTGAATCGGGACTGTACCCAAAAACCACCTGTTTGCATGACTCAGTAGAGCCGTGGTAGGGTGGAAATTAAAGTACAGTGGGAGACACACAAGACTCTATGACGATCTCGGGTCAACAGACTAAGCTGTACCAGTGTCACCAGAGAACTGCCATCTGACGTGAGGTATAATACCATCTAGGAGTTCTCGGCGAGTCCGTTCAGTGTACCCAGTCTCCACTGAGCACCCGCATACCATCTCTGATGTCAAACACCAATGGATATGGGATCATCCATCGCCCATCACATGGGTCGAGAAGATATACGCTAGTCTACTCTGGAATATCGATGCCCCGTCTCGATATTCCCACGACTAGGAACATTGAAGGATGTACTCATGGACTATCCAGGCCCCACTTGTATGTTCTACATCATAGTCCTGGAAGTCGAGCACACATCCTAAGGGCTTTATCAACATGTAATCAGAGAGACAGAGAGTATACATGTTAAGATAAAGAGCAACCAGATAGCGTACTATCATGTCGAGCAAGAAAGTCCTACCTATATATGTCCCAGCATCCACTACAATATACATCCAATGTACAGTAATGGCCTCTAGGGCATACATAAAACTAACAGCCCAATCATATCGACTCTCCTCCGAGTATCATTTACTATCCTCATCATATGTGTATACGTATCTGTGTGTGTGTATATATATATATATATAGCAACACATCCACACACACACACACACATACATATATATAACATATACACCAAAACATATCACGTGTATGCATGTGTGTGTGCGTACCTTTACACTAGGGTTTCATAACTAACAAATTACACTATAAGCACTATCTTACAATTACACTAAAACTAACCCGTGAACACCTAAAGCCTATCTTGATAATTATTTAGTCTCACAATACGCGTATTTATATATATATATATATATAACGTACTCATATACTACACTACGAAACGGCGGGGGTGCTATACGCTATCCACCAGACATCCCCCGTAGATATATATCTACTCACCTTGATCCTTACTTGCCGAAGTCGATGTTGCCTTGCTCCTCCTTGTCGTACGACGTCCACATGGGTACTTACACATATCACACATAGTATCGTAAACCGAAATCACGGATGAAAACCAAAACGGCACACGGAACACACATAGGTTAGAACCTATGGTCTACGCATGCAAGAATTACCAAACAACCCTCGAAATTGACATGCAAAAGTCACACCACCGAGTCAAAACCCAAACACTAAAATCCAAGTCTAAATAGTTGCAAAACCCAAGCTGCAACATAAGAAAACACTTCCAGATTTTGTTTCAGGTGAATTTAGCCAATTCTGCATATGGGGTAGGTCTAATTTGCCTAAAATGGAGCCATGGCCTAAGCACGAGGCGATTCCACCATACTAAGGCCGCAAATTGCATCCAGAAAGAGATAATTGGCAGCCAGGAAGTGGATTGGGGGTCTCAGGTTTTGGGGTTAGATTCTAGGTTACCTGCACACCTCTCAGTAATCGCTAAATATTTTTCAGGTGCCCCGGGTCATAGCAGATCTCTAAATGTCATCACAATTCCCACATACTTCCGATATCGGGATTTCTAAGTTCAAGTCTTGGGTTTAAATCTTTGGTTTTAGTTCACAATACTAACACTACAGGGGTTGTATGTCCTCTACTAACCTTAATTTACACTTCGTAACTCATAAAATCCCTTAACCTCTTCTTGAAATTTTCAAACCTCACTAAACCTTACTTAATTACTTATGAACTAAAATAGATGCTAAAGCAAATGAATTACTACTCTAATGGTAAAAGAATTACCTCATTTGGAAACTCATGATTTTCTTGAGTTGCCCTAATTGCTCAAAATCCAAACTTTCTTGGTTCCCCATGCTTGTAGTGAGCTTGTGCATGTATTTAATGAAGGGAAAGAAGTGTTTTGATGTATTTTTGGGATTGTTGTGAGGTGTAGGAGGTTGTGGAAGGAGGAGGGCAGCCATGAGTGAGGGGCAGAGAAAAATGATGAAGATAATGAATGGGAAAAACAAATGGGAGCCTTGGTCAAATGACCCCTCACCTCTCTCTCTCTCTCATCTCTCTCTTGCCCATAACCATTTCTTTAATATTTTCCCTTTTTCTTTTCTTTTAATTTTATATCCTTTGCATTCCCAAATTAAAACAAAGCCATGCTAAAATAAAAAGAGAAAGTCATGGTAGAATAAATGTAACAAATGCTAGCAAATATGATATGGTGCATGTCACCTGCATAAAACACAATCAATGCATGATTAAATACTAATCGAGTTTTGTAACACTAACTTATATACAAATCATTGTATACTAAATTGTAAAATTCCCAATTTTCATAAATTCTTTTAAAATCAATAATTGATATAAATTTCCAAATATTTCCCCAATTTATCGGTGTATAATTATACCATATCTTAAAACTAATTTCCACATATTAAAATATTCATAATATTTATTATTTTAATTATTTAACTTCTCAAAAATAATATCTTATTTTTCTGAAATTTTACAGGAACCGAATTTCTTTAAGGGGGAAAGATTGTAACACTTTAGAATGCGATTAGTGTTAATTAAGCAATAATGCTGGATTTTAATGAAATTTTGACCAATAATTATTTTGAACATATTTTATTTAATTATTTTTACACTTGCACACACATGTGCATGTTGATTTAGGTTTAAGGAGGTGTTAACCATGCTTTACTTGCCATGGCACACTTAACCATTTATTTTTTAAACTTGTCATGTTACATTTAAACATGTATATCTATTTTAATTATTTAGAAAAAGGTTTTATTGTTTTTGGAAGAGAAGAGAAGAGAAGAATTGAAAATTTGATGAAGACTTTGGTATGGCTGCCATTTAATGATGAGAGAGAGAGAGAGAGGGAGAGAGAGAGAATGGGTGTAAGCCATACACTCACCCCACACTCATATACTCTCAATTCCTCACACTTACCCTCTCAATTATCACCTCACACTCTCAATTCTCTTGTTCTTATCCTCCTTCACAATTCTTCATAAGTTCTTCACTTCAAATATTTTCATCACAAATGCTAAGCCTAAACCTTCATCAACCTCACTAAATCCTTCATTAAACTTGCTTAAAAGCCTATTGTGATGACTTGGAGCTTGGAAAGCTAGGGGTTTTTCCAAGTTTTTGTGAGGTAGTGATCTTTAACTCTTTGTTAGGCTTTATGGAAGTTTGTATGCTTATTAGTTTCCGTTTTAAACACTAAAGTTTTAGTTTTTATACAAATATCGTATTTTTGTGATAGGTTTGTGTCTCTGTGATCTGTTGTTGTTAGGGTGGCTAAGTATAAAATCTAACAACACAGTAGAGTAGTGAGAGAGCCCTGAGTGTGCACCTGAGACCCGGACCCAACCCCTTTTAATTGTCCCGACGAGATTTAGGGGAATGGCCAGCGCCGCCGGATTTCTTGTGGCCTAGGGAGTTGAGTTTTTGAGGGTAGCTGTCTGTAGGTTATCCTTGGTGTTTGGTTCTGTTTGATTTTTCTTATATTGTCTGTATGAAAAATCTAGAACCACTTTGCTAGTTTCTTGTGTTTCGGTTATACGTGATACGGTATCCGACACGGTTTTTGTACCTTGTGTAGCATGCTGCACTTGGGTTTGGTTTAGGGTGTCGCTACACGCGTTAGCCACTAAGCTAACACTTGATAGCTTGTGTGAGTCGATGCGTTGATTTATGCGTTGTTTGCGTGTGTTATCGGAAAGTTTCTAATTTCACTTGTTTTGTTTTTGTGTGATATTATGATCGATTGCGGGGACTTCGGGCGCTACTAGGAAAGGGAAGGAGGTGGTTGGATTCACCTAGCTCGAGATCATCTGTGAGTAGATTTAATATCTACGGGGGGATCGCCCGTATGGCGTTATGCGTCGAGGGTTAGATTCAATGATATGACTCTATACTTATAAAATTATATATCGATTGTGCATGAGTACCATTGTTACACATCCCATTACCTATTGTATATGGACATAGTACTAATGAGACATATCACTATTACTAACGGTTCATGTTGCACGAGCACCGAATTGTATACCACACACACACCGTTAGTAATTGCCATGACACACACACTATAGAAATTACCATGGATAAAATATTGCATCGCTTTCTTTAATCATTAACAGTTATATATTAATTCTTGTTCTATTGCGCATATGAATTGCATCATACATATTTGCATACATATATAGATTGATATAGTCATCTATTCTCTTTCACAAGATGTTGCATTTCGATTTCGTGGATTTTGGGAAACCGCAAGATACCTTTCAAACTTGATATATTTAAAAAGAGCGGTTTTCCCCTTGATATGCTCACATTACTGTTCCGTGTTTACATACATCGTATTTCATGGACATATGCATTGATGTATTGATTTCATGCGATTTCTAGATTTGAGAACCACGAATATATTTTAAAAGGAAATTATATATATTGCTTCAAAAACACGGTTTCTCTTGATATGATATTTCGAGACGTCCACCATGAGTTTTTTCTCGGTTCTGAGGTTGTTTTCGAGACCCGATTCGAGAAGTTGGCGGATGCCGTTTGCGGGTACATGGTGGACCCCTTTGGTACCGTGGGGCAAGAAATGATTTTGTGCTTTAGACGATAAGCCTGGATGAGGGAGCACTACCTACCGGTGATTGTATAGAACTCGGCGAATATTCGCAGGATACCGTTTTGGAGTTATGATATAAGATGGATGAGGGCCGATCTGAGTATGCGGCGCCTGAGATGAGATAGATATGAGGTCCGATCTGAGTGACGGTGCCTAAGATATGAGTATTTACGTGTCGAAGCTGGACACGAGTTTCATGATATTTCGAGTATCGATGTTGGACATTCAGGTTTCATGATGTGACGGATATAAGGGCCGATCAGAGTGACGGCGCTTGAGATATTGGTATTTGGGGTGTCGTTGATGGACACCAGTTTTCCATGATGAAGATTCATCGATGAGGTTTATGTTTATCCCATACTCAAGATTTATTAGACATGCATTGTTTCATGTAGTTGTTATACCGTGGTGGTGTACCTTGATCATGATTTTACTGCATATCCGTACCGTTATATTTATGTCATCATATTACTTAGTTCAGACTATCGCTGTCACGAACCAAAATTTAGCACGTGACGGCCCTTAAACTACGTAACGTCTCCAGGCGTAACATGATTCAAGTAAGCCAAAAACCCAACAATCTAAACCATCAAAAGTAGTAAGTGATAATAACTTTCTTAAAACTTTTGAAATCTCAATCAAATTCTTTAAAGTCCAAATTTACTTCCTTTAAAAAAATTGGCAGCACCTCTTTTGTAAAACAAGCCCCCAAAAAGAGTACAACATAAATATATAAGTAAAGTATCCCCAACGGGAGCAAATCCACGCCCAAAGACGGAAAAAACCATCACAATAGATATACGACGCCGTAGCGAAGAAAAAGACGATATAAAGTGAACAGCATGAAAATCTCCAAGTCACAAATAATATACAATATCGTCCTCACAACTCGTCTCTAAGTCAATACATGAAAACGGTAGATGGAAAGTACTGGATACAACGAATATACAATGAGCAACATCGGATAACCGAAAAACCCACCTAGCAAAACTGTACCCAGTCAGCCGTAGCGGTATCTGCTGCAAAAGATGATACGATGTGAAGAAGATAGCCCTGCCTCTGACTGCTCTGAGGACAACCTGTACAACCCTGTGACACAACGGGGGTGAGTTGCCAACTCATGAATAGTAAATAACATATGCAGGTAATCGCAAGTATGCACGTACTGCGCTAATATATCACATGCAAGCTGATAGAAATAAATAGCAATATGTATATGCAACAGTCATGAAAGGTACTCTATCAGGTACTACTAATACATGACGCAATGCATATCAAATAAATGCGGAGTACGGAATAAAACATGTCATTCTCACATCGGGCAAATAGGCCCCTCATATCGGGCATATCAGCCCTTCATATCGGGCACATCGGCCACTCATATCGGGCACATAGGCCCCCAACATCGAGCACATCGGCCCCTAACATCGGCCATAATATCGGCCCTCATATCGACTATAATATCGGCCCGGCCACTGAATCGGCCCACATATCTAATGAATAAGTATATTTATGATGATATATATATTATAGGTATACATATATAACAGCATCCTATACCACTGATATATATATATATATTAGGTGTACATATATAACAGCGTCCCATACCTCTGATATATATATATATATATATATATATATATATATATATATTTATACACACACACATGTATATATATCAGCAGCGTCCCATACCACAGATATATATACACAAGAGTAAAATATCCAGAAACATCATATGAAAATCCATATATCAATGCGAAAACCATGAAATATAATATATGCAACATGAAATAGTAATATGAGCATATAAAGGAAATCCGCTATTTAACTGCAACAAGTTATTGAATATATCATGCGGTTCCTAATTTCTCCGAAACCAACGCAACATCATATAAAGGTGAACATGTAGCTATAACCAGGTATGCGTAACCATGCCGGTATAGCAAAATATGTGTATCTACCTATCAATAATGATGTAATACCCTCCAGGTATATGTGTAGCTATAGCAAGCTAGGTATGTATATATACATGTCAATAATGATACAATACCCTCCAGGTATATATGTAGCTATATAAGAGTATATGGGTGTACATGTAAGTATGTATGCAAGATGTACATGTAGCTATGTCTCATATGTGTATATACTATCTCTAATGGTACAATACCATATAGGTATATGGGTTTATAGCATGTAGGCAAGGCAAGGCATATGTGTAAGCATGTAGGTATAAATGTATGCTATATGTCATATGCGAAATGGAATATGAATCATTGTCTCAATATCCCCAACCAATACAATCTCACATATGTATAAGTGTTGTACGTGTCATGGCAATTATTGACGGTGTGAGTGGCATACAATCAGTGCTCGAGCAACATGAACCGTCAATAATAGTGCAGTGTCCAGAGGATACAAGTCCAAGCACAACAAGTAATAATATGCAATGAAGTTTATGCGCAATCTTTATATGTGCAATATAACATGTGGCTAATATCATCTCATATCTAGCTCTGACGCATAAAGCCATGCGGGCAATTCCCCTGTAGATGTTAAATCTACCCATAGATGATCCTGGGGCTAAGTAAAGCCAACCACTCGCTTTCCCTTCTTCACAGCGTCCAAAGTCCCCGCCTGCGTCCCTAAGATCATAAAACATCATAACAAGTGTATATTAGCAATCGACCAATAACACGTACCAACTACGTTTCACCGACGCATCAACTCCAAACATACTCTTAAGTGTTTGTCTAGTGGCTAACGCGCATATCGACACTACAAAACTAACCCAAGAGCAACAGATACACAAAGACACGAACCGTATCGGATAACGTAACGCGCGTAGTCGAAATACTAGAAAATGAGCAAAGTGGTCACAGATTTTTCTACACAAACAATTTGTAAAAGTTGTTGGGTTTACCTAGCACCTCATCAAGGGTTTAGAAGCATCAAATATGCCAAAATCAAATTTTGAAGGTGCTAAGTGAACTTGACAAGAATCATAAGTAGAAATTTAGGGTTTCTTTCAACTAAGCATCACATGCAAATGAAAAACTATCACTAAAGGTAGAGATTACAACCTTTGTAGACCTCCCTTGGTGACTCCTTGGCACTATGAGAGTTTGGAACGGATCGATGGAAGCCTTCTTAGTCCACGAAGATCCACCCGAAGTCCCTTTGCCCAAAGCTCCTTGCTTTACTTGATATGTGAATGAAGTAGAGCAAACACCCTACACAAATAGGCTAGATGTGTGTAATATGATGATATGGTTTGTATTCTATAATCAAAACCCTTTCTTTTTATTAACTTCACTCAAAGAAAATTTCAAGAGAGGAAGAAGAAGATGGTGGCTAAGCTTGAGCTTAAAAGATAATGATATGAATGAATTAAGTGAGAATGAATAATCAATATTAATCCTTCTCACTTCAAACCATGGTTAACTAATATCTAGATATTATTGTGTTAAGTTAAAGTCCAAATGAAATTTAAACCATGGTTTGAATTAGGTCAAAGAATAATCAAGTTTGGATAATTATCAACCTTGATTTAATTTTAATTTCCTTTTTCTTTTTCTCAAAACAAATATATATCTATATATAAATGAACCATGTGAGTCTTGCATTGCCACCAAAAGTGTATCAACAACCATGATACTATGTATGTATGTATGTATGTGTCCATGCACATCATCATGTGGATACATGCATGCATACAAAAATAGAAAAAAGGGTTTAATTAAAGAATTAATCTAAAAGTCATTTGTTAAATCAACACTTGATTTTGCAAACCGGTCATATCACATACGACCCGACGAATAGAAAATGCCCAATTAATATACGGTATTACATATCCGTATTTAATAGGGTCCTGCGCATATCTCATATGCACACCACATCTTTTTGCCTGAGCCAGGAAACTTCATTGTGGGACTCTAAGACTTGTCAATACGCCGGCAGTAGGTGATGATCATATCAAATACCTACAAGCCGCAAGCGGTCAGCTAAACGTATCGGCCACCCGGGTATTGAGCAATCAGAAGAAAACCAGCGAAGCTGTCAAAACTCCTGTCGAGCCAACTGGCAACACTTACCGTACAGTCCGGTCTCTTCGTCAGATATGTTGTATATCGAGTCTAGGGATGGAATCATCGACCCCAATAACTCAATAAGTCATGCTGGTGTATGGCTCATAACAGATCGAGAAACTACTGATAATGCTTATCAGTAAATCTCAGTAGCCCTGGCCAGGGACTTCCTGTTATAGCCAATCGAGCATAGCACAACATCAACTCCGAATACCGGGAGAGACGAAACCCCTCCTATCGCTCATCGCCTCCATGTGCCTCGGGACTGTACCCAAAGTCCATCTGTTTGCACGACTCAGTAGAGTCGTGGTAGGGTGGATATCAAAGTACAGTGGGAGGACACACAAGACTCTATGACGATCTTGGGTCTATAGACTAACCTGTACCAATGTCACCTGAGAACTACTATCCGACGATAGATATAATACCACATAGGAGTTCTCTGTGAGTCCGTTCAGTGTACGCAGTCTCAACTGAGCACCCGCATACAATCTTTGGTGTCACCTCACCAGATGGATATGGGATCATCCATCGCCCATCATACGGGACAAGAATAGTATATGCTAGTCTACTCTGGAATATCGATGCCCCGTCTCGATACACCCACGACTAGGAATAGTTCAAGGATATGCTTATAAACTACATATGCCCCACTAGTATGATCCGCATCATAGTCACAGTAGTCAAGCAAATATCCTCAGGGCTTTATCAACATGTGCAAATGAATAAAAGCATGATCAAATCAACATGTCGTGATAAAGTAAACCAGATATCATACTATCATGTTGAGCGAGAAAGTCATGTAAATTCATATATACATGTCCAAGCATTCACTATACATATAATGGCCTCTAGGGCATACATATATCTAACAATCTCCCACTTGCACTAAGGCCAGTTATTGGCGTATCTCATACCTAACATCTCAAAAAGTCGCTCATGCTGCGGCTGTGGAATGGCCTTGGTAAGTGGATCAGCTGTGTTATCCTTTGTATCTACTCTCCGAATCTCGATCTCCTGACGATCTACTATCTGCCGGATCAAATGATATCGCCTCAGGATGTGTCTGGATTTCTGATGGGACCTTGGTTCTTTGGCTAACACCATAGCTCCATTATTATCACAATACAATAGTATTGGATCAACAATGGTTTGAACTACTCCTAGTTCCACGATGAACTTCCTCATCCAGACGACTTCCTTGGCAGCATCATTTGCAGCAATATACTCAGCTTCCATCGTTGAGTCTGCAACGGTGTCCTGTTTGGAACTCTTCCAACTAACCGCCCCTCCATTGAGGGTAAATACAAACCCTGAGATAGATTTGCTGTCATCCTCATCACTTTGGAAGCTGGAATCGGTAAAGGCCTCCATCTGGAGATCCCCATTACCATACACCAAGAACAATTCTTTAGTCCTTCGCAAGTATTTAAGAATGTTCTTCACTGTTATCCAATGTTTCTCACTTGGGTTGGATTGATCCCTGCTTACTACAGCTAGTGCATAAGCTACATCAGGGCGAGTACATAACATCGCATACTTTATAGATCCTACGGCTGAAGCGTAGGATATAACGCTCATGCGAGCTCTCTCTTCATCAGTCTTCGGACAGAAGTCCTTAGAGAGAGTGATTCCATGACAAGCAGGCAAGGCACCACGCTTGGAATCTTCCATACTAAACCTTTTTAGGATGGTGTCTATGTACTTTGACTGGAACAATCCCAATTGCAGGGTTCCTAGGCACTCTAGTGAGGTCTCCCAAGCCATCAACCATGGCAATTTCAAAAATTATGGTGCCTACAAACCCTAAACAACGGATCGTATAACTAGATGTCTAGGCGAACAATAATTAGTTAACAATTAACTACTGAGAATACGGAAATACAACCTTTGTAGATCCGGTCCTCCACCTCCACGGCTCCGCAACGGGGTCGTCTCCGCTGTCCAAATCAAATCTGGGCTCTAAGATCGGCTTCGTCGGAGAATGGGCAAGCTAGGTCGTCGATGTCCATGCCGAAGATGATCTACGTCGAGGCATCGATGAATCAAGCTCCACCTTCACCAAACCCTAAAATCTTGTGAAGGAAACACACTCTACTACTTGGCAAGAGGTAGAGGATGAAGAAATAGGAAGTGGGTTAACTTTAGAATTGGATTTCTTACTCATATCCAACAATCACCATTGATGGACTTCGCTTTTCTTCACTTGAAGAATGAAGAAGAAGAAGAAAGATGATATGATAAGTTAAAAGAATAAGAAAAGAAAATCAATTCTTATCATAATATAACCATGGTTATGTGTAGAGATTTAACTAGGGTTAATTCAAATGGTTAGGTTAAGCATGAGATAAGAATGGTGGACAAAGTCAAAGCTTCATGAAACTTCAACTTAAAACAAAAAAAAAAGCCACCATTCTTTTCTCTTGCCTTTTATTTTCCAAAAATCAATAAATAAATAAATAAATAAATAGATAAATAAAGGAAAAGAAACCCTAACCATTCTTTTAACCATGGTTTAAATCTTTGCACTTAACCAAGTAAACATGTATCATCAAACATGATACAATCAAATGCACAAAATCATATCGCATATGTAATGCGCATATCCGAGTGAGAAAATCCATCTTAAGTAAACCGATACTAGTTGATGCAAAGTAATATATCATATATATAAATATGCATTAAATCATTAAATCAACACTTGATTCAATGATCCGGTCATGTCGCATATAACCGGCTAGTATTCAATGTATCGGCTTATCGAATCAACGCTTGAATCGATAACTAGGTTATATCGCATACAACCTTTCGATATATTTATCGCGAGAATAGAATACGGTATCACATACACGCATTATTCTCGGTCCCGCACATATCTCATATGCGCTCCTATTTCGTTTCGCTTGACCCAGGAAACCTCTGTGTAGGACTCTAAAGACTCGTCAATACGCCGGCAACGGATGATGATCATATCAAACATCCACAAGCCGCAAGCGGTCTGCTAAACGTAACGGCCACCCGGGTATTGAGCGATCTGAAGATCGACGAGCAAGCCCGCTCACACTCCAGTGAATCCGACCAGTAACACTACCGTACAGTCCGGTCTGATCGTCTGATATGTTGCATATCTCGCCTAGGGGTGGTAAACGTCAGACCCCAGTAGCTCGATAAGTCGTGTCGATATGAGGTCTATAACTGTTCGAGAAACTACTGGTAACACTTACCAGTAAATCTCTGCAACCCTGGCCAGGGATTTCCTGTTATAGCCAATCGAACACAGCGCAACATCAACCCCCTATACCGGGAGAGACGAATCCCCTCCTATCGCTCATTTCCTCCATGTGACTCGGGACTGTACCCAAAAACCACCGTTTTGCACGCCCTCTTGGACGTGGTAAGATGGAAATCAAAGCACAGTGGGAACCACACAAGACTCTATGAGGATCTCGGGTCAACAGACTACTCTGTACCAGTGTCACCAGAGAACTGCCATCTGACGTGAGGTATAATACCATCTGGGAGTTCTCGGCGAGTCCGTCCAGTGTACCCAGTCTCTACTGAGCACCCGTATATCATCTCTGATGTCAAACACCAATGGATATGGGATCATCCATCGCCCATCTGTATGGGTCGAGAAGCTACACGCTAGTCTACTCTGGTATATCGATGCCCCGTCTCGATACACCCTCGACTAGGGACTTTGAAGGATGTACTTATAGACTACCATGTCCCCACTAGTATGATCCGCATCACAGTCCAGGTAGTCAAGTACAGATCCTAAGGGCTTTACCAACATGTAACAGAGAGACAATCAGCATACACGTTAAGGTAAAGAGTAACCAGATAGCATACTATCATGTCGAGCAAGAAAGTCCTCCCTATATATGTCCCAGCATCCACTACAATATACATCCTATGTACAGTAATGGCCTCTAGGGCATACATATAACTAACAATCTCCCACTTGCACTAGGGCCATCTGTAGCAGTGGTTGCAGTATCTCATACTCAACCATCCCATGAAAGTCTCTCTCTGGGAACAGGCCTTTGTGAGTGGATCCGCTGTGTTGTCCTCTGAATCTACTTTCCTAACCTCGATCACCCTGGAGATCAACTATCTCCATGATCAGGCGATGCTGCCTTAGAATATGTCTGGATCACTGATGGGACGGGCGTTCCTTGGCATAAGCCACAACTCCATTGTCTCACAATGGTAGGAACATGGTTCATCTTATGAACCAATATATACCCAAACAGCCTCTTTGGTAGCATCTTAAGTAGCGATGTATCCTGCCTTTATCGTCTAGTATGTCACGGTATCTAGCTTGGAACTCTTCCAACATACCGTCCCTTTACTGAGGGTAAAGACAATGCCTGCGACTGACGCTCAGTCGTCATTATCACCCTGGAACCCTTCCAGTGATTCTCCCCAGGATCGATTAATACCACCTCACTACAGCTAGTGAGTATCCTAACATCCAATTAAATCTATCTCATAGATCTAAAACTCAGGATTTAGGAGGTATCATTTTGATCCTATTGGAGAATCCTTGTGATAAACGGAGATCGACCGAGCGTAGCATAGGAAACTTCTTCCCTATCAAGAGTATGTCATCCACGTACTCTACGAGGATCGTCACCATACTCCCTACTACCTTCTTGTTTATACAAGGTTCATCTACCATTTTGATGATGTCAAACTCTTTGACTAATTCATCAAAACAGATGTTCCAACTCCGCGATGCCTGCTTTATCCTATAAAGCATCTTGCACACGTTTCCGCTGCTCCCACTGTTTACGAAGCCCTCTGGCTGTGTACTTACAGACGCACTCTTCTAAATCATCATTTAGAAAAGCAGTCAAGACACCCAACCACCAGATATCGTAGTCATGGTATGTAGCCGTGGTAAGTAGGATCTGGATGGACTTAAGCATAGATCCTTGAAAAGGTTTCATCATGATCCACGCCTGGTCAATGAAGAAAACCTTTAACAAGTCTAGCTTTGAAAGTCTCAACTCTTCCATGTACACCAAGTAATCTTCTCAAGATATACTTGCTCCTGATGGGGATTTAACCCTTCAGATCTTGCAGCTAAAGTCCATACTTTGCTGGTGTATAAGGATTCCATCTCAGATCACTAAGCATCCAGCCATTCTTACAGAGTCTTACTCCTGATGGCCAGCTCGAAACTAGTTGGGTCATCATCTCATGATGTAATCCTCGCTCCCACTGTCATAGAGAAACTGAAGTATCTCTCTGGTGGGTGAGGAACCCTACTACATCGGCGGAGAGGCTGAGGTTCGTTGGAATCTACTGAATCCTTTGGCTCTATCAAATCATCTGCTGTAGTTTGTATAGCTGGAACATTTCCAGTTCTACATAACAGACTTTGCCTCGAGCTTGTCCAGATTTTGCTTTTAGACATAGGCCGGACAACCCCAAATCTTAACTAACTTAAGACATGGGCTCTTCCCTTTCCATATCGCATATGAAGTGGTAGGTTTTGATTTGATTCGAACCCTATTCAATAGGTATGCAACTTCTCAAGTGCATAACACCCAAAAGGAAAAAGGTAACTCAGTATTACTCATCATAGAGCACACCATATCAAATAGGGTGTATCTGCTCCGCCCCGATATACCATCGTGCTATGGTGTATGCGGAGGAGTAATGCCGAGAGAGAATTTCATTCTCCTTTAGAATAATCCAGGATTTTCGTGCTCAAGTATTCTCCTCCTTGATCATATCAAAGGACATAATACTTATACCCGTATTTTGGTTCTCTACTTCTAACTTATATTCTGTGAATATCTCAAAAGGTTCGGACTTGTGTTTCAGCAGGAACATATGACTGAATCTTGAGAGATTATCAGAGAACATAATGAAGTATAAAGAACCGATCTAGGCATGTGTAGACAGGGGAGCTTACATACATCAACATGTATCATCCCAAGAGTTTACTAACTCTTTCTCTGTTTCCAATAAACGGAGCTATGGTCATCTTATCTTTGTGACATGACTGGCGAGTTTCACAAGATGTAAATTCAAACTGATTTAAATATGCATCTTTATGTAACTCTAGCTAGTCGGGTCACATTGATCTGACCTAGTCTACAATGCCTCAAGAAGAATTCGTTCATTTCTGAACTCTTCCTCTTGTGTGTGTTCCGTATACTAAGAACTGTAATTTGATTTAGAACATCAATGCTTTTAGATAACGTGCCTGAACCGATCAACTTTTGATATAGGAAATGTTCAAAACATTATCCAACAATACAAAATTATATCCTTTCTTTTCAGATAAAGAGACTGATATGATTTTGTATATCAGGTTCGGTATCTAACAACATTCGTTCAGAATCAATGTATTGTAATACAGGGTGACAGTGACCGACAGACTTGGCTGCAACACTTGCCCCGTTTTCTGCCTCATGAAACTTATCACCCGTTCTCAGTTCTCTACCTTTCTGTAGCCCTATGTAACAGATTACATATCTGGGATCCTGATCTGGTATCACATACCCAGGACGTAAAGGATACTGAGAAACAGTTCTGTATAATGAACACACCCGAAGATGATGCATCAGCATGCACTCTCTTCGTTTGGGCGGCACGGGAATTCTGGTAATCCCCAATTTCCTGCTCTGTCTTATAACAATTATAAGTTGGAGCGGGACCAACGTTCCCCAGCTCAGTATAACAAGCGGGTTCGGTCAATATTCCGTATTATTATCTTGATTAAGGCGTGATATGGTCGCTACCTGGAGAGAGAGAGAAGAAAACACTCAGCGTGCGCTCTTTCAAGAATAGATTGGTTATTATTTTATCTAATCAGGATGGCTCCCACTGCTTTTTATCAAATCTTCCTTCAAACCCTAAAAGGAAAGACTAGCCGGGATTAATTACACACTACAAGTTCGCCAATCTTTCAGCCAGGCCAGTGTCGGTACTTTGAGGGAGGTCCCCCGTGCTTTCGCACGAACCTAATTAATGTAAACCTCATTTTCCCAGAGGCGTAACCTCGTTGACACCTTTCTAGACACCTACTTGATCGGCTAGTTGTAATGTATAAAACTCTCCCAGGAGTAACACTTACTCGCAGCGGGTATCGGGATCCAACTATCTCATAGAAGGTATGCAATCTCATTGCAAATTTCAACACTTGAAATTCCCGATAATATTTTGCCCCGAACGATCTATGACCTTGACAAGGTCAACAAACCATAGACCGCAAGTCAAGTTCAGCCCGTCATTTCTTGATTGAATCAAACCCACCCGCACGACCCTTGACAAGGTCAACAAGGCCGCACGACTACCCTAACCCAATCTGCATCATATGCATAAGCAGATAAATACTGGTTAGCTACCGCACACTGCGCCTTGACAAGGTCAACAAACGCAGCACGAATACTAAACAGGATTTATCTGAAATGACGGAGGGCTACGACAGGTTTTTCTGAAAACCTATTGCGTAATGAACTTGATATCGTTGTAGGATCGAATGAATTTTGAAATGGAGTGTTTTTGAGGCTTTTCTAGTTTTGCTAAAGGAGTCACTCCCGGTGAAGGGATCGTCGGTCCTTTCCTCGTCGAATGAGGTGCGGGATATATCATATATATCACTGTGCAAAGCAAAAACTCTTAAAAGCAATCAAAAGACAAACCGAGTGTGTAGCATCTGCCAGTTATTGCTAAAGGAGTCACTCCCGGTGAAGGGATCTCGGTCCTTTCCTCATCGAATAAGGTGCAGGATATATCACATATACCGCTGTGCAAAGCATGAACTGTAGCTACCTGTTTTATTTTGAAATTCGATTCTACAACATCTTAGGTTTCTTTTATTTCATTAATCACATTAATGAAGTCCCATCATTTAAGTACCTAATCATCACAGATAGATATGACGTACACTTATGCCATCCGCATTCGCCTCAATGTCCCCTCGTGCACCGTTAGGTTAGGTAACTAACGGCAGAGCAGGGCAGGGCTAGCGCGGGTGTAAAACATAAGTAACGTCTATATAATATATCATATATACTATATACTATATCCATCACAGAAACATCACATGATCTCATCACAGATATCGCAGCAGAAGAAACATATGAAATATTGGATATACTAGGACGTCCGTGTTTTCAATACGAGCCAGTATAAAACACGGATTCCACGGTCGTGATGAATAGCCAAACCCACACCCCTAGACCCCTACGAGAGCAGCAAGCAACCCTACCAATTCTGGAGTTAGGAGACCCGGACTCGACTCCTCGAGTTGGTCTCCCACTGGACTCCAGAACCCGGTTACTTGTGCCCTCCTCCTTGGGTCTATCCTAGTGCGGAAAAGTAAATAATATACAACAGGTGACAACTTCCGCAACCTGGAAGCGCCCCAATAAAAGAATATTACATACAAGTTTTTACATGAATGAAAATGAAAAACACTCATCTCACATAAAAAACCCCGGCTATTCAAACGCGACGATCCAATATAACATATCCAGCAACACATAACATCACATGTCATCAACGTAAGTAAATATGTCCATCCCAATTGTCGTTGACATATAGCAACGAAACCGGCGATATCACATATTACACTTACGGTCACAGAAAAGAAAGTGTAAAACTACAACAGTTGGAATCCGCAACCACCTCAGACATCACATGCCTGACCAAATGAATTACTTAGACATCGCATGCCTAACAATTATAAACCCCGCATTTTAGTCTCAAAATCGAAAACTCTTTTCAATATCAAGTCGGGGAATTCAACAAGATTCCCGACAGTCTGATCGAATACTCGTCGTAAACTTCAGTAGACGGCCGCACCCCCGATACCGTCGACGAAGTGCACCAAGGCGGAACACCGCTACCGCGAGCACCCGTACGGATGCTTTCGGCGACGGGGTTCTCCTACAGTCACTTGGTCGGGGCTATGGAGTGAAGCTGTCTATTAAGTTTACCCGGCGAGTATCCGCGTACGCTACGTGATTGCGACGGACTTTTGATCACATCAAAATTCCGTGGCAACCGATCAAGTGAGACTAAATTGCTACATTTATAACATTCATTTAGTTATCATATAACTCATTGTGAATTCCAATTATTGTATCCCATTCCGGATAAACAGAAAATGTTAAACTTTTCGATTGAACAATCGAACACCCAAGTTTTCCCGAAACTGATCAACACATGAAACAAGTCTAACAACATTCCGTTCGTACCTCAGTACCAACGATCCAGCCGTAGAAGGGTCAAGCCAACGCCTCACATGTGGCACGCCGTACTGCCCCAAACCCGAAGGTTCAAAGGGCAGTTCAAGACGGTCACATAATCGAGTTAAGGTTTGTGTCTTCTAGAGGGACCATCGCGTTACTTGCACTACTTAGAACGTCGTTAAACTACGGAAAAATCCAACACTTGGAAATTTCCCGACAGGGGAAAAGTTGGGTATTTATATCCGGTCGAACTTTTTAACATATCCTAAAATTTATCCGGAAAGCCACACAGACAAAATTTGATATCCCGATCGAAACACCGAATCCCCAAATCAACTCAGAAAAATTCAACTCTGGAATAAATATTAAAAATACCCAGAAAAACCAGAATTAATAATTATGAGATACTGTGTAAAAATTATATTACAGAGTGCCCGTACCGCCGCGCAACCGCCGCACGAGGCTAGCTCGTGCCGCGGAAGCGCGGCAAGATGGAGGAATCAGGGGCACGAATTTCACAGTATTTCACATAATCACCTGATGATTTTTCTGAACATTTTTAATGTGGAAAAATACCAGATTTTAAAAATTGTACAGAGAGCAATTTCCCGGGTGAGGTTTCGGTTCGATCGGACTTCAATTTCCGTCTGGACTTCGCCTAAGGCTCTAGCTAGGCTCTGATACCACTGCAGGGTTCCTAGGCACTCTAGTGAGGTCTCCCAAGCCATCAACCATGGCAATTTCAAAAATTATGGTGCCTACAAACCCTAAACAACGGATCGTATAACTAGATGTCTAGGCGAACAATAACTAGTTAACAATTAACTACTGAGAATACGGAAATACAACCTTTGTAGATCCGGTCCTCCACCTCCACGGCTCCGCAACGGGGTCATCTCCGCTGTCCAAATCAAATCTGGGCTCTAAGATCGGCTTCGTCGGAGAATGGGCAAGCTAGGTCGTCGATGTCTATGCCGAAGATGATCTACGTCGAGGCATCGATGAATCAAGCTCCACCTTCACCAAACCCTAAAATCTTGTGAAGGAAACACACTCTACTACTTGGCAAGAGGTAGAGGATGAAGAAATAGGAAGTGGGTTAACTTTAGAATTGGATTTCTCACTCATATCCAACAATCACCATTGATGGACTTTGCTTTTCTTCACTTGAAGAATGAAGAAGAAGAAGAAAGATGATATGATAAGTTAAAAGAATAAGAAAAGAAAATCAATTCTTATCATAATATAACCATGGTTATGTGTAGAGATTTAACTAGGGTTAATTCAAATGGTTAGGTTAAGCATGAGATAAGAATGGTGGACAAAGTCAAAGCTTCATGAAACTTCAACTTAAAACAAAAAAAAAAGCCACCATTCTTTTCTCTTGCCTTTTATTTTCCAAAAATCAATAAATAAATAAATAAATAAATAGATAAATAAAGGAAAAGAAACCCTAACCATTCTTTTAACCATGGTTTAAATCTTTGCACTTAACCAAGTAAACATGTATCATCAAACATGATACAATCAAATGCACAAAATCATATCGCATATGTAATGCGCATATCCGAGTGAGAAAATCCATCTTAAGTAAGCCGATACTAGTTGATGCAAAGTAATATATCATATATATAAATATGCATTAAATCATTAAATCAACACTTGATTCAATGATCCGGTCATGTCGCATATAACCGGCTAGTATTCAATGTATCGGCTTATCGAATCAACGCTTGAATCGATAACTAGGTTATATCGCATACAACCTTTCGATATGGTCCCGCACATATCTCATATGCGCTCCTATTTCGTTTCGCTTGACCCAGGAAACCTCTGTGTAGGACTCTAAAGACTCGTCAATACGCCGGCAGCGGATGATGATCATATCAAACATCCACAAGCCGCAAGCGGTCTGCTAAACGTAACGGCCACCCGGGTATTGAGCGATCTGAAGATCGACGAGCAAGCCCGCTCACACTCCAGTGAATCCGACCAGTAACACTACCGTACAGTCCGGTCTGATCGTCTGATATGTTGCATATCTCGCCTAGGGGTGGTAAACGTCAGACCCCAGTAGCTCGATAAGTCGTGTCGATATGAGGTCTATAACTGTTCGAGAAACTACTGGTAACACTTACCAGTAAATCTCTGCAACCCTGGCCAGGGATTTCCTGTTATAGCCAATCGAACACAGCGCAACATCAACCCCCTATACCGGGAGAGACGAATCCCCTCCTATCGCTCATTGCCTCCATGTGACTCGGGACTGTACCCAAAAACCACCGTTTTGCACGCCCACTTGGACGTGGTAAGATGGAAATCAAAGCACAGTGGGAACCACACAAGACTCTATGACGATCTCGGGTCAACAGACTACTCTGTACCAGTGTCACCAGAGAACTGCCATCTGACGTGAGGTATAATACCATCTGGGAGTTCTCGGCGAGTCCGTCCAGTGTACCCAGTCTCTACTGAGCACCCGTATATCATCTCTGATGTCAAACACCAATGGATATGGGATCATCCATCGCCCATCTGTATGGGTCGAGAAGCTACACGCTAGTCTACTCTGGTATATCGATGCCCCGTCTCGATACACCCTCGACTAGGGACTTTGAAGGATGTACTTATAGACTACCATGTCCCCACTAGTATGATCCGAATCACAGTCCAGGTAGTCAAGTACAGATCCTAAGGGCTTTACCAATATGTAACAGAGAGACAATCAGCATACACGTTAAGGTAAAGAGTAACCAGATAGCATACTATCATGTCGAGCAAGAAAGTCCTCCCTATATATGTCCCAGCATCCACTACAATATACATCCTATGTACAGTAATGGCCTCTAGGGCATACATATAACTAACACCAATAACCTCTTGGATCTATCTCTATAGATCCTTATGCCCAAAATGCACGAGGCATCACCCAGGTCCTTCATGGAGAACCTTTGTAATAAGAATAGTTTGACCGATTGTAGTATAGGAATATCATTTCCTATCAGGAGAATGTCATCTACGTACAATACGAGAAATGTGACAGTACTCCCTACAATCTTCATATAAATGCATGGTTCATCTAAATTATTGATAAAATCAAACTCTTTGATTGTATCATCAAAGCAGATGTTCCAACTCCGTGAGGCCTGCTTTAATCCATAAATGGATTTAAGCAATCTACATGCTTTCCCGTTGCTCTCACTGACAATGAAGCCCTCTGGCTGATCCATAAAAACGCATTCTTCTAAATCACCATTTAGAAATGCAGTTTTAACGTCCATCTGCCAGATTTCATAATCTTAGTGAGCAGCAATAGTAAGTAGGATCCTAATGGATTTAAGCATTGCTACTGAAGAGAAAGTTTCATCATAGTCCAATCATGGTCTTTGACAAAAAACCTTTCGCTACTAGCCTTTCTTTAAAGGTCTCTACCTGTCCATCTATACCAATCTTTCTTTTAAAGATCCATTTGCACCCAACGGGTTTTATCCCAGGAGGTGCAACATCCAAAGTCTATACTTTGTTGGTATATATGGACTCCATTTCGAATCTCATGGCTTCCAGCCACTTCACTGAGTCACCACTCGTGATAGCTTGCTGAGAACTAGTAGGGTCATCATCATCCATGATGCAATCTTCCCTATCACCATCAATGAGAAACCCATAGTATCTCTCTGGTGGACGAGAAGTTTCTACTAGATCTCTGGAGCGGCTGAGGTTCTTGAAGTTCTACTGCAACATCAGTTTCAACCAATTCGTCCTGAGTAATTTGTGTCTCTAGAATCTCTTCTAGTTCTACCGCATTGCCATCAGTACTGTCTGTAAAGATTTCATTTTCCAAAAATGTGGCATGTTGAGCAACAAACACCTTTTGTTCCTACTTGTGGTAGAATAGATATCCATACGAATGTTTTGGATACCCCACAAATTTACACATGACCGACCGTGTCTCGAGTTTGTCTGGATTCTGCTTTTTAACAAAAGCCGAACAACCCCAAATCCTAACTCTTTTAAGAGATGGTATCTTTCCACTCCATATCTCATATGGAGTGGTAGACACGGTCTTGGTTGGAACCCTGTTTAATAGATACATCGCTGTCTCTAATGCATGCCACCAAAAGGAAAGCGGTAACTCAGCATCACACATCATGGATCGTACCATATCTAATAGGGTACGATTCCTTCGTTCTGACACACCATTGTGCTGTGGTGTGTAAGGAGGAGTGAGCTGAGAGAGAATCCCATTCTCTTTTAAGAAGTCTAAAAAACTCTGTACTTAAATATTCTCCACCTCGATCTGATCGAAGTTTCTTGATGCTCAAGCCTGTTTGTTTTTCTACTTCAAGTTTGTACTCCTTGAATTTCTCGAAAGCTTCGGATTTGTGCTTTATCAGAAACACGTGTCCGAATCTTGAGAAATCATCAGTAAAAGTAATGAAGTATGAAAAAACCACCTCTAGCATGTATAGACATTGGTCCGCATACATCACTATGTATGAGGCTTAAGAGTTCCACAGCTCTTTCTCCATGTCCAGTAAACGGAGTTTTGGTCATTTTACCTTTGATACAAGACTGGTAAGTCGCATAAGATTTATATTCAAAAGGATTTAAATATCCATCTTTATGTAGTTTGTTTAGTCTTGTTTCATTAATATGACCAAGTCTACAATGCCAAAGAAAACCTTCATTTATATTTGAAAACTTTCCTTTATTCGTATGTTGTATATTGAAAACTGTGTGTTGGTTCAGGACGTAAATACCGTTATTTAGTGTACCATACCCAATAAACTCTTGATTCAAGTTAATGTTCATAACATTATTTTGCAATACTAAATGATATCCTTCATTGTCCAACAAAGAAATGGATATTATATTACATAGCATACTAGGTACAAAAATAACACGGGTTCAAAACCAAAATACAACCCGAAGGCAACCCAAGATGACACTCTCCTACGGATACAGCATGTACATTGGAACCATTTCCAACCCGCAGAGTATGGTCACCTGTCTTCAAAACTCTACTATTTCTCAATCCCTGCATAAAATTGCAGATGTGAGAACCAGAACCGGTATCTAATACCCGAGATGCAGAGTTTAAAGAAAAACAGTTTTCAGTTACAAACACACCTGAAGTGGAAGCATCAGCATGCTTCTTCTTCTTGAGATCAGCAAGATACACAGCACAGTTGCGTTTCCAATGTCCCAACTTGTGGAAGTAAAAAACATTCTCCTTTCCCGCTTCCCGCAGCCCCGGATTTGTCTTTCCCTTTTACCTTTTTAACTCCACTTTTCTGTTTGATGGACTTCTTCTTTTTCTTTCCCTTGGTCTTGGCTTTTTGGGACTGAAGAGGAAGATGGGCCCAGCAAGCAGAGCGGGAGTCCTCGTTGTCTTAAGCGTGCTCTCAGCACTTCTCAACATATTGAGAAGTTCAGGCAATGATTTCTCCAAATCGTTCATATTGAAATTCACTACGAACGGAGCAAAGGCAGGGGGGAGAGACTGTAGAACAATATCTGTATATTGCTCATTATCTATGTTCTATCCCAGTTCCTCAAGTTCTTCTATAAGACCAATCATCATCAAAACATAGTCTCCTACTGATGTACCAGGGGCCATTCGCATCTGAAACAGCTTTCGAAATGCCTCGTATCTCAAAGTACGAGATTGTTCTTCATACAAATTCTTTGTGTGAAGAAAGATGGATTGTACATCCATATTCTCGTGTTTCTTCTGATGGATATTGTCCATGGAAGCAAGCACGAGACACTTAGCCGTGTTACAATCAATATCCCAAGTTTTTCGGATCTCCCTATCCGAGACAGATGATTCAGGTCCTGGGACGGGTGGGGCTTGGGTTGTGAGGACATATGATACTTTATCATATGTAAGTGCAATGTTCAAGTTCCTCAACCATTCTTTATAGTTCGGTCCTATCAGTTTATTTTTCTCTAGTAGAAGCTTAAGTCCCGTCATCGGTATCTGCCATTAGGAAAGAGAAAAGAATACACTCAGCGAAATACTCTTGCAAAGAATTAGATTGGTTATTATCTTGTCTAATCGATGTCTCCTACTGGTTTTATCAAATTTTCTTTCAAAACCTTAAAAGAAAACTAGCCAGGATTAATTACATTCTACAGTTTCGCTAACCGGTCAGCCAGGCCAGTGTCGGTACTTTGAGGGAGGTTCCCCGTGCTTTCGCACGGACCTAATTAAAATAAAGCTCATTTTCCCAGAGGTCAAACCCCGTTAACACCTTTCTAGACACCTACTGGATTAGCTTATTGTAAAGTGTAAAATTCTCCTGGAAGTAACACTTACTTACAGTGGGATCGGGATCCAACTGTCATATAGATGGTATGCAATCTCATTGCAAATTTCAACTCTTGAAACTCCCGATATTGTTTATACCCCTAGTTACTATTGACCTTGGCTATGGTCAGAATATCATAAGTACTAGTCAAGTTCTACCCGTCATTTCGAAATTAACTAGACCCACCCATATGACCCTTGACTATGATCAACATAATCACATGAATGTCCTAACTGATCGCATCATATGCTTTGTAGGAAGACATCACTTAGCTACCGTACACTACGCCTTGACTATAATCAAAATACGCAGCACGAATACTAAGTACTCTGCTTCCTAAAATGATGGAGGGTTGCGGATGGTTTTTCATGAAAACCTTTAACGCTTTGAACTTGATCTCGTTGTAGAATCAAAACAGTTTAGAAAAGGGGTGGCTTAAGCTCCGCATCTTTTGAAACTTGCATTTTATATATAAAAGGCCGAGTGGGTTTCAAATCTGATTCTACCACATCTTTTAGGTTTCTTTTCGTTTACATTTATGTCATTAATGTAATCCCATAATTTAAGCTCCTAAGCCATCACAGAAAAGAAACAAAAAATAGAGCGTACACTTATCCCATCCGCATTCGCTACAGTGTCCCGTTATGCACCGTTAGGTTACTTAACTAACGGCATAGCGGGGAGGGACTAGTGCGGGTGTAAAACATAAGCAACGTTTATTATATATCATATATATAATAATAATCCATTCGTCTCAGATACTAAGTAATCATATTACAGAATATCAACAGCTGTAGCACATATGAAATTAAAAGGATATCTAGGATGTCCGTATTTTGTATTTAGCCAACAATAGAAAATACGGATTCCACGGTCGCGATGAATAGCCAAGCCCACACCCCTAGACCCCTACGAGAGCGGCGAGTGATCCTGCCAATTCTAGAGTTTAGGAGACCCGGTCTCGACTCCTCGAGATGGCCTCCCATTGAACCCTAGAACCCGGTCACTTGTGCTCCCCTCCTTGGGTCTATCCTAATGCGGAAAAGTAAATAATATATAACGATGGAAACATCTTCCTGTAGGGTTGCTATGCACGCGCACAAGGTTCTACGAGGCTTCAACCATGCCCGATTTAAAAATTAGCCGTGCCGAACAACCCGAAGCCGGATCTTTAAACTAGAGTTTAGGCGAAAACTAACATGTTAAACACTTTAACACTAAGTGAGAGGGATTACAACCTTTGTAGATCCGGTCCTTCACTTCTTAAGCTCCGTGTTGAGGTCCCTTCACTGCGATTATCGTGTTCTGGACTCTCGAGAGGCTTCACGAAGAGAATGATGCAACCTTGCTTCCGATCTTCGATACAAAGATGATCTACCTTGAAGTTTCGTTAACACAAGCTATTACTCATAAAATGATGTGAACACCCTCATCTAAATGGCAAGGATAGATGAGGATGATGAAGTAGGATTATTGCTCTCTTTTGTTTTCTATTTCTCACTCATTTTCCATCACAAATAAAAAGCAAGAAAGCTTTGCAAAAAGAAGAGAGGAAGAAGAAGAATAGTGATCCATTTCATTTGTGATGAATAATGAAAGGATTAATATCATGAATAATGCAACCATGGTTGACTTAACCATTGTAGAGAATTAACCAAGGGCTAGGGTTTGGGTTGAGTTAAGATTGAGTCACACAAAAATATCAAGACAAATATCTTTATCATGACAAAAAGAAACCTTCTAGAATCTACTAGAAGTCTTAACCCTAATCCAAACCCTAATGATGTTTAAAATCCACTAAACATGTTGCATTAGTTATCATATAATGTTACAATATTATATATCACATATATAAAATTTATCGTAACAAAATAAAATAATACATTTAACATATATCGCATATATATCAATGTATTACCCGAGTGAGAAAAAGAATCTTTTAGTGAGCTAATATTAGTTAATGTAATTTAATATATCATATATATTATTATACATTAAATTATCGAATTAACACTTGATCCGACAATCCGGCTATATCGCATATAACCGACTAATATTTATCCGTACCGATTCATCGAATCAACACTTGATCCGATGACCCGGCTGATATCATATATCGCGAGAATAGAATACGGTATCTCATATCGCATTATCCTCGGTCCCGCACATATCACATATGTGCCCCCTACTCCGTTTTTGCCTGAACCAAGAAACCTCTGTGTAGGACTCTAAAGAATCGTCAATACGCCGACAATAGGTGATGATCATATCAAACACCCACAAGCTGCAAGCGGTCAGCTAAACGTAACAGCTACCCAGGTATTGAGCGCTCAGAAGATCAACAAGCAATCCTGTACATTCTCTTGTGAATCCAAACAGTAACACTCCCGTACAGTCCGGTCTCGTCGTCTGATATGTCGCATATCTCGCCTAGGGGTGGTAAAACGTCAAACCCCAGTAGCTCAATAAGTCGTGTCAATATGAGGTCTATAACAGTTCGAGAAACTACTGATAACACTTACCAGTACATCTCAGCAACCCTGGCCAGGGATTTCCGGTTATAGCCAATCGAACACAGCACAACATCAACTCCCTATACCGGGAGAGACGAATCCCCCTCCTATCGCTCATTGCCTCCATGTGTTTCGGGACTGTACCCAAAAGCCACCTTTTTGCACGCCCTCTTCGACGTGGTATGATGGAAATCAAAGCATAGTGGGAATCACACAAGTCTCTATGACGATCTCAGGTCAACAGACTACTCTGTACCAGTGTCACCGGAGAACTGCCATCTGACGTGAGGTATAATACCATCTGGGAGTTCTCGATGAGTCCGTCCAGTGTACCCAGTCTCTACTGAACACCCGTACACCATCCTTGATGTCAAACACCAATGGATATGGGATCATCCATCGCCCATCATATGGGTTAAGATGCGTATACGCTAGTCTACTCTGGTGCATCGATGCCCTGTCTCGATACACCCTCGAGTAGGAACAGTTATAGGATGAACTCGTCGACTACCGTGGCCCCACTAGTATGATCTCATCATAGTCTCAGTAGTCAAGTACATATCCTAAGGGCTTTATCAACATGTAATATAGAGACAATCAGAGTACATGTTAAGATAAAGTACAACCAGATAGCATACTATCATGTCGAGCAAGAATGTCCTCCCTATATATGTCCAAGCATCCATTACAATATACATTGTATGTACAGTAATGGCCTCTCGGGCATACATATAACTAACAATCTCCTACTTGCACTAGGGCCATCTGTTGTGGTATCGCATACCCAACAATTAGCTGCGGTTGAAGTATCTCATACTCAACCATCCCATAAAAGTCTCTACTGGGAAAAAGGCCTTTGTAAGTGGATCCGCGCTGTCGTCCTCTGTGTCCACTCTCCTAACCTCGATCTCCCTGGAGATCAACCATCTCCATGATCAGGTGATTACTGCCTAAGAATTATATCTGGATTTCAGATGGGACGGGGGTTCCTTGGCAAAAGCCACAACTCCATTGTCACACAATGGCAGGGAACGAAGTTCATCTCATGAACTTATATCTATCCAGACTGCCTCTTTGGTTGCATCCTTGGTAATGATGTATCTTGCCTTTAATCGTCTAGTAAGTCACGGTATGTAGCTTGGAACTCTTCCAGCATACGTCCTTCCACTGAGGGTAAAGTCAATGCCTGCGACTGACATTCAGTCGTTCTTATCACCCTGGAACCTTTCTAGTGATTCTCCCAGAATTGATTGATACAATCTCACTACAACTAGTGAGAATCCTAATATCCAATTAGATCTATCTCATAGATCCATAAACCCAGGATTTAAGAGGTATCACTTTGATCCTAATGGAGAATCCTTGTGATAAGCGGAGATTGACCGAGCGTAGCATAGGAAACTCCTTCCCTATCTAGAGTATGTCATCTACGTACTCTACGAGGATCACCACCATACTCCCTACTACCTTTTTTGTATATACAAGGTTCATCTACCATTTTGATGAAGTCAAACTCTTTGACTACCATATCAAAACAGATGTTCCAACTCCGCGATACCTGCATTATCCTATAAAACATCTTGCACACGTTTCCGCTGCTCCCACTGTCTACGAAGCCATCTGGCTGTGTACTTATAGACGCTCTCTTCTAAAACATCATTTAGAAAAGCAGTCATGACACCCAACCACCAGATATCGTAGTCATGGTATGCAGCCATGGCAAGTAGGATCTGGATGGACTTAAGCATAGTTTTGAAAGTCTCAACTTTTCCATGTACACCAAGTAATCTTCTCAAGATATACTTGCTCCTGATGGGAATTTAACCCTTCAGATAAAGCAACCAAAGTCCATACTTTGTTGGTGTATAAGGATTCCATCTTAGATCGTTAAGCATCCAGCCACTCTTACAGAGTCCCACTTCTGATGGCCAGCTCGAAACTAGTTGGGCCATCATCTTATGATGCAATCCTCGCTCCCATTTGTCATAGAGAAACCGAAGTATCTCTCGGGTTGGTGAGGAACCCTACTAGATCGGCGGAGAGGCTGAGGTTCATTGGAAACTATTGAATCCTTTGGTTTCTACCAAATCATCAGCTGCAGTTTGCATAGCTGGAACATTTCCAGTTCTACATAACAGACCTTGCCTCGAGCTTGTCCGGATTTTGCTTTTAGACATAGGCCGGACAACTCCAAATCTTAAAAAACTTAAGAAATGGGCTCTTCCCTATCCATATCACATATGAAGTGGTAGGCAACTGATTTGATTTGAACCCTATTCAATAGGTATGCAGCTTCTCAAGTGCATAACTCCCAAAAGGAAATAGGAAACTCAGTAGTACTCATCATAGAGCACAGCATATCACATAGGGTGCTATTGCTCCGCCCCGATATACCATCGTGCTATGGTGTATACGGAGGAGTAATGCTGAGAGAGAATCTCATTCTCCTTTAGAATAGTCCAGGAATTCCGTGCTCAAGTATTCTCCTCCTTGATCTCATCAAAGGACATAATACTTATATCCGTATTTGGTTCTCTACTTCTAACTTATATTCTGTGAATATCTCAAAAGCTTCGGACTTATATTTCAACAGGAACACATGTCTGAATCTTGAGAGATTATCAGAGAATGTAATGAAGTACAAAGAACCGATCTTGGCATGTGTAGACAGGAGACTTTCATACATCAGCATGTATCAATCCCAAGAGTTCACTAACTCTTTCTCTGTTTCCAATAAACAGAGCTATGGTGATCTTATCTTTGTGACATGACCGGCAAGTTTCATAAGATGTAAATTCAAACTAATTTAAATATGCATCTAAATGTAACTTGGCTAGTCGGGTCGCATTGATATGACCTAGTCTACAATACCTCAAGAAGGATTCGTTCATTTCCGAACTCTTCCTCTCGTGTGTGTTCTGTATACTAAGAACTGTAGTTTGATTTAGAACGTCAATGCTTTAAGATAACGTGCCTGAACCGATCAACTCTTGATATAGGAAACGTTCAAAACATTTTCCAACAATACAAAATTATATCCTTTCTTTACTAATAAAGAGACTGATATGATGTTGTATATCAGATTCGGTATCTAATAACATTCGTTCAGAATCAATGTATTCTGGTAATACAGGGTGATAGTGGACCAACAGACTTGGCTGCAACACTTGCACCGTTTTCTGTCTCATGAAACTTATCACCCGTTCTCAGTTCTCAACCTATCTGTAGCCCATGTAACTAATTACATATGTGGGATCCTGATCCGGTATCTCATACACAGGACGTAAAGGATACCGAGAAACAGTTCTCTGTAATGAAACACACCAGAAGAAGATGCATCAGCATGCACTTTATTCGTTTGGGCGGCATGGGAAATCTGGTATTCCCTAATTTCTTGCTCTGTCTTATAACAATTATAAGTTGGAGCGGGACAAACGTTCCCCAGCTCAGTATAACAAGTGGGTTCGGTCAATACATCCGTATTATTATCTTGATTAAGGCGTGATATAGTCGCTACCTGGAGAGAGAGATAAGAAAACACTCAGCGATGCTCTTGCAAGATTAGATTTGTTATCTAATATATCTAATCAGGATGTCTCCCACTATTTTAATCAAATCTTCCTTCAAACCCTAAAAAGAAAGACTAGCCGGGATTAATTACACACCACAAGTTGGCCAATCTTTCAGCCAGGCTAGTGTCGGTACTTTGAGGGAGGTTCCCCGTGCTTTCGTACGGACATAATTAAAGTAAACCTCATTTTCCCAGGGGCGTAACCCAGTTAACACCTTTCTAGATTTCTAGATGTAATGTGTAAAACTCTCCTAGTAGTAACTCTTACTCGTAGCGGGTATCGAGATCCAACTATCTCATAGAAGGTATGCAATCTCATTGCAAATTTCAACACTTGAAATTCCCAATAATATTTTACCCCTAACGTCCTATGACCTTGACGAAGGCCAAACTACCCATAGTCCGCTAGTCAAGTTCAACCCGTTCATTTCTTGATTGAATTAAACCCACCCGCACGACCCTTGATGAAGGCCAAACTACGCCGTACGAATACCCTAATCCAATCGCATCATATGCTAGCAGATAAACACTAGTTAGCTACCGTACACTACGCCTTGACGAAGGCCAAACTACCGCAGCACGAATACTAAGTAGTACTTATCTGAAATGACGGAGGGCTATGACAGGTTTTTAAGAAAACCCCTTTGCGTTATGAACTTGATATCGTTGTAGAATAGAGTGATTTTAAATGGAGTGTTTTTTTAGGCTTTTTTAGTTTTGCTAAAGGGGTCACTCCCGGTGAAGGGATCGTCGGCCCTTTCCTCATCGAATAAGGTGCAGGGTATATCATATATACCACTATGCAAAGCAAGAACTATAGAAACAATCAAAGACAAACCGAGTTTGTAGCATCTGCTAGTTTCACTAAACATGTCACTCCCGGTGAAGGGATCTCGGCTCTTTCCTTATCGAATAAGGTGCTGGATGTTCTACAAGGAACACCGCTATGCAAAGCAAGAACTAGAGCTACCAGTTTTTTAAACAAGTTTCTACAACATCGTAGGTTTCTTTTATTTCATTAATCTCATTAATGAAGTCCCATTTTATTATGCTTCACAAGCATCTCTTTTTGAAACGAAATCTGCAATATAACATATATCTCATATATATAATATAAACATTCATCTCAGGCAGTAATACGATCTCATCACAGAACATTGCAGCAGAAGAACATATATGAAATATTGGATATACTAGGACGTCCGTGTTTTTAATACGAGCCTGTATAAAACACGGATTCCACGGTCGCGATGAATAGCCAAACCCACATCCCTAGACCCCTACGAGAGCGGCAAGCAACACTGCCAATTCTAGTGTTAGGAGACCCGGTCTCGACTCCTCGAGATGGTCTCCTACTGGACCCTAGAACCTGGTTACTTGTGGTCCCCTCCTTGGGTCTACCTAATGCGGAAAAGTAAATAATATACAAGAGTGACATCAACCTCATCCCGGAAGTGCCCCAATAAAAGAATATTACATACAAATGAATTTTACATGAATGAAAAAGAAAAAACTCTCATCTCACATAAAACCCCCGGCTATTCAAACGCGACGATCCAATACAACATATCACAGCAACACATAATATCTCATATCATCAACGTAAGCAAGTATGTGTATCACAATTGTCGTTGATGTATAGCAACGAAGCGGCGATACACCACATACTACGCTTACGGTCACAGAAAAGAAAGTGTAAAACTACAACAGTTGGAATCCGCAACTTCCTTAGACATCGCATGCCTAACCAAATGAATTCCTTAGACATCGCATGCCTAACAATTATAAACCCCGCATTTTAGTCTCATTATCGAAAACTATTTTCAATATCAAGTCAGGCAATTTAACAAGATTCCCGACATCCTGATCGAATGCTCGTCGCAAACTTTAGTAGACGGCCGCAGCCCCGGATGTCGTCGATGAAGTGCACTAAGGCGGAACACTGCTGCCGCGAGCTCCCGAACGGATGCTTTTGGCGACGGGGTTCTCCTACAGTCACTTGGTCGGGGCTATGGGGCGTGGCTGTCTATTAAGTTTATTCGGCGAGTATCCGCGTACGCTACGTGATTGCGACGGACTTTTGATCACATCAAAATTCCGTGGCAACCGATCAATTTGAGACTGAAGTGCTAGATTTATAACATTCAAATTAGTTATCTCATAACTACTTGTGGATTCCAAATATTGTATCATATTCCAGATAAATAGACAATGTTAAACTTTCCGATCGAATAATCAAACACCCAAGATTTCCCCAATATATCTCAACACTTGAAATCAGTTTAAAAACATCCATTACATGCCACAGTACCAATGGTCCAGCCGTAGAAGGGTCAAGCCAACGCCTCACATGTGGCACGCCGTACTGCTGCAAACCCTAAGGTTTAGAGGCAGTTCAAGACGGTCACATAATCGAGTTAAGGTTTGTTGTCTTCTAGAGGGTCCACCGCGTTACTTGCACGACTTAGAACATTCTTAAACTCAAAGAAAAATCCAACTTTGAAAAATTTTCCGACTGGGGAAAAAGTGAGTTATTGATATCCGTTCGAACTTTTTAACAGTTTTTAAAAATACCCGGACAAAACTAAACGAAGTTAAATTATCCGATCGAATTATCGAGTCCCCAATACAACCATAGAAAACTCAACACTTGAGTAGAATTAAAATATTCCCAGAAAAAATTGCCAAGAAAGGACCTAATAATAAATAAGTGAAATTCCAAGGACTGAGTCCAAATTTTGGCCGCGGAACCGCCGCTAAACCCATGGTTTGGCCGCGGTTCCGCGGTCAAAATATTGAGTTAGTTGACCGTACTTCACAGTAATTCTTATTTTTTCCTGCTTGTTTTTCTGAGCATTTTTAATTCAGAAAAAAACACATATTTGAAAAATGTACAGAGAAGGGTTCGTGTCGGGGTATACGGGTTCGATCGGACTTTAAACTTCTTCTAGACTTCGCCTAAAGCTCTAGCTTGGCACTGATACCACTGTAGGGTTGCTATGCACGCGCACAAGGTTCTATGAGGCTTCAACCATGCCCGATTTAAAAATTAGCCGTGCCGAACAACCCGAAGCCGGATCTTTAAACTAGAGTTTAGGCGAAAACTAACATGTTAAACACTTTAACACTAAGTGAGAGGGATTACAACCTTTGTAGATCCGGTCCTTCACTTCTTAATCTCCGTGTTGAGGTCCCTTCGTTGCGATCATCGTGTTCTGGACTCTCGAAAGGCTTCACAAAGAGAATGATGCAACCTTGCTTCCGATCTTCGATACAAAGATGATCTACCTTAAAGTTTCGTTAACACAAGCTATTACTCATGAAATGATGTGAACACCCTCATCTAAATGTCAAGGATTGATGAGGATGATGAAGTAGGATTATTTCTCTCTTTTGTTTTCTATTTCTCACTCATTTTCCATCACAAATAAAAAGCAAGAAAGCTTTGCAAAAAGAAGGGAGGAAGAAGAAGAATAGTGATCCATTTCATTTGTGATGAATAATGAAAAGATTAATATCATGAATAATGCAACCATGGTTGACTTAACCATTGTAGAGAATTAACCAAGGGCTAGGGTTTGGGTTGAGTTAAGAGTGAGTCACACAAAAATATCAAGACAAATATCTTTATCATGACAAAAAGAAACCTTCTAGAATCTACTAGAAGTCTTAACCCTAATCCAAACCCTAATCATGTTTAAACTCCACTAAACATGTTGCATTAGTTATCATATCATGTTACAATATTATATATCACATATATAATATTTATCGTAACAAAATAAAATAATACATTTAACATATATCGCATATATATCAATGTATTACCCGAGTGAGAAAAAGAATCTTTTAGTGAGCTAATATTAGTTAATGTAATTTAATATATCATATATATTATTATACATTAAATTATCGAATCAACAATTGATCCGACAATCCGCCTATATCGCATATAACCGACTAATATTTATCCGTACCGATTCATCGAATCAACACTTGATCCGATGACCCGGCTGATATCATATATCGCGATTATAGAATACGGTATCTCAGATCGCATTATCCTCGGTCTCGCACATATCATATATGTACCCCTACTCCGTTTCGCCTAAGCCAAGAAACCTCTGTGTAGGACTCTAAAGAATCGTCAATACGCCGGCAGTAGGTGATGATCATATCAAACACCCACAAGCTGCAAGCGGTCAGCTAAACGTAACAGCTACCCAGGTATTGAGCACTCAGAAGATTAACAAGCAAGCCTGTACATTCTCCTGTGAATCCAAACAGTAACACTCCCGTACAGTCCGGTCTCGTCGTCTGATATGTTGCATATCTCGCCTAGGGGTGGTAAACGTCAGACCCCAGTAGCTCAATAAGTCATGTCGATATGAGGTCTATAACAGTTCGAGAAACTACTGATAACACTTACCAGTAAATCTCAGCAACCCTGGCCAGGGATTTCCGGTTATAGCCAATCGAACACAGCACAACATTAACTCCCTATACCGGGAGAGACGAATCTCCTCCTATCGCTCATTGCCTCCATGTGATTCGGGACTGTACCCAAAAGCCACCTTTTTGCACGCCCTCTTGGACGTGGTATGATGGAAATCAAAGCATAGTAGGAATCACACAGGACTCTATAACGATCTCGGGTCAACAGACTACTCTGTACCAGTGTCACCGGAGAACTGCCATCTGACGTGAGGTATAATACCATCTGGGAGTTCTCGGCGAGTCCGTCCAGTGTACCCAGTCTCTACTGAGCACCCGTACACCATCCTTGATGTCAAACACCGATGGATATGGGATCATCCATCGCCCATCATATGGGTCAAGATGCGTATACGCTAGTCTACTCTGGTGCATCAATGCCCTGTCTCAATACACCCTCGACTAGGAATAGTTATAGGATGTACTCGTCGACTACCGTGGCCCCACTAGTATGATCTCATCATAGTCCCAGTAGTCGAGTACATATCCTAAGGGCTTTATCAACATGTAATATAGAGACAATCAGAGTACATGTTAAGATAAAGTACAACCAGATAGCATACTATCATGTCAAGTAAGAATGTCCTCCCTATATATGTCCAAGCATCCATTACAATATACATCGTATGTACAGTAATGGCCTCTAGGGCATACATATAACTAACACTTCCTCATCCCGGAAGTGCCCTAAATAAAAGAATATTACATACAATTGATTTATACATGAATGAAAATAAAACTCTCATCTCACATAAAACCCCCGGCTATTCATTCGCGACAATCCCACACATCATATCTCAGCAAGACATAATATCTCAGATCATCAACTTAAGCAAGTATGCGTATCCCGATTGTCGTTGATGTATAGCAATGAAGCCAGCGATACCCTACATACTACGTTTACGGTCACAGAAAAGAAAGTGTAAAACTGCAACATTTGGAATCCACAATCTCTTTAGACATCGTAAATCCGAAATATCACATACTTCGCATTTCATACCTAACTATATGAATTCCACATATTGTATCACATTCCAGATAAATAGATAGTATTAAACTTTCCGATCGAATAATCAAATACCCAAGATTTCCTAAATAGCTCAACACTTGAGCGGAGTTCAAAAATCCCAGAATACGTCACAGTACCAATGGTCCAGCCGTAGAAGGGTCAAGCCAACGCATCACATGTGGCATGCCGTACTGCCCCAATGTTAGTGTATATGCCCTAGAGGCCATTGCTGTATCATACTAGTTTGTATATTACTTGATAGAAGCTTGGGATATTCACAGTTGTATATACAATCTTGCTCGAAATGGTAGGATGCTACTTTGTTTGTCTCTGCTTTAGTATGTGCATGTGTTTCTTTTAGCATATCGCTGATATACATATTAGTAGAGCCCTTAGGATCTTTGCTTGATTACCAGCGTTGTGATGGCGCTCACACTCGTGGGAGCTGGGTGATCTATAAGCACATCCTTATACAGGTCCTTAGTCGTTGGACTATCGAGACAGGGCATCGATACTTCGGAGCAGACTAGCGTATGCGCTTCGCATCCCAGCGTGGGAGACGGTCTGTCCCACAGCCGTCAGTACGTCGTACTTGAGATAGTATGCGGGTGCTCGTTAGGTTACGAGTACACTGGACAGGACTCGTCGGGAACTGTTGGTTGGTATTATACCTATCGTCAGTTATCAGTTCCCAGGTGACATGAGTACAGCTTAGTCCGCTGACTTGACACTGTCACTTCGCCTCGAGTGTGTTCCCACTGCACTTTGATTGCTACCCTACCACGGCTCAAAGGAGTCGTGCAAATATGTAGTTTTTGGGTGCAGTCCCGAAGCACTTGGAGGCAGTGAAGGTTAGACAGGATTCGTCTCTCCCGGTATTGGGGGTTGACATCGCGCTGTGTGCAGGAGAGCCATTACACGAGTAGTCCCTGGCCAGGGCAAGCGAGATATACTGGTAGGTTTCCAGTGTTATCTCAGGGTGTTCTGGGCTACACTCCGACACGACTTGTACCGCTATTAGGGGACTGAAGTTCACCGCCCCCTAGGCCCGCCATGCGATGTATCAGACGAACAGACCGAACTGTACGGAGACTGTCACATACAGGCTCAGTAGGAGTTCAGATGGGGTTCACCTCGTCAGTCTTCTTATCGACATCTACCTGGGGACCGTTACGTACAGCTAGTGCCGCTTGCGGTCTGTGGTTAAACCCACTGCCAGCGTAGTGTCGAGTCTTTAGAGTCCCACACAGAGAGCTATTCGCCTTTAGGCAAAATGAGTAGAGGTCGCATGGTTTTGCGACAGGGTTCGGTTCAAATCCGCGCACTTGTGCACGTTTACTGTCTGGACAGCTTGTACTGGCGGGCTTTGGTTTATGCCTGATCCTAGTATAGATTTGGGATTGGTTTTTTCTCATTGTATTCATGTTCCTCGGATCACGAATACGGGTGCGTATGCACAGTTACTTGAGACAGAGGGAGAGGACTTTGATTAGGGTTAATGACTATTGTCATTTTATTAACCCTAATGCTTATGTGTGTATTATAGTTAATTGGTATTAGTTTAATAATTGTGCATGGTTATGGTTGTTGACCATTTGACCCATCTTGACTTGTTGACCTTGTTGACACTTTGACCATCATCATTTCATTTGGAAGATGCTCTTTGATCCTTGCAATTTGCATTAAAAATAAAATGATAATGGTCATGTCTTGATTAAGCCATGACAATTATCTCACTAATTATCTAATTACAATAATTCACATATATGAGAGAATGCTTCATATTATTCTCTCATTCTATCATTCACATTCTCTCTCTTGTTCTTCCTCTCCCTCAAGCTCTCCCCTCTCATGTGTTGAGAAACACTTGAGCTTGAGAAAAACCCTCTCTTGATAATCTCTACTCTCATCTAGGGTTCAAGGATTAGCACTTCTTGCACCCTAGTTACTTCTAGCTTGGAGTTGAAGCCAAAGGTCAAGGCTTTCGGGTGGATCTTTCTTCGACGTGAGAAGACGACTAAGGTGACCTCCTTCCACCACTCCAAGGAGCAAGGAGAGAAGGACATAAAGCCTAAGGTATAACTTTTCTAGCACTTAGCTAGTTTCTAGTTAGCTTTAGCTTGTTTTTGTTTAGCAAAGATCCTTCTTTGTCTAGTCCATGTTGCCTAAGTTGATAAAAATTCGATTTTTATTCCGTTTTCCGCCTCCCCGGAAGTACCGGGGTGGGCAACGTGGACTTACAGTGGTATCAGAGCCAGGTTAAACATAAACTAGCTAGGTAGTAGAGTGTATCGAAGTTCTAATCGGAAAAATCGAAAAACCGAGTTTTCATAACCCTAAGTTTCTGTTAATTTTTTTTTCTGTTCAAAACAAAATAAATTATACTCCAAAAATCATCTCAGGGTTTTGTGAAGAAAGCCACCAAAAACGATCCAGTGATTCGACCAAAGAGCCGCGGTTCCGCGGCAATAGCATGTTTAGAAGTGGTTATACATATCTGTGATCTGGGTCGAGTTTGGTGCAGTGTATTTCTGGCTTGGTTTTAGGATTTTTAAGATGGTTTATATGTGCCCAGGTTTTCCAGAATAGAAATTTGTTTTTGGGGGCCTATAAATCCGTATTTTTCCGAACTTCAATACACTTTGACTAAAAGGTTATATCTGTGATGTTTATATGTATTGAACGTCGGCTAATCGCTATATGTCGATTAGTCGGGGTTATACATATCTGTGATCTGTGATTGATGATGGTATGTGTATATGAATGGGTTGGATTGTCGCGGGTGAATAGCCGGGGTGGATGTGAGATGAGTGTTGCCTTTTCTTTCATTCTTTGTAATATGTAAATTGATGTAATAATATTATTTGTATGGCCGCACAACCGGGTCGGGGGTTGTAGCCGTCATTGTATAATTCTTTTTACTATTTTTGCTCCTAGGATAGACCCATGGAGGGGGTGCACAAACTACCGGGTATCTCGAAGTGCCAAGTGTCCTACTCACGGTGGTGAGGGAGGTTGCTTCGCTTCGGGTACTTGGCGGGTAGTTTGCCGCACCCGTAGGGGTCTTGGGTGGGGTATTAGCTATTCACCGCGACCGTGTAATCCGCTTTTCGTTGCAGGCTCGAACGGATTGCGGATTCCTAGTATATCCAATGTATTCATCTGTGATCTGTAATGTCTATCATTGCTATATATTTATATATGATAACTATTTAGGCGTTGCTTATGTTTTACAGCCGCGCTAGCCCAGCCCCCGATATGTCGTTAGTTAAGTAACCTAACGGGTGATGACGGGGGCCCCGTGGCGAATGCGAATGGCATAAGCGTACGTCATATTTTGGTTGTTTTCTGCAATGGTAGGATTAATTGATGGGACGCATTAAAAGAACTAATGCAAGAAAATAAACCAAGTAAAAGTCGATTGGAACACTTTGAAAACCACTCGGTTCTTTTCAAAACTAAACTTTTAAATGCGGAGCTTGAACCACTCCTTTTAAAAGCTATCTCGTTCCATCGATTATATCAAGTTCACTACGTTCACGGTTTCGCCAAAACCATCCGTAGCCCTCCATCATTTCAGTTAAATATTCGGTAGTATTCAAACTATGTATTTTGACCTCACGCCAAGGCATAGTGATTGGTAGCTGCCGGATATTTATCTGTTGCATAGATAGATTGTGTTGGTTTGAGACAATCGTACTGCCATTTTGGCCTACGTCAAGGGTAGGTACGGGTGGGTTCAAATTAACCGGGATAATGATGGGAAGAACTTGACATGTGACTTATGACATTTTGACCTCACGCCAAGGTCATAAGAGCATGGGGCAAAAATCCACATCGGGAGTTTCAAAAGTACTGAAACTTGCTAGCGTTGCATAGCATTTGGAGTGTGATAATTCTGGTAGGATTCCTTCGGTTTTATCACGCGATGATATTTGGATCCCGATCCTACTGTGAGTATATGCTACTCCTCGGGAAAACTCTCACTTAACGATCAATGCTATAAACCTAGTAGGTGTCTAGAAAGGTGTTAGCGGGGCTACGCCCACAGGGAAATATGGTGTTTCGTATGGTGCTTCGTGTTTAATATGGTGTTTCGTGTTTCGATCGGAGTTTTAACTTCGCCTAAACATCACCTAAAGCTTTAGCTTAGCATTGATGCCATTGTTCGGTTTACCTAGCACCTCATCAAGGGTTTAGAAGCATCACATATACCAAAATCAAATTTTGAAGGTGCTAAGTGAACTTGACAAGAATCAGAACTAGAAATTTAGGGTTTCTTTCAACTAAGCATCACATGCAAATGAAAAACTATCACTAAGGGTAGAGATTACAACCTTTGTAGACCTCCCTTAGTGACTCCTTGGCACTATGAAAGTTTGGAACGGATCGATGGAAGCCTTCTTAGTCCATGAAGATCCACCCGAAGTCCCTTCGCCCAAAGCTCTTTGCTTTACTTGATATGTGAATGAAGTAAAGCAAACACCCTACACAAATGGGCTAGATGTGTGTAGTATGATGATATGGTTTGTATTCTATAATCAAAACCCTTTCTTTTTATCAACTTCACTCAAAGAAAATTCAAGAGAGGAAGAAGAAGATGGTGGCTAAGCTTGAGCTCAAAAGATAATGATATGAATGAATTAAGTGAGAATGAATAATCAATATTATTGTGTTGAGTTAAAGTCCAAATGAAATTTAAACCATGGTTTGAATTAGGTCAAAGAATAGTCAAGTTTGGATAGTTATCAACCATGATTTAATTTTCATTTCCTTTTTCTTTTTCTCAAAACAAATATATATCTATATATAAATGAACCATGTGAGTCTTGCGTTGCCACCAAAAGTGTATCAACAACCATGATACTATGTATGTATGTATGTATGTGTCCATGCAGATCATCATGTGCATACATGCATGCATACAAAAATAGAAAAAAGGTTTTAATTAAAGAATTAATCTAAAAGTCATTTGTTAAATCAACACTTGATTTTGCAAACCGGTCATATCACATACTACCCGACCAATAGAAAATGCCCGATTAATATACGATATCACATATCCGTATTTAATCGGGTCCCCGCGCATATTTCATATACACACCACATCTTTCCGCCTGTGCCAGGAAACTTCATTGTGGGACTCTAAGACTCATCAATACGCCGGCTGTAGGTGATGATCATATCAAATACCTACAAGCCGCAAGCGGTCAGCTAAACGTAACAGCCACCCGGGTATTGAGTGATCAGAAGAAAACCAACGAAGCTGTCAAAACTCCTGTCGAGCCAACTTGCAACACTTACCGTACAGTCCGGTCTCTTCGTCAGATATGTTGCATATCGAGTCTAGGGATGGAATCGTCGACCCCAATAACTCAATAAGTCATGCTGGTGTATGGCTCATAACAGATCGAGAATCTACTGATAACGCTCATCAGTAAATCTCAGTAGCCCTGGCCAGGGACTTCCTGTTATAGCCAATCGAGCATAGCACTACATCAACTCCCAATACCGGGAGAGACGAAACCCTTCCTATGCTCATCGCCTCCTTGTGCCTCAGGATTGTACCAAAGTCCACCTGTTTGCACGACTCAGTAGAGTCGTGGTAGGGTGGATATCAAAGTACAATGGGAGGACACACAAGACTCTATGACGATCTTGGGTCTACAGACTAACCTGTACCAGTGTCACCTGAGAACTGCTATCCGACGATAGATATAATACAACATAGGAGTTCTCTCTGAGTCCGTTCAGTGTACCAAGTCTCCACTGAGCACCCGCATACAATCTTTGGTGTCACCTCACCAGATGGATATGGGATCATCCATCGCCCATTATATAGGACAATAATAGTATACGCTAGTCTATTCTGGAATATCGATGCGCCGTCTCGATACACCCTCGACTAGGAACAGTTCAAGGATATGCTTATAAACTACACATGCCCCACTAGTATGATCCGCATCATAGTCATAGTAGTCAAGAAAATATCCTGAGGGCTTTATCAACATGTGCAAATGAATAAAAGTATGATCAAATCAACATGTCATGATAAAGTAAACCAGATAGCATACTATCATGTTGAGCGAGAAAGTCATCTAAATTCATATATACATGTCCAAGCATCCACTATATATATAATGGCCTCTAGGGCATACATATATCTAACAAAAGTTGCACATACCACAAGACTACATACAACACTAGGGACCCCTACCCCAAAACTCAACACTCCACACACCAGTTTGGCCGCAATTTGCGGTTAGAAGGAATCAATCCGCGGCATGGTTCAAAGGGAATGGGCTCGGGTTTTTATGGTGGGTTCTAGGTCACACAAGGTCACCGTGATGGGAACTTTTCCAACAAATACCTGCTTTGATAACAGATCATCCGAGACACCAAAACTACACAAAAAATACGATATTTACCCGAAACTAAACTTTACGCGTTCTAAATTGAAACGAATAAGCTACGCAACACTAAAAAGACTTACTTAACAGAAAAAGATCATTACCTACTCCCACAAGCTCAAAGATCCTAGCTTTCCAAGCTCCAAGGCATCCAAGAGGAAAAACAAAGTTTATGAAGTGATTTGGTGATGTTTTGTGAAGATTAGTGAAGGTTTTGTGATGGATTTGTGATGGAAATGATAAGGGTTCTGTTGAGGGTGAGAAAGATGAAGGAAATGATAAAGAGATGAAGAAATGAGAGGATGAAAGGATAAAAAGAGAGAGAGAGGTGAGAATAATGAGAGAGAGAGGTGAGTGCACCCTTACATTAACTCCTCATTAATGCAAGCATTAAGCTCACCATGCCACCTCTCCCCAAAAAAAAACCCAAAAGAAATATCTCACACAAATATCAAGGGTTTAGGGTTAAGGTTAAAGCAAGGATTAGTATTTGGATTAAGTTGTCATGGTCACTAACTAGATTAGCACAAACAAACCCTCACATTAACGTGCACACATGCGTGCAAGCCACAAGAAATAATAATAAAACCTTAATTAATTGTTATAAAATGTGAGAAAACCGAATTGGTAAACTTTTTACAGAAAACCCACACCATCGCTTAATTAACACTAATCGAAATTCTAAGGTGTTAAAATCTCCCCTCTTATAGAAAATTCGTCCCCGAATTTAAAATTCTCACTATGCATACCTTCAAAGAGATGAGTACAACTCCCAAATCTTAATCGCAGCCTCCCAAGTGATCTCTTCACTATACGACTACGCCAAAGAAACCTCCATAGATGGTAAGACCCTTGACGGAAGTTTCTCCACCTGCCGATCCACTAACACTATCGGCTGCCGGTGAACGAAAAGATCGCGTCCAAGCTAAACGGTCTGATGCTGAATCATATGAGAAAGGTCATGAAGGTATTTGCAAAGCATCAACACAAGGAATACAGGATGAATACTCAAAAATCTGGGCCGATGTGCCAAATTATAGGCAACGGTACAAACTCGCTAAAGGATTTCATAAGGAACTACAAATCCGGGACTTAGCTCCCCAAAATTCAACACGCCATTCATCGGAAAATCCGTTGGAATACATGATCTCCCACTGCGAACTCAAGTCCGCGACCACCATGGTCGGCATAAGACTTCCGTCTGCACTAGGCCGCTCTCATCCTGACCTGAAACAACTAGATCTCCTCTGAAGCCTCTCGACTAGCTGGGGTCCAAAAATCCTGCTCTCACGGAGTCAGTAAAATAGACTGGCGATCGACACAACCAATCACACAAGGCCTGAAAGTTGCCGTCTGAAACGTATCTTGATAACCGTTATCGTAGGATAACTCCATCAATGCCAAGTGACGATCCCAACAGCCAACAAATAATTAGTACGTACGCACAATCTTATCCTCCAGAATCTGTATATTCCGCTCTGTCTGACTATCGGCCTACAGATGGAAAAGCGGAGCTAATGCTCAACCAGTACCCAAGGCTTCCTGAAGCTTCTGCCAAAGACGGATAGTGATCAGGATGCCTCTATCGGATACAGCGCATGAAGGAACTCCGTGCAAACGCACAAACTTACCGAAGGACAACTGAGCAAACTAAGCATAACCAGACAACAATTACCTAAATGGATTCACACCCTGTCTAAACTTGGGTAGACACCACAACGAAATTCATGGAGATCTGCTTCCATTCCCACTCTGGAACGGTAAAAAGGTTGCAACTCTCTAGCCGGCCTCAAATGCTCAACCTTAGCTCGCTGACAAGCCAAGCACCTCAAAACGAAATCCGAAACTTCACTCTTCACCCCTGCCCACCAGTAACCAACTCACAAGTCACGTTGCATCTCGGTGGCACTTGGATGAACACAGAAAGCCGATTGATGTGACTGCTCTAGGACCTCGCGTCTCTACCAATCAGTATCGATACACTCCATCGAGTCTCTAACACAGCACACCCTGGTCATAAATCAAGAACTCCGAATCTTTACCCAGCCGAACATGCTCAAGAATCTCCGACAACGAGTATCGGCGGGCTGTGCTTCACGAAAACGATTTAGTAAAAGTGGACGGGCGCGAACATGAGGAAGCTGTCCGCTCGGTAGAGGCGAACTTAACTGTACTCATCGGTCACACGAAAACTGTAAATCTGCAGAAGACTGTTTCCGAACTGCGCACAACTTGAACAAACTACCCCCCGGCCTACGACTCAAGCATCAGCTACCACAATCGTCTTGCCATGGGTAATAAAGGATCTCACAATCACAATCCTTCACAAGCTCCATCCAACGACGTTGTCTCAACAATCAAAACCCGCTGTAGGAAGATGTACACTGAGCTCTGATGGTCCTTGAAAATCTGACACGACTCTCCCTATAAGTAGTGTCCCCAAATCTCCAGTGCAAAACCACCACGGCCATCTCCAGATCATGAGTGGGATAATCCTGCTCGTACTTCCTCCAACTGTCGGGAAGCATAAGCGATAACTCTATCATGCTACATCAATACACCATCGAGCCCCACTCGTGAAACATCACAATAAACGACAAAGTCGTCCGATCCAGAAAGCAAAGATAGGGTGCAGTCGTCAACCGAGTCTTCAGCTGCTGAAAACTTCGCACGCATGCCTCGGTCTTGTAGGGTTGCGTAACACCACCAAGAAGTTTAGGAAGGCATCACACATGCCATATTGAAAATTTTTGGGGTGCTATGATACACCAACCAAGATCTTAACTAGAGAATTAGGGTTAACTTTGCATGTAAACAACTTTACATCTAAGAGAGAGGGATTACAACCTTCGTAGTCCGTTCCTTCGCTTCATAAGCTCTAAGTAGTAGACCCTTCGCCGCGATCCATGAACTCCCGGACTCTAGAGAGGCTCCACAAGTTGAATGATCCATACTTCCTTGAAGACATTGAAATCCAAGATGATCTACTTCGAGGAAACACGAACTCAAGCTATGACTTCACTAATTATGAACTAGTGAAGCTAACACACTAATATATATGGCTAGTATAGAAGAAGATGATGAAGTAGGAATTTTTCTCACATTATTATTTAATTTCTCACTATTTTCTTCTTAATCTCAAAAGCTAGAAAGCAAAATGAGAATAAGGAAGAAGAAGAAGAATGAATAAGATTAAGGTTAGAAATGCAACCATGGGTCAAGTATATCATCCTTAACTATTGTAGAGAGTTAACCATGGCTATGTGTCATGGTTGGATTAGAAATATCTTGGGCAAAACAAAAAGGGTGGACTTGGTCAATGGTAATCTACAAGCTTCATGAAGCTTCATCCATGACTCATTTCCACAATTTGAATTACTTAGATATTTAAACCCAAACATTACATATAGCATGGTATAATTCTCATACATACATGTTGCATGTATAACCTAGCATGCTACAATATTATATATCACATATATAAAATTTATGTAACAAAAGAAAACAATACAATAAACATATATCACATATGTTAAATGTATCATAAGTGAGAATAATAAATATATAAGTGAGCACATAATATATATATACATACACACACACACACAGATATATATATATATATATATATTATATTTAATCGAATCAACACTTGATTCGATAACCCAGCAATATCATATATAACCGGCCGATATCACATATCAGGAGAATCGAATACAGTATCACATACACGTATCGATCTCGATCCCGCACATATCACATACGTGCTCCTACTCCATTTTGCCTGAGCCAAGAAAACTCTGTGTAGGACTCTAAAGACTCGTCAATACACCGGCAGTAGGTGATGATCATATCAAACACCTACAAGCTGCAAGCGGTCAGCTAAACGTAACAACCATCCGGGTATTGAGCGACCAGAAGATCAACAAGCAAGCCTTTACATACTCCTGCGAATCCAATCAGTAAACACTACCCTACAGTCCGGTCTCTTCGTCTGATATGTCGCTTATCCAGTCTAGGGTGGTAAACGTCATACCCCAGTAACCGATAAGTCGTGTCGATGTAAGGCTCATAACGGGTCGAGAAACTACTGATAACACTTACCAGTAAATCTCCATATCAGCCCTTTCCAGGGACTTCCGGTTATAGCCAATCGAACACAGCGCAACAACTCCCAATACCGGAAGAGACGAAACCCCTCCTATCGCTCATTGCCACCATGTAATCCGGGACTGTACCCAAAACCCACCGTTTTGCACGTTCTCGTGAACGTGGTAAGGTGGAAATCAAAGCACAGTGGGAATCACATAAGTCTCTATGACGATCTCGGGTCTACGGACTAACCTGTACCAATGTCACCGGAGAACTGCAATCTGACGATAGGTATAATACCATCTAGGAGTTCTCGGCGAGTCCGTTCAGTGTACCCAGTCTCCACTGAGCACCCATACACCATCTTTGATGTCGAACACCAATGGAAGTGGGATCATCCATCGCCCATCTAATGGGTCAAGATGCGTATACGCTAGTCTACTCTGGAGTATCGATGCCATGTCTCGATACACCCTCTACTAGGAACAGTTATAGGATGTACTCGTGGACTACCATGGCCCTTCTAGTACGATCTCATCATAGTCCTTGTAGTCAAGTACATATCCTAAGGGCTTTATCAACATGTGAGAGCAAGACAGTAAACTAATTCAAGTCAACATGTTTAGACAAAGTGAAACCAGATAGCATACTATCATGTCGAGCAAGAAAGTCCTATCTATATATATCCAAGAATCCATTATAATATGCATCATATGTACAACAATAGCCTCTAGAGCATATACATAACTAACAAACTCCCACTTGTACTAAGGCCAGCTGTTGTAGTATCTCATACCCAACAACCCGAAGAGTCTCTCAAAATGTATCTGGGGTATGGCCTTCATTAGTGGATCCGCAGTGTTGTCCTTCGTATCAACTCTCCTAACCTCGATCTCCCGGCGATCAACTATCTCCCGGATTAGGTGATATCGCCTCAGAATATGCCTGGATCATTGATGGGACCTGGGTTCCTTGGTCAAAGCTGCAGCTCCATTGTTATCACAATACAGAGGTATTGGATGCTCAATGGACGGAACCACACCAAGTTCAGTGATGAACTTCTTCATCCAGACAGCCTCTTTGGCAACATCGTTGGCAGCGATGTATTCAGCCTCCCTCGTCAAGTCTGCCATGGTTTCCTGTTTGGAACTCTTCCAAAAACCGCCCCTCCATTTAGGGTAAAGACAAATCCCGAGTGCGACTTAGAGTCGTCCTTATCATTTTGGAAGCTCGAATCGGTAAAGGACTCCACCTGGAGTTCTCCGTTACCATAAACCAAGAAGATCTCATTTGTCCTTCTCAAGTACTTGAGAATGTTCTTCACAGCTGTCCAGTAATCCTCTCCAGGATCTACTTGATACCTACTCACTACACTTAGTGAGTAGGCTACATCGGGTGTGATATATAGCATCGCGTACATGATAGAGCCTACTGCCAAAGTATAGGTTATCCCTTGCATGCGAGCTCTCTCCAAATCAGTCTTGGGAGACATCTCTTTGTAGAGAGTGAGTCCAAATATCGTGGGTAAATTCCCACGCTTGGATTCTTCCATACTAAACCTCTTTAGTATAGTGTCAATTTACCTGGATTGGAACAATCCCAGTATCCATATAGATCTATCTCTATAGTTCTTTATCCCCAAAATGCAGGAGGCATCACCTAGATCTTTCATTGAGAATCTATGTGATAAGAAGAGCTTGACCGAGTGCAGCATAGGAACATCATTTCCTATCAAGAGTATGTCATCCACGTACAATACGAGGAAGACAACCTTACTCTCTGCTACCTTCTTGTATATATAAGGTTCATCTATGTTTTTGATGAAGTCAAACTCTTTCACTACCACATCAAAACATATGTTCCAACTCTGCGATGCCTGCTTCAACCTATAGATGGATTTAAGCAGCTTGCACACCTTTCCGCTGCTCCCACTGTCTACGAAGCCCTCTGGCTGAGTCATGTACACGCACTCCTCTAAATCACCATTTAGAAAGGCGGTCTTAACATCCATTTGCCAGATTTCGTAGTCATGGTATGCAGCAATGGAAAGAAAGATCCAGATGGACTTAAGCATAGTCACTGGAGAACAGGTTTCGTCATAATCCACACTTGGTCGTTGACGAAAACCCTTTGCAACAAGTCTAGTTTTGAAAGTCTCAACTTTTCTATCTACACCAAGTTTCTTCTTAAAGATCCATTTGCTCCCAATGGTTTTTATCCCTTCAGGAGCAACTTCCAAAATCCATACTTTGTTGGTATACATGGATTCCATCTCAGATCGCATTACATCCATTCATTTCACAGAGTCCCCACTCGTGATGGCCTGCTCGAAGCTAGTCGGGTCATCATCATCCATGATGCAATCCTCGCTCCCACCATCGATGAGAAAACCGTAGTATCTCTCAGGTGGATGAGGAATCCTACTAGATCGGTGGACAGGCTGAGGTTCGTCGGAAACTACTGAAACCACTGGTTCCAATAAATCATCAGTCGTAGTTTGTGCTGCTGGAACTTCTTCCAGCTCTACCTCTTCGCCACTAATTTCTTTTACAAGAAATTCCTTTTCTAAAAAGGTGGCATATTGAGAAACAAACACCTTTTGTTCCTTACCGTGGTAGAAGATATATCCATAGGAATCTTTTGGATATTCCACAAACTTACATAGACCTGATCTTGCCTCGAGCTTGTCCGGATTTTGCTTTTTAACATAGGCCGGACAACCCCATATCTTAACTTGTTTAAAAGATGGTCTCTTCTCATTCTATATCTCATATGCAGTGGTAAGCACTGATTTAGTTGGAACTCTATTCAATAGGTATGCGGCCGTCTCCAGCGCATAACCCCAAAAGAAAATAGGTAACTCAGCGGCGCTCATCATAGAGCGCACTATATCCAATAGGTTGCGATTCTTCTGCTCCGATACACCGTTGTGCTGTGGTGTATTGGGAGGAGTAAGCTGAGAAAGAATCCCATTCTCTTTTAGATAATCTCAGAACTCATTGCTTAAGTATTCTCCTTCTCGATCAGATCGAAGGATTTTAATACGACCCATTTGGTTCTCTACTTCGTTCTTATATTCTCTGAATTTCTCAAAAGCTCCAAACTTGTGTTTCATTAGGAACACATGTCCGTATCTTGAGAGATAGTCAGTCAATGTAATGAAGTATGAGGAACCGTTCCTGGCATGTGTAGACATGGGACCACATACATCACTATGTATCAGTCCTAAGAGTTCCGTAACTCTTTCTCCGTGTCCACTAAACGGAGTTTTGGTCATTTTGCCTTTGAGACATGAATGGCAAGTTTCATAAGATGAAAATTCGAACGGATTCAAATATCCATCCTTATGCAAGTTAGCTAGTTGTGTCATATTGATATGACCTAGTCTGCAATGCCACAAGAAGGATTCATTCATTTCTGAACTCTTCCTCTTGTGAGTGTTTTGTATATTAAGAACTGTGTTTTGATTTAGAACGTATATGCCATTATGTAACGAGCCTGATCCAATCAACTTTTGATTCAGGAAGATGTTCATAACATTTTCCTGTACTATAAAATTATATCCTTCTTTGCTTAATAAAGAAACTGATATAATACTGCATATCAGGGTCGGTACGTAATCGCATTCGTTCAGAATCAATGTATTGCCATTTGGTAATACAAGGTGATACTCGCCAACTGCTTTGGCTTCAACATCAACACCATTCCCTACTCTTACAGAATGATCACCCATTCCCAGTTCCCTACCTTCCCATAGCCCATGTAACATATTACATATGTGGGATCCTGATCCGGTATCTAATACCCAGGATGTAGAGTGCACTGAGAAACAGTTCTCGATAACTAACACACCCAAAGAAGATGCATCAGAATGCTTATTCTTCATTTGGGCTTCGTGAGAATCCGGATATTCTCCTATTTCCTGCTCAGTCTTATAACATTTATAAGAAAAACGGGACCAACGTTCCCCTGCTCAGTATAACAAGCGAGTTCGGTCAATACATCAGTGTTATTATCTTGATTAAGGCTTGACATGGTTGCTACCTGGAGAAAGAGAGAAGAAAACACTTTAGCGTATGCTCTTGCAAGATTAGATTGGTTATTATCTTATCTAATCAGGATGGCTCCCGCTGTTTTAGTCAATTCATCCTTCACCCTAAAAGGAAAGACTAGCCGGGATTAATTACACCCTACAATTTCGTCAATCTTTCAGCCAGATCAGTGTTGGTACTTTGAGGGAGGTTCCTCGTGCTTTCTCACGGACCTAATTAGAATAAACCTCGTTTTCCCAGAGGCATAACCCCGTTAACGCCTTTCTAGACACCTACTTGATCGGCTAATTGTCATGTGTAAAACACTCCCAGGAGTAACTCTTACTCGAAGTGGGTATCGGGATCCATCTATCTCATAGAAGGTATGAAATCTTATTGCAAATTTCAACACTTGAAATTCCCGATAATGCTTTTACCCCTAGTGACTTATGACCTTAACTATGTTCAACAAATCATAACCACTAGTTAAGTTCTACCCGTCATTTATTGATTAATTAGACCCACCCACATGACCCTTAACTATGGTCAACAAAGTGATATGACTGTCCAAATTAATCACATCATATGTTATATAGGAAAACATCACTCAGCTACCGTACACTGCGCCTTAACTATGGTCAACAAACGCAGCACGAATACTAAGTACTCTATTTCTTAAAATTACGGAGGGTTACTACAGGTTTTTTAGAAAAACTTTTTGTGTAATGAACTTGATATCGTTGAAGAAACAACAGATTTTGAAAAGGAGTGTTTTTGAGGCTTTTATAGTTTCGCTAAAGAGGTCACTCCCGGTGAAGGGATCTCGGCTCTTTCCTCATCGAATAAGGTGCAGGATATTTCATAAATACCGCTGTGCAAAGCAAGAACTATAGAAGCAAGTTTAAACTAAACCGTGAGTTTGTAGCATCTGCCAGTTTTGCTAAAGAGGTCACTCCCGGTGAAGGGATCTCGGCTCTTTCCTCATCGAATAAGGTGCGGGATATTTCATAAATACCGCCGTGCAAAGCAAAAACTGTAGCCACCTTTTTTGAAAATTTGATTCTACAACACCTTTTAGGTTTCTTTTCTTTTATTAATCTCGTTAATAAATACCATCGTTTATACTTCCTAATGTTAGTTATATATATGCCCTAGAGGCCATTGTTGTACATATGATGTATATTATAATGGATGTTTGGATATATATAAAGAGAACTTTCTTGCTCGTCATGATAGTATGCTATTTGATTTTACCTTGTCTTAACATATTGACTTGTATTAGTTTACTATCTTGCTCTCACATGTTGATAAAGACCTTAGGATATGTACTCGACTACTGGGACTGTGATGAGATCATACTAGTGGGGCCACGGTAGTCGACGAGTATATCCTATAATTGCTCCTAGTCGAGGGTGTATCGAAACAGGGCATCGATACACCAGAGTAGACTAGCGTATACGCATCTTGACCCATATGATGGGCGATGGATGATCCCATATCCATCGGTGTTTGACTTCAAAGATGGTGTACGGGTGCTCAGTGAAGACTGGGTATACTGGATGGACTCGCCGAGAACTCCCAGATGGTATTATACCTCACGTCAGATGGCAGTTCTCTAGTGACACTAGTACAGGTTAGTCTGTAAACCCGAGATCGTCATAGAGTCTTGTGTGATTCCTACTGTGCTTTGATTTCCATCATACCACGTCCAAGTGGGCGTGTAAAACGGTGGCTTTTGGGTACAGTCCCGAATCACATAGAGGCAATGAGCGATAGGAGGGGTTTCGTCTCTCCCGGTATAGGGAGTTGATGTTGTGCTGTATTCGATTGGCTATAACTGGAAGTCCCTGGCCAGGGCGGATATTGTGTACTACTGGTAAGTGTTATCAGTAGGTTCTCGACCTGTTATGAGCCTCACATCGACACGACTTATCAGTTACTGGGGTCTGACGTTTACCACCCCTAGACCAGATATGCGACATATCAGACGAAGAGACCGGATTGTACGGGAGTGTTACTGATTGGATTCACAGGAGTATGTACAGGCTTGCTTGTTGATCTTCTGATCGATCAATACCTGGGTGGCTGTTACGTTTAGCTGACCACTTGCAGCTTGTGGGTGTTTGATATGATCATCACCTGCTACCGGCGTATTGACGATTCTTTAGAGTCCTGCACAGAGGTTTCTTGACTCAGGCAAAACGAAGTAGGAGCACATATGTGATATGTGCGGGATCGAGAATAATACGATATGAGATAACGTATTCTATTCTTGCGATATATGATATCGGCCGGCGATATTTGATATCAGCCGGTCATCGGATCAAGTGTTGATTCGATGTATCGGTACATGATATATTAGTCGGTTATATGCGATATAACCGGATTGTCGGATCAAGTGTTGATTCGATAATTTAATGTATAAATATATATGTGATATAGTACATTACATTATCTAATATTGGATCGCTTTATTGATTCATTTTCTCACCGGATAATACATTGATATATATGCGATATATATTAATTGTATTATTTTCTTTTGTTACAAAAATATATTATATATGGGATATATAATATTGTAACAAGTTATGATTACAAATGCAACATGATTAGTGGAGATTAAAGATGGTTAGGGTTTGATTTGAGTTAGCTTATTCATGAAGCTTCTAGAAGCTTTTCTTTTGTTTCTTGCAAAGATATTATGTGTTGATATTTTGGAGATAGTTTCCTAACCCAACCCACACCGTTAAACCTAGTTGAATCTCTACAATGGTTAAGTCTTTCTTGACTTAACCATGGTTGCAATTGTAATGATAAGAACATTTTATTATTCATCACAAAACAATTAATCATTCTTCTTCTTCTTCCTTGAGCTCTTGAAAAGCTTTCTAGGTTTTTCTTTTGTGATGGATTAGTGTGAGAATTTGATAATAAAAGAGAGAATAAATCCTACTTCATCATCCTCATCTAATCTGGCCAATTAGATTAGGGTGTTCACTTCATTAATACTTGATTAGTGAGTGAGAGCTTGAGTTAAAGAAACTTCAAGATAGATCATCTTCGAAAAGGAAGAGTTCAAACAAGCATGGATCATTCGGGTTGTGGAGCTTCTCTTGAGTCCGGGAGATCATGGATCATGGCAAAATGACTACTACTCGGAGCTTATGAAGCGAAGGAGTGGACTACAAAGGTTGTAATCCCTCTCTCTTAGTTGTAAAGATGTTTACTTACATGTTTAACCCTAATAATCTAGCAAAGATCCTCGCTTTGGGTTGTTCGGCACGTCTAAAATTTAAATCGAGCATGGTTGATGCCTTATAGACCCTTACGATAGTGCCTAGTAACCTTACAATGTTATCAGAGCCAAGCTAGAGCATTAGGCGACGTGTATACGAAGTTAAAAGTCCGATCGAACCCCGAAACGTCAAAATTTGACCCCTCTGTGGAAATTTTTTTAAAATTTGATTTTTTCCGTATTAAAAATACTCAGAAAATTCAGCAGGCAATTCTAAGTATTACTGTAAAATACAAGCCCCCAACTCCCTAAAGTCGCCGCGGAACCGCGGCAGGAACAAGCTTGCTGCGGCGGTTCCGCGGTCATACTTGGGAGTTAAGGTCTCGTATTCGTAGGGTTAATCCGTAGGTATTAGTATATACTTCTAGGAATTTTTAATCTTGCTCAAGTGTTGAGTTCTCTGGAGTTCTTTTGTATTCGTTGAATCGATCGGAAAGTTTAATTTCGTTTAGTTTTTCGGATAATTTAGAACGTGTTAAAATGTTCGAACGGATATCAATAACTCGCTTTTTCCCGACACGAAAATTTTTCAAGTGTTGAATATTTCTTGAGTTTAAAACTTTCGGAAAAACATGCAAACATATCTGTAGACCATCTAGAAGAACGTAACCTTAACTCGATTATATGACCGTCAAAACTTCCACTGAACCCTAGGGTTTGTGGTAGTTTGGCGTCGCCACATGTGAGGCGTTGGTTTGACCCTTCTACGGCTGGTTCATTGGGGCGGTGACATGTTCTGGGATTTTTGAACTCCGCTCAATTGTTGAGCTATTTGGCAAATCTTAGGTGTTTAATTATTCGATCGGAAAGTTTAACTTTGTCTATTTATCTGGAATGTGATACAATATGTGGAATTCATATAGTTAGGCATGAAATTCGAAGTATGTGATATTTCGGATTTACGATGTCTAAAGTGATAGTGGATTCCAAATGTTGTAGTTTTACACTTTCTTTTATGTGACCGTAAGCGTAGTATGTGGTGTATCGCCGGCTTCGTTGCTATACATCAACGACAATCGGGATATGCATACTTGCTTACGTTGATGATATGAGATATTATGCGTTGCTGTGATATGTTGTATTGGATCGTCGTGTTCTGAATAGCCGGGGGTTTTATGTGAGATGAGCGTTTTTATTTTCATTCATGTAAAATTCATTTGTATGTAATATTCTTTTATTGGGTCACTTCCGGGATGAGGTTGATGTCACCATTGTATATTATTTACATTTCCGCATTAGGTAGACCCAAGGAGGGGAGCACAAGTAACCGGCTTCTAGGGTACAGTGGGAGGCCATCTCGAGGAGTCGAGACTGGGTCTCCTAACCCTAGAATTGGCAGTGTTGCTTGCCGCTCTCGTAGGGGTCTAGGGATGTGACTTTGGGTATTCATCGCGACCGTCGAATCCGTATTTTATACAGGCTCGAAATAAAACACGGACGTCCTAGAATATCCAATATTTCATATGTTATCTTCTGCTGCAATGTTCTGTGATGAGATCATATTACTGCCTGAGGCGAATGCTTATACTATATATATATGTTGATATATAAATATTACTGCTTTCGTTTCTTCTGTGATGCTTAGGAAGCATAATTGTTGGGATTAATAAATGAAAAGAAACCTAAAAGATGTTGTAGAATCAAAACTTTATAAAAAGGGTAGCTACAGTTTTGCTTTACATAGCGGTATATATGATATACTCTGCACCTTATTCGATGAGGAAAGAGCCGAGATCCCTTCACCGGGAGTGACCTCTTTAGCTAAACTGGTAGATGCTACAAACTCACGATTTAGTTTTTGACAGCTTCTATAGTTCTTGCTTTGCACCGTGGTATATATGATATACCCTGTACCTTATTCGATGGGGAAAGAGCCGAGATCCCTTCACCGGGAGTGACCTCTTTAGCGAAACTAGCATAGCCTCAAAAACACTCCTTTTCAAAATCACTTGTTTCTACAACGATATCAAGTTCATTACGCTTATGGTTTTCTGAAAAACCTGCGTAGCCTTCCGTCATTTCAGATAAAGACTATTTAGTATTCGTGCTGCGTTTGTTGGCCTTTGTCAAAGCGTAGTGTACGGTAGATGACTAGTACTTATCTGTTTAAGCATATGATACGATTGGTTAAGGTTGTCGTACGACCTTGTTGGCCTTTGTCAAGGGTCGTGCGGGTGGGTTTTTTCAATCAAGAAATGACGGGTTAAACTTGACTAGCTTCCTATGGTTTGTTGGCCTTTGTCAAGGTCATAGGGGGTTGGGGGCAAAAGCTTTATCGGGAATTTCAAGTGTTGAAATTTACAGTGAGATTACATACCTACTATGAGATAGTTGAATCCCAATACCCACTGCGAGTAAGAGTTACTCCTGGGAGAATTTTACACAGGACAATTAGCCGATCAAGTAGGTGTCTAGAAAGGTGTTAACGGGGTTAAGCCTCTAGGAAAACGAGGTTTATTTTAATTAGGTCCGTGCGAAAGCATGGAGAATCTCCCTCAAAGTACCAACACTGATCTGGCTGATAGACGAAATTGTAGGGTGTAATTAATTCCGGCTAATCTTACCTTTTGGGGTTTGAAGGAAGATTTGATAAAAACAGTGGGAGACATCCTAATTAGATAAGATAATAACCAATCTAATCTTGCAAGAGCATACGCTAAAGTGTTTGCTTCCCTCTCTCCAGGTAGCGACCATGTCAGGCCATAATCAAGATAATAATATGGATGTATTGACTGAACCCGCTTATTATACTGAGCAGGGGACCGTTGGTCCCGTTCTTTCTTATAAGTGTTATAAGACTGAGCAGGGAATAGGACAATATCTGGATTCTTATGCCGCCCAAAAGAAGAACAAGTATGTTGATGCATCTTCTTCGGGTGTGTTAGTTATTGAGAACTGTTTCTCAGTTTACCCTACGTCCTGGGTATTAGATACCGGATCAGGATCCCACATATGTAAATTGTTATGTGGGCTGCGTAAAGGTAGAAAGCTGGGAAAGTGTGATCATTCTGTACAAGTAAGGAATGGTACAAATATTGCAGCCAAAGCAGTTGGCGAATATCACCTTGTATTACCAAGTAGTAATACATTGATTCTGAATGAGTGCTATTATATACCGAACATGATGTGCAACATTATATCAGTTTCTTTATTAAGTAAAGAAGGGTATAATTTTGTAATACAGGATAATGTTATGAACATCTTCCTAAATCAAAAGTTGATTGGATCAGGCTCGTTACATAATGGCATATTAATTCTCAATCAAAATACAGTACTTAATATATAAAACACACACAAGAGGAAGAGTTCAGAAATGAACGAATCCTTCTTGTTGCATTATAGACTTGGTCATATCAATACGACACGGCTAACTAAGTTACATAAGGATGGATATATGAATCCGTTCGAATTATCGTCTTATGATACTTGCCATTCATGTCTCAAAGGTAAAATGACCAAAACTCCGTTTAGTGGACACGGAAAAAGAGTTGAGGAACTCTTATGACAGGTATATAGTGATGTATGCGGTCCCATGTCTATACATGCCAGGAACGGTTCTTCCTACTTCATTACATTCACTGATGATCTCTCAAGATACGGACATGTGTTCCTGATGAGACATAAGTCTGAAGCTTTTGAGAAATTCAAGGAATATAAGCATGATGTAGAGAACCAAACGGGCAAAAGTATTAAGATCCTTCGATCTGATCGAGGAGGTGAATACTTGAGCAATGAGTTTCTGGACTATCTAAAAGAGAATGGGATTCTCTCTCAGCTTACTCCTCATTATCACCACAGCACAACGGTGTATCGGAACGGAGGAATCGCACCCTATTAGATATGGTGCGCTCTATGATGAGCACTGCTGAGTTACCTATTTCCTTCTGGGGACATGCACTGGAGACAGCTGCATACCTATTGAATCAAGTTCCATCTAAATCTGTACCTACCACACCATATGAGATATGGAGTGGGAAGAGACCATGTCTTAAACGAGTTAAGATATGGGGATGTCCGGCTATGTCAAAAACCAAAATCCGGACAATCTCGAGGCACGGTCAGTTCTTTGTAAGTTTGTTGGATATCCTAAACATTCATATGGATATCTTTTCTACCACGGCGAGGAACAAAAGGTATTTGTTTCTCGACATGCCACCTTTTTAGAAAAGGAATTTCTTGCAAAAGAAATTAGTGGCGATGTAATAGAGTTGGAAGAAGTTCCACCAGAACAAATTTCAACTGAAGATTTAGTGGAACAAGATGACTCGATGGTACCCAACGAACCCCAGCCTCTCCGCCGATCTAGTAGGGCTTCTCGTCCACTTGAGAGATACTACGGTTTTCTCGTTGATGGTGGGAGCGAAGAATGTATCATGGAAGATGATGACCCGACTAGTTTCGAGCAGGCCATCACGAGTGGTGACTCCGTGAAGTGGCTGGATGCAATGCGATCTGAGATGGAATCCATGTACACCAACAAAGTATGGACTTTGGAAGCTGCTCCTGAAGGGGTAAAACCCATCGGGAACAAATGGATCTTTAAGAAGAAACTTGGTGTAGATGGAAAAGTTGAGACTTACAAAGCTAGACTTGTTACAAAGGGTTTTCGTCAACGACCAGGTGTGGATTATGACGAAACCTTTTCTCCAGTGGCTATGCTTAAGTCCATCCGGATCTTTCTTGCCATTGCTGCAAAGCATGACTACGAAATCTGGCAGATGGATGTTAAGACCGCCTTTCTAAATGGTGATTTAGAAGAGTGCGTATACATGACTCAGCCAGAGGGCTTCGTAGATAGTGGGAGCAGCGAAAATGTGTGCAAGCTGCTTAAATACATTTATAGGTTAAAGCTGTAGGGTTCCTAGGTACTCTCACAAGGGTCAATAAGGCATCTACCATGCCCAATTAAAAATTAGACGTACCGAACAACCCAAACCAAGATCGTATACTAGAGATTAAGCAAAAACTAAAGCAAGCAAACAACTTTAACGCTAAGTGAAAGGGATTACAACCTTTGTAGATCCGGTCCTTCACTTCTAAAGCTCCGTGTTGACGTCCCTTCGCTACGATCATCGAGATCCCGGACTCTAGCGATGGTTTCCTCGGAGAAATGAGCAGGCTAGGTCGTTGACTTCGAGGCCGAAGATGATCTACGTCGAGGAGACATAAGCTCAAGCTCCATCTTCACTAGGTCATGAACTTTGGGAAGAGAACACTCTAAACTAAATGGCAAGTAGTAGAGGATGATGAAATAGGAAGTGGGTTCACTTTGGATTTGGATTTCTCACTCTATTTCATCACTTGAAAATTTTTCTAGCAAGCTTTTCTTCTTCTTGAAGAAGAAGAAGAAGAAAGAAAAGAAAAAGAATTATCTAAAAAGAATAATTAAGTGAAGTCTATCATAATGCAACCATGGGTGAACTAACCTTTGTAGAGACTAAACCATAGTTAATTATAATGGTTTGGTTAATGAATATCTTAATCAAGACAAAATTAGTGGACTTTGTCAAAGTTGCTTCAAGCTTCATGAAGCTTCAAGCCATGACAAAAGAAGCCACCATTTTGAATAATTAAGATAAATAAAAACATAAATTATAAATAACATGGTGTATGTCACATATCCACCCATGTTTGCATGTATCATCAATCATGATGCAAACTAGGGCACAAACATATATCACATATACAACTTGCGCACATCAAGTGAGAAAGTCAATCTTAAGTGAACCAATACTAGTTAATGTAAAGTAATATATCAAATATATAATTATACATTAAATCATTAAATCAACACTTAATTTAACGATCCGGTCATATCGCATATAACCGACTAATATCTAGTGTATCAATATATCGAATCAACACTTGATTCGGTAACCCGGCTATATCTCATATAACCGACTGATGATACAAATCGCGAGAATAGAATACAGTATCTCATACTGGTATTATTATCGGTCCCGCACATATCTCATATTCGCTCCTATTTCGTTTCGCTTGAGCCAGGAAACCTCTGTGTAGGACTCTAAAGACTTGTCAATACGCCGGCAGTAGGTGGTGATCATATCAATCACCCACAAGCCGCAAGCGGTCTTCTAAACGTAACGGCCACCCGGGTATTGAGCGATCAGAAGATCAATGAGTAAGCCTGCTCACACTCCTGCTAATCGAATCAGTAACACTTACCGCACAGTCCGGTCTGTTCGTCTGATATGTCGCATATCTCGCTTAGCGGTGGTAAACGTCAGACCCCAGTAGCTTGATAAGTCATGCCGATGTAAGGTCCATAACAAGCGTGAAACTACTGATAACACTTACCAGTAAATCACAGCAACCCTGGCCAGGGATTTCCAGTTATGGCCAGTCGAGCATAGCGCAACATCAACCCCTAATACCGGGAGAGACGAATCCCCTCCTATCGCTCATTGCCTCCATGTGAATCGGGACTGTACCCAAAAACCATCTGTTTGCATAACTCAGTATAGCCGTGGTAGGGTGGAAATCAAAGCACAGTGGGAGACACACAAGACTCTATGACGATCTCGGGTCAACAGACTAAGCTGTACCAGTGTCACCAGAGAACTGCTATCTGACGTGAGGTATAATACCATCTGGGAGTTCTCGGCGAGTCCGTTTAGTGTACCCAGTCTCCACTGAGCACCTGCATACCATCTCTGATGTCAAACACCAATAGATATGGGATCATCCATCGCCCATCACATGGGTCGAGAAGATATACGCTAGTCTACTCTGGAATATCGATGCCTCGTCTCGATATTCCCACGACTAGGAACATTAACGGATGTACTCATGGACAACCTAGGCCCTACTAGTATGATCTGCATCATAGTCCTGCAAGTCGAGTACACATCCTAAGGGCTTTATCAACATGTAATGGAGAGACAGTAAGTATACATGCTAAGATAAAGAGCAACCAGATAGCGTACTATCATGTTGAACAAGAAAGTCCTACCTATATATGTCCCAGCATTCACTACAATACACATCTCATGTACAATAATGGCCTCTAGGGCATACATATAACTAACAATCTCCCACTTGCACTAGGGCCATCAGTAGCAGTGGTTGCAGTATGATACTCAACTATCCCATAAAAGTCTCTCTCTGGGAAAAGGACTTTGTGAGTGGATCCACCGTGTTGTCCTCTGAGTCTACTCTCCTAACCTTGATCTCCCTGGAGATCAACTATCTCCATGATCAGGTGATACTGCCTTGGAATATGTCTGGGTCACTGATGGGACCGGGGTTCCTGGGCCAAAGCCTCACCTCCATTGTCATACAATGGTAGGAACTTAGTTCATCTCATGAACTAATATAAACCCAAACTTCCTCTTTGGTAATATCTTTGATAGCGATGTCACCAGCCTTTATCGTCTCGTTTGCCACGGTATCTAGCTTGGAACTCTTCCAACATACCGTCCCTCCACTGAGGGTAAAGACAATGCCTGCGACTGACATTCAGTCGTCCTTATCACCCTTGAACTTTTCCAGTGATTCTCCCCAGGATCAATTGATACCATCTCACTACATCTAGTGAGAATCCTAATATCCATTTAGATATATCTCATAGATCCAAAACCCAGGATTTAGGAGGTATCACCTTTATCCTATACGGAGAATCCTTATGATAAGCGGAGATTGACCGTGCGTAGCATAGAAAACTCTTTTCCTATCAAGAGTATGTTGTCCACGTACAATACGAGGATGACCCCCTTACTCTCTACTACCTTTTTGTATGTACAAGGTTCATCTACTATTTTGATGAAGTCAAACACTTTGACTACTACATCAAAACAAATGTTTCAACTCCGTGATGCCTGCTTTATCCCATAAAACATCTTGCACACGTTTCCGCTGCTCCCATTGTTTACGAAGCCCTCTGGCTGTATACTTATAGACGCTCTCTTCTAAATCAATATTTAGAAAAATTGTCATGACACCCAATCACCAGATATCGTAGTCATGGTATGTAGCAATGGCAAGTAGGATCTGGATGGACTTAAGCATAGCCACTGGAAAAGGTTTCATCATTATCCACGCCTGGTCAATGATGAAAACCTTTAACAAGTCTAGCTTTGAAAGTCTCAACTTTTCCATCTACACCAAGTAATCTTCTCAAGATATACTTGCTCCTGATGGGGATTTAACCCTTCAGATATAGCAACCAAAGTCCATAATTTGTTGGTGTACATGGATTCCATCTCAGATCGCTAAGCATCCAGCCATTCTTATAGAGTCCTCACTCTCGATGGCCTGCTCGAAACTAGTTGGGTCATCATCTTATGATGCAATCCTCACTCCCACTGTCATCGAGAAACCGAAGTATCTCTCAGGCGGATGAGGAACCCTGCTAGATCGGCGGAGAGGCTGAGGTTCGTCGGGGACTATTGAATCCTTTGGTTCTGTCAAATCATCAGCTGTAGTTTGTTTAGCTGGAAATCCTTCCAGTTCTACAGAACTGACCTTGCCTCGATCTGGTCCGGATTTTGCTTTCAGACATAGGCTGGAAAATCCCCAAATCTTAACATACTTAAGATATGGGCTCTTCCCATTCCATATCACATATGAAGTGGTAGACAACTGATTTGATTGGAAACCTATTCAATAGGTATGCAGCTTCTCAAGTGCATAACCCCCAAAAGGAAACTGGTAACTCAGTAGTACTCATCATAGAGCGCACCATATCACATAGGGTGCAATTGCTCCATCCCGATACACCGTTGTGCTGTAGTGTAGACGGAGGAGTAATGCTGAGAGAGAATCTCATTCTCCTTTAGAATAGTCCAAGAATTCAATGCACAAGTATTCTCCTCCCTGATCTCATCATAGGACATAATACTTATACCCGTTTTGGTTCTCTACTTCTGACTTATATTCTTTGAATTTCTCAAAAGTTTCAGACATGTGTTTCAACAGGAACATGTGTCCGAATCTTGAGAGATCATCAGTGAATGTAAGGAAGTACAAAAAACCAGTCCTGGCATATATAGACTGGGGACCTTCATACATCACTATGCATCAGTCCCAAGAGTTCACTAACTCTTTCTCTGTTTCCAGTAAACGGAGCTATGGTCATCTTATCTTTGTGACATGACTGGCAAGTCTCACAAGATATAAATTCAAACTGATTTAAATATGCATCTAAATGTAACTTAGCTAGTCGTGTCGTATTGATATGACCTAGTCTACAATGCCTCAAGGAGAATTCGTTTATTTCTGAACTCTTTCTCTTGTGTGTGTTCTGTACGTAAGGAACTGTGGTTTGATTTAGAATGTATAAGCTTTTAGATAACGTGCCTGAACCGATCAACTTTTGATATATGAAATGTTCAAAACATTATCCAACAATACAAAATTATATCCTTCTTTAATAAAAAGTGACTGATATGATGTTGTATATCAGGTTCGGTATGTAATAACATTCATTCAGAATCAATGTATTCTAGTAATACAGGGTGATAACTATCAACAGACTTGGTTGCAACACTTGCACCGTTTCTATCTTATGAAATTTATCACCCGTTCTCAGTTCTCTACCTATCTATAGCCCATGTAACAGATTACATATTTGGGATCCTGATCCGGTATCTCATACCCAGGACGTAAATTATACTGAGATACAGTTCATTGTAATAAACATACACGAAGAAGATGCATCATCATGCACTTTCTTTGTTTGGGCGGCATGGGAATCCTGGTATTCCCCTATTTCCTGCTCGGTCTTATAACAATTATATGTTAGAGCGGGACCAACATTCTCCAGCTCAGTATAACAAGCAGGTTCGGTCAATACATCTATATTATTATCTTGATTAAGGCGTGACATGGTCGCTACCTAGAGAGAGAGAGAAGAAAACACTCTGCGTGCGCTCTTACAAGATTAGATTGGTTATATATTTTATCTAATCAGGATGGCTCCCACTGTTTTTATCAAATCTTCCTTCAAACCCTAAAAGGAAAGACTAGCCGGGATTAATTACACTCCACAAGTTCGCCTATCTTTCAGCCAGGCCAGTGCCGGTATTTTAAGGGAGGTTCCCCGTGCTTTCGCACGGACCTAATTAAAATAAACCTCGTTTTCCCAGGGGCGTAACCCCGTTGACACCTTTCTAGATACCTACTTGATCGACTAATTATAAAGTGCAAAACTCTCCCTGGAGTAACAATTACTCGCAGTGGGTATCAGGATCCAACTATCATATAGAAGGTATGCAATCTCATTGCAAATTTTAACACTTGAAACTCCTGATAAAGGTTTTTACCCCTAGCACTTATGACCTTAACTATTGTCAACAAATCATAAGCACTAGTCAAGCTCTACACGTCATTTCGTGATTAATTAGACCCACCCACATGACCCTTAACTAAGGTCAACAAAGTCACATGACTGTCCTAACTAATCACATCATATGCTGTGTCGGAAGACATCACTTAGATACCGTACACTGTGCTTTGACTATGGTCAACAAACACAGCACGAATACTAAGTACTCTACTTCCTAAAATGACGGAGGGTTGCGGATGGTTTTTAAGAAAACCTTTAACGCTTTGAACTTGATCTCGTTGCGGAATCAAATGGTTTAAAATGGAGTGTTTTTGATGCTTTTGCTAGTTTCGCTAAAGAGGTCACTCCCGGTGAAGGGATCTCGGCTCTTTCCTCGTCGAATGAGGTGCAGGATATTCACAATACCACTATGCAAAGCAAGAACTAGAAAAGCAGTCAAAAGACAAACCGAAGGTTGCAGCATCTGCTAGTTATCGCTAAAGAGGTCACTCCCGGTGAAGGGATCTCGGCTCTTTCCTTATCGAATAAGGTGCTGGATGTTCTACAAGGAACACCGCTATGCAAAGCAACAACTAGAGCTACCTGATTTTTCAAATTCGATTCCACAACATCATTTAGGTTTATTTTCTTTCATTAATCTCATTAATGAATGACCCATCATTTAAGTCCACCTAAACATCACAGATAAATACAACGTACACTTATGCCATCCGCATTCGCCTCGATGTGCCGTCTGCACCGTTAGGTTAGGTAACTAACGGCATAGCGGGGCAGGGCTAGTGCGGGTGTATAACATAAGCAACGTCTATATAATATATCATATATACTATATACAGTATTTATCTGAACATATCACATGATCACATCACAGATAACGCAGCAGAAAATATCCGATGAAATATTGGATATACTAGGACGTCCGTGTTTTATTTTGAGCCTGTATAAAACACGGATTCTACGGTCGTGATGAATAGCCAATCCCACACCCCTAGACCCCTACGAAAGCAACAAGCAACCCTACCAATTCTAGAGTTAGGAGACCCGGACTCGACTCCTCGAGGTGGTCTCCCACTGGACCCTAGAACCCGGTTACTTGTGCTCTCCTCCTTGGGTCTATCCTAATGCGGAAAAGTAAATAATATACATCAACAGTGACAACTTCCTCAGCCCGGAAGTGCCCCAATAAAAGAATATTACATACAAGTTTTTACATAAATGAAAAATGAAAAACACTCATCTCACATAAAAAAAACCTGGCTATTCAAACACGACGATCCAATATAACATATCCAGCAACACATAACATCACATGTCATCAATGTAAGTAAATATGCGTATCCCAATTGTCGTTGATGTATAGCAACGAAACCGACGATACTCCACATATTACACTTACGGTCGCAGAAAAGAAAGTGTAAAACTACAACAGTTGGAATCCGCAACCTCCTTAGACATCGCATGCCTAACCAAATGAATTCCTTAGACATCTCATGCCTAACAATTATAAACCCCGCATTTTAGTCTCACCATCGAAAAATATTTTCAATATCAAGTCGGGCAATTCAACAAGATTCCCGACATCCTGATCGAATGCTTGTCGCAAACTTTAGTAGACGGCCGTACCTCCAAATGCCGTCGACGAAGTGCACTAAGGCGGAACACCGCTACCGCGAGCGTCCGAACAGATGCTTTTGGCTACAGGGTTCTCCTACAGTCACTTGGTCGGGGCTATGGGGTGTGGCTGTCTACTAAGTTTACCCAGCGAGTATCCGCGTACTCTACGTGATTGCAACGGACTTTTGATCACATCAAAATCCCGTGGCAACCGATCAAATGAGACTAAAGGGCTAGATTTATAACATTCAAATTAGTTATCTCATAACTACTTGTGGATTCCAAATATTGTATCACATTCGAGATAAATAGACAATGTAAAACTTTCCAATCGAATAATCAGACACCCAAGTTTTCCCAAATAGCTCAACACTTGAAATAAGTTTAAAAACATCCATTTCATGCCACAGTACCAACGGTCCAGCCGTAGAAGGGTCAAGCCAACGCCTCACATGTGGCAACGCCGTACTGCCCCAAACTCTAAGGTTCAAAAGGCATTTCAAAACGGTCACATAATCGAGTTAAGGTTTGTTGTCTTCTAGAGGGTCCATCGCGTTACTTGCACGACTTAGAACATTCTTAAACTACGGAAAAATCCAACACTTGGAAATTTTCCGGGTCGGGAAAAAGTTAGTTATTGATATCCGGACCAACTTTTTAACACGTTCTAAAATTACCCGGACAAAATAAACAAAGTTAAATAATCCGATCGATCATCGAGTCCCCAATAAAACCCAGAAAACTCAACACTTAAGTATAATTAAAAGCACCCAGAAACATAAGGAAACACATACTGATGAAACTGTACAAAAATGAAACCCTAACTCTACTGTTGCGCCGCGGAACCGCCTCTAATGGCATGTCATTGCCGCGGTTCCGCGGCCGTTTAAGTGAGTTAGTGGCTCGTTTTTTAAATATGTCCATAGAATTCCCTGCTGATTTTTTTGAGTAATTTTAATGTGGAAAAAATCACATTTTCAGAAAATGTCCAGAGAAGAGTTTGAATTAGGGTTTCAGGGTTCGATCGGACTTCTAACTTCGTCTACACTTCGCCTAAAGCTCTAGCTTGGCTCTGTGTAACACCTTAGAATGTGTTTCGTAGCTAATTATATTTTAATATATGGTTTTTATCAAAAAGTTGACCAAATTAAGTTTCAAATATTTTATCCTATTTATTGAGTATTTTATTAGATTTTTCCTAGGCTTGCACACACTTGTGCATGATAACTAGGCTTGTTTTTGGTGTTTAACCATGATTGGTAACATGGTGAACTATGTTAGTTATATGTATGCCCTAGAGGCCATTACTGTACATAGGATGTATATTGTAGTGGATGCTGGGACGTATATAGGGAGGACTTTCATGCTCGACATGATAGTATGCTATCTGGTTGAACTTTACCTTAACGTGTATACTGATTGTCTCTCTGTTACATGTTGGTAAAGCCCTTAGGATGTGTCCTTGACTACCTGGACTATGATGCGGATCATACTAGTGGGGACATGGTAGTCCATAAGTACATCCTTCAAAGTCCCTAGTCGTGGGTGTATCGAGACGGGGCATCGATATACCAGAGTAGACTAGCGTATACCTTCTCGACCCATACAGATGGGCGATGAATGATCCCATATCCATCGGTGTTTGACATCAGAGATGATATACGGGTGCTCAGTAGAGACTGGGTACACTGGACGGACTCGCCGAGAACTCCCAGATGGTATTATACCTCACGTCAGATGGCAGTTCTCTGGTGACACTGGTACAGAGTAGTCTGTTGACCCGAGATCGTCATAGAGTCTTGTGTGGTTCCCACTGTGCTTTGATTTCCATCTTACCACGTCCAAGAGGGCGTGCAAAACGGTGGTTTTTGGGTACAGTCCCGAGTCACATGGAGGCAATGAGCGATAGGAGGGGATTCGTCTCTCCCGGTATAGGGGGTTGATGTTGCGCTGTGTTCGATTGGCTATAACAGGAAGTCCCTGGCCAGGGCTGCTCAGAGAATTGCTGGTAAGTGTTACCAGTAGTTTCTCGACCCGTTATGAGCCTCATATCGACACGACTTATCGAGCTATTGGGGTCTGACGTTTACTACCCCTAGGCGAGATATGCGACATATCAGACGATCAGACCGGACTGTACGGTAGTGTTACTGGTCGGATTCACTGGAGTGTGAGCGGGCTTGCTCGTCGATCTTCAGATCGCTCAATACCCGGGTGGCCGTTACGTTTAGCAGACCGCTTGCGGCTTGTGGGTGTTTGATATGATCATCACCTGCTGCCGGCGTATTGACGAGTCTTTAGAGTCCTACACAGAGGTTTCCTGGCTCAAGCGAAACGAAATAGGAGCGCATATGAGATATGTGCGGGACCGAGAATAATGCGTGTATGTGATACCGTATTTCATTCTCGCGATGAATGTGTCGTATGGTTATATGCGATATAACCTAGTTATCGATTCAAGCGTTGATTCGATAAGCCGATACATTGAATACTAGTCGGTTGTGTGCGACATGACCGGATCATTGAATCAAGTGTTGATTTAATGATTTAATGCATTATTATATATTTGATATGTTACTTTGCACTAACTAGTATTGGTTCACTTTAAACGGATTTTCTCACTTGGATTGTGCACATTGTATATGTGATATATTTTTGTGCACTTGTATGTATCATGTTTGATGATGCATGCTAACTTGTGTTTTGTGTGAAGATTAAACCATGGTTGTGAGAGTGGTTAGGGTTTTATTTTCCATTACTTATTTATTCATTTATTTATTTGTTTATACATTTTGGAAAATAAATGGAAAAGAGAAAAGAATGGTGGCTTTATTTGTTCTTTAGTTGAAGCTTCATGAAGCTTTGATAAAGTCAACCATTCTTATCTCATCCTTAACCCTAACCATTCCCACTAACCCTAGTTTAATCTCTACACTTGACCATGGTTAATTTTATGATAAGAATTCATTTTCAAATCTTTTTCTATTAACTTATCATAACTATTTCCTTCTTCTTCTTCATCTTCTTCACATGAAGAAAGTTCACTTCATCAATGGTGATTGATGAAAACAAGTGAGAAATCCAATTCTAAAGTCTACCCACTTCCTATTTCTTCATCCTCTACCTCTTGCCAAGTAGTAGAGTGTGTTCTCTTCACAAGTTTTTGGACTTGGTGAAGTCAGAGCTTGATTTAGCGATGCCTCGACGTAGATCATCTTCGGCACGTCGTCGATGACCTAGCCCGCTTCTTCTCCGATGAAGCCGACGCAAGAGCCCGGATTTCGGATTTGTACAGCGGAGATGACTTCTTCATGGAGCTATGGAGGTGGACAAACGGATCTACAAAGGTTGTATGTCCGTATCCCTTAGTTAAGTGTTAACTAGTTAGCTTTTTCGCCTAGTTTTCTAGCAAACGATCCGTAGTCGGGTCTCTCGGCACCCATAAATACTTATATTGGCATGTTCGATGCCTTGTGAGACCTCACTTGGGTGCCTAGGAACCCTACAGTGGTATCAGAGCCTAGCTAGAGCCTTAGGCGAAGTCTAGACGGAATTTGAAACCCGATCGAACCCGAAACACCAAATCAATCTTGCTCTCTGTACTTTTTTGAAAACAGTAAGTTTTTCCAAATTAAAAATTGCTAAAAAATTCAGCAGGGAAAAATAAGAATTACGGTGCAAAAAGTTTCTGGTGAACAGTAAATTTCGCGGCGGATCCGCGGCAGAAGCATGGCTTCTGCGGCGGATCAGCGGCCCCTTGATGACGTCAGCCCTGTTCCTTTGCACAGTAATTCCTAGTTCAAAGAGCTGAGTTTTCTGGGAATTTCTAATATTTATTCAAGAGTTGAATTTTTCTGCTGTGTTTTTGGGGATTCGGTGTTTCGATCGGAGTATCAAATTTTGTCTGTGTGGCTTTCCGGATAATTTTTAGAATATGTTAAAAAGTTCGACCGGATATAAATACTCAATTTTTCCCCTGTCGGGAAATTTCCAAGTGTTGGAATTTTCCGTAGTTTAACGACGTTTTAAGTAGTGCAAGTAACGCGATGGTCCCTCTAGAAGACAACAAACCTTAACTCGATTATGTGACCGTCTTGAACTGCCCTTTGAACCTTCGGGTTTGGGGCAGTACGGCGTGCCACATGTGAGGCGTTGGCTTGACCCTTCTACAGCTGGACCGTTGCTACTGAGGCACGAACTGAATGTTGTTAGACTTATTTCATGTGTTGATCTGTATTGGGAAAACTTGGGTGTTCGATTGTTCGATCGGAAAGTTTGACATTTTCTATTTATCCGGAATGGGATACAATAATTGGAATTCACAATAAGTTATGAGATAACTGAATGAATGTTATAAACGTAGCAGTTTAGTCTCACTTGATCGGTTGCCACGGAATTTTGATGTGATCAAAAGTCCGTCGCAATCACGTAGCGTACGTGGATACTCGCCGGGTAAACTTAATAGACAGCCTCACTCCATAGCCCCGACCAAGTGACTGTAGGAGAACCCCGTCGCCGAAAGCATCCGTTCGGGTGCTCGCGGTAGCGGTGTTCCGCCTTGGTGCACTTCGTCGACGGTAACGGGGGTGCGGCCGTCTACTGAAGTTTGCGACGAGCATTCGATCAGGATGTCGGGAATCTTGTTGAATTGCCCGACTTGATATTGAAAAGTGTTTTCGATTTAGAGACTAAAATGCGGGGTTTATAATTGTTAGGCATGCGATGTCTAAGTAATTCATTTGGTCAGGCATGCGATGTCTGAGGAGGTTGCGGATTCCAACTGTTGTAGTTTTACACTTTCTTTTCTGTGACCGTAAGTGTAATATGTGATATCACCGGTTTCGTTGCTATATGTCAACGACAATTGGGATGCGCATATTTACTTACGTTGATGACATCTGATGTTATGTGTTGTTGGATATGTTATATTGGATTGTCGTGTTTGAATAGCCGGGGGTTTTTATGTGAGATGAGTGTTTTTCATTTTCATTCATGTAAAAACTTGTATGTAATATTCTTTTATTGGGGCGCTTCCAGGTTGCGGAAGCAGTCACCGTTTGTATATTATTTACCTTTCCGCACTAGGATAGACCCAAGGAGGGGAGCACAAGTAACCGGGTTCTGGAGTCCAGTGGGAGACCAACTCGAGGAGTCGAGTCCGGGTCTCCTAACTCCAGAATTGGTAGGGTTGCTTGCCGCTCTCGTAGGGGTCTAGGGGTGTGGGTTTGGCTATTCATCACGACCGTGGAATCCGTGTTTTATACTGGCTCGTATTGAAAACACGGACGTCCTAGTATATCCAATATTTCATATGTTTCTTCTGCTGCGATATCTGTGATGTGATCATGTGATGTTCTATGATAGATACAGTATATAGTATATATGATATATTATATAGGCGTTACTTATGTTTTACACCCGTGCTAGCCCTGCCCTGCTCTGCCGTTAGTTACCTAACCTAACGGTGCACGAGGGGACATCGAGGCGAATGCGGATGGCATAAGTGTACGTCGTATTTATCTGTGATGTTTAGGTATTTAAATGATGGGACTTCATTAATGTGATTAATGAAATAAAAGAAACCTAAGATGTTGTAGAATTGAATTTCAAAATAAAACAGGTAGCTACAGTTTTTGCTTTGCATAGCGGTATATGTGATATATCCTGCACCTTATTCGATGAGGAAAGGACCGAGATCCCTTCACCGGGAGTGACTCCTTTAGCAATAACTGGCAGATGCTACACACTCGGTTTGTCTTTTGATAGCTTCTATAGTTTCTGCTTTGCACAGTGATATATATGATATATCCCGCACCTCATTCGACGAGGAAAGGACCGACGATCCCTTCACCGGGAGTGACTCCTTTAGCAAAACTAGAAAAGCCTCAAAAGCACTCCATTTTAAAATCATTTGATTCTACAACGATATCAAGTTCATTACGCAATAGGTTTTCAGAAAAACCTGTCGTAGCCCTCCGTCATTTCAGATAAGTACTAGTTAGTATTCGTGCTGCGGTTGTTTGGCATGCGTCAAGGCGTAGTGTACGGTAGCTAACTAGTGCTTATCTGCTAGCATATGATGCGATTGGATTAGGGTATTCGTACGGCGTTGTTTGGCATGCGTCAAGGGTCGTGCGGGTGGGTTTAATTCAATCAAGAAATGTACGGGTTGAACTTGACTAGCAGACTATGGGTTGTTTGGCATGCGTCAAGGTCATAGCGAGCTAGGGGCAAAATATTATCGGGAATTTCAAGTGTTGAAATTTGCAATGAGATTGCATACCTTCTATGAGATAGTTGGATCCCGATACCCGCTGCGAGTAAGTGTTACTCCTGGGAGAGTTTTATACATTACAATTAGCCGATCAAGTAGGTGTCTAGAAAGGTGTCAACGGGGTTACGCCTCTGGGAAAATGAGGTTTACATTAATTAGGTTCGTGCGAAAGCACGGGGGACCTCCCTCAAAGTACCGACACTGGCCTGGCTGAAAGATTGGCGAACTTGTAGTGTGTAATTAATCCCGGCTAGTCTTTCCTTTTAGGGTTTGAAGGAAGATTTGATAAAAAGCAGTGGGAGCCATCCTGATTAGATAAAATAAAAACCAATCTATTCTTGACAGAGCGCACGCTGAGTGTTTTCTTCTCTCTCTCTCCAGATAGCGACCATATCACGCCTTAATCAAGATAATAATACGGATTTTTTGACCGAACCCGCTTGTTATACTGAGCTGGGGAACGTTGGTCCCGCTCCAACTTATAATTGTTATAAGACAGAGCAGGAAATTGGGGAATACCGCATTTCCCGTGCCGCCCAAACGAAGAGAGTGCATGCTGATGCATCATCTTCGGGTGTGTTCATTACAGAGAACTGTTTCTCAGTAACCTTTACGTCCTGGGTATGTGATACCAGATCAGGATCCCAGATATGTAATATGTTACATAGAGCTACAGAAAGGTAGAGAACTGAGAACGGGTGATAAGTTTCATGAGGCAGAAAACGGGGCAAGTGTTGCAGCCAAGTCTGTTGGTCACTGTCACCCTGTATTACCAATACATTGATTCTGAACGAATGTTATTAGATACCGAACCTGATATACAAAATCATATCAGTCTCTTTATTAGTAAAGAAATGATAAAATTTTGTATTGTTGGATAATGTTTTGAACATTTCCTATATCAAAAGTTGATCGGTTGAGGCACGTTATCTAAAAGCATTGATGTTCTAAATCAAACTACAGTTCTTAGTATACAGAACACACACAAGAGGAAGAGTTCAGAAATGAACAAATCCTTCTTGAGGTATTGTAGACTAGGTCATATCAATGCGACCCGACTAGCTAAGTTCCACATAGATGCATATTTAAAACAGTTTGAATCTACATCTTATGAAACTTGCCAGTCATGTCACAAAGATAAGATGACCATAGCTCCGTTTATTGGAAACAGAGAAAGAGTTAGTGAACTCATGGGATGATACATGTTGATGTATGTAGGTCCCCAGTCTACACATGCCAAGACCGGTTCTTTGTACTTCATTACATTCTCTGATAATCTCTCGAGATTCAGACATATGTTCCTGTTGAAACACAAGTCCGAACCTTTTGAGATATTCACAGAATATAAGTTAGAAGTAGAGAACCAATACGGGTATAAGTATTATGTCCTATGATGAGATCAAGGAGGAGAATACTTGTGCACGGAAATCCTGGATTATACTAAAGGAGAATGAGATTCTCTCTCAGCATTATTCCTCTGTATACACCATAGCACGATGGTATATCAGGGCGGATCAATCACACCCTATATGATAAGGTGTGCTCTATGATGAGTACTACTGAGTTACCGTTTTCCTTTTTGGGAGTTATGCACTTGAGAAGCTGCATACCTATTGAATAGGGTTCCAATCAAATCAATTGCCTACCATTTCATATGTGATATGGAAAGGGAAGAGCCCATATCTTAAGATAGTTAAGATTTCGGGTTGTCCGGCCTATGTCTAAAAGCAAAATCCGGACAAGCTCGAGGCAAGATCTGTTATGTACAACTGGAAAGGTTCCAACTATACAAACAACAGAAGATGATTTGGTAGAACCAAAGGATTCAGGAGATACCAACGAACCTCAGCCTCTCCGCCGATCTAGTAGGGTTCCTCACCCACCTGAGAGATACTTCGGTTTCTCTATGACAGTGGGAGCGAGGATTGCATCATGAGATGATGACCCAACTAGTTTCGAGCTGGCCATCAGGAGTAGGACTCTGTAAGAATGGCTGGATGTTTATCGATCTGAGATGGAATCCTTATATACCAACAAAGTATGGACTTTAGTTGCAATATCTGAAGGGTTAAATCCCCATCAGGAGCAAGTATATCTTGAGAAGATTACTTGGTGTACATGGAAAAGTTGAGACTTTCAAAGCTAGAATTGTTAAAGGTTTTCGTCATCGACCAGGCGTGGATAATGATGAAACCTTTTCCAGTAGCTATGCTTAAGTCCATCCAGATCCTACTTGTCACGGCTACATACCATGACTGCGATATCTGGTGGTTGGATGTCTTGACTGCTTTTCTAAATGATGATTTAGAAGAGAGCGTCTATAAGTACACAGCCAGAGGGCTTCGTAGACAGTGGGAGCAGCGGAAACGTGTACAAGATGCTTTATAAGATAAAGCAGGCATCGTGGAGTTGGAACATCTGTTTTGATGGATTAGTCAAAGAGTTTGACATCATCAAAATGGTAGATGAACCTTGTATAAACAAAAAGGTAGTAGGGAGTATGGTGACGATCCTCGTAGAGTACGTGGATGACATACTCTTGATAAGAAAGGAGTTTCTTATGCTACGCTCGATCAATCTCCGCTTATCACAAAGATTCTCCTTATAGGATCAAAGTGATACCTCCTAAATCCTGGGTTTTTAGATCTATGAGATAGATCTAATTGGATGTTAGGATTCTCACTAGTTGTAGTGAGACGGTATCAACCGATCCTGGGGAGAATCACTGGAAGTGTTCCAGGGTGATAAAGACGACTGAGTGTCAGTCACAGGCATTGTCTTTACCCTCAGTAAAGGGACGGTATGGTGGAAGAGTTCCAAGCTAGATACCGTGACATACTAGACGATAAAGGCACGATACATCGCTACTTAAGATGCTACCAAAGAGGCAGTCTGGGGGTATATTGGTTCATGAGATGAACTACGTTCCAACCATTGTGAGACAATGGAGTTGTGGCTTATGCCAAGGAACGCAGGTCCCATCAGTGATCCAGACATATTCTAAGGCAGTATCACTTGAACATGGAGATGGTTGATCTCCAGGGAGATCGAGGTTAGGAGAGTAGACTCAGAGGACAACACAGCGGATCCACTCACAAAGGCCTGTTCCCAGATAGAGACTTTTATGGGATAGTTCAGTATGAGATACTGCAACTACTGCTATCAGATGGCCCTAGTGCAAGTGGGAGATTGTTAGTTATATGTATGCCCTAGAGGCCATTACTGTACATAGGATGTATATTGTAGTGGATGCTGGGACGTATATAGGGAGGACTTTCTTGCTCGACATGATAGTATGCTATCTGGTTGAACTTTACCTTAACGTGTATACTGATTGTCTCTCTGTTACATGTTGGTAAAGCCCTTAGGATGTGTCCTTGACTACCTGGACTATGATGCGGATCATACTAGTGGGGACATGGTAGTCCATAAGTACATCCTTCAAAGTCCCTAGTCGTGGGTGTATCGAGACGGGGCATCGATATACCAGAGTAGACTAGCGTATACCTTCTCGACCCATACAGATGGGCGATGAATGATCCCATATCCATCGGTGTTTGACATCAGAGATGATATACGGGTGCTCAGTAGAGACTGGGTACACTGGACGGACTCGCCGAGAACTCCCAGATGGTATTATACCTCACGTCAGATGGCAGTTCTCTGGTGACACTGGTACAGAGTAGTCTGTTGACCCGAGATCGTCATAGAGTCTTGTGTGGTTCCCACTGTGCTTTGATTTCCATCTTACCACGTCTAAGAGGGCGTGCAAAACGGTGGTTTTTGGGTACAGTCCCGAGTCACATGGAGGCAATGAGCGATAGGAGGGGATTCGTCTCTCCCGGTATAGGGGGTTGATGTTGCGCTGTGTTCGATTGGCTATAACAGGAAGTCCCTGGCCAGGGCTGCTCAGAGAATTGCTGGTAAGTGTTACCAGTAGTTTCTCGACCCGTTATGAGCCTCATATCGACACGACTTATCGAGCTATTGGGGTCTGACGTTTACTACCCCTAGGCGAGATATGCGACATATCAGACGATCAGACCGGACTGTACGGTAGTGTTACTGGTCGGATTCACTGGAGTGTGAGCGGGCTTGCTCGTCGATCTTCAGATCGCTCAATACCCGGGTGGCCGTTACGTTTAGCAGACCGCTTGCGGCTTGTGGGTGTTTGATATGATCATCACCTACTGCCGGCGTATTGACGAGTCTTTAGAGTCCTACACAGAGGTTTCCTGGCTCAAGCGAAACGAAATAGGAGCGCATATGAGATATGTGCGGGACCGAGAATAATGCGTGTATGTGATACCGTATTTCATTCTCGCGATGAATGTGTCGTATGGTTATATGCGATATAACCTAGTTATCGATTCAAGCGTTGATTCGATAAGCCGATACATTGAATACTAGTCGGTTGTGTGCGACATGACCGGATCATTGAATCAAGTGTTGATTTAATGATTTAATGCATTATTATATATTTGATATGTTACTTTGCACTAACTAGTATTGGTTCACTTTAAACGGATTTTCTCACTTGGATTGTGCACATTGTATATGTGATATATTTTTGTGCACTTGTATGTATCATGTTTGATGATGCATGCTAACTTGTGTTTTGTGTGAAGATTAAACCATGGTTGTGAGAGTGGTTAGGGTTTTATTTTCCATTACTTATTTATTCATTTATTTATTTGTTTATACATTTTGGAAAATAAATGGAAAAGAGAAAAGAATGGTGGCTTTATTTGTTCTTTAGTTGAAGCTTCATGAAGCTTTGATAAAGTCAACCATTCTTATCTCATCCTTAACCCTAACCATTCCCACTAACCCTAGTTTAATCTCTACACTTGACCATGGTTAATTTTATGATAAGAATTCATTTTCAAATCTTTTTCTATTAACTTATCATAACTATTTCCTTCTTCTTCTTCATCTTCTTCACATGAAGAAAGTTCACTTCATCAATGGTGATTGATGAAAACAAGTGAGAAATCCAATTCTAAAGTCTACCCACTTCCTATTTCTTCATCCTCTACCTCTTGCCAAGTAGTAGAGTGTGTTCTCTTCACAAGTTTTTGGACTTGGTGAAGTCAGAGCTTGATTTAGCGATGCCTCGACGTAGATCATCTTCGGCACGTCATCAATGACCTAGCCCGCTTCTTCTCCGATGAAGCCGACGCAAGAGCCCGGATTTCGGATTTGTACAGCGGAGATGACTTCTTCATGGAGCTATGGAGGTGAAAAAACGGATCTACAAAGGTTGTATGTCCGTATCCCTTAGTTAAGTGTTAACTAGTTAGCTTTTTCGCCTAGTTTTCTAGCAAACGATCCGTAGTCGGGTCTCTCGGCACCCATAAATACTTATATTGGCATGTTCGATGCCTTGTGAGACCTCACTTGGGTTCCTAGGAACCCTACAAACTAACCATTCCTTAATCTAGTTTATTATTGTATTAGGTGTTTTGGGTTTAATAGTATATAGTTGTTTTAAAATGAATTTGAATATGGTTGTTTGAATGGTTGACTTTGAGAGGGGGAGAGAGAGAGAGAGAGAGCATGGGGCATCATGGCCTTGCCCATGCCTTCATTAATGAGAGAGAGAGAGAGGAGGGGGTAGACTTGTGGTGTTCTCTTATTCTCTCACTCTCATTATCTCACTCCCATTCTCTCTCAACACACACACACACACACTCACCAGCAGTAGCAGAAGCAGCAGCAAGCAGCAGAAGCGGCAGCAAGCAGCACCATCAGCAACAGCATCAACAGCATCAGCAACAGCAGGCAGCACTGTAGCAGCAGCAGCAACAGGAACCCCAGCAGCAAGAGCAACCCCTCGTCTCCCCCATTCACTCAATCTCCTGCTTCCTAGGGTTGCATTGGGTATACTTCCTGAACCCAATTCCTAGATTGCTTAGTTGTATGTTAGTTTAGTTTCGGTTTGCGATTAATGTGAGTTTAGTACTAGATTATGGTGTTGTATGTGAAAATTTGGTTAAGTCTTGATTGTGTTGGGTAACCTAGCTCAGTGTAGTGTTAATAGGGCCACTTCAACTGAGATTCTACCCAGATTACACTAAAATACCATAGGTTTTCCTTTTCGTGCTAAATTGTCGTTTTTAAGCGATATTTGTGATTTCTGTGATCTGCTTGTGACCCGATGGATTCAGGTTAAAATTGAGAAGACTGCAGTATAGTGGATAGGTGCTGATACCCCAGATTTAACCCGACCCCCAAATTCCATCTCATGGCCGCCAATTATTTCGTTCTGGCCGCAAATTGCGGCCAGATGGGTAGGGTTTGGGTTGGGGTTTGGTCCATTGGGTGTCTGCTGCTATGTGTAGTTCTGTGGTATACTTATTTTTGCAATATAGGTTCTGTGTAGAAATCTGGGATCAAATACCGTTTTTCATGTCCGTTGTGTTTGCGCGATACGCGCGATACGTGAGTGGGTTCTGTGATCCAGCGTATCGCGGCGTGTCGCGATGGTTTTAGACGCATGCACACACGATTCAGCGTATCGTGCACACGCGCGTTTAGTTCGCGACGCGAGTTTCTCGTTTTGGTTCGATATCGCGTTTCACGGGATTTTTAGCTTATATGTGATTTCCATGTCTTATTTGCAGGTTTGCAGACAGAGATTACGGACACGGCTACAGGGGGAGCAGATGGTAGGATTCACCTAGCGTGGGGCGTAGGTGAGTAGATTTAACATCTACAGGGGAATCACCCGCATGGCGTTATGCGTCTGGGCTAGGATTCAAATACCTGTCGCACATTCTACGTCATTGTTAGAATTGCGCCTTTACCTGTTTACTAAGATATAGCTATACTGTGACTAGTAGCCGTAGGGCACTGCACACATTATTGACGGTTCATGTTGCACGAGCAGGGATTGTATGCTACACACACACCGTCAATAATTGCCATGTCACACACAACCCCTTATAGATACTATTGCTTGTCACACATGACATCTAGCTTACCGGTATACCTATAGTGTATCATACCTTTAGTGATAGGTACATATAGACCTTGCGATACAGCTACAGGTATACCTTTTAGATATTTTACTTATACCGGGGGGATATCTTACTCATATTCTTCTTATACCCCGGGAGGGGGTATACGACATCAGTTCCTATAGGTAGATACCTATACATTGCTACACATGTATGTTATATACATATTCAGTTGCAGTTACATATTTACCCTTACTGATGTTACTTAGCTGTACCTTATTGGTTTAGCATACATCTGGTTTCTGCTACATATTCTCATTTATATGCTCGCATTTCAGATATATCGCATATATTTATTCCTGGATTTGCGCATTGTTTATTTGGATTTTATATGATGTTTTCGGGATTTGGGAACCGCGGGGGTTCATGAATTTATGCATACATGGAACAACCCGGTTTCCTTGATATGATATTTGCGCGTCCCCCATGAGTTTTATCGGTGCTGATTATATGCTCCATACGAGGTGTGGTTGCCGTATGAGAGTACATGGTGGGGCCAGGTATGGTTCCCCTCGGCAAGAAGATCGATGGGTTTGCCGATTGAGCCTGGAGGCGGGTGAGTACCTACTGGTGACTGGTTGGACCTGGCAGTTGTCCGGAGGATACTGGCCAGAGTCGAGAGATGGATGCGGGATGATCTGTACTGCCGGGGCCGAGGGCCGACACCGCAGACGGACCACGTGGGCCGATCCGGACTGACGGAGCCCGATATACGAGGATTTCTGTGTCGATGCTTGGCACACTGTTTTCATGATATTTCTTTTAATACCTTTGTATATATAACAGGGGATTTAGCCGTTGTTATATACACCTTTACACCAATATTAGTGGAATGGGACGCTAATATATGTGTATTGCCCCCATCATATTTATTTCTGCATATACATATATACCTGTAGGATGTTAGGTTTTACTTGAGATTTGACTTGGGATAGTAGGTGATTCATTGAGATTGGATATTGGATATGAAAAAGATGGTTGATTTGTACATTCGAGATATAGGAGAGCTATTCGATATTGTACTTTGAGGTGATGTGAGATCTATGTGATGTGAGAGCCCAGTTTGGGGGCTGATTTGACGATTTGGGATATGAGTGTCTTGATGGATTGTGATCCTACCACGATGTCAGGTTTCCTTGGAGATGACATATTCCCCCTATACCTCACCCTTATCTACCTTATGCACGGATTCATATAGTGATAGTAACCTTTGTGTACCCTTATGATCGTTGCACATCTACATTTTCATATCCTTATTACATAGTTACTGCATATTACTGTCATGTTACTATAGCTTCACATTTTGATTATACCGGCTACTGCACTTTCCTTATTTCAGCATTTGCATGACATGTTATTACTGTAATCGCATATCTTAGATTCATGCTGTACGTACATTCCTGCGATTACCTGCATATGTTATCTACTATTCACGAGTTGGCAACTCACCCCCGTTGTGCCACAGGTGTTTCAGGTTGTTCCCCAGAGTAGTCGAGGCAGGCTATTCTTCTATTCAGCTATCCAGCTATCACCTTTTGCTACAGATACCGCATCAGCTCATAGTACCATTTTGCTTAGGTAGGTTAGATGATTATCGGTATTTCATATTGTATATTCGTTGTATTTTGTACTCTCCATCTACTATTGTATTGTTGACTTAGAGACTTGGTGAGGACGTTATGTGTATTATTGTGAATTTGATGTCTCTTATATATACAGCTTCTTCTCTACTGTCTTTATTTTTGTGTTATATTCATCTTGACTAGTCTTTACAAAAAGGGGGTGTTGCTAAAAATTTTAAAGAAAGAAAGTAGACCTTTTTAAAGAATTTGGGTTGCGATTTCAAATGTTTCCAAAACTTATATTATCTTTTTTCCGTATTTTCATGGTTTAGATTTCTGGGTTTGGCTTTCTTTTACTACGTTGCGTCTTTAGGCGTTGCGTAGTATTAGGGCCGTCACGGGCCAATTTTGGGTCGTGACAAAGTTGGTATCAGAGCGTTAGGTTTTACCTTTCGGAGTGTAGGATGACCTTAGTATGATGGAGTAGGTAGCTTAAGCAGAGTAACGTAGTGTGTGTATGTCTGCAGCATACCCACAGCGCGGTACTTTGCATTAAGTGACCTAAGTACAATTTGCTTGAAATTCCTTCCTTGATGACTCCTATCCTTAAGATTCGATTCCTTATTCTTATCGAATCTTATATCTATTTTGCTTAGCCTTGCCGCCGATGACTATGGGGACTCAGAGTGATGCAGCGAGGGCCGAGGTCAGAGTTGGCTCGGGTGAGACGAGTACTGACCAGGATGGCACTCTAGTTGTACAGGTGCAGACGGATCAGCCTACGATCTATACTATGGATAGACTTTTGGTAGAGATGCAGGAGTTCCGCCAGATGATGCGTTCCTTGGTTGATGTCGTTCGGGAGCTACGACAGGAGGTTGTCACCCCTGTTGCTCAGCTGTCCCTTACGATCAGCATGCAGCAGTCCGTCACTTACATAGCACCAGTGGTTGCAGCTCCAGTTGACGAGGCGCATATTCCAGAGGCTCAGAGAGTTCCAGGACAGTGGAGGACTCGTACCAGCGTACCAGCTGAGAGGCAGAGTTTTGGTCGTCGAGACAGATTTCGTGGCCACCGTGGGAGTAGCAGAGGCTTAGGACGAGGACGGTCGTTCAGCTCTTATCCCCAGGATGGTCAGCAGTCAGCGCGTGGATGTTTTCGATGCGGAAGCCTTCATCACTTCGTCAGGGATTGTTCCTTAGCACCTCGTCAGAGTCGTATTCAGAGAGGCCGTGGACGTAGAAGATTCGCTCAGAGGGCTCAGTCTACCAGAGGAGTTCATCCAGCTGCGAGTAGAGGGCAGACACAGGAGTTTGCTTCTACTCATCGGGACGCGCAGACGTCCAATGTGGAGTCTTCAGGTATCCTTATTTCTTATGTTCTTTTGATGTATTCATTTGTTTTCTTACTTGTACCATGGTTGGGTAGATTAGTCGGAGTGGTGTTAACTTCTGTCAGCGATTCTTTTGTTGCGCGACGCGTATTTCAGTTGTGTGCCAATCGGATAGGAGATAGAGATTCGTCCGTCGTTTTGATCCTTCTAGAGAAGTTGGATTTGACGTTCTCCTGGGCATGGACTGGTTAACTACGTGCTAGGCGTCTGTGGACTACCGTGAGGAAACAGTCAGGGTTGTTTTCCCGGCAAGTCAGTTCTTGTTGTGCAGATAGATTGTTGTGCCGCCTTTCACAGCTTGAATTCAGCCTTTTTCGCTAGTCGGCTACTGAGGAGATGTCGTAGATTCTTGGCGCTTATTCGTGATACCGGAGCCACAGTGAGATTGTTGGACCGAGTTCCTTTCATGCGAGAGTTTTTCCGACGTTGTTCCGGATGAGCCGGCGAAGCTTGGGAGCTAAAGGATCAGCTGCAGAGTTGTGGTTTGGGGAGTTTTGTGTGTCTGAGTGTTTCGCTTTTGGAGGCTCCGATTTCTTTTCGTCGAGGAGGAAGACGGCAGTTTGGGGTTGTGTATCGACGGATCGTCAATTGAACCGGCTTACGGTGTGGATAGGTGTCCCTTACCTCGCATTGACGATTTCTTCGATCAACTCTAGAGCGTGAGACATTTTTCTAAGTTTGCTTAGGATCAGGTCATCATTATTGCAGGTTCGGAGTGATGGCATTCCGAAGACTGCCTTGTGCGTGCTACGGGCTTGTGTGTTTTTGGTGAGTCGTTGGATTCACTAATGCCCTGGCAGCATTTGTAAATATGATGAACCAGATTTCTTCAGGCCGTTCCTCGACCAGTTATTGTTGTGTTATTTATCACATTCTGGTCTAACTAATGTGTCTTGAGGAACATGAGCAGCACTTGAGGATTTGTTTTGCAGATACTGGGAGAGCACCAGCAGTTTGCTAAATTCTCGGAGTGTTTCTTCAGGCTTGTTTTGTGTTGACTCGTAGGTCTTGTAGTCACGGGAGACGGTTTCGTATGGTTCCGAGGGAGATCATGACCGTACAGCTTAGGTCCAGACATGTGTGCAGGACGGAGATCCGCAGATTCTTGGACTTAGCAGGTTTTTCCGCCGTTTCGTGCAGGATTACGAGAGTAGTGCTGCACCGTTGACTGAATTGACCAAGATGGAGGTTTCTTTTCTGTGGACTGAGGCTTGTGTATGGAGTTTTCGGCAGTTGGAGATTCGGTTAACAACTGCATCAGTTCTTTCCTTGCTTTCTGGTTCGGGCGACCTTGTTGTTTTAACTGTAATGTTTCTTGAGTGGGTTCGAGTGTGTACTGAGGTGACACTATAGAGTTATCGCTTTTGCTTCCCTACATTTAGAGGAAGTACGAGAAGGATATTCCACTCATGATCTGGAGATGGCCGAGGTGGTTTTGCGTTGGAGATTTGGGGACACTACTTGCTGGAGAGTCGTGTCAGATTTTCCACGGACCACTGGGGCTTAATGAACATCTTCCTGCAGCGGATTTTGATTGTTGTGATAGTTTTCTGCAGATTTACAGTTCTTGTATGATCGTTGAGTATAGCTTAAGTTCGTCTCTACGGAGGGGACAGCTTACTCATGTCCGCGCCCGACCACCCTTCTTTAAAACGTTTTCGCGAGACACTCCCCGCCGATACTCGTTCGTCAATGATACTTGAGCATACTCGGCTGGGTAATGATTCGGAGACCTTGATTTGTGACAATGATGTGCTAAGTTAGGGACGCGTTTGTGTACCTGGTTTCATCGGGTAGAGACGTGAAATCCTAAAGCATGCACATCTGTCAACTTTCTAGATGCATTCAAGTTCCGCCAACAGTGACGTGACTTGTGAGATAGTTATGGGTGGATAGGGATGTAGAGAGAAGTTTCTGGTTTCGTTTCAAGTGTCTATCTTGTTGTGTGCTTGGGTCGAGCATCTGAGGCCGGCTGGAGAGTTGCAACCTTTTACCGTTCCGAAGTAGGAATAGGAGCAGATCTCCACGAATTTCGTTATGATTTCTACCCAAGTTTAGTCAGGGTGTGATCCATTCGGATTCTTGCATTCCGGTTATACTCAGTTTGCTCAGTTGTTTTGTTAAAGTTGTGTGTTTGTTAGGTTGTTGTCAGCAGTTGGGGATCGTCACTCGCCATCGTTAGGGTTCTCCTTCGATAGCCGTTATCAGGAGACACTCCAATTGGCCACCCTTATGCTTAGGGGTTAGGTCGTGTCAATCACCCGTCTGTTGTTTTTCTGACTCCGCGTAAGTAGGACTTTGGACCCCAGCTAGTCTAGAGACTTCGGAGATAGTCCAGTTGTGTTAGGTCAGGATGGGAATTGTCTATTTCGAACTGAGGTCTTATGACGACTGTGTGGTCATAGACTCGAGTTCGCAGGGACAGATCATGTATTCCTATGGACTTCCGATGAATGATGTGTTGGATTTTGGGAAGCTTGTCCCAGGATTTAGGTCTTTCTGAGATCCTATAAGCGAGTTAGTTTCGTTGCCTTTAAATTGGCACTTCCGCCCAGATTATTGGATTTTCACCCCGTATTCCTTGTGATGATACTCTACAATTACCTTCTTGACCTTTATCACATGATTTAGCACCAGACCATTTAGCTTGACGCGATCTTTCGTGCACCAACAACCAATTGTGTTAATGGCTCGGCAGGTGGAGGAACATCGGTCAAGGGTCTTTCCATCTGTGAAGGGTTTTTCTTGGACTTAGCCGTATAGTGAGGTAATCACTTGGGAGGCTGCGAGCGAGATCGAGAGTTGTAATCTTCTACTTGAGGGTACGCGTATCGGTATATTTTTTAATTCGGGGACGAATTTCTTTTAAGGGGGAGATTGTAACACCTTAGAATGTGTTTCGTAGCTAATTATATTTTAATATATGGTTTTTATCAAAAAGTTTACCAAATTAAGTTTCAAATATTTTATCCTATTTATTGAGTATTTTATTAGATTTTTCCTAGCCTTGCACACACTTGTGCATGATAACTAGGCTTGTTTTTGGTGTTTAACCATGATTGGTAACATGGTGAACTAACCATTCCTTAATCTAGTTTATTATTGTATTAGGTGTTTTGGGTTTAATAGTATATAGTTGTTTTAAAATGAATTTTAATATGGTTGTTTGAATGGTTGACTTTGAGAGGGAGAGAGAGAGAGAGAGAGAGCATGGGGCATCATGGCATTGCCCATGCCTTCATTAATGAGAGAGAGAGAGAGAGGAGGGGGTTGACTTGTGGTGTTCTCTTATTCTCTCACTCTCATTATCTCACTCCCATTCTCTCTCAACACACACACACACACTCACCAGCAGCAGCAGCAAGCAGCAGAAGCAGCAGCATCAACAGCATCAGCAACAGCAGGCAGCACTGTAGCAGCAGCAGCAACAGGAACCCCAGCAGCAAGAGCAACCCCTCGTCTCCCCCATTCACTCAATCTCCTGCTTCCTAGGGTTGCATTGGGTATACTTCCTGAACCCAATTCCTAGATTGCTTAGTTGTATGTTAGTTTAGTTTCGGTTTGCGATTAATGTGAGTTTAGTGCTAGATTATGATGTTGTATGTGGAAATTTGGTTAAGTCTTGATTGTGTTGGGTAACCTAGCTCAGTGTAGTGTTAATAGGGCCACTCCAACTGAGATTCTACCCACATTACACTAAAATACCATAGGTTTTCCTTTTCGTGCTAAATTGTCGTTTTTAAGCGATATTTGTGATTTCTGTGATCTGCTTGTGACCCGATGGATTCAGGTTAAAATTGAGAAGACTGCAGTATAGTGGATAGGTGTTGATACCCCAGATTTAACCCGACCCCCAAATTCCATCTCGTGGCCGCCAATTATTTCGTTCTGGCCGCAATTTGCGGCCAGATGGGTAGGGTTTGGGTTGGGGTTTGGTCCATTGGGTGTCTGCTGCTGTGTGTAGTTCTGTGGTATACTTATTTTTGCAATATAGGTTCTGTGTAGAAACCTGGGATCAAATACCGTTTTTCATGTCCGTTGTGTTTGCGCGATACGCGCGATACGTGAGTGGGTTCTGTGATCCAGCATATCGCGGCGTGTCGCGATGGTTTTAGACGCATGCACACACGATTCAGCGTATCGTGCACACGCGCGTTTAGTTCGCGACGCGAGTTTCTCGTTTTGGTTCGATATCGCGTTTCGCGAGATTTTTAGCTTATATGTGATTTCCATGTCTTATTTGCAGGTTTGCAGACAGAGACTACGGACACGGCTACAGGGGAGCAGATGGTAGGATTCACCTAGCATGGGGCATAGGTGAGTAGATTTAACATCTACAGGGGAATCGCCCGCATGGCGTTATGCGTCTGGGCTAGGATTCAAATATCTGTCGCACATTCTACGTCATTGTTAGAATTGCGCCTTTACCTGTTTACTAAGATATAGCTATACTGTGACTAGTAGCCGTAGGGCACTGCACATATTATTGACGGTTCATGTTGCACGAGCACGGATTGTATGCTACACACACACCGTCAATAATTGCCATGTCACACACAACCCCTTATAGATACTATTGCTTGTCACATATGACATCTAGCTTACCGGTATACCTATAGTGTATCATACCTTTAGTGATAGGTACATATACACCTTGCGATACAGCTACAGGTATACCTTTTAGATATTTTACTTATACCGGGGGGATATCTTACTCATATTCTTCTTATACCCCGGGGGGGTATACGACATCAGTTCCTATAGGTAGATACCTATACATTGCTACACCTGTTTGTTATATATATATTCAGTTGCAGTTACATATTTACCCTTACTGATGTTACTTAGCTGTACCTTATTGGTTTTGCATACATCTGGTTTCAGCTACATATTCTCATTTATATGCTCGCATTTCAGATATATCGCATATATTTATTCCTGGATTTGCGCATTGTTTATTTGGATTTTATATGATGTTTTCGGGATTTGGGAACCGCGGGGGTTCATGAATTTATGCATACATGGAACAACCTGGTTTCCTTGATATGATATTTGCGCGTCCACCATGAGTTTTATCGGTGCTGATTATATGCTCCATACGAGGTGTTGTTGCCGTATGAGAGTACATGGTGGGGCCCGGTATGGTTCCCCTCGGCAAGAAGATCGATGGGTTTGCCGATTGAGCCTGGAGGCGGGTGAGTACCTACCGGTGACTGGTTGGACCTGGCAGTTGTCCGGAGGATACTGGCCAGAGTCGAGAGATGGATGCGGGATGATCTGTACTGCCGGGGCCGAGGGCCGACACTGCAGACGGACCCCGTGGGCCGATCCGGATTGACGGAGCCCGATATACGAGGATTTCTGTGTCGATGCTTGGCACACTGTTTTCATGATATTTCTTTTAATACCTTTGTATATATAACAGGGGATTTAGCCGTTGTTATATACACCTTTACACCAATATTAGTGGAATGGGACGCTAATATATGTGTATTGCCCCCATCATATTTATTTCTGCATATACATATATACCTGTAGGATGTTAGGTTTTACTTGAGATTTGACTTGGGATAGTAGGTGATTCATTGAGATTGGATATTGGATATGAAAGAGATGGTTGATTTGTACATTCGAGATATAGGAGAGCTATTCGATATTGTACTTTGAGGTGATGTGAGATCTATGTGATGTGAGAGCCCAGTTTGGGGGCTGATTTGACGATTTGGGATGTGAGTGTCTTGATGGATTGTGATCCTACCACGATGTCAAGTTTCCGTGGAGATGACATATTCCCCCTATACCTCACCCTTATCTACCTTATGCACGGATTCATAGAGTGATAGTAACCGTTGTGTACCCTTATTATCGTTGCACATCTACATTTTCATATCCTTATTGCATAGTTACTGCATATTACTGTCATGTTACTATAGCTTCACATTTTGATTATACCGGCTACTGTACTTTCCTTATTTCAGCATTTGCATGACATGTTATTACTGTAATCGCATATCTTAGATTCATGCTGTACGTACATTCCTGCGATTACCTGCATATGTTATCTACTATTCACGAGTCGGCAACTCACCCCCGTTGTGCCACAGGTGTTTCAGGTTGTTCCCCAGAGTAGTCGAGGCAGGCTATTCTTCTATTCAGCTATCCAGCTATCACCTTTTGCTACAGATACCGCATCAGCTCATGGTACCATTTTGCTTAGGTGGGTTAGATGATTATCTGTATTTCATATTGTATATTCGTTGTATTTTGTACTCTCCATCTACTATTGTATTGTTGACTTAGAGATTTGGTGAGGACGTTATGTGTATTATTGTGAATTTGATGTCTCTTATATATACAGCTTCTTCTCTACTGTCTTTATTTTTGTGTTGTATTCACCTTGACTAGTCTTTACAAAAATGGGGTGTTGCTAAAAATTTTAAAGAAAGAAAGTAGACCTTTTTAAAGAATTTGGGTTGCAATTTCAAATGTTTCCAAAACTTATATTATCTTTTTTCCGTATTTTCATGGTTTAGATTTATGGGTTTGGCTTTCTTTTACTACGTTGCGTCTTTAGGCGTTGCGTAGTATTAGAGCCGTCACGGGCCAATTTTGGGTCGTGACACTCTGATACCACTGTAGGGTTCCTAGGCACTCTCACAAGGGTCAACAAGGCATCTACCTTGCTCGATTAAAAAATTAGACGTGTCGAACAACCCTAACCAAGATCGTATGCTAGAGATTATGCGAAAACTAAAACAAGCAAACAACTTTAACACTATGTGAAAGGGATTACAACCTTTGTAGATCCGGTCCTTCACTTCTAAAGCTCCGTGTTGACGTCCCTTCGCTGCGATCATCGAGGTCCCGGACTCTAGCGATAGTTTTCTCGGAGAAATGAGTGGGCTAGGTCGTTGACTTCGAGGCCGAAGATGATCAACGTCGAGGAGACTCAAGCTCAAGCTCCATTTTCACTAAGTCATGAATTTTGTGAAGAGAACACCATAAACTAAATGGCAAGTAGTAGAGGATGATGAAATAGGAAGTGGGTTCACTTTGGATTTGGATTTCTCACTCTATTTCTTCACTTGAAAATTTTTCTAGCAAGCTTTTCTTCTTCTTGAAGAAGAAGAAAAGGAAAAGAATTATCTAAAATGAATAATCAAGTGAAGTCTATCATAATGCAACCATGAGTGAGCTAACCTTTGTAGAGACTAAACCATAGTTAATTATAATGGCTTGGTTAATGAATATCTTAATCAAGACAAAATGAGTGGACTTTGTCAAAGTTGCTTCAAGCTTCATAAAGCTTCAAGCCATGAAAAAAGAAGCCACCATTTTGAATAATTAAGATAAATAAAAACCTAAATTATAAATAACATGGTGTATGTCACACACCCACCCATGTTTGCATGTATCATCAATCAAGATGCAAACTAGTGCACAAACATATATCACGTATACAACTTGTGCACATCAAGTGAGAAAGTCAATCTTAAGTGAACCAATACTAGTTAATGTAAAGTAATATATCAAATATATAATTTTACATTAAATTATTAAATCAACACTTGATTTAACGATCCTGTCATATCGCATATAATCGACTAATATCTAGTGTATCAATATATTGAATCAACACTTGATTCGGTAACCCGGCTATATCTCATATAACCGACTGATGATACAAATCGCGAGAATAGAATACAGTATCTCATACTGTTATTATTCTCGGTCCCGCACATATCCCATATGTGCTCCTATTTCGTTTCACTTGAGCCAGGAAAACTCTGTATAGGACTCTAAAGACTCGTCAATATGCTGGCAGTAGGTGGTGATCATATCAATCACCCACAAGCCGCAAGCGGTCTGCTAAACATAACGGCCACTCGGGTATTGAGCGATCAGATGATGAACGAGCAAGCATGCTCACACTCCTGCGAATCCAATCAGTAACACTTACCGCATAGTCCGGTCTGTTCGTCTGATATGTCGCATATCTCGCTTAGGGGTGGTAAACCTCAGACCCCGGTAGCTTGATAAGTTATGCCGATGTAAGGTCCATAGCAAGCGTGAAACTACTGATAACACTTACCAGTCAATCACAGCAACCCTGGCCATGGATTTCCAGTTATGGATAGTCGAGCATAGCGCAACATCAACCCCCAATACCGGAAGAGAGGAATCCCCTCCTATCGCTCATTGCCTCCATATGAATCGGGACTGTACCGAAAAACCACCTGTTTGCACGACTCAGTATAGCCGCGGTAGGGTGGAAATTAAAGCACAGTAGGAGACACACAAGACTCTATGACGATGTCAGGTCAACAGACTAAGTTGTACCAGTGTCACCAGAGAACTGCCATCTGACGTGAGGTATAATACCATCTGGGAGTTCTCGGCGAGTCCGTTCAGTGTACCCAGTCTCCACTAAGCACCCGCATACCATCTCTGATGTCAAACACCAATGGATATGGGATCATCCATCGCCCATCACATGGGTCGAGAAGATATACGCTAGTCTACTCTGGAATATCGATGCCCCGTCTCGATATTCCCACGACTAGGAACATTGAAGGATGTACTCATGGACTACCCAGGCCCCACTAGTATGATCTACATCATAGTCCTGCAAGTCGAGTACACATCCTAAGGGCTTTATCAACATGTAATAGAGAGACAGTAAGTATACATGTTAAGATAAAGAGAAACCAGATAGCGTACTATCATGTCGAGCAAGAAAGTCCTACCTATATATATCCCAGCATCCACTACAATAGACATCTCATGTATAGTAATAGCTTCTAGGGCATACATATAACTAACAAAAGCAAGCATCGCGGAGTTGGAACATCGGCTTTGATGTTGTAGTCAAAGAGTTTGACTTCATCAAAAACGTAGATGAACCTTGTATATATAAGAAGGTTACAGAGAGTAAGGTTGTCTTCCTTGTATTGTACGTGGATGACATACTCTTGATAGGAAATTATGTTCCTATGCTGCAATCGGTCAAGCTCTTCTTGTCACAAAGATTCTCACTGAAAAATTTAGGTGATGCCTCATGCATACTGGGAATTATGATGTATAGAGATAGATCTAAGAGGATACTGGTTTTGTCCCAATGCAGGTACATTGACACCATACTAAAGAGGTTTAGTATGGAAGAATCCAAGCATGGGAACCTGCCCACGATCTCTGGACTCACTCTCTCCAAAGAGATGTCTCCCAAGACTGATTTGGAAAGAGCTCGCATGCAAGGGATACCCTATGCTTCGGCAGTAGGCTCTATCATGTACGCGATGCTATGTACCAGACCTGATTTAGCATACTCACTAAGTGTAGTGAGTAGGTATCAAGCAGATCCTGGAGAGTGTCAATGGATAGCTGTGAAGAACATTCTCAAGTACTTGAGTAGAACTAAGGAGATGTTCTTGGTGTATGGTAACGGAGAACTCCTGGTGGAGTCCTTACCGGTTCGAGCTTCCAAAGTGATAAGGACGACTCTAAGTCGCACTCGGGATTTGTCTTTACCCTCAATGGAGGGGCGGTGTGTTGGAAGAGTTCCAAACGGGATACCGTTGCAGACTCGACGATGGAGGCTGAATACATTGCTGCCAACGATGCTGCCAAAGAGGCTGTCTGGATAAAGAAGTTCATTACTGAACTTGGTGTGGTTCCGTCCTTTGAGCACCCAATACCTTTGTATTGCGATAACAATGGAGCTGTGGCTTTGGCCAAGGAACCCAGGTCCCTTCAGAAGTCCAGACATATTCTGAAGCGGTATCACCTTATCAGGGAGATAGTTAATCGCCGGGAGATCAAGGTCATGAGAGTTGATACAAAGGACAACACTGCAGATCCACTCACGAAGGCCATTCCCAGACACAGTTTGAGAGACTCTTCGGGATGCTGGGTATGAGATACTACAACAGCTGGCCTTAGTGCAAGTGGGAGATTGTTAGTTATATATTTGCCCTAGAGGCCATTTTTGTACATATGATATATATTATAATGGATGCTTAGATATATATAGAGAGGACTTTCTTGCTCGTCATGATAGTATGCTATTTGGTTTTACTTTATCTTAACATGTTGACTTGTATTAGTTTACTGTCTTGCTCTCACATGTTGATAAAGCCTTTAGGATATGTACTCGACTATTGGGACTATGATGAGATCATACTAGTGGGGCCACGGTAGTCGACGAGTACATCCTATAACTGTTCTTAGTCGAGGGTGTATCGAGACAGGGCATCGATATACCAGAGTAGACTAGCGTGTACGCATCTTGACCCATATGATGGGCGATGGATGATCCTATATCCATCGGTGTTTGACATCAAAGATGGTGTATGGGTGCTCAGTGGAGACTGGGTACACTGGACGAACTCGCTGAGAACTCCCAGATGGTATTATACCTCACATCAGATGGCAGTTCTCTGGTGACACTTGTACAGGTTAGTCTGTAGACCCGAGATCGTCATAGAGTCTTGTGTGATTCCCACTCTGCTTTGATTTCCATCATACCACGTCCAAGTGGGCGTGTAAAACGGTGGCTTTTGGGTACAGTCCCGAATCACATGGAGGCAATGAGCGATAGGAGGGGTTTCGTCTCTCCCGGTATAGGGAGTTGATGTTGTGCTGTGTTCGATTGGCTATAATTGGAAGTCCCTGACCAGGGCGGATATTGAGTACTACTGGTAAGTGTTATCAGTAGGTTCTCGACCTGTTATGAGCCTCACATCGACACGACTTATCGGTTACCGGGGTCTTACGTTTACCACCCCTAGCCAGATATACGGCATATCAGACGAAGAGACCGGACTGTACGGGAGTGTTACTGATTGGATTCACAGGAGTATGTACAGGCTTGCTTGTTGATCATCTGATCGATCAATACCTGGGTGGCTGATACGTTTAGCTGACCGCTTGCAGCTTGTGGGTGTTTGATATGATCATCACCTGCTACCGGCGTATTGACGATTCTTTAAAGTCCTACACAGAGGTTTCTTGACTCAGGCAAAACGGAGTAGGAGCACATATGTGATATTTGCGGGATCGAGAATAATACGATATGAGATACCTTATTCTATTCTCGCGATATATGATATCGGGCGGCGATATTTGATATCAACCGGGTCATCGGATCAAGTGTTGATTCGATGTATCGGTAAATGATATATCAGTCGGTTATATGCGATATAACCGGATTGTCGGATCAAGTGTTGATTCGATAATTTAATGTATAAATATATATGTGATATATTACATTACATTATCTAATATTGGCTCGTTTTATTGATTCATTTTCTCACTGGATAATAAATTGATATATATGCGATATATATTAATTGTTTTATTTTCTTTTGTTACTAAAATATATTATATATGTGATATATAATATTGTAACAAGTTTTGATTGCAAATGCAACATGATTAGTGGAGATTAAACATGGTTAGGGTTTGATTTGGGTTAGCTTATTCATAAAGCTTCTGGAAGCTTTTCTTTTGTTTCTTGCAAAGATATTATGTGTTGATATTTTGGAGATATTTTCCTAACCCAACCCACACCGTTAACCTTAGTTGAATCTCTACAATGGTTAAGTCTTTCTTGACTTAACCATGGTTGCAATTGTAATGATAAGAACATTTTATTATTCATCACAAAAGAATTAATCATTCTTCTTCTTCTTCTTTGAGCTCTTGAGAAGCTTTCTAGGTTTTTCTTTTAGGATGAATTAGTGTGAGAATTTGATAATAAAAGAGAGCATAAATCCTACTTCATCATCCTCATCTAATCTAGCTAATTAGATTAGGGTGTTCACTTCATTAATACTAGACTACTGAGTGAGAGCTTGAGTGTAACATTTCCAAAATAATAAAATATTATTTTCGGGAATTTTTATAATTTAATGAATATTTTAATATTCGGGTATAATTAAATACAAATAAATGGGGGGAAATTTTGGAAAATTTTGGAAAATTCTAAAATAGGGTATTTTATGGGATTATGCCAATTTAAAGTTTTTAAGACTAGTTATATGCTAATTTAGTGTTAATCGCGATTAAAAATCGCTAATTGAATTTTTAGCATTTTTGTGCAAAAATGTGCACATATCATTTTTACACTTGTTACACTTGTGTTACATTTTTTGTTGCCATGGTTCATTTGGATTCACTATTTGAGTGAGAAGAAAAGAAAAGGGAAAGAAAAAGTATGTGATGATGAGAGAGAGAGAGAACAAGTCAACCCTCACCTTTTAAACCATGCCCCCATCATTTCCCTTCTCATTTTCTCTCCCCTCTCCCATTGAGCTGCTGCTGCCCTCTCCCCCTCACTCTCCCTCTTCATAAAACCCTAGATCCACCATGAAATCCAACCCAAAACCACATTCCCACTTCACAAAACTTACTCCCAAGCTCACTAGCTAAACATTGAACCTAGCAAGATTGGATTTGGAGGACTTTGAGCAACTCAAGAATTTTTTGAGTTGCCAAAGGAGATAATTTCTGCACCTATTAGAGTAGTATCTCATTTCTTGTGCATCAATTCTAGTTTCATATCGATATTGTGTCATTTTGTGGACTTTAGAGATTTCTAGTTAGGGTTTAGGGTAAAACTGAAATCAAAGATGGAATTGAGGATTGTGGTGACCTTAGAACCCCTTATGTGATGCTAATTTGAACCCAAACCTGGAACTAGAACCAGAATACGGAATTACGGAACCGATATCGGAAAAAAAACTGGAAATCTGGGAGTGTTTTGTGGAATCTGCTATCACCCCGAGACCCCAAAAATGAAACTGAGTTGGCAGTGAGATGTGCAGGCATTATAGAACCACCACACAAAAGCCTAGCCCCCAAATCCAAACTGAGGCCGCCAATTAATTCCTTCTGGCCGCAAATTGCGGCCAGAGCAGGGTGGATCTGCCTTGTTTTGCGTGCATGCCCCCATTTCCTCTATTCTTGACCTTGGGTATGTCTAGTTTTGACTGATTCCATCTAGGGTGAAATCTGGGATGATTTTCCTATGTTGGTGCATGATTTGAGACTTGTTTTAGCATGGATTTTGGTATTTGGTGTTTCGTTCCTGTCGGGTGGCGTTTGGACGTCAACGACAGGTGGATGTTGATCGTGTTTACATGCGAAGCGATAGGTTTTTACCTATGCGAGTAGCGTGTGCTGTTTTGGTTTCCGATGTGATTTTCATGTGCTTTAGCATTGTGATATACTTGTAGGTACCCCGCGTGATGTTGAGGCAAAGGAGATAAAGAAGGCAACATCGGCTTTGGCACACGAGAAGCAAGGTGAGTAGATTATATCTACGGGGAGAAGTCGGGTGGATGGCGTATAGCACCCCCGCAGTCCGTGGTGATGTATACGAATACGTATACACACATATATTTATTATGTGTTGTTTAGGGTTATTGATGGTAATAATGGATTATTGGTGATAAGGATGTATTGGTTGAGTAGTGAGAAACCCTAGAATAGTGGTCGCACCCACACTCACACATACACGCATACTTGCATACATTCTTTCATATATCTGTGCGCATATGGTGGTGTATATATACACATGGGTATGGGACTATGTGTTTATATACGGGTTTTGAGGATGATACGTAGGATTGAGATGAGTCGATGAGATTCGATTGAGGCCGTGAGATTTGGCGACATGACAGAGTTCGTATTGGAGATGTGATATGATGGTAGTGATGCCTGTCATGTGATGATATAGTATGATATCGACTCAGATTTAGGTGGTTTCCATACCCCTCTCTTTTGACTTGACTGTGGGTTCGTAGTTCGCATAGTAGGCGTTAGACTAGACCCGAGTCATACCTATTTCAAAAATAACGAATCGGGGATATTTTAAAGATAAGAAAAAAGGTTTATACGGATATTTAAAAAGGCGCATCTTTTCTTAAAACACCGTAGCCCTTATTTTACCAAATGCCCTGATTCTTCTTATTTCAAAAGGCAAGGTTGCATGATATATTTATTGGGGCAGGTTCTCTACTGTTGCGTTGATTATTCGATTCCGCATATTCCTGCTATTCGCATTGCTTGCACATGTTTATCGCTATATTATCATCATGCTGTTAGGACACCAGCACCATTATCGATGATGCGTATGTTCCACGTACACTATTTGCCGGCTCACACACATCAACATCGATAATTGCCATGCCACTACACTGTAGTACTGTTGCATTCATGATATGATCTTTGCATGGTATATTGTACACTTATACCTGTATACAAACATAGATGATTCAGACTTGATTGGAGATTTGGGAACCGCAAGATGTTCTTCAAACTGATTCATTTTAAAAGAGCGGTTCCCCTCGACATGTGCACATTACTATTCCATGTTGCATGACGTATGATATGCTTACCTTTCTTACATGTCGCATACATGATGCTTTCTGATTATACGCATTGAGATATGTTGTTTCCATGATATTTCTGGCTTTGGGAACCGTGGGTGTTTTAAAGAGAATATATAATTGTTTTAAAAACCCGGTTACCCTTGATATGATATTTCAGTGTGTCCACCATGTGTTTTCTCGGTACTGAGAGCGACATGTGTTACCCGATTCGAGGAGGCGGATGAGGCCGATTGCGGGTACATGGTGGACCCGGTATGGTACCCCGGGGCGAGAACGGTTTCGATGTGCAGTAGACGGTGAGCCCGGCGGAGGGACCACTACCTACCGGTGATTGGTTGGACCTGGCGGTTATCCGGAGGATACTGACCAGAGTCGATAGATGGATATGGGCGTACTGTCGGGGCCGAGGGCCGATACCGCAGACGGAGCCCGTGGGCTGATCTGGACTGACAGAGCCCGATATATGAGGATTAACGTGCCGATGCTGGGCACAGTTTTCATGATGTTTTCGAGTGTCGATGCTAGGCACTCCGGTTCCATGATTTTGACGTGTCGCGAGGGACACAGATGATTTATATCCTCATATTTCCATGCACATGCTTCATGATATTTACATGCATGATGGTTATTGTCATTGGGTGATGAGTGGACAGGATCCACGTACATGCAGATTGATTACATTGATCATACCTCATATTTATGATATGCTATTACCTGAGGCACTGGCACGAGCACTTGGCACTACACTCATGTATAGAGATTACATTGCCAGTTTAGCATGCTTCATATATATTCATATTGGGGTTTATTTATATCTGATCGTATTGACCTAGGATGGGTCATGCATTCGATTTCTGCTTGTAGATATTTTCTATTCACGAGTTGGCAACTCACCCCCGTTGTGCCCCAGTTCTTGCAGGTTTGCCGTACAGATTCCATAGCGGCATTTCTGGCACACTGCTTCCTTGGGTGACTTGCTTGGATAGGTGGGTTCTTTTGTATCAGATCCGCTATTGCTCCTGTATTATTCATTGTATCTAGAATTTCCATCAACCAAAACTTGTATATTGTTTCAGACTTAGAAAACAGTGTTGTATTATTTCGACCTTAGAGTCGCGTTAGTAGTTTTACGGTTATCTGGCTATTTTAAGTTTCTTTTTGGGTTTTGATCCTCGCCCTTTGGCGTTGTATATTATTATTGCTTGCGTGGTTGTGACCGTAGATTGACGAAGAGCTAGCTCCCGCTTGGGGATGCCTTTTATCAGTTTATATATATATTTCTTGTTGTACCTCGTTCGGGGCCAGTTTTTACAAAGGAAACTCTGCCGAAAATTTCAGGAAAAATTACACATTTTAAAAATTCATATTCGGCTTAGTTATTTAAAAACATGATTTTTAAACATGTTTTCTTTACCTCTTAAAACTAGTTTTCCCTATTTACTCCTTAAATGGTTTTAGATTTCTGGGCTTTTGGCTTACTTGGATCAGATGGAGTCCTATAGACTTCATAGGATTCAAGGGCCAGTCACGTGCTCTTTCGGGTCGTGACAATGAGTTAAAGAAACTTCAAGGTAGATCATCTTCGAAAAGGAATAGTTCAAGCAAGAATGGATCATTCGGGTTGTGGAGCTTCTCTTGAGTCCGGGAGATCATGGATCGCGGCAAAGGGACTACTACTCGGAGCTTATGAAGCGAAGGAGAGGACTACAAAGGTTGTAATCCCTCTCTCTTAGTTGTAAAGATGTTTACTTGCATGTTTAACCCTAATAATCTAGCAAAGATCCTCGCTTTGGGTTGTTCGGCATGTCTAAAATTTAAATCGGGCATGGTTGATGCCTTATAGACCCTTGTGACAGTGCCTAGTAACCCTACACCTAAGAATCATAGAAGAAACAAAAACTGTAATATTTATATATCATATATATAGTATAACCATTCATCACAGGCAGTAATATGATCTCATCACAGAACATTGCAGCAAAAGTCAACATATGAAATATTGGATATATTAGGACATCCGTGTTTTATTTTGAGCATGCATAAAACACGGATTCCACAGTCGCGATGAATAGCCAAACCCACATCCCTAGAGCCCTACGAGAGCGGCAAGTAACCCTGCCAATTCTAGGGTTAGGAGACCCGGTCTCGACTCCTCGAGATGGCCTCCCACTGGACCCTAGAACCTGGTTACTTGTGCCCTCCGCCTTGGGTCAGTCCTAATGCGGAAAAGTCAATAAGATACAATGGTGACATCAACCTTAACACGGAAGTGCCCCAATAAAAGAACATTACATACAACTGAATTTTACATGAATGAAAAAGAAAACTCTCATCTCACATAAAAACCCCGGCTATTCAAAACACGACGATCCAATATAACATATCACAGTAACATATAACAACACATGTCATCAAGTAAGTAAATATGCCTATCACAATTGTCGTTGATCTTTAGCGACGAAAACGGCGCTATACCACATATTACACTTACGGTCGCAAAAAAGAAAATGTAATACTACAATATTTGGAATCCACATTCTCTTTAGACATCGTAAACCCGAAATATCACATATTACGGATTTCATGCCTAACTAAATGAATTCCACATTTTGTATCACATTACAGATTAAGCTAGACGATTTTAGACTTTTCGATCGAGTTATCGAACACCAAAAAATTTACCTACGGACCAACAGCTGAAGGCCCGTCCCTTGTCTCCACAGTGGAGCCGCGGAACCGCCGCCAAAACCTTGATTTGGCCGCGCTTCCGTGGTCATTGTAGCGAGATAGGGGTCGTTCTTCAGGTGGGTCCATGGAATTCCCTGCATGATTTTCTGAATATTTTTAATATGAAAAATTTCAACTTTTGAAAAAATTTCCAGCAAGGAGTCAATTCTCGGTGTTTCGGAGTTCGATCGGACTTCTAACTTTGTCTAGACGGCGCCTAATGCTCTAGCTTAGCTCGGATACCACTGTAGGGTTGGGTAACACCACCATGAAGTTTAGGAAGGCATCACACATGCCATATTGAAATTTTTTTGGGTTGCTATGGAACCCTAACCAAGATCTTAACTAGAGAAGTAGGGTTAACTTTGCATGTAAACAACTTCACATCTAAGAGAGAGGGATTACAACCTTTGTAGTCCGTTCCTTCGCTTCATAAGCTCCAAGTAGTAGTCCCTTCGCCATGATCCATGAACTCCTGGACTCTAGAGATGTCACGATCCGAAAGTACGGAATGTGACCGGCACTTAGATTACGAAGCGTCTAGAGGCGCCACGTAACCTAAGTAAGCCGAAGCCCAGAAATCTAAACCATAAAAGAAAAGAAAACAAGTATAAAAACATCAGCAAATTTTACCAAAAATTTCGGTAGAGTCTCCTCTGTAAAAACTGGCCCCAAACGGGTACAACAAGTATAATATACATAACCAATAAAAAGCATCCCCAACGGGTGCTAGCTTAACTCCAACAGGCGGAGACAACCACAACAATCACAATAATATACAACGCCAAAGGGCGAGGCTCAAATCTCAAAAGAAAACAAAAACCTCCAGATCAGAATAACACATGCGCGACTCTAAGGTCGAAATAAACAACTGTTCCAATAAACTTATCAAGTAATACAAATATGGTTGATGGAGCTTACTAGATACAAATGAATGAATAAAAGTACAATGGTGGTTCGGATACAAGTGAACCAACCTACCATGCAAATCACCCTGAAGAAAAGATGTGCCAACAAGCTGCTACGGAAACCTGTACATCGAACCTGAAATAAAATTTGGCACAACGGGGGTGAGTTGCCAACTCGTGAGTAGAAGACATCTACGAAAAGAAATCGATTGCACGACGCTATCCTAGGTCATAATAATACACTACTATATCTCAATCATCTAGAATAGCAGGGTAATACTACGTGTAAGTGCAAATACTCCGTGTCGTGTCAGTGCCTCATATGGTACTATGTCATATGAAATGAAATGCATGCACCATGAATGTAAAGTAACAAATCCTAAAATCCAGATATATATGTATAAGAACTCTTTAGCTATTATCATAGTAAAGTGTGTATAAGCATCTGAAATCTCAACAATGAAATCCATGGGAATCCGTGTCAAGCATCGACACAACACATGTAACCTCAAGTCTGAATATGTCGGGCTCCGTCAGTCCGGATCGGCCCATATCATCAAATCCCACGACAACGATCGGTATCCTCCGGATATCCGCCGCGCCAGACATCACCGGTAGGTAGTCTTCCCCTGCCAGGCTCATCGTCTACAACTCGATCTTCTTGCCCTGGGTACCATACCGGGCCCACCATGTACCCGAGACGATTCATCCACTCCTCGAATCGGGTCTCGAAATCCAACAGAAAACATGAAATCTCATGGTGGACGACACATACATCACGAGAAAACCACATCTTATTTTAAAAAGAGAAGAGGAGAGAGAGAGAAGTTTTATATATTTTTGCGGTTTTCCCCAAAAATCCAGAAATCTCATAGAAATCCAAATCTCAAAATCATGAGTAAGTATATGATAAGTGTCGGCATATGCCCATACTACTGTGCGATAACATGAAAATATGAATGCATGAATGTCTAAGTAATAAATATCATGTCTTATACTAACATCAGAGAGTGATCACAATATTATATCGGTTTAGTTGTTAACTGATTCTATCAATAAAAGATAATATGATCTAAAGTGTACGTGACATAGCAATTACCGATGATGATGTGTGTGAGCCGGCAAATAAGTGTGCGTGGAATATGCGCATCATCGGTAATGGTGCTGGTGTCCTAACAGGTATGGTTTGTACTGATTATTGCAACATATGTAAGAACATGCACCATGATGATTACAGTATGAATGTAAATACAGGTGTGCATTATCCACTCCTCTGCGGGATACGAGTACAACTACCACTATGTGAGTCGAACCTAAACCAGTGTCCATCTAACATCCTAAGGAACTAAACCTAATAGACTAGTCAGTAAGAAACTAGAGTCTACCTAAGGTCTAAATCAATATCTCTAATAGTCGGCGATCCTGCCTCAATAGCGTCACGTACATAGTACGGCTTCCACGAATCAAGAGTGCGGATCAATCATCAAATCTAAGCCTCGTACGGTAAAATCTATCGTACGGCATCCCAATATCGGGGTACGGTCAAGTATCTCCTAGGTGTCTCTTCATTCGTATAATGTCATCATCAGCACATCTCATGATCAAGGTGTTAAACTGTGATCGCATACATCAATCATATATCACTGCCATCATGATAAGCATCATTAGTTTATCCTCAGAAATATCATGTCATATGTATCATATTGTGACTAGGTCATACTTATATGATATCGGCATCAGGTCACACCAATATAATGTCGTAATCAAGTTATACATATATCATATCATGATCAGTCACAAGTTACAGTCCGGGTACTATTCTAGCGTCCCATGTACATCAATATCACCACCACTCTTTATAATTTATATATTCATGTTCATTATCTCATTCTCTAATGATCCACTAACACTTTATTACGACTGTATAGTCAAGAATCACGGCATCAAGCCCAGTTATACTGTTTCATCATGCCTCAGATATCATATCACATCAATGAATCCCATTTATGTGTGGTGTATATATACACCTATACCTAGTTTTATATATATACACACATATACGTATACGCCATGTTAAGTTTTAGTGTGTGCGTGTGTGTTTCTATCAGAAACCTACGAATCTTTCCCAAAGTATTCGTCCTCAGGTATGGTTTTCCTAAATCAGTCTAGTCCCGCCTAGGGTCATTACTAGGGTCCTGCTCAGTAAGAATCTAGGGTCACATCGGGTTTCCTAATGTCAATAATTACTATTCCTATTCTACGTTGCGGGGGTGCTAAACGCCATCCACCCGACTTCCCCCCGTAGATATACATCTACTCACCTGGTCCATGTCTGCAGAAGACAGTGTCGCCATCCTCCTCTTCATCGCCCGCAGTCCACGTGGGGGGTACCTAGACGCAAACATATAAATAGCATCGTAAACTGAATCACATACGAAAGTCAAACGATCTAAAGGGACAAGCATAGGTTAAAACCTATGTCCCGTCCACGCAAAAGAACCAAATACTGCTCGATATCGGCGTACAAACTCCGATGGATCGAGATAACATCATCAAACAACTTGTAGTTTTAAAACACATTACTTATACCATAAAACACAATTAAATCCATCGAAACCCTAAAATCCATCAAACCGTCCAATTTCGTAAAACCCGAAAATGCCAGTATACCGTTTTTCATCAAAACTTGACATTTAAATGAAACTAATGGTCATAAAACTCATGAAATAGCATTACTAGACTATACAAACCATTACTATATTTTTATTACACAATTTTGCATTTATTTGAAATTTCTAGTTTGCAACTTTTAACAATTTTAACATTTTTCAAGCAAAATACCACAATTCCACCACAAAACATGATTTTGCATAAATTAATGACTTAAACCACAATTCATGATGATAATGATTTAATGAAACCATAATTATATTTTTAATCTCATTTATATAGGAATTTCTAAAATCTAGTTTACAAAATTAGCAATTTTATTAGTATTTTCCAATTCTCAAAGTAATCTAGTGATCAAACTAAGTTTTTCTTTCCATTTACATGCTAATACTCTCACTAAAACTACAATCTAATGATAGCAATTTTAATTGGAATTTTATATTACCCACAAACACATTTTATAAAAATCTAGTTAGCTAATTTCCTTATTTAAAACAATTTTAAATGAAAATTTTACAATTTAACAACCATGCAATATTTTCCAATTCTAAAAGTGTTAAACTAACTATTATAACCCTAATTAATTATTAAAAATTATAACTTGAATTTACAAACCTAACTTGAATTTTAGAATTTGCAACTAGAATTAATCTAATTAATCAAATTATGCTTTAAAAGAAATATCTAATAGAAATAAAACAAAAGAGAAAGATTTATACCTCCACAACCTCATGTCCAAACTTGAAAATGAGCCTAAAAAATACAAGCTTTCCCACTCCAAAATCCATGTAAAGAAGAGTAGAGAATAAAGGGTATGAAATAATTAGGATTTTGTGGAATTTAATTTGAATTTTTGATGTGTTTTTAATGAATTTTGGATAAAAATGAGGTGGGAAAAGGGGAGGGGCAGCCATGGGGGGTTGTGGCCGGCCTTGAGGGAGTGAGGGGGAGAAAGAAATGATTAAGGAAAAGTGTAGAAGTTTCAAGAGGAGAATTATCACTTAAAGGTCTTTTCATGGTTTATTTAATTATTTATTTATTTGTTTACTATAGCAACTCAAGAAAGCTCTAGAAAATAGGAAAAATTTGCAAATAAATTTTGCATTATACACACTAATTTCTAATATGCCATGGTTCATGGCTACTACACTATTCTACAGCATCCCTTGGACGCGTCAGCTAGCCAACTTCGCGCCCGAGTTGCCTTGGTAAAGAGGTGGGAGCCCGTAAAAGACTTTGGCGATGTGGTGCCCGTTTCGACGAGGAGGTGACGGACGAAGTATCCGCGCGCGGGAGATCGGAGTGGAGATGAAGACCGAAGGACAAGGATCGCTTGGTATAACTTTTCTACTCTTTTCTTATTTGCTAGTTAGCTAGGTTAATGGCCCGATCCGGGTGAAAAGTGCGCGGTGGTGCCGGTTTGCTAGTTTGCAAAATTTTTGTTTCCGCGTTTCCGGCGTCGGAACGACGGCCGGGGCGCCGCCGCGGACTTACACCTTGTATTTACAAGAAGGTTGCAGAGAGTAAGGTTGTCTTCCTCGTATTGTACGTGGACGACATACTCTTGATAGGAAATGATATTCCTATGCTGCAATCGGTCAAGCTCTTCTTATCACAAAGATTTTCGATGAAAGATCTTGGTGACGCCTCCTGCATATTGGGAATTAGGATCTATAGAGATAGATCCAAACGGATTTTGGGATTGTCCCAATCCAGGTACATTGACACCATACTAAAGAGGTTTAGTATGGAAGAATCCAAGCGTGGGAACTTACCCACGATCTCTGGAGTCACTCTCTCCAAAGAGATGTCTCCCAAGACTGATTTGGAGAGAGCTCGCATGCAAGGAATACCCTATGCTTCGGCTGTAGGCTCTATCATGTACGCGATGCTATGTACCAGACCCGATGTTGCATACTCACTAAGTGTAGTGAGCAGGTATCAAGCTGATCTTGGAGAGAGTCACTGGACAGCTGTGAAGAGCATTCTCAAGTACTTACGAAGGACTAAAGAGATGCTCTTGGTGTATGGTAACGGAGAACTCCAAGTGGAGTCCTTTACTGATTCGAGCTTCCAAAGTGATAAGGACGACTCTAAGTCGCAGTCGGGATTTGTACAGTCCGATCCGTTCGTCTATGAGTATCGCATGGCGGGCCTAGGGGGTTGGTAAAATTCAGACCCCCAAAAGCGGTACAAGTCGTGTCGGAGTGTAGCCCAGAACAACCTGAGATACTACTGGAATACCTACCAGCAAATCTCCTGCCTTGGCCAAGGACTTTTTATGTTCTGGCTCTCCTAGACACAGCGCGACCTCACCCCCAATATCCGGAGAGACGAACCCCTGCAGATCCGCTAACTGCCTCCATGTGGCTCGGGACTGTACCCAACTAAAACCTGTTTGCACAACTCCTTTGAGCCATGGTAGGGTAGTAATCAAAGCACAGTGGGAACTCACAAGAGACAAATGACGATCTCAGGTCGATGAACTAACCTGTACACATGTCACCAGGGAACTGCTATCTGACGTCTGGTATAAACCCAACTAGCAGGTTCCCGGCGAGTCCTGTCCGGTGTACTCATAACCCAATGAGCACCTGTATACATCTTAGGTGAACCAACGGACACCAGTGGCTTGTGAGACCGGCCACCGCCCCTCGTCGGGGTCTCGACTGTATACACTAGTCTACTCCGGAGTATCGATGCCCTGTCTCGAAACTCCCACGACTAGGGACCTTTTAAGGATGTGTTTATAGACTCCAGCTCTCACGTATATGATCGCCCTCATACTGCTGGTAGTCAAGCAAGAATCCTAGGGGCTCTATCAACGTGTAATAGCGACTCGTAAAGTCACCAAAAGCAGTACACGATGATAAAGATAAACCAGATAGCATACTATCATCTCGAGTAAGACTGTCCTACTGGGACAGGTCCTCCCTCAATCATTGCAATCACGTGCCTGTGATCCAATAATTGACTCTGAGGGCACTATCTCCAACAATCTCCCACTTGCACTCAAGGCTAATTATTGCGATGTCGCATACTCACAGCCCGTGTGATACCGAACACCCAACTCCTCTACTAGTCAGTCTCACAAAAATCGTTTGCGAAACTATTGCGTTCGAGGAATTGCCTCAGTGAGTGGATCCGCTCTGATGTTTCTTTCTATGTCTCTCTATATCTCAAGTTCGCGGAGAAAGCCATCTCCCGAAATGAGCAATACCTGTCTTAGAATATGTCTGGATGTCTGATGGGACCTAGCTCATAAATGAACTCCAAATCCAAACTTCTTAGACTGTATCGCCAACTGAACTTAATCAGTATCCTGCGCCATACCTTCCCTCAGTATCCACCTGGACCATCTGTCTATGATACTGCCCCTCGTCAGAGGGAAAACTATAACTCTGACAGCCATACTGCGATCCAGGTCACCTTGGAAGCCTGGAATGATAACTGTCTCCCGAAGGAGGCTGCTGTTATCATATCCCTAGAACATCCGCTTATGTTCTAAAACTGCTTCCAACTGTTTCCCCGGGATTGGATCAATATCAACTTATTGCACCTACTGCAAGAACAACATCTGGTGTGGTACTTGACATCTCATGATCAACTCAATTGCCTAAGCAAGTGATCTGCCAATCATGCGTATCCCTCTCCCCTTTAGTCTGTAAGACACCTTTAGAGAGGGTGACTCCATCTCCTGCAGGTATACTACCGTGCCAGGAGTCGTCCATTCTAAATACTCATAGAATGCTGTCTAAGTACCCAGATTGGGAAACCACCCAAATCTAGATCTAAAACCATAGATCTAGTAACCAGAATTTACGATATAATATCCAAGTCCTGTGTGGAGAAACCACTGTGTGACGACCAAAGTATAACCGATCGTAATATAGGAATTTCACTTCCTACTCTGTGTATGTCATCAAATACCAGGACATCACACCCTACTACCTTCTTAACAGATCCATCCCCTATTCTGATGAAGTCAAACCTATGACTGTCACATCAGAAATAGATGATCTATCTCTGCTATATCTACTTTAGTCTATAAATAGACATAAGCCTCCTGTCCACCAATGCTTCCGTTGCTCCCACTGACTACGACAACTCTCTGGCAGAGTCATATAGACGTACACTTCTAAAGCTAGTTTAGAACGACGCTATATTCATCCTCCTGCTGGGTCTCATAGTCTGGAACAACAGCAATGGCAAGTCTGGGTAAACAAGAACCTCCCTGCCACCGTCCTTGAGCATACCGAAGTACCTCTCGAGTGCCTGAGGTTACCCACCATATCTGCGGAGTGGCCAATGGAATGTGAAACCAGATTGAATCATGCAGCTGTCTCCAGTGCCTGTCAACTAAATGGAAGGAGGCCGATCAGCGTTACTCAACTTAGGAATACTTCCAATTATGAGTAACCTGAAAGAGAAGCAAGTTCTCATTACTATCAACTGAATACCATACACAAGTATCTACATTTTCGATTACCTTGAAGAATCCCGATACATGCAATACTTGGTTCTCTACTTTATTCATATACCTATAACTCCTCAAAACTTAGACCCTGTGTTTCCACGAAACACATGTCTAAGAACTAGAGAAGTTAAAAGTAAACAGAATATAGTATGAGGACCAACCCCTCTGTCCTAATGGACACTGGACAATATACAATACTCTGTATAAGTCCCTTGAGTCTAATAACTCATTCACTGTGTGTCGTAGGTTGAAAACTGTACTTATGGTTATGAAGAATTACACCACTGTTCAATGCTCCTTACCTAACCATCCACTGGTACAGGTAAATGTCATAGACATAATTTCAAAAAGGTATGTCTCACTCTATAAAAATAGACGTACAGATATATCAATTTGAAATTGGTGCACAACAATGGATATTCAAAACCAAATATTTGCCGACCGGCAAACAACCCAGGTGGCTTCCTCAAATATCACTAATTCCAACGAATCCCGATATAATGAGGATGGTCACCTAATTCCCAATAACATACTCCCACTCATCATCTGTAAAACCATACAGATGTGAGACTCATACCTGGTAAATACATACCCTGGAGTAAGTATCTAATCGGGAAATCAGTTTTCTTTTAACAGTACACAGTGAAACTGAAACATTGAAATGTTTCGATGAGGTATGCTGGTATTCCTTGTAATGCCACTTCCATTATCCGAATTCACAACTGTAACCGTATAATTCTTTGCCACCTCTCCAAATCCCTTTATATGTCTTTAGTCATTACCTTCTGTATACCCCTTTAGGCCAAATGGTTTTCTTCCTTCCCTACCGTTCGGCACCAGCCTATGGTTTGGAAGAAGACTATCCAATAAGCATAATGGGTGTACTGTCCTAATCCTAGGAACACTCACAATGCGAGAGAAGGTGAAGATAAAAGACACCTGAATGTACTTTATTCCTATTTCTCCTGAACCAGGATCCATCCCCGAACAGGAACAAGTTCCTTTCGAGTTCGTATATAACCATACGATGGATTATCCAATAAATTGGGATCTTCATAGTGATACGGAGTGTCCTGGAGAAATACAAAGGTGATTTAGGATTGGCGAAGAAATACTTGGTTTGGTCGTGAATAGCAGTCGCAATTTACTTTGCCCTCTTACTAATCCCTTGCTTTGTCTTAACTTAACACCTTCTGTACACCGTTTAGGCTAATTGGTTTTCTTCATTCCCCACCGTTCGGCGCCAGCCTAAGGTTTGGAAGAAGACTATCCAATTTGCGTAATAGGTGTACTACTCCTAAACCAAGGAGTACTCGCAACCTGAGAGAAGGTGAAAAGAAAAGACAACTGAATAGTCCTATTCGTTTTCTCCAGAACCAGAAACCATCCTCGAATTCCTTCGAGTTCGTATATAACCATACGATGGTTTTGTCCAATGGAAGTGGACGTTCGTAGTAACACGGGGTGTCCCGGAGAAAAGGGTAAAAGTAGGAGTGGCAATAAGGTCTGCAACTCTAACAATCCAAAAGCCAGTGTTAAGAAGGTTCGGTCAACTTGGTCACTGAGTCATAGTCTAGGGTCGGGTCAAAGGTCGCTGCCAAAGAGAGAGAGAAAAGAAACACTCAGCGTGCACTCTAACCTAGATCAGAATGGTTATCACTTTATCTAATCTGGAAACTTCCCACTGTAACGTCAAATTCTTCCCCAAACCTGAAAGAAGAATTAGCCGGGATCACCCGAGGAGTAAACCAACTCATCAGTGGGAATCGGGATCCAACTATCATCGCATGATAACGTGACGGAATCCGCTCACGTTATCACACTCCAGAAGGTATGCGCATATCTGGCAAGTTTCAGTTCTTTTGAAACTCCCGATGTGGATTTTTACCCCATGCTCTTATGACCTAGACTTTGGCCAACATATCATAAGTCACATGTCAAGTTCTGCCCGTCATTATCCTGGTCAATTTGAACCCACCCGTACCTACCCTTGACTTTGGCCAAAATGGCAGTTGATTGTCCCAAACCAACGCATCTATCTATGCTGCATATGAATACCCAATAGCTACCAAACACTGTGCCTTGACTTTGGCCAACATACACAGCATGAATACTATTGACTATCCATATGAAACGACGGAGGGCTACGAATGGTTTCTGGCGAAAACCTTTAACGTAATGAACTTGATATCGTTGAAGGAACGGATAGCTTTGTAAAAATATAGTGACGAAAACCTTTGCTAAAGAGGTCACACCCGGTGAAGGGATCTCGGCTCTTTCCCCGTAGAATGAGGTGCAGGATATTCCAACTGAATACCACGATGCAAAGCAAGAGTAATCGGCTATAGTGAAGTTATTGCCCTGACGCAAACTTTTGTCCAAGGGGTCACTCCCGGTGAAGGGATCTCGGCCCTTGCCTCGTCGACTGAGGAGCAGGATATTCCAACTGAATACCACTGTGCAAAACAAAAGAGAACGCCCTTGCAATAACAGCTTTTTGAAAAAGTGTTCCAACAACATCAGAATAGGTTTGTTTAACTTGCATTGATCCGAATCAACGCAGTCCCATCAATTGATCACACCATAAAGAACGAAAATATACTGATGTACGTATATGCCATCCGCATTCGCCACTGGGTCCCGTCATCACTCGTTAGGTTAGCTAACTAACGACAGAGCGGGGACTGGACTAGCGCGGATGCAAAACATATACAACATCTACTAGTATATATATAATATATAATTTTCGCTCAAGACGTGATAAAAAGCAACAACACAGAAATGTATAACAGCACAGATCAATACAGATATCTGGGATCCCCGGGTTTCATAGAGCCGCTACTGAAAACCCGACGTTCCCCTGGTCGAGTGGATAGCCTGTGCAATGAAAACCTAGACCCCTACGGGCGCGGCAAGGTACCCGCCAAAACCTGAAGCGAGGCAGACCCCTTCAGCAACGTGAATGGACCACCCAGCACTTCATGGAATCCGGTAACTTGGGCACCCCTCCTGGGCCAACCTGTACCCCCTACGAGTGCGGTGATCAGCCCGCCAATTCTAGAGTAAACCCCCCTCTATCTCAATGCCATGAGATGCGGGCTCGTTGCCCTCTAGAACCCGGCTATCCGTGCACCCCTTCTTGGGGTAACCCTAGTACAGAAAGTAAAATATACATACAACGGGTACATCGACCGCAACCTGGTCGTGCCCCAAAAGAATAATACAAACAGGCAGTGACGGCAGTCCACAGGTCAGACGCTCGCCCCGCAATATCAAATGTACATATAAAGCAAAACTGTGCTAACATTTCATCCAAGCTATCCCCACGACCGATCCGCAACAACACAGCAAAACACAGAACATCAACGTGAATGTCACGTTCGCAAATCCGTCTAACCGGGCTATAGCAGTAAGACTGGATTTACCGATCAAGTGACATTCACGGTCGCAGATATAATGTAAATACTGTGAACTAGTATGTTTAAAATATCCGATCGACCAAATTTTATCAAGTGGGCCCCAAGCAGTACTGTAGCACTTGCAGAAAATCTGGGCCCAAAAATAATATCCCAAAACCCTTATTTCTTATTCAAAAGCTTACTGTGAAAATATGGTGCAACGATTCCCCTTACCCACCGCGGAACCGCGGCCAAACCAGGGGTTTGGCCGCGTTTCCGCGGTCGTAGTAAGGAATCATTGAGCCGTATTTTCCCAGAATTCTTAGAATTTCTTGCACGTCTTTCTGCAATGACCTGAAAAATTTTTGGAGCTGGAAAAATTTCAACAGAGAACACATGCACTAGAAATATGGTTTTTGCGATTTTTGTTCGATCAGGTTTTAAACATATTAAAGCAAGCTAGGTAGGTTAACGGCCTGGCTCTGATACCATTGTAAGTCCGCGGCGGCGCCCCGGCCGTCGTTCCGACGCCGGAAACGCGGAAACAAAAATTTTGCAAACTAGCAAACCGGCACCACCGCGCACTTTTCACCAGGATCGGGCCATTAACCTAGCTAACTATCAAATAAGAAAAGAGTAGAAAAGTTATACCAAGCGATCCTTGTCCTTCGGTCTTCATCTCCACTCCGATCTCCCACGCGCGGATACTTCGTCCGTCACCTCCTCGTCGAAACGGGCACCACATCGCCAAAGTCTTTTACGGGCTCCCACCTCTTTACCAAGGCAACTCGGGCGCGAAGTTGGCTAGCCGACGCGTCCAAGGGATGCTGTAGAATAGTGTAGTAGCCATGTCTCTTTGGGGTTTATGAGGTTGCCATTTATGGAGGAATTTGTACACAAGAATTTTCATGGATGCTTGATGAAAAATGGAGCATCCAATGAAATGAGCTCGGCTAGGCATTTTGTGCTCGCTGGAAATCAATATGGGTGAAGTGTATAAATCAAAAACATGCAAAAACAAATATCCACCTCACAGCACATACACAAAGGGAGGGGCCCACGAAAATCAAGAAGGGAAATTTCCTACCAAAATAAAACTCTCCACTCATTCTCACATGGGTGGGAAAAAGAATAAAAAACAAGAGGGAAAAAATTGATCAAAAGAAATATATATAAAACAAGATAAGATAAACCTTACATCCTTTCTCAATCATCTCACTAATCAATCCTTTCAACAAACCATCATTAGAAAGTAAGTGAAGAGATGCTAAAAGCATCTCATGATGAAGAGGCTACAAAAATGCAAGAAACCCCTCCACTAAATGTTATTTGCAAAAGTGCAAATAACACCCTCGAACGGAAAGTCCGGCCGTGAAGGAAAAAGAGAAAACCGGCCGGAACGGAATGCAAACTGGCAACCCCAGAAAACCGATCCCGTAATAAATTACAGGAAAACCCCGCTACTGCAAATACATGCCCGCATTTGTATTCCCACTGAACATAAATGCAAATAGACAAAACTATACTATCTAAAACTAGAATCCGGCTTAAGCCAAAGCCGGCTAGTAAAATCTGCCCGATCACGATCCGTGCAATACCGCACGTATCTGATCGAACCCTGCCATATCTCCATACGGCCTCTACAGCGTTTCGCCCGAAACCTGAGTAACTGAGTGTGGTAGACTCTAAAGACTCGTCAATACTATGGCTGTGGATTTAACCACTAGCACGTCAGAGGTATAAGCCAATACGTGACAGGCTACCAGGTATTGACCAAAAGGGACGTCGATGAGCGAACTCATCCTGACATCCTACTGAGCCTGTCAGTGACAATATCCGTACAGTCCGGTCCGTTCGTCTATGAGTATCGCATGGCGGGCCTAGGGGGTTGGTAAAAGTCAGACCCCCAAAAGCGGTACAAGTCGTGTCGGAGTGTAGCCCAGAACAACCTGAGATACTACTGGAATACCTACCAGCAAATCTCCTGCCTTGGCTAAGGACTTTTTATGTTCTGGCTCTCCTAGACACAGCGCGACCTCACCCCCAATACCGGGAGAGATGAACCCCTGCAGATCCGCTCACTACCTCCATGTGGCTCGGGACTGTACCCAACTAAAACCTGTTTGCACGACTCCTTTGAGCCGTGGTAGGGTAGTAATCAAAGCACAGTGGGAACTCACACGAGACAAATGACGATCTCAGGTCGATGAACTAACCTGTACACATGTCACCAGGGAACTGCTATCTGACGTCTGGTATAAACCCAACTAGCAGGTTCCCGGCGAGTCCTGTCCGGTGTACTCATAACCCAATGAGCACCTGTATACATCTTAGGTGAACCAACGGACACCAGTGGCTTGTGAGACCGGCCACCGCCCCTCGTCGGGGTCTCGACTGTATACACTAGTCTACTCCGGAGTATCGATGCCCTGTCTCGAAACTCCCATGACTAGGGACCTTTTAAGGATGTGCTTATAGACTCCAGCTCTCACGTATATGATCGCCCTCATACTGCTGGTAGTCAAGCAAGAATCCTAGGGGCTCTATCAACGTGTAATAGCGACTCGTAAAGTCACCTAAAGCAGTACACGATGATAAAGATAAACCAGATAGCATACTATCATCTCGAGTAAGACTGTCCTACAGGGACAGGTCCTCCCTTAATCATTGCAATCACGTGCCCGTGATCCAATAATTGACTCTGAGGGCACTATCTCCAACACAAGGTTCATCTGGGTTTTTGACGAAATCAAACTCTTTGATAACGACGTCAAAGCAGATGTTCCAACTCCGCGATGCTTGCTTTAATCCATAAATGGATTTAAGCAGCTTGCACACCTTTCCGCTGCTCCCACAGTCTACGAAGCCCTCTGGCTGAGTCATGTACACGCACTCTTCTAAATCACCGTTTAGATAGGCGGTCTTAACATCCATTTGCTAGATTTTGTAATCATGATATGCAGCGATGGCAAGCATGATCCGGATGGATTTAAGCATAGCTACTGGAGAAAAGGTTTCGTCATAGTCCACACGTGGTCTTTGACGAAAACCTTTTGCAACAAGTCTAGCTTTGAAAGTCTCCACTTTCCCATCTACACCAAGTTTTTTCTTGAAGATCCACTTGCTCCCAATGGGTTTTACCCCTTCAGGAGCAACATCCAAAGTCCATACTTTGTTGGTGTACATGGATTCCATCTCGGACCGCATAGCATCCAGCCATTTCACTGAGTCCTTACTCGTGATGGCCTGCTCGAAGCTAGTTGGGTCATCATCCTCCATGATGCAATCCTCGCTTCCACCATCCATGAGAAAACCGTAGTATCTCTCAGGTTGGCGAGGAACCCTACTAGATCGGCGGAGAGGCTGAGGTTCGTCGGGAGCAACTGAATCCTCTGGTTCCACTAAATCTTCAGTTTGAGTTTGTGTAGCCGGAATTTCTTCCAGTTCTACCTTATCGCCACTAATTTCTTTTGCAAGAAATTCCTTTTCCAAAAAGGTGGCATGTCGAGAAACAAACACTTTTTGTTCCTCTGTATGGTAGAAAAGATATCCATGTGAATGTTTGGGATATCCCACAAACTTGCATAGAACTGAATGTGCCTCGAGTTTGTCCGGATTTTGCCTTTTGACATAGGCCGGGCAACCCCATATCTTAACTCGTTTAAGACATGGTCTCTTCCCACTCCATATCTCATATGGTGTGGTAGGTACAGATTTAGATGGAACTTGATTCAATAGGTATGCTGCTGTCTCCAGCACATAACCCCAGAAGGAAATAGGTAACTCAGCTGTGCTCATCATAGAGCGCACCATATCTAATAGGGTGCGGTTCCTCCGTTCTGATACACCGTTGTGCTGTGGTGTATATGGAGGAGTCTGCTGAGAGAGAATCCCATTCTCTTTTAGGAAGTCCAGGAATTCACTGCTTAAGTATTCACCTCCTCGATCAGATCGTAGGATTTTAATAAATTTTCCGGTTTGGTTCTCAACTTCTTGTTTATATTCTCTAAATTTCTCAAAAGCTTCTGATTTGTGTTTCATCAGGAACACATACCCGAACCTAGAGAGATCGTCAGTTAATGTAATGAAGTATGAAGAACCATCCCTGGCAAGTGTAGACATAGGACCGCATACATCACTATGTATCAGTCCTAAGAATTCAGTAACTCTTTCTCCGTGTCCCGTAAACGGAGTTTTGGTCATCTTGCCTTTGAGACATGACTGGCAAGTGTCATAAGATGAAAATTCAAACGGATTTAAATATCCATCCTTATGCAACTTAGCTAGTCGTGTCGCATTGATGTGACCCAGTCTACACTGTCACAAGAAGGATTCGTTCAGTTCAGAACTCTTCCTCTTGTGTGTGTTTGTTATGCTCAGAACTGTTGATTGATTTAGAACATAAATGCCATTGCACAACGTGCCTGATCCAACCAACTTTTGGTTACGGAAAATGTTCATAACATTGTCCTGTAATACAAAATTATATCCCTCTTTACTCAATAAAGAAACCGATATAATGTTGCATATCAGGTTCGGCATGTAATAGCATTCGTTCAGAACCAATGTATTACCAGTTGGTAATACAAGGTGATATTCCCCGACAGACTTAGCTGCAACAATTGCACCATTTCCAACTTTAATGTCTTTATCACCTTCTCCAAGTTCTCTGCCTTTCCTAAGCCCATGTAACTGATTACATATATGGGATCCTGACCCGGTATCTAATACCCAGGACGTAGAGCAAATGGAGAAACAGTTCTCTGTAGCGAACACACCCGAAGAAAATGCATCAACATGTACTTTCTTCATTCGGGTGGCATGGGAATCCTGGTATTCCCCTATGTCCTGTTCAGTCCTATAACTCCTATAGGAAAGAACGGAACCAACGTTCCCCAGCACAGTATAACATACGGGTTCAGTCAATACATCCATATTATTATCTTTATTAGGGCATGACATGGTCGCTACCTGGAGAGAGAGAGAAGAAAACACTTTAACGTATGCTCTTGCAAGATCAGATTGGTTATTATCTTATCTAATCAGGATGGCTCCCACTGGTTTTTATCAAATCTTCCTTCAAACCCTAAAAGGAAAGACTAGCTGGGATTAATTACACACTACAAGTTCGCCAATCTTTCAGCCAGGCCAGTGTCGGTACTTTGAGAGAGGTCCCCCGTGCTTTCGCACGAACCTAATTAATGTAAACCTCGTTTTCCCAGAGGCGTAACCCCGTTGACACCTTTCTAGTCACCTACTTGATCGGCTAATTGTAATGCGTAAAACTCTCCCAGGAGTAACTCTTACTCGCAGTGGGTATCGGGATCCAACTATCTCATAGAAGGTATGCAATCTCATTGCAAATTTCAACACTTGAAATTCCCGATAATATTTTGCCCCTAGTGTCCTATGACCTTGACAAAGGCCAACAAATCACAGGATGCTAGTCAAGTTCAACCCGTCATTTCTTGATTGAATCAAACCCACCCGCACGACCCTTGACAAAGGCCAACAAGGTCGTACGACTACCCTGAAACAATCTGCATCACATGCATAAGCAGATAAGCACTATTCAGCTACCGCACACTACGCCTTGACAAAGGACAACAAACGTAGCACGAATACTAAACAGTTCTTATCTGAAATGACGGAGGGCTACGACTGGTTTTTCTGAAAACCTATTGCGTAATGAACTTGATATCGTTGTAGAATAAAATGAATTTTGAAATGGAGTGTTTTTGAGGCTTTTCTAGTTTTGCTAAAGGAGTCACTCCCGGTGAAGGGATCGTCGGTCCTTTCCTCGTCGAATGAGGTGCGGGATATATCATATATATCGCTGTGCAAAGCAAAATTAAAAAACAATCAAAAGCAAACCGAGTGTGTAGCATCTGCCAGTTATTGCTAAAGGAGTCACTCCCGGTGAAGGGATCTCGGTCCTTTCCTCGTCGAATAAGGTGCAGGGTATATCATATATACCGCTATGCAAAGAAAGAACTGTAGCTACCTGTTTTGTTTAAAATTTGATTCTACAACATCTTAGGTTTCTTTTTCATTCATTAATCACATTAATGAAGTCCCATCATTTAAGTCACCTAAACATCACAGATAAATATGACGTACACTTATGCCATCCGCATTCGCCTGGATGTCTCCTCGTGCACCGTTAGGTTAGGTAACTAACGACAGAGCGGGGCAGGGCTAGCGCGGGTGTAAAACATAAGTATCGCCTATATAATATATCATATACTATATACTGTATCCATCACAGAACATATCACAGATATCGCAGCAGAAGAACCATATGAAATATTAGATATACTAGGACGTCCGTGTTTTAATTACGAGCCAGTATAAAACACGGATTCCACGGTCGTGATGAATAGCCAATCCCACACCCCTAGACCCCTACGAGAGCGGCAAGCAACCCTACCAATTCCAGGGTTAGGAGACCCGGACTCGACTCCTCGAGATGGTCTCCCACTGGACCCTAGAACCCGGTTACTTGTGCTCCCCTCCTTGGGTCTATCCTAGTGCAGAAAAGTAAATAATATACAAAGGGTGACAACTTTCGCAATCTGGAAGTGCCCCAAATAAAAGAATATTACATACAAGTTTTTACATGAATGAAAATGAAAAACACTCATCTCACATAAAAACCCCCGGCTATTCAAACACGACAATCCAATATAACATATCCAGCAACACATAACATCACATGTCATCAACGTAAGTAAATATGCGCATCCCAATTGTCGTTGACATATAGCAACGAAACCGGCGATATCACATATTACATTTACGGTCACAGAAAAGAAAGTGTAAAACTACAACAATTGGAATCCGCAACCTCTTTAGACATCACATGCCTAATCAAATGAAATACTTAGACATCACATGCCTAACAGTTATAAACCCCGCATTTTAGTCTCATTATCGAAAACTCTTTTCAATATCAAGTGAGACTAAACCGCTAGATTTATAACATTCATTCAGTTATCTCATAACTGTTTGTGAATTCCAATTATTGTATCCCATTCCGGATAAATAGAAAATAATAAACTTTCCGATCGAACATTCGAACACCCAAGATTTCCCGAAACTGTTCAACACATGAAATAAGTTCAAAGACATTCACTTCATGCCTCAGTACCAACGGTCCAGCCGTAGAAGGGTCAAGCCAACGCCTCACATGTGGCATGCCGTACTGCCCCAAACCCGAAGGTTCAAAGGGCAGTTCAAGATGGTCACATAATCGAGTTAAGGTTTGTTGTCTTCTAGAGGGTCCATCGCGTTACTTGCACTACTTAGAACGTCTTTAAATCTCGGAAAAATCCAACACTTGGAAATTTTCCGGCAGGGGAAAAGTTGGGTATTTATATCCGGTCGAACTTTTTAACATATTCAAAAATTATCCGGAAAACACATAGACAAAGTTTGATAATCCGATCGAATAAACAAACTCCCAGTACAACCCAAAAAACTCAACTCTTGAGTTCAAATTAAAAATTCCCAGGAAAACCAACACTAAAAACTAGGAATTACTGTGCAAACAAAATCGTCTGAAGAGTCAAACTGGCCGCGGAACAGCCGCAATAGGCATGCTATTGCCGCGGTTCCGCCGCGCCTTTAGCGATTCAGGTTCTCGAACTTCACAGTAATTCTTAGAAATACCTGCTGATTTTTCTGCATATTTTTAATTCTCAAAAATCCACGATTTCAGAAAATGTACATGGAGCATTTTGGATTTAGAGTTTCGGGTTCGTTCGGGTTTCAAACGTCATCTAGACTTCGCCTAAGGCTCTAGCTAGGCTCTGATACCACTGTAGGGTTCCTAGGCACTCATAAGAGGTCTCACAAGGCATTAACCATACCAATTCCATCTTTTACGGTGCCGAGAAACCCTAGACTAGATCGTTAACTAGAATTTTAGGCGAAATACGAATCTAGTTAACAACTTAACTAAAGATAAGAAGCTACAACCTTTGTAGATCCGGTTATCCACTTCCTTAGCTCCACATAGACGTCCTCTCGCTGTCCGTCTCGAATCCCGAACTCAAGCATCGGCTTCATCAGAGAAATGGGCGGGCAAGGTCGTCGGCTTCGTGCCGAAGATGATCTACGTCGAGGCTTCACAAGATCAAGCTCCGACTTCACCAAGTTGTGAAACTTGTGAAGAAAACACCCTATACTCTTGGCAAGAGGTAGAGGGTGAAGAAATAGGAGGTGGGTTCACTTTAGATTTGGATTTCTCTCACTTTTGCTCAAGTTTCCATTGATGGACTTAAGCTTTTTCTTCAAGAAGAAGATGATGATCCAAATAGAATATGATAAGTGTTGGATTTAAAATGAAAATAAATCAATACTTATCATAAGCTAACCATGGTAAAGTGTAGAGAATGAACTAGGGTTAGTTCAAATGGTTAGGGTTAAGCATGAGACAAGAATGGTTACAAAGTCAAAGCTTCATGAAGCTTCAACTAGAAACAAAGAAAGCCACCATTCTTATCATAATCTTTTCAAAATAAATAAACAAATAAATAGATGAAAAAGCAAAACCCTAATCATCAACTTAACCATGGTTTAATTCTTTACACTTAACCAAATAAGCAAGTATCATCAAACATGATACAAACATGTGCATAAAAGTATATTACATATACAATTTGCACATCGAGTGAGAAAAACCATTTAAAGTGAACCAATACTAGTTAATGCAAAGTAATATATTAAATATATAATTATACATTAAATCATTAAATCAACACTTGATTTAACGATCCGGTCATATCGCATATAACCGACTAGTATCCTATGTATCGGCTTATCGAATCAATCCTTGATTCGATATCTAGGTTATATCACATATAACCAATCGATACATTCATCGCGAGAATGGAATACGGTATCACATACACGCATTATTCTCGGTCCTGCACATATCTTATATGCGCTCCTATTTCGTTTCGCTTGAGCCAGGAAACCTCTGTGTAGGACTCTAAAGACTCGTCAATACGCCGGTAGCAGATGATGATCATATCAAGCACCCACAAGCCGCAAGCGGTCTGCTAAACGTAACGGCCATCCGGGTATTGAGCGATCAGAAAATTGACGAGCTAGCCCGCTCACACTCCTGTGAATCCAACCTGTAACACTTACCGTACAGTCCGGTCTGTTCGTCTGATATGTCGCATATCATGTCTAGGGGTGGTAAACGTCAGACCCCAATAACCGATAAGTCGTGCCGATGTGAGGCTCATAACGGGTCGAGAAACTACTGGTAACACTTACCAGCAAATCTCTGATCAGCCCTGGCCAGGGACTTCCCTGTTACGGCCAATCGAGCACAGCGCAACATCAACCCCAATACCGGAAGAGACGAAACCCCTCCTATCGCTCATTGCCTCCATGTGACTCGGGACTGTGCCCAAAGACCACCGTTTTGCATGCCCTCATGGACGTGGTAAGGTGGAGATCAAAGCACAGTGGGAATCACACAAGACTCTATGACGATCTCGGGTCTACAGACTAACCTGCACAAGTGTCACCTGAGAGCTGCCATCTGACGTGAGGTATAATACCATCTGGGAGTTCTCGGCGAGTCCGTCCAGTGTACCCAGTCTCCACTGAGCACCCGTACACCATCTCTGATGTCAAACACCAATGGATATGGGATCATCCATCGCCCATCTCATGGGTCGAGAAGCGTATACGCTAGTCTACACTGGTATATCGATGCCCCGTCTCGATACACCCACGACTAGGGACCTTGAAGGATGTACTTATGGACTACCATGTCCCCACTAGTATGATCTGCATCATAGTCCAGGCAGTCAAGTACACATCCTAAGGGCTTTATCAACATGTAACTATAAGACAGTTAAAAGAGACAAGTGTACATGTTAAGATAAAGAGCAACCAGATAGCATACTATCATATCGAGCAAGAAAGTCATCTCTATATATGTCCAAGCATCCAATATAATATACATCATCTGTACAATACTGGCCTCTAGGGCATATATACAACTAACATGTCCCACAGCCATCAGTACGTCGTACTGGAGAAAGTATGCAGGTGCTCGTTAGGTTACTGGTACACTGGACAGGACTCACCGGGAACTGCAGGTTGGTATTATACCCATTGTCAGATAGCAGTTCCCAGGTGACATAAGTACAGCTTAGTCCGTCGACTTGACACTGCTACTTCACCTCGGGTGTGTTCCCACTGTTCTTAGATTACTACCCTACCACGGCTTAAAGGAGTCGTGCAAACAGGTTGTAGTTGGGTGCAGTCCAGGAGCACATGGAGGCAGTGGCGGTTAGACAGGATTCATCTCTCCCGGTATTAGGGGTTGATATCGCGCTGTGTATGGAGAGCCATTACGCAAAGTCCCTGGCCAGGGCAAGCAAGATTTACCGGTAGGTTCCAGTAGTATCTCAAGGTGTAATAGGCTACACTCCGACACGACTTATACCGCTATTACGGGTCTGACGTTTACCGCCCCCCTAGGCACGATATGCGATAGTCCCAGACGAACAGACCGGACTGTACGGAGATTGTCACATCAGGCTCAGTAGGAGTTCGGATGGGTTTCTTCATCGACTTTCTTATCGACATCTGTTGGGTTTACCTAGCACCTCATGAAGGGATTGGAAGCATCACATGTACCAAAGATTAAAATTTTAGGGTGCTAAGTAAGCATACAAAGAATCAATCCTAGAAAAATTAGGGTTTCAAAAAATTGCACATCAACTCAAGTAAGAAAAGCTAGGGTTTTGAGAGTACTGTTAGTGTTTATGCCCTAGAGGCCATTACTGTATCATACTAGTTTGTATATTACTTAAAGGAAGCTTGGGATATTCACCTTGTATATACAATCTTGCTCAAAATAGTAGTATGCTACTTGGTTTGTTTCTACTTCAATGTGTACATGTGTTTATTTTTGTATATCGCCTATACACATTAGTGGAGCCCTTAGGATCTTTGCTTGATTACCAGCGATGTGATGGCCGTCACACTAGTGGGGCTGGGTAATCTATAAGCACATCCTTATGCAGGTCCCTGGTCGCAGGACTATCGAGACAGGGCATCGATACTCCGGAGTAGACCAGCGCATGCGCTTCTCATCCCAGTATGGGAGACGGTCTGTCCCACAGCCGTCAGTACGTTGTACTTGAGATAGTATGCGGGTGCTCGTTGGGTTACGAGTACACTGGACAGGACTCGTCGGGAACTGACTAGTTGGTATTATGCCTATCGTCAGTTATCAGTTCCCAGGTGACATGAGTACAGCTTAGTCCGCTGACTTGACACTGCCACTTCGCCTCGAGTGTGTTCCCACTGTACTTTGATCACTACCCTACCACGGCTCAAAGGAGTCGTGCAAACAGGTAGTGGTTGGGTGCAGTCCCGAAGCACTTGGAGGCAGTGACGGTTAGACAGGATTCTTCTCTCCCGGTATTGGGGGTTGACATCGCGCTGTTGTCTAGGAGAGCCATTACACGAGTAGTCCCTGGCAAGGGCAAACGAGATATACTGGTAGGCTTCCAGTGTTATCTCAGGGTGTTTTGGGCTTCGCTCCGGCACGACTTGTACCGCTATTGGGGGACTGACGTTTACCGCCCCCTAGGCCCGCCATGCGATGTATCAGACGAACAAACCGGACTGTACGGAGAATGTCACATTCAGGCTCAGTAGGAGTTCAGATGGGTTTCGCCTCGTCGGTCTTCTTGTCGGCATTACCTGGGGACCGTTACGCACAGCTAGTGCCGCTTGCGGTCTGTGGTTAAACCCACTGCCAGCGTAGTGTCGAGTCTTTAGAGTCCCACAAAGAAAGCTTTTCCCCTTTAGGCAAAAGAGTAGAGGTCGCATGGTATTGCGACAGATCGCATGGTTTTGCGACAGGGTTCGGTCACATCCGTGCACTTGTGCACGTACAGTGCCCGGACAGTTTACACTAGCGGGCTTTGGTTTGAGCCAGATCCTAGTGTACCTTTTGGGATTGGATTTATCCAGTATGCATTCGTGTTTCTCGGAACGCGGATGCGGGTGTGTATGCACAGTTGACGGAGAGACAGAGGCAGCGGATTCTCATTAGGGTTGTTGACAGTTGACCGTTGACTATTTGACTTTTTGCTCAACCCTAATAAGAATATGATATGTGATTAACTATTATATTAATTAAGTATTATGGTGACATGGTTGTTGACTTTTGTTGACTTTGTTGACTTGTTGACTTTTGTTGACTTGTTGACTTTGTTGACCGGTTGACTAGGCTTGACTAGTTGACCATCATGATAACCATAGCCATCATTTCATGGCAAAGACTTTTGCTTGCTTGCTCATTTGTGCAAAATGAGTGCATGAAATGATATGGTTATGGTTGCTTCAACCATCACATAACACTTGATTTGGTATAATGAGTTATGATGGTTTTGGATTATGAGAGGGTGAAAGACAAAAGACTTGCTCATTCTCTCTCTTGTTCTTGAGCTCTCTTGCTCTTGCTTTCACCCTTTTCCTCTTGCTCCCTCTCTTGACTCTATGGTTCACATATCTCATGAGTTGAGAATCAAGAACCATAGATAAAATCCCATACAAACTCTTCTCTACTCTTTCTAGTTCACAAGGTTTAGCAAACCGAGTGAACTAGTTTCTTCAAAGTTCGAAGAGGGAGCCAAAGGTTGGAGCTTTCAGGTGGATCTATCTTCGGCGTACGGAGACGACGGGAAGAAGCCAATCCGGACCACCATCGGAGCTTGAAGACGAAGGAGTCCAAGACAAGCAAGGTATAACCCCCTAACCGAGTAGTTAGAAACTCGTAGTTAGGTTGTTAGTTAGATGTTTAACCAAGATCCGGGCTATAGGTCCTTGTTACCACCTCTATAAAAATCGTTTTTTACCAACTTCCGCTTGCCCGAAAGTACCGGGAGAGGTAGCATGGACTTACAGTGGTATCAGAGCCTAGTTAAACTCTATCTAACATGTTAGCAAGTAACTAGAAGATCGATCAAAGAAAAAGTCCCGAAAACGAACCCCGAAATTCGAACTTTCTGTCGATTTTTATATTGTTCAAAAGTTGATTATTTTCATCTCTAAAATCGGCTCAGGGTTTTTAAAAGCTACTGTAGAAAAATCAACAAGAGTTCCCCCTAAACGACCGCGGAAACGCGGCAATAGCTTGCTATTGCCGTGGTTCCGCGGCCTCCTTGGCCCCTCTCTGGTGTTTCTTTGCTACAGTGTACTTGCAGGGGTATTTTGGGATTTTTGGAATATATATTTTCTGCCGAGATTTTCCAGAACGAAAATTTTATTTTTGGGGTCCCGAAAATCCATATTTTTGATCGAACTTCTAAAAGACTTAAGCTAACGGGTTTTTCTGTATTGTGATATTTGTATTGAACGTCTGCTAATCGCTATATGTCGATTAGTGGGGGTTATACAAATCTGTGATCTGTAATGTTGCTGGAATGTGGATATGAATATGTTGGATTGTCGCGGGTGAATAGTCGGGGGTTGTGAGACGAGAGTTTTTTCTTTTCATTCAATTCATGTAAATTGATGTAATAATTATTTGTATGGCCGCACAACCGGGTCGGGGTTGTAGCCGTCATTGTATAATTTCTTTTTACTGTTTTTGCTCCTAGGATAGACCCATGGAGGGGGTGCACAAACTACCGGGTATGCCGAAGTGTCGAGTGGCCTACTCATGGAGATGAGGGAGGTTGCTACGCTTCGGGTACTTGGCGGGTAGTTTGCCGCACCCGTAGGGGTCTTGGGTGGGGTTTTGGCTATTCACAGCGACCGTGTAATATGTTTTTCGTTACAGGCTCGTGCGAATTACAAATTCCTAGTATATCCAATGTATTCATCTGTGATCTGAAATGTTTATCATTGCAGTATATCTATATATGATATTATTTAGGCGTTGCTTATGTTTTACAGACGCGCTAGCCCAGCCCCCGCTCTATCGTTAGTTAAGTAACCTAACGGGTAATGACGGGGCCCAGTGGCGAATGCGAATGGCATAAGCGTACGTCATATTTTGGTTGTTTTCTGCAATGGTAGGATTAAATGATGGGACGCATTAAAAGAACTAATGCAAGAATATCACGCATTAAAAGAACTAATGCAAGATAATAAACCAAGTTAAAGTCGTTGGAACACTTTCGAAAAACCACTCGGTTCTTTTCAAAACCATCTTTTAAATGCGGAGCTTGAGCCACTCCTTTTAAAAGCTATCTCGTTCCTGTTAGTTATATGTATGCCCTAGAGGCCATTTTATTCATGTAAAAACTTGTATGTAATATTCTTTTATTGGGGCGCTTCCAGGTTGCGGGAGTTGTCACCTGTTGTATATTATTTACTTTTCCGCACTAGGATAGACCCAAGGAGGGGAGCACAAGTAACCGGGTTCTGGAGTCCAGTGGGAGACCAACTCGAGGAGTCGAGTCCGGGTCTCCTAACTCCAGAATGGGTAGGGTTGCTTGCCGCTCTCGTAGGGGTCTAGGGGTGTGGGTTTGGCTATTCATCACGACCGTGGAATCCGTGTTTTATACTGGCTCGTATTGAAAACACGGACGTCCTAGTATATCCAATATTTCATATGTTTATTCTGCTGCGATATCTGTGATGAGATCATGTGATGTTTCTGTGATGGATATAGTATATAGTATATATGATATATTATATAGACGTTACTTATGTTTTACACCCGTGCTAGCCCTGCCCTGCTCTGTCGTTAGTTACCTAACCTAACGGTGCACGAGGGGACATCGAGGCGAATGCGGATGGCATAAGTGTACGTTATATCTATCTGTGATGTTTAGGTACTTAAATGATGGGACTTCATTAATGTGATTAATGAAATAAAAGAAACCTAAGATGTTGTAGAATCGAATTTCAAAATAAAACAGGTAGCTACAGTTCTTGCTTTGCACAGCGGTATATGTGATATATCCTGCACCTTATTCGATGAGGAAAGGACCGAGATCCCTTCACCGGGAGTGACTCCTTTAGCAATAACTGGCAGATGCTACACACTCGGTTTGTCTTTTGATAGCTTTTAAGTGTTTTTGCTTTGCACAGTGATATATATGATATATCCCGCACCTCATTCGACGAGGAAAGGACCGACGATCCCTTCACCGGGAGTGACTCCTTTAGCAAAACTAGAAAAGCCTCAAAAGCACTCCATTTTAAAATCATTTGATTCTACAACGATATCAAGTTCATTACGCAATAGGTTTTCAGAAAAACCTGTCGTAGCCCTCCGTCATTTCAGATAAATCCTGTTTAGTATTCGTGCTGCGTTTGTTGACCTTGTCAAGGCGCAGTGTGCGGTAGCTAACCAGTATTTATCTGCTTATGCATATGATGCAGATTGGGTTAGGGTAGTCGTGCGGCCTTGTTGACCTTGTCAAGGGTCGTGCGGGTGGGTTTGATTCAATCAAGAAATGACGGGCTGAACTTGACTTGCGGTCTATGGTTTGTTGTCCTTGTCAAGGTCATAGATCGTTCGGGGCAAAATAGTATCGGGAATTTCAAGTGTTGAAATTTGCAATGAGATTGCATACCTTCTATGAGATAGTTGGATCCCGATACCCGCTGCGAGTAAGTGTTACTCCTGGGAGAGTTTTATACATTACAATTAGCCGATCAAGTAGGTGTCTAGAAAGGTGTCAACGGGGTTACGCCTCTGGGAAAATGAGGTTTACTGTAATTAGGTTCGTACGAAAGCACGGGGGACCTCCCTCAAAGTACCGACACTGGCCTGGCTGAAAGATTGGCGAACTTGTAGTGTGTAATTAATCCCGGCTAGTCTTTCCTTTTAGGGTTTGAAGGAAGATTTGATAAAAAGCAGTGGGAGCCATCCTGATTAGATAAAATAATAACCAATCTATTCTTGACAGAGCGCACGCTGAGTGTTTTCTTCTCTCTCTCTCCTGGTAGCGACAATATCACGCCTTAATCAAGATAATAATACGGAATATTGACCGAACCCGCTTGTTATACTGAGCTGGGGAACGTTGGTCCCGCTCCAACTTATAAATGTTATAAGACAGAGCAGGAAATTGGGGATTACCAGAAATCCCGTGCCGCCCAAACAAAGAGAGTGCATGCTGATGCATCATCTTCGGGTTTGTTCCTTATACAGAACTGTTTCTCAGTATCCTTTACGTCCTGGGTATGTGATACCAGATCAGGATCCCAGATATGTAATTTGTTACATAGGGCTACAGATAGGTAGAGAACTGAGAACGGGTGATAAGTTTCATGAGGCAGAAAACGGGGCAAGTGTTGCAGCCAAGTCTGTCGGTCACTGTCACCCTGTATTACAATACATTGATTCTGAACGAATGTTATTAGATACCGAACCTGATATACAAAATCATATCAGTCTCTTTATCAGTAAAGAAACGATAAAATTTTGTATTGTTGGATAATGTTTTGAACATTTCCTATATCAAAAGTTGATCGGTTCAGGCACGTTATCTAAAAGCATTGATGTTCTAAATCAAACTACAGTTCTTAGTATACGGAACACACACAAGAAGAAGAGTTCAGAAATGAACGAATCCTTCTTGAGGCATTGTAGACTAGGTCATATCAATGCAACCCGACTAGCTAGAGTTACATTTAGATGCATATTTAAATCAGTTTGAATTTACATCTTGTGAAACTCGCCAGTCATGTCACAAAGATAAGATGACCACAGCTCTGTTTATTGGAAACAGAGAAAGAGTTAGTGAACTCTTGGGATGATACATGTTGATGTATGTTAGGTCCCCTGTCTACAAATGCCAGGACTGGTTCTTTGTACTTCATTACGTTCTCTGATGATCTTTCGAGTTTCAGACCTATGTTCCTGTTGAAACACAAGTCCGAACCTTTTGAGATATTCACAGAATATAATTTAGAAGTAGAGAACCAAAACGGGTATAAGTATTATGTCCTTTGATGAGATCAAGGAGGAGAATACTTGAGCACGGAATTCCTGGACCATTCTAAAGGAGAATGAGATTCTCTCTCAGCATTACTCCTCCGAATACACCATAGCACGATGGTATATAGGGGCGGAGCAATCACACCCTATATGATATGGTGTGCTCTATGATGAGTACTACTGAGTTACCTATTTCCTTTTGGGAGTTATGCACTTGAGAAGCTGCATACCTATTGAATAGGGTTCTAATCAAATCAGTTGCCTACCACTTCATATGTGATATGGAATGGGAAGAACCCATGTCTTAAGTTAGTTAAGATTTGGGGATTGTCCGGCCTATGTCTAAAAGCAAAATCCGGACAAGCTCGAGGCAAGGTCAGTTATGTACAACTGGAAATGTTCCAGCTATACAGACTACAGCAGATGATTTGATAGAACCAAAGGATTCAGTAGATTCCAACGAACCTCAGCCTCTCTGCCGATCTAGTAGGGTTCCTCACCCACCTGAGAGATACTTCAGTTTCTCTATGACAGTGGGAGCGAGGATTACATCATGAGATGATGACCCAACTAGTTTCGAGCTGGCCATCAGGAGTAAGACTCTGTAAGAATGGCTGGATGTTTAGTGATCTGAGATGGAATCCTTATACACCAGCAAAGTATGGACTTTAGCTGCAAGATCTGAAGGGTTAAATCCCCATCAGGAGCAAGTATATCTTGAGAAGATTACTTGGTGTACATGGAAAAGTTGAGACTTTCAAAGCTAGACTTGTTAAAGCCTTTCGTCATTGACCAGGCGTGGATCATGATGAAACCTTTTCAAGTGACTATGCTTAAGTCCATCCAGATCCTACTTGCCACGGCTACATACCATGACTGCGATATCTGGTTGGGTGTCTTGACTGCTTTTCTAAATGATGATTTAGAGAGCGTCTATAAGTACACAGCCAGAGGGCTTCGTAGACAGTGGGAGCAGCGGAAACGTGTGCAAGATGCTTTATAGGATAAAGCAGGCATCGCGGAGTTGGAACATCTGTTTTGATGAAGCAGTCAAAGAAGTTGACATCATCAAAATGGTAGATGTACCTTGTATGAACAAAAAGGTAGTAGGGAGTATGGTGATGATCCTCGTAGAGTACGTGGATGACATACTCTTGATAAGAAAGGAGTTTCTTATGCTACGCTCGATCAATCTCCGTTTATCACAATGATTCTCCATATAGGATCATAATGATACCTACTAACTCCTGGATTTTGGATCTATGAGATAGATCTAAATGGATGTTAGGATTCTCACTTGTCGAAGTGAGATGGTATCACATGATCCTGGGGAGAATCACTGGAAGAGTTCCAGGGTGATAAGGACGACTGAATGTCAGTCGCAGGCATTGTCTTTTCCCTCGGTAAAGGGACGGTATGTTGGAAGAGTTCCAAGCTAGATACCGTGACATACTAGACGATAAAGGCAGGATACATCGCTACTTAAGATGCTACCAAAGAGGCTGTTTGGGTGTATATTGGTTCATGAGATGAACTACGTTCCTACCATTGTGAGACAATGGAGTTGTGGCTCATGCCGAGGAACACCGGTCCCATCAGTGATCCAGACTTATTCTAAGGCAGCATCGCCTGATCATGGAGATGGTTGATCTCCAGGGTGATCGAGGTTTGGAGCGTAGACTCAAAGAACAACACAGCGAATCCACTCACAAAGGCCTGTTCCCAGAGAGAGACTTTTAAGGGATGGTTGAGTATGAGATACTGCAACCACTGCTACAGATGGCCCTAGTGCAAGTGGGAGATTGTTAGTTATATGTATGCCCTAGAGGCCATTACTATACATAGGATGTATATTGTAGTGGATGCTGGGACGTATATAGGGAGGACTTTCTCGCTCGACATGATAGTATGCTATCTGGTTGAACTTTACCTTAACGTGTATACTGATTGTCTCTCTGTTACATGTTGGTAAAGCCCTTAGGATCTGTACTTGACTACCTTGACTATGATGCGGATCATACTAGTGGGGACATGGTAGTCTATAAGTACATCCTTCAAAGTCCCTAGTCGAGGGTGTATCGAGACGGGGCATCGATATACCAGAGTAGACTAGCGTATACCTTCTCGACCCATACAGATGGGCGATGGATGATCCCATATCCATCGGTGTTTGACATCAGAGATGATATACGGGTGCTCAGTAGAGACTGGGTACACTGGACGGACTCGCCGAGAACTCCCAGATGGTATTATACCTCACGTCAGATGGCAGTTCTCTGGTGACACTGGTACAGAGTAGTCTGTAGACCCGAGATCGTCATAGAGTCTTGTGTGGTTCCCACTGTGCTTTGATTTCCATCTTACCACGTCCAAGAGGGCATGCAAAACGGTGGTTTTTGGGTACAGTCCCGAGTCACATGGAGGCAATGAGCGATAGGAGGGGATTCGTCTCTCCCGGTATATGGGGGTTGATGTTGCGCTGTGTTCGATTGGCTATAACAGGAAATCCCTGGCCAGGGTTGCAGAGATTTACTGGTAAGTGTTACCAGTAGTTTCTCGAAAAGTTATAGACCTCATATCGACACGACTTATTGAGCTATTGGGGTCTGACGTTTACCACCCCTAGGCGAGATATGCGACATATCAGACGATCAGACCGGACTGTACGGTAGTGTTACTGGTCGGATTCACTGGAGTGTGAGCGGGCTTGCTCGTCGATCTTCAGATCGCTCAATACCCGGGTGGCCGTTACGTTTAGCAGACCGCTTGCGGCTTGTGGATGTTTGATATGATCATCATCCGCTGCCGGCGTATTGACGAGTCTTTAGAGTCCTACACAGAGGTTTCCTGGTTCAAGCGAAACGAAATAGGAGCGCATATGAGATATGTGCGGGACCGAGAATAATGCGAGTATGTGATACCGTATTCTATTCTCGCGATAAATATATCGAATGGTTGTATGCGATATAACCTAGTTATCGATTCAAGCGTTGATTCGATAAGCCGATACATTGTATACTAGCCGGTTATATGCGACATGACCGGATCATTGAATCAAGTGTTGATTTAATGATTTAATGCATAATTATATATTTGATATATTACTTTGCATTAACTAGTATCGGGTCACTTTAAGATGGATTTTCTCACTCTTTTGTGCGCATTACATATACGATATGATTTTGTGCACTTCCTTGTGTCATGTTTGATGATGCATGCCCTTTTTTTGGTTAAGTGTAAAGAATGAACCATGGTTGTGAATGGTTAGGGTTTTGTATTAATCATTCATTTATTTATATATATATTTGTTTTGAATTTAAATTGTGAGAAGAAAACAAAATGGTTGCAATTTTCTTCATGAAGTTTCTAAGTGCTTCATGCACTTTGACCATTTTGTCTTCTTCTCCTTTACCTAACCATTCACTAACTATGATTCACTCTCTACACCTAACTATGATTAAGTCATGATAAGTATTCTTTTTATTGATAATTTAAACATTTTCTTATCATAACTTTTCATGATCTTTCTTCTTCTTCTTCATGCTTCAAGTGAAGAAGCTTGAAGTCCATCAATGGTGATTGTTGGAAATGAGTGAGAAATCCAATTCTAAAGTCTACCCACTTCCTATTTCTTCATCCTCTACCTCTTGCCAAGTAGTAGAGTGTGTTTCCTTCACAAGTTTCATGACTTGGTGAAGGTGGAGCTTGATTCATCGATGCTTCGACGTAGATCATTTTCGGCATGGACATCGACGACCTAGCTTGCCCATTCTCCGACGAAGCCGATCCTAGAGCCCAGATTCGATTTGGACAGCGGAGAGGACCTCGTTGCGGAGCTATGGAGGTGGAGCACCGGATCTACAAAGGTTGTATTTCCGTATTTTATATAGTTAACTGTTAACTAGTTCTTGTTCGCCTAGAAATCTAGCAAACGATCCGTAGTTTAGGGTTTGTAGGCACCATAATTTTTGAAATTGCCATGGTTGATGGCTTGGGAGACCTCACTAGTGTGCCTAGGAACCCTGCAGTTCCATCGACCAAATCAAGTTCACTACGTTCACGGTTTTGCCAAAACCATTCGTAGCCCTCCGTCGTTTCACATGAATAGTCAATAGTATTCAAGCTGTGTTTGTTGGCCAAAGTCAAGGCATAGTGATTGGTAGCTGTTGGGTATTCATGTGCAGCATAGATAGATGCGTTGGTTTGGAACAGTCGCACTGCCTTGTTGGCCAAAGTCAAGGGTAGGTGCGGGTGGATTCAAATTAACCTGGAGAACGACGGGCAGAACTTGACATGTGACTTATGATTTGTTAGCCAAAGTCAAGGTCATAAGAGCATGGGGCAAAAATCCACATCGGGAGTTTCATAAGTACTGAAACTTGCTAGCGTTGCATACCATTTGGAGTGTGGTGATTCTGGTAGGATTCCTTCAGTTTCGTCACGCGATGATATTTGGATCCCGATCCTACTGTGAGTATATGCTACTCCTCGGGAAATTTCTCACTAAACGATCAATGCTATAAACCTAGTAGGTGCCTAGAAAGGTGTTAGCGGGGCTACGCCCCCAGGGAAAAGAGGTTCTTTAATTAAGGAACTTCGCGAAAGCGTTGGAAAACCTCCCTCGAAGTACCGACACCGGCCTGGCTGAACGGTTAAGCAAGTATTGTGCGGTGGGATTGATCCCGACTAATTCTTCCTTTATGGTTTGAGGAGGGATTCGAGAAACAGTGGGAGCCATCCTGTTTAGACAAACTAAAAACCACTCTAAACTTGCAAGAGCATCATGCTGAGTGTTTCTTCTTCTCTCTCCTAATTGCAGCGACCCATCGACATGACTGGACTTAAGTTACTTCTAGATAAAAATATACTGACAGGGCCAAACTACAAAGATTGGCTCAGGAATGTCAAAATGGCAATCACTTACGACAAGCTGGGGTATCTTCTTACCACCAAAGCTCCCCCTGTCCCTGGTCCCATTTCCAGCGTCGCGGATAAGGAAATCCGCAAGACTTGGGAGATTGATAGCGCGAAGGCCAAGTGCCTCGTACTTGCCTCGATGGACAACGAACATCAGAGGAGGCACGAGAATATGGACCTTGAATCCATATTTCTCCATACAAAAGAACTGTATGGAGAGCAATCTCGTATCGCAAGATACGAAGCGTCGAAAAAGTTACTTTCGGCAAAGATGGCCGTCGGATCATCAGTAGCCGAGAACGTGCTAAAGATGATCGGCTACATTGAGGAGCTCGCGGAACTAGGGACCACATTGGAGAGTGAGCTCTATATGGACATAGTTCTCCAGTCCCTTCCTTCCACTTACGCCCAGTTTATACTGAACTTCAACTTGCAAGAAAAAGAAGTTGAACTTTCAGAGCTCCTCAACATGCTGAGGAGCGCAGAGGGCGCCCTACAGAAAGGTAGGGAAACATCCACTTTGTTTGTAGGAGGATCATCTTCTTCTAGGTCCAAGGTGAAAGCCAAGGGAAGGAAGAAGAAAGCCCCCGCCAAACCAAGGGGCGGTGTTAGTAAAGTGGATACGAAGGGAAAAACAAAAGCAACAAAAAAAGCGGGGAAGCTTGTGGATAAGGAAGAATGCTTCTATTGTCATAAGAAAGGTCCCTGGAAGAATGATTGTAGGGCTTGGAAAGCCAGGACACAGGAATTGAAGCAGGTTGCAGCTTCAGCTTCAGGTGTGTATGTTATTGAAAACTGTCTTTCAATAAACTCTACTTCCTGGGTATTGGATACCGGATCAGGATCTCATATCTGTAATTCTTTGCAGGCGTTGAGAAACCGTAGGGTTTTGAAAGCATGTGACATGACCCTCAGAGTTGCGAACGGAGCTAGCATAGATGCTAAAGCCGTGGGGGACTATCACCTGGGAATGTCAGATGGACATGTTTTGGTTTTGCGTAATTGCTTTTTTGTACCCAACGCAACTTGTAATATCATTTCTGTATCTTTAGTTTCTAAAGAAGGTTATGAATTTGCGTTTGTAAGTAATGTTGTAAACATTCACCTTAATCAAGTCTTGATTGGGTCAGGTACATTGAGTAATGGTATATACGTGTTAAACCAACCACAGATTTTCAACGTCCAGAATACACACAAAAGAAAGTCTCCGGAAATAAATCAGAATTTCTTGTGGCATTGTAGACTGGGTCACATCAATGAGAGAAGGTTGACTAAGTTACATACAGAAGGATATTTGAATCCGTTCGAATATCAATCGTATGCCACTTGTCAATCCTGTCTCAAAGGAAAGATGACAAAGACTCCGTTTACTGGACATGGAGTGAGAGCGAGCGAGCTCTTGGGACTCATACACAGTGACGTGTGCAGTCCAATGTCTACACATGCGCGAAGCGGTTATTCTTACTTCATTACTTTTACGGATGACTTCTCAAGGTACGGTTATGTCTTTTTAATGAAACATAAGTCCGAAGCCTTTGGAAAATTCCAGAAGTATAAGAATGAAGTAGAAAAACAAACCGGCAAAAGTATTAAGATTCTAAGATCGGATCGAGGTGGAGAATACTTAAGTGCCGAGTTCCTGGACTATTTAAAAGAGAACGGAATTTTCTCTCAGCTTACTCCTCCATACACTCCGCAACATAACGGTGTATCGGAGAGACGGAACCGCACCCTATTGGATATGGTGCGGTCCATGATGGGTAACGCTGAGTTACCGCGATCATTCTGGGGATATGCGCTAGAATCAGCCGCATACCATTTGAACCGAGTTCCTACTAAGACTGTGCTTACTACACCATATGAGATGTGGTGTGGGAAGAGACCCTATCTTAAGCACATTAAGACATGGGGATGTCCAGCTTTTGTCAAAAAGCAGCATGCGGACAAGCTCGAGGCACGCTCAGTACAGTGCAAGTTTGTGGGATATCCAAAGAACTCCAAGGGATATTTCTTCTACTATGAAGAGGAACAAAAACTTCTTGTTTCTCGTCATGCCTACTTCTTGGAAACTGAGTTTTTGGAAAACCAGATAAGTGGGAGTACAGTAGAACTAGAAGAAATTCCAGAACCACGGACTATTACTGAATGTTTAGTGGAACCAGAGGGTTCAAAAGAACAGGACATTCCTATGCCGCTCCGCAGGAGTAGTAGGCAGACTCATCCGCCCGAGAGATACTACGGTTTTCTCATAGACGGGGATAGAGAGGATTGCATCATAGATTATGATGAGCCTACTAGCTTCCAGCAGGCCGTTCAGAGCGTTGACTCAGTGAAATGGTTGGATGCAATGCGGACCGAAATGGAGTCCATGTACACCAACAAGGTATGGACGTTGGACATTGCTCCAGATGGGGTAAAACCCGTAGGATGCAAGTGGATCTTCAAAAGGAAGATTGGAGTAGATGGACAGGTTGAGACCTATAAAGCTAGGCTGGTAGCAAAGGGTTTTCGTCAAAGACCTGGCTTGGACTATGACGAAACCTTTTCTCCAGTAGCCATGCTGAAATCCATTCGGATCCTTCTTGCCATTGCTGCCTTCCACGATTATGAGATCTGGCAAATGGACGTAAAGACCGCTTTTCTAAATGGAAATTTAGAGGAGTGTGTCTATATGGACCAACCAGAGAGTTTCATTCAGAGTGGGAGCAGCGGAAAGGTGTGCAAGTTGCTTAAGTCCATCTATGGACTAAAGCAGGCATCGCGGAGTTGGAACATCTGCTTTGATGAGACGGTCAAAGAATTCGGCTTTATCAAAAATCCAGATGAACCATGCATCTATAGTAGATTTGTAGCGAGAACTGTAGTATTCCTCGTTTTATACGTGGATGACATTCTCTTAATAGGAAATGACATTCCTATGCTACAATCTGTCAAGGGGTTCTTGTCACACAGGTTCTCCATAAAAGACCTGGGTGATGCCTCATACATCCTGGGGATCGGGATCCATCGTGATAGATCCAAGAGGATATTGGGACTTTCACAGTCCAGGTACATCGACACCATACTGAAAAGATTCAGTATGGAAGATTCCAAGCGCGGTAACTTACCGGCTTGTCACGGGATCACCCTCTCTAAAGAGATGTCTCCCAAGACTGCTTTGGAGAGGGATCGCATGTCTATTATACCCTACGCTTCTGCGGTAGGCTCTATAATGTATGTGATGTTGTGTACCAGACCGGATGTAGCTTATGCACTGAGTGTGGTAAGCCGGTATCAGTCAAACCCTGGGGAGAAACACTGGATAGCGGTAAAGAACATTCTCAAGTACCTGAGAAGGACTAAGGAGATGTTCTTGGTGTATGGCGGAAAAGACCTCCAGATCGAGGCCTTTGCTGACTCCAGCTTCCAGAGTGACAAGGATGATTCCAAGTCCATGTCGGGTTTTGTCTTTACCCTCAATGGAGGGGCGGTGTGTTGGAAGAGTTCCAAACAAGAAACCGTTGCGGACTCGACGATGGAAGCGGAATACATCGCTGCATCTGATGCCGCAAAAGAAGCTGTCTGGATGAGGATGTTCTTGAAAGAACTTCAGGTGGTTCCGTCCATTGTTGATCCAATACCTCTGTATTGCGACAACAACGGGGCTATAGCTTTAGCGAAGGAACCCAGGTCCCATCAGAGATCCAGGCACATCTTGAGGCGGTATCACCTGATCAGGGAGATCGTGGATCGCCAGGAGATCGAGGTTCGGAGAGTCGCTTCAGAAGATAACACTGCAGATCCATTCACCAAGGCCCTACCCCAGACTCAGTTCGAGCGGCTGATCGAGATGATAGGTCTTCGATACGCCAGTACATGGCCTTAGTGCAAGTGGGAGATTGTTAGTGTATATGCCCTAGAGGCCATTACTGTATCATACTAGTTTGTATATTACTTAATGGAAGCTTGGGATATTCACCTTGTATATACAATCTTGCTCAAAATAGTAGTATGCTACTTGGTTTGTTTCTACTTCAATGTGTACAAGTGTTTATTTTTGTATATCGCCTATACACATTAGTGAAGCCCTTAAGATCTTTGCTTGATTACCAGCGATGTGATGGCCGTCACACTAGTGGGGCTGGGTAATCTATAAGCACATCCTTATGCAGGTCCCTGGTCGCAGGACTATCGAGACAGGGCATCGATACTCCGGAGTAGACCAGCGCATGCGCTTCTCATCCCAGTGTGGGAGACGGTCTGTCCCACAGCCGTCAGTACGTCGTACTTGAGATAGTATGCGGGTGCTCGTTGGGTTACGAGTACATTGGATAGGACTCGACGGGAACTGACTAGTTGGTATTATGCCTATCGTCAGTTATCAGTTCCCAGGTGACATGAGTACAGCTTAGTCCGCTGACTTGACACTGTCACTTCGCCTCGAGTGTGTTCCTACTGTACTTTGATCACTACCCTACCACGGCTCAAAGGAGTCGTGCAAACAGGTAGTGGTTGGGTGCAGTCCCGAAGCACTTGGAGGCAGTGACGGTTAGACAGGATTCGTCTCTCCCGGTATTGGGGGTTGACATCACGCTGTGTCTAGGAGAGCCATTACACGAGTAGTCCCTGGCCAGGGCAAACGAGATATACTGGTAGGCTTCTAGTGTTATCTCAGGGTGTTTTGGGCTTCGATCCGGCACGACTTGTACCGCTATTGGGGGACTGACGTTTACCGCCCCCTAGGCCTGCCATGCGATGTATCAGACGAACAGACCGGACTGTACGGAGATTGTCACATTCAGGCTCAGTAGGAGTTCAGATGGGTTTCGCCTCGTCGGTCTTCTTGTCGGCATTACCTGGGGACCGTTACGCACAGCTAGTGCCGCTTGCGGTCTGTGGTTAAACCCACTGCCAGCGTAGTGTCGAGTCTTTAGAGTCCCACACAGAAAGCTTTTCGCCTTTAGGCAAAAGAGTAGAGGTCGCATGGTATTGCGACAGGTCGCATGGTTTTGCGACAGGGTTCGGTCACATCCGTGCACTTGTGCACGTACAGTGCCCGGACAGTTTACACTAGCGGGCTTTGGTTTGAGCCAGATCCTAGTGTACCTTTTGGGATTGGATTTATCCAGTATGCATTCGTGTTCCTCGGAACGCGGATGCGGGTGTGTATGCACAGTTGACGGAGAGACAGAGGCAGCGGATTCCCATTAGGGTTGTTGACAGTTGACCGTTGACTATTTGACTTTTTGCTCAACCCTAATGAGAATATGATATATGATTAACTGTTATATTAATTAAGTATTATGGTGACATGGTTGTTGACTTTTGTTGACTTTGTTGACTTGTTGACTTTTGTTGACTTGTTGACTTTGTTGACCGGTTGACTAGGCTTGACTAGTTGACCATCATGATAACCATAGCCATCATTTCATGGCAAAGACTTTTGCTTGCTTGCTCATTTGTGCAAAATGAGTGCATGAAATGATATGGTTATGGTTGCTTCAACCATCACATAACACTTGATTTGGTATAATGAGTTATGATGGTTTTGGATTATGAGAAGGTGAAAGACAAAAGACTTGCTCATTCTCTCTCTTGTTCTTGAGCTCTCTTGCTCTTGCTTTCACCCTCTTCCTCTTGCTCCCTCTCTTGACTCTATGGTTCACATATCTCATGAGTTGAGAATCAAGAACCATAGATAAAATCCCATACAAACTCTTCTCTACTCTTTCTAGTTCACAGGGTTTAGCAAACCGAGTGAACTAGTTTCTTCAAAGTTCGAAGAAGGAGCCAAAGGTTGGAGCTTTCAGGTGGATCTATCTTCGGCGTACGGAGACGACGGGAAGAAGCCAATCCGGACCACCATCGGAGCTTGAAGACGAAGGAGTCCAAGACAAGCAAGGTATAACCCCCTAACCGAGTAGTTAGAAACTCGTAGTTAGGTTGTTAGTTAGATGTTTAACCAAGATCCGGGTTATAGGTCCATGTTACCACCTCTATAAAAATCGTTTTTTACCAAATTCCGCTTGCCCGAAAGTACCGGGAGAGGTAGCATGGACTTACAAGTACAACCTTTGTAGCTCCCTACGCTAGAATCCTCGGCTACTTGGGGCTTGGAAAAGGTCCGCTTGAACTCCTCTAGGCCAACGATGATCCACCCGGAGTCTGCTTTGTCCAAGCTAGCAACATCACAAGATCAAGAATGAAAGTGGAAGCTAACACTCTAAACAAGTGGGCAAGACTTGTGTAGAATGATGTTGTGGTGGCTTTTCTCACTTCAAATCCTAACTTGATGAGTATTTTGCTCAATACAAAATTCTAGAGAGCAAAAGAAGATGGAGGAAGAAGATGATGGCTTTTCTTTGAACAAGAGTAAAAATATTAACTCCTTAAAAAGAAAATGAAAATATATGTATATATATTTATCACTTCTCATCTCAAACCATGGTTAAATCATATGGATATTATTTCACTTGAGTTAAAACATAAAAGAAAAGATTAACTCATGGTTTGAAGGTAGGTGAGCATGGTTAGGTCAAGAAGAGTGTATAACTCATCCATGAATTATCCTTTTCTTTTTCCTCAGTTTTAAAACAAATGAAATAATAACACATATAAATAAAATCATCGTGTGAGTCTTATATTGCCACCATTTTCCATGTATATGCAACCATGAATAATGATGTATGTATGTATGTGTGCATGCACATCCATATGTGCATGAAACATAAAAGAATGCATACATGCATGCATACATCAAAAACATACAAGAAAGGATTTCTAGTGAGAAACTAATGGTTAAATGATAAATTAACACTTGATTTATCAATCCGGCCATATCACATACGACCTAGCCAAAAGCAAGCCGCCCGATTAATATACGGTATCTCATACGCGCATTTTAACCGGGTCCATGCGCATATCGCATACGCGCACCACAACGTTTCGGCTGGACTAGGTAACTCCTTTGTGGGACTCTAAGACTCGTCAATGCGCCGGCAGTGGGTGATGATCATATCAAGCACCCCCAAGCCGCAAACGGTCAGCTAAACGTAACGGCCACCCGGGTATTGAGCGATCAGAAGAAAACAAGCGAGCCTGGTACAACTCCCGTCGAGCCAACCGGCAACACTACCCGTGCAGTTCGGTCTCCTCGTCTAATATGTCGCATATCAAGTCTAGGGGTGGTAAACGTCAGACCCCAATAACCGATAAGTCGTGCCGATGTGAGGCTCATAACGGGTCGAGAAGCTACTGGTAACACTTATCAGCAAATCTCTGAATCAGCCCTGGCCAGGGACTTCCCTGTTACGGCCAATCGAGCAAAGCGCAATATCAACCCCCAATATCGGGAGAGACGAAACCTCTCCTATCGCTCATTGCCTCCATGTGACTCGGGACTGTACCCAAAAACCACCGTTTTGCACGCCTTCATGGACATGGTAAGGTGGAAATCAAAGCACAGTGGGAATAACATAAGACTCTATGACGATCTCGGGTCTACAGACAAACCTGCACTGGTGTCACCTGAGAACTTCCATCTGACGTGAGGTATAATACCATCTGGAAGTTCTCGGCGAGTCCGTCTAGTGTACCCAGTCTTCACTGAGCACCCGTATACTATCTCTGATGTCAAACACCAATGGATATGGGATCATCCATCGCCCATCCCATGGGTCGAGAAACGTATACGCTAGTCTACACTGGTATGTCGATGACCAGTCTCGATACACCCACGACTAGGGACCTTGAAGGATGTACTTATGGACTACTATGTCCCCACTAGTATGATCCGCATCATAGTCCAGGTAGTCAAGTACACATCCTAAGGGCTTTACCAACATATAACCATAAGACAGTATAAAGAGACAAGTATACATATTAAGATAAAGAGCAACCAGATAGCATACTATCATATCGAGCAAGAAAGTCATCTCTATATATGTCTAAGCAACCAATATAATATACATCATCTGTACAATACTGGCCTCTAGGGCATATATACAACTAACAATCTCCCACTTGCACTAGGGCCAGCTGCTGTAGTATCGCATACCGAGCATCCCGAAGAGTCTCTCAAACTGTATCTGGGGAATGGCCTTCGTGAGTGGATCCGCTGTGTTGTTCTTCGTGTCAACCCTCCTGACCTCGATCTCCCGGCGATCAACTATTTCCCGGATCAGGTGATACCGCCTCAGAATATGCCTGGATTGCTGATGGGACCTAGGTTCCTTGGCCAAAGCCACCGCTCCATTGTTATCGCAATACAAAGGTATTGGATTCACAATGGATGGAACCACTCCAATTCAGTAATGAACTTCTTGATCCAAACAGCCTCTGTGGCAGCATCGTTGGCAGCGATGTATTCATCCTCCATCGTCGAGTCTGCCATGGTTTCCTGCTTGGAACTCTTCCAGCTAACCGCCCCTCTGTAAAGGGTAAAGACAAATCCCAACTGCGACTTAGAGTCGTCCTTATCATTCAGGAAGCTCGAATCGGTAAAGGACTCCACTTAGAGTTCTCCGTTACCATACACCAAGAGCATCTCTTTAGTCCTTCGTAAGTACTTGAGAATGCTCTTCACAGCTGTCCAGTGACTCTCTCCAGGATCAGCTTGATACCTACTCACTATACTTAGTGAGTATGCTACATCGGGTCTGGTGCATAGCATCGCGTATATAATAGAGCCTACAGCCGAAGCATAGGGTATCCCTTGCATGCGAGCTCTCTCCAAATCAGTCTTGGGAGACATCTCTTTGGAGAGAGTGACTCCAGAGATCGTGGGTAAGTTCCCATGCTTGGATTCTTCCATACTAAACCTCTTTAGTATGGTGTCAATGTATCTGGATTGGGACAATCCCAATATCCGTTTTGATCTATCTCTATAGATCCTAATTCCCAATATGCAGGAGGCATCACCAAGATCTTTCAGTGAGAATCTTTATTATAAGAAGAGCTTGACCGATTGTAGCATAGGAATGTCATTTCCTATCTCGTCCACGTACAATACGAGGAAGACAACCTTACTCTCTGCCACCTTCTTGTAGATACAAGGTTCATCTACGTTTTTGATGAAATCAAACTCTTTGATAACGACGTCAAAGCAGATGTTCCAACTCCGTGATGCTTGCTTTAATCCATAAATGGATTTAAGCGGCTTGCACACCTTCTCGCTGCTCCCACTATCTATGAATCCCTCTGGCTGAGTCATGTCCACGCACTCTTCTAAATCACCGTTTAGAAAGGCGGTCTTAACATCCATTTGCCAGATTTCGTAATCATGATATGCAGCGATGGTAAGCATGATCCGGATGGATTTAAGTATAGCCACTGGAGAAAAGGTATCGTCATAGTCCACACCTGGTCTTTGACGAAAACCCTTTGCAACAAGTCTAGCTTTGAAAGTCTCTACATTCCTATCTACACCAAGTTTTTTCTTGAAGATCCACTTGCCCCTAATGGGTTTTACCCCTTCAGGAGCATCTTCCAAAGTCCATACTTTGTTGGTGTACATGGATTCCATCTCGGACCGCATTGCATCCAGCCATTTTACTGCGTCCCCACTCGTGATGGCCTGCTCGAAGCTAGTTGGGTCATCATCCTCCATGATGCAATCCTCGCTCCCACCATCCATGAGAAAACCGTAGTATCTCTCAGGTTGGCGAGGAACCCTACTAGATCGGCGGAGAGGCTGAGGTTCGTTGGGAGCTACTTAATCCTCTGGTTCCACTAAATCTTTAGTTTGAGTTTGTGTAGCCGGAACTTCTTCCAGTTCTACCTGGTTGCCACTAATTTCTTTTGTAAGAAATTCCTATTCTAAAAAGGTGGCATGTCGAGAAACAAACACTTTTTGTTCCTCGGTATGGTAGAAAAGATATCCATGTGAATGTTTGGGATATCCCACAAACATGCATAGAACTGACCGTGCCTCGAGTTTGTCCGGATTTTGCGTTTTAACATAGGCCGGACAACCCCATATCTTAACACGTTTAAGACATGGTCTCTTCCCACTCCATATCTCATATGGTGTGGTAGGTACAGATTTAGATGGAACTTGATTCAATAGGTATGCCGCAGTTTCCAGCGCATACTCCCAGAAGGAAATAGGTAACTCAGCTGTGCTCATCATAGAGCGCACCATATCTAATACGGTGCGGTTCCTCCGTTCAGATACACCGTTGTGCTGTGGTGTATATGGAGGAGTCAGCTGAGAGAGAATCCCATTCTCTTTTAGGAAGTCTAGGAATTCATTGCTCAAGTATTCACCTCCTCGATCAGATCGAAGGATTTTAATACTATTTCCGGTTTGGTTCTCGACTTCTTGTTTATATTCTCTAAATTTCTCAAAAGCTTCTGATTTGTGTTTCATCAGGAACACATATCCGAATCTTGAGAGATCGTCAGTGAATGTAATGAAGTATGCAGAACCATTCATGGCATGTGTAGACATTGGACAACATACATCACTATGCACCAGTCCCAAGAGTTCCGTAACTCTTTCTCCGTGTCTCGTAAACGGAGTTTTGGTCATCTTGCCTTTGAGACATGACTGGCAAATGTCATAAGATGAAAATTCAAACGGATTCAAATATCAATCCTTATGCAACTTAGCTAGTCGTGTCGCATTGATGTGACCCAGTCTACAATGCCATAAGAAGGATTCGTTCAGTTCTGAACTCTTCCTCTTGTATGCGTTTGTTATACTCAGAACTGTTGATTGATTTAGAACATAAATGCCATTGCACAACGTGCCTGATCCAACCAACTTTTGGTTAAGGAAAATGTTCATAACCTTATCCTGTAATACAAAATTATATCCTTCTTTACTCAACAAAGAAACTGATATAATGTTGCATATCAGGTTCGGCATGTAATCGCATTAGTTCAGAATCAATGTATTACCGGTTGGTAATACAAGGTGATATTCCCCGACGGTCTTTGCTGCAACAATTGCACCATTTCCAACCCTTATGTCTTTATCACTGTCTCCTTGTTCTCTACCTTTCTTAAGCCCATGTAACTGATTACATATATGGGATCCTGACCCGATATCTAATACCCAGGATGTAGGGCAAATGGAGAAACAGTTCTCTGTAATGAACACACCCGAAGAAAATGCATCATCATGTACTTTCTTCATTCGGGTGTCATGGGAATCCTGGTATTCCCCTATGTCCTGTTTAGTCCTATAACTCTTATAAGAAAGAACGGAACCAACGTTCCCCAGCACAGTATAACATGCGGGTTCGGTCAATACATCTATATTATTATCTTGATTAAGGCATGACATGGTCGCTACCTGGAGAGAGAGAGAAGAAAAAAACTTTAGCGTATGCTCTTGCAAGATCAGATTGGTTATTTTCTTATCTAATCAGGATGGCTCCCGCTGTTTTTTATCAAATCTTCCTTCAAATCTTTAAAAGGAAAGACTAGCCGGGATTAATTACACCCTACAACTTCGCCGATCTTTCAGCCAGGCCAGTGTCGGTACTTTGAGGAAGGTTCCCCATGCTTTCGCACGGACCTAATTAAAGTAAACCTCGTTTTCTCAGAGGCGTAACCCCGTTGACACCTTTCTAGACACCTACTTGATCGGCTAATTGTCCTGTGTAAAACTCTCCCGGGAGTAACAATTACTCGCAGTGGGTATCGGGATCCAACTATCTCATAGAAGGTATGCAATCTCATTGCAAATTTCAACACTTGAAATTCCCGATAATATTTTTCCCCTAACCCCTATGACCTTGACAAAGGCCAACAAATCATAGGATGTTAGTCAAGTTCAACCCGTCATTTCTTGATTGAATCAAACCCACCCGCACGACCCTTGACAAAGGCCAACAAGATCGTACGACTACCCCAAAATAATCTGCATCATATGCATAAAACAGATAAGCACCATTTAGATACCGTACACTACGCCTTGACAAAGGCCAACAAACGCAGCACGAATACTAAACAGTTCTTATCTGAAATGACGGAGGGCTACGACAGGTTTTTCTGAAAACCTATTGCGTAATTAACTTGATATCGTTGTAGAATCAAATGAATTTTGAAATGGAGTGATTTTGAGGCTTTTATTAGTTTTGCTAAAGAGGTCACTCCCGGTGAAGGGATCTCGGCTCTTTCCTTATGGAATGAGGTGCTGGATATATCATATACATAACTATGCAAAGCAAAACTCCAAAAGCAGTCAAAAGTCAAACCGAGTTTTGTAGCATCTGCCAATTTTGCTAAAGAGGTCACTCCTAGTGAAGAGATCTCGGCTCTTTCCTCATCGAATAAGGTGCAAGATATATCATATACATCACTATGCAAAGCAAAACTGTAGCTACCCTTTTTTATTAAAATTTGATTCTACAACATCTTTTAGGTTTCTTATTTTTCATTAATCACATTAATGAAGTCCCATCATTTAAGTCACCTAAACATCACAGATAAATACGACGTACACTTATGCCATCCGCATTCGCCCCGATGTCCCCTCGTGCACCGTTAGGTTAGGTAACTAACGACAGAGCAGGGCAGGGCTAGTGCGGGTGTAAAACATAAGTAACGTCTATATAATATATCATATATACTATATACTGTATCCATCAGAACATATCAAATGATCACATCACAGATATCGCAGCAGAAACATAGATATAATGTGGGATATACTAGGACGTCCGTATTTAGTATTTAGCCAACAATAGAAAATACGGATTCAACAGTCGCGATGAATAGCCAAGCCCACACCCTGGACCCCTATGAGAGCGGCAAGCGAACCTACCAATTCTGGAGTTTAGGAGACCCGGTCTCAACTCCTCGAAATGGCCTCCCACTGAACCCCGGAACCCGGTCACCTGTGTTCCCCTCCTTGGGTCCATCCTAATGCGGAAAAGTAAATAATATACAACACTGGTGGCATCGACCTCAACCCGGAAGTGCCCCAAATAAAAGAATATTACATTACATTTGAATTTACATGAATGAAAATATAAAACTCTCATCTCATATAAAACCTCCCGGCTATTCAATCGCGACAATCCTACACATCATATCTCAGCAACACATAATATCTTATATCATCAACGTAAGTAAGTATGCATACACTAATCATCGTCGATGTATAGCAACGACAATCGGTAAATACATAATACACTTACGGTCACAGAAAAGAAAGTGCAAAACTGCAATATCTGGAATCCACATTCTCTTTAGACATCGTAAATGCGAAATATCACATATTTCGTATTTCATATCTAGCTATATGAATTCCACACATTGCATCACATTCCAGATAAATAGACGGTATTAAAGTTGTCGAACGAACGATCAAATACCCAAGATTCCCTAAAGCTCAACACTTGAGCGGAGTTCAAAAACCCGGAGTGTGACACAGTAGTAACGGTCCAGCCGTAGAAGGGTCAAGCCAACGCCTCACATGTGGCACGCCGTACTGCCCCAAACCCTAAGGTTCAAAGGGTAGTTCAAGACGGTCACATAATCGAGTTAAGGTTTGTTGTCTTCTAGAGGGTCCACCACAAAACTTGCACATATCTCCAAAAGATTTAAACCCCATGGAAAGCGAGCAAATGATACTCGTTCGAAAACTTCAATACTTTCTAATTTACCCGGAAAAGACACGAAATCAAAATTCCGATCGAATCGTCGAGTCCAAAACCATCTCCAGAATATTCAGTACTAAAGTCAAATTAAACATACCCAAAAAAGTACACAAGCAGGTAGGAGAGAAACCCTGCAAAACGAGGCAGTGAATAACCTGTCCGGCCGCGGAGCCGCGGCCTAAGTAAGCTATTGTCGCGGTTCCGCGGTAGGAATCCCTGTTCACTGCTTCTTTTTTCATCGTTTGTCTTATATTTTTCTGCTGTATTTTTTAAGTATTTTTAATTCTGAAAAACAACAGATTTCGAAAAATGTCCAGAGAGGGTCCCGAAATGTCGTATTTTGGTTCGATCGGAGTTTTTACTTCGTAAAAGTGTCGCCTAATGTTCTAGGTCGGTTCTGATACCAATGTTGGGTTTACCTAGCACCTCATGAAGGGATTGGAAGCATCACATGTACCAAAGATTAAAATTTTAGGTTGCTAAGTAAGCATACAAAGAATCAATCCTAGAAAAATTAGGGTTTCAAAAAATTGCACATCAACTTAAGTAAGAAAAGCTAGGGTTTTAAGAGTACAACCTTTGTAGCTCCCTACGCTAGACTCCTCGGCTACTTGGGGTTTGGAAAAGGTCCGCTTGAACTCCTCTAGGTCAACGATGATCCACCCGGAGTCTGCTTTGTCCAAGCTAGCAACATCAAAAACATACAAGAGGATTTCTAGTGAGAAACTAATGATTAAATGATAAATCAACACTTGATTTATCAATCCGGCCATATCACATACGACCTAACCAAAAGCAAGCCACCCGATTAATATACGGTATCTCATACGCGCATTTTAACTGGGTCCATGCGCATATCGCATACGCGCACCACAACGTTTTGCCTGGACTAGGTAACTCCTTTGTGGGACTCTAAGACCCGTCAATACGCCGGCAGTGGGTGATGATCATATCAAGCACCCCAAGCCGCAAACGGTCAGCTAAACGTAACGGCCACCCGGGTATTGAGCGATCAGAAGAAAACAAGCGAACCTGCTACAACTCCCGTCGAGCCAACCGGCAACACTACCCGTGCAGTCCGGTCTCCTCGTCTGATATGTCGCATATCAAGTCTAGGGGTGGTAAACGTCAGACCCCAATAACCGATTAGTCATGCCGATGTGAGGCTCATAACGGGTCGAGAAACTACTGGTAACACTTACCAGCAAATCTCTGAATCAGCCCTGGCCAGGGACTTCCCTGTTACGGCCAATCGAGCACAGCGCAACATCAACCCCCAATACCGGGAGAGACGAAACCCCTCCTATCGCTCAGTGCCTCTATATGACTCGGGACTGTACCCAAAAACCACCGTTTTGCATGCCCTCATGGACGTGGTAAGGTGGAAATCAAAGCACAGTGGGAATCACATAAGACTCTATGACGATCTCGGGTCTACAGACTAACCTACACTGGTGTCACATGAGAACTGCCATCTGACGTGAGGTATAATACCATCTGGGAGTTCTCGGCGAGTCCGTCTAGTGTACCCAGTCTTCACTGAGCACCCGTATACCATCTCTGATATCAAACACCAATGGATATAGGATCATCCATCGCCCATCTCATGGGTCGAGATGTTGGAGATAGTGCCCTCAGAGTCAATTATTGGATCACAGGCACGTGATTGCAATGATTGAGGGAGGACCTATCCCGGTAGAACAGTCTTACTCGAGATGATAGTATGCTATCTGGTTTACCTTTATCATCGTGTACTGCTTTAGGTGACCTTACGAGTCGCTATTGCACGTTGATAGAGCCCCTAGGATTCTTGCTTGACTACCAGCAGTATGAGGGCGATCATATACGTGAGAGCTGGAGTCTATAAGCACATCCTTAAAAGGTCCCTAGTCATGGGAGTTTCGAGACAGGGCATCGATACTCCAGAGTAGACTAGTGTATACAGTCGAGACCCCGACGAGGGGCGGTGGCCGGTCTCACAAGCCACTGGTGTCAGTTGGTTCACCTAAGATGTATACAGGTGCTCATTGGGTTATGAGTACACCGGACAGGACTCGCCGGGAACGTGCTAGTTGGGATTATACTTGACGTCAGATAGCAGTTCCCTGGTGACATGTGTACAGGTTAGTTCATCGACCTGAGATCGTCATTTGTCTCGTGTGAGTTCCCACTGTGCTTTGATTACTACCCTACCACGGCTCAAAAGAGTCGTGCAAACAGGTTTTAGTTGGGTACAGTCCCGAGCCACATGGAGGCAGTGAGCGGATCTGCAGGGGTTCGTCTCTCCCGGTATTGGGGGTGAGGTCGCGCTGTGTCTAGGAGAGCCAGTACATGAAAACTCCTTGGCCAAGGCAGGAGATTTGCTGGTAGGTATTCCAGTAGTATCTCATGGTGTTCTGGGCTACACTCCGACACGACTTGTACTGCTTTTGGGGGTCTGACTTTTACCAACCCCCTAGGCCCGCCATGCGATACTCATAGACGAACGGACCGGACTGTACGGATATTGTCACTGACAGGCTCAGTAGGGTGTCAGGATGAGTTCGCTCATCGACGTCCCTTTTGGTCAATAGCTGGTGGCCCGTCATGTATGGCTTATACCTCTGACGTGCTCGTGGTTAAATCCACAGCCATAGTATTGACGAGTCTTTAGAGTCCACCACATACAGTTACTCAAGTTTCGGGCGAAACACAGTAGAGGCCGTATGGAGATATGGCAGGGTTCGATCAGATACGTACGGTATTGCACGGATCGTGATCGGACAGTTTTTACTAACCGGTTTTGGCTTAAGCCGGATACTAGTATTAGATAGTGTAGTTTTGTCTATTTGCATTTGTGTTCAGTGGGAATACAAATGCGGGCATGTATTTGCAGTAGTGGGGTTTTCCTGTAATTTATTATTACGAGATCAGTTTTCTGGAGTTGCCAGTTTGCATTCCGTTCCGGCCGGTTTTCTTTCATTCCTTCTCGGCCGGACTTTTCGTTGGAGGGGGGTTAATTGCAAGTTTGCAATTAACTTAGTTGTGAGGGGTTTTCTTTCATATGTGGCTTTACGGTGTGACTAGCTTCATGATGAGATTCCATTCTTGTCCACTTCATTATCTTTTCTTGTGATGGTTTGGATATGGAGATTGATGAGTGAGATGAGGGTAACCATTGTTAATCATCTATTCTTTTTTTCTCCTCTTTATTTATTCCATGATTTTTCCCCACTTAGATTTTTGCTGGGCCGGCCACTGTTTGGGATTGGAGTGAGGTTTAATTTGGTGGAAATTTCCTTCATGTAATTTTCGTGGGCCCCCCCTTCATTTGTATGCTGTGAAGTGATTATTTCTTTATGCAAGATTTTAATTATAGATTGATACTTCACCCAAATGGAATTTTTCCAGTAAGCACTTTTTTTTGGCCGAGCTCTTTTGAGGAGATGATGATTCTTTTTGATTGCATGCTCCATTCTTCATCAAGCTTTGATTCATGAAAAATCCTTGTGCAAAATTCCTCCATCATGGCAACTATACTAAACCCCAAAGAGACAACTATTCTACACTATTCTATACCAAGTCTTGGACGCGTCGGCTAGCCAACTTCACGCTCGAGTTGCCTCGGTCAAGAGGTGGGAGCCCGTAAAAGATTCCGGCTACATGGTGCCCTTTCCGACGAGACGATGATGGACGGAGATTCCGCGGAAGATCGAAGTGGAGATGAAGACCGAAGGACACGGATCGCTTGGTATAACTTCTCTACTCTTTTCTTATTTGCTAGTTAGCTAGGTTAATGGCCCGATCCGGGTGAAAAGTGCGTGGTGGTGCCGGTTGCAAGTTTTGCAAAGTTTTTTTGTTTCCGCGTTTCCGGCATCGGATCGACGGCCGGGGCACCCCCGCGGGCTTACACTGGTATCAGAGCCACGCCATTAACCATGCCTAGCTTTCTCTAGTATGTTTAGGACTCGATCGAACGAAAATCCCCAAAACCGTATTTTTCATACTTCATGTTTCTGTCGAAATTTTTTCAAGCTCCAAAAATTTTTCAGGTCACTGCAGAAACACAAGCATTAAATTCTAAGACATCTGGTAAAATTTGATGCAGTGATCTCTTAGTACGGCCGCGGAAACGCGGCCAAACCCCTGGTTTGGCCGCGGTTCCGCGGTAGGAAGGTGTGATCATTGTACCAAAATTTCCCAGTAGGCTTTAGACTTGGAAATAGGGCTTTTGGGACATTATTTTTGGGCCCAGATTTTCTGTAAGTGCTACAGCACTGCATGGGGCCCACTTGATTATATTTGTTCGATCGGATATTTTAAACATGCCAGTTCACAGTATTTACATTATATCTGCGACCGTGAATGTCACTTGATCGGTAAATCCTGTCTATCTGCTATAGCCCTTTTAGACGGATTTGCGAACGTGACATTCACGTTGATGTTCTGTGTTTTGCTGTGATGTTGCGGATCGGTCGTGGGGGATAGCCTGGTTGCAGTATTAGTACAGTTCTGTTTTATATGTACATTTGATATTGCGGGGCGAGCGTCCGACATGTGGACTGCCGTCACTGCCTGTTTGTATTATTCTTTTGGGGCACGACCAGGTTGCGGTCGATGTACCCGTTGTATGTATATTTTACTTTCTGTACTAGGATTACCCCGCGGAGGGGTGCACGGATAGCCGGGTTCTAGAGGGCAACGAGCCCGCATCTCATGGCATTGAGACGGAGGGGGCTTTACTCTAGAATTGGCGGGCTATTCGCCGCACTCGTAGGGGGTACAGGTTGACCCAGGAGGGGTGCCCAAGTTACCGGATTCCGTGAAGTGCTGGGTGGTCCATTCACGTTGCTGAAGGGGGCTGCCTCGCTTCAGGTTTTGGCGGGTAACTTGCCGCGCCCGTAGGGGTCTAGGATTTGATTACACAGGCTATCCACAGGACCAGGGGAACGTCGGGTTTAAGCGGCTCTGTGAAACCCGGGGATCCCAGATATCTGTATTGATCTGTGTTGCATTATATCACGCCTTGAGCGAAAATTATATATTATATATATACTAGTAGATGTTGTATATGTTTTGCATCCGCGCTAGTCGAGTCCCCGCTCTGTCGTTAGTAAGCTAACCTAACGGGTGATGACGGGACCCAGTGGCGAATGCGGATGGTATATACGTACGTCAGTATATTTTCGTTCTTTGTGGTGTGATCAATTCATGGGACTGCGTTGATTCGGATCAATGCAAGATAAACAAACCTATTCTGATGTTGTTGGAACACTTTTTCAAAAAGCTGTTATTGCAAGGGCGTTCACTTTTGTTTTGCATCGTGGTATTCAGTTGGAATATCCTGCTCCTCAGTCGACGAGGCAAGGGCCGAGATCCCTTCACCGGGAGTGACCCCTTAGACAAAAGTTTGCGTCAGGGCAGTAACTTCACTATAGCCGATTACTTTTGCTTTGCACAGTGGTATTCAGTTGGAATATCCTGCACCTCATTCTACGGGGAAAGAGCCGAGATCCCTTCACCGGGAGTGACCTCTTTAGCAAAGGTTTTCATCACTATATTTTTCTAAAAAGCTATCAGTTCCTTCAACGATATCAAGTTCATTACGTTAAAGGTTTTCGCCAGAAACCATTCGTAGCCCTCCGTCGTTTCATATGGATAGTCAATAGTATTCAAGTTGTGTATGTTGGCCAAAGCCAAGGCACAGTGTTTGGTAGCTACTGGGTATTCATATGCAGCATAGATAGATGCGTTGGTTTGGGACAGTCGTACTGCCATTTTGGCCAAAGTCAAGGGTAGGTAGGGGTGGGTTCAAATTAACCAGGAGAATGACGGGTAGAACTTGACATGTGACTTATGATATGTTGGCCAAAGTCAAGGTCATAAGAGCATGGGGTAGAAATCCACATCGGGGGTTTCAAAAGAACTGAAACTTGCCAGATATGCGCATACCTTCTGGAGTGTGATAGCGTGAGCAGATTCCGTCACGTTATCATGCGATGATAGTTGGATCCCGATTCCCACTGATGAGTTGGTTTACTCCTCGGGTGATCCCGGCTAATTCTTCTTTCAGGTTTGGGGAAGAATTTGACGTTACAGTGGGAGGTTTCCAGATTAGATAAAGTGATAACCATTCTGCTCTGGGTTAGAGTGCACGCTGAGTGTTTCTTTTCTCTCTCTCTTTGGCAGCGACCATTGACCCAACCCTAGACTATGACTCAATGTCCAAGTTGACCGAACCTTCTTAACACTAGCTTTTGGATTGTCAGAGTTGCAAACCTCATTGCCACTCCTACTTTTACCCTTTTCTCCGGGACACCCCGTATTACTACTGTAAGTGCACGGCGGCGCCCCGGCCGTCAATCCGACGCCGGAATGCGGAAACGGTGATAAACTTAAATTTTTGCGGACTTTGCAAACCGGCACCACCGCGCACTAAACTCCGGATCGTAACCATTAACAAGTCTACGCTACAATAAGAAAGGGAAGAGATGTATACCGACGATCCAAGTCCTCCGGTCTTCATCTCCACTCCGATCTCCTCGCGGGATCTCCGTCCGTCTCCTCCTCGTCGGCAAGGGCACCACGAAGCCGGGTACTTTTACGGGCTCCCGCCTCTATACCGAGGCAACTCGCGCATGAAGCCGGCAACTCGACATGCCCAAGGCTCGCTGTAGGATGTGTAGGGTTTATGTCTCATTGGGGTTTTGGTTGCCTTTTGAAGATGGAGGAATGAAGGTATGAAAAATGGTGCTTTCATTTTTCTTGGCATGAAAAGAGATCAAGAATGAAAAACACTCTCAAGGATGAAGCTCTCTCCTTCTCTTTTCTTCTTCTCACTTAACCATGAAAAAACTTATGAACTTAGAAAAGGAGGAGGAATGAATATGAAGCAATAAGGGAGGTGAGTGTAGGAGATGAGAAGAGGTGACCACATCAAGGGACAAGAAAACATACAACCATGCCTTTCACTATTAAACCCATACCCTCACTTTATCACAATCAAATCTCATAAAGCAAAAGCATGGTTGAAAAGAAAATGATAGCTATCATAATCAAACATTTACAAGAAACCCCCTCCACAAATGTTATTTGCACAATTGCAAATAACCCCCTCCATCGGAAAAGTCCGGCCGGGAAAGAACAAAGGAAAACCGGCCGGAACGGAATGCAAACTGGCAACTCCAGAAAACTGGTCCTGTAATAAACTACAGGAAAACCCCAATACTGTGCATACACACCCGCATCTGTATTCCGTCCGGATACAAATGCAATGAGACAAAATCTACACTGTACTAAACTAGGACCGGCTTAAACCAAAGCCGGCTAGTAATATCCGTTCGATCCTGATCCGTGCAATACCGCACGTATCTGATCGAACCCTGCCATATACCTATACGGCTACTAGTACAAACCGTCCGATCCTGATCCGTGCAATACCGCACGTATCTGATCGGACCCTGCCATATCTCCATACGGCCTCTACAGCGTTTCGCCCGAAAGCTGAGTAACTGAAAGTGTGGTAGACTCTAAAGACTCGTCAACACCTTGGTTGTGGATTTAACCACTAGCACGTCAGAGGTATAAGCCAATACGTAACGGGCCACCAGCTATTGACCAAAAAGGACGTCGATGAGGAAGCTCACCCCGACACCCAACTGAGCCTGTCAGTGACAATATCCGTGCAGTCCGGTCCGTTCGTCTATGAGTATCGCATGGCGGGCCTAGGGGGTTGGTAAAAGTCAGACCCCCAAAAGCGGTACAAGTCGTGTCGGAGTGTAGCCCAGAACACCCTGAGATACTACTGGAATACCTACCAGTAAATCTCCTTGCCTTGGCCAAGGACTTTGTGTAATGGCTCTCCTAGACACAGCACGACCTCACCCCCAATACCGGGAGAGACAAACCCCTGAAGATACGCTCACTGCCTCCATGTGGCTCGGGACTGTACCCAACTAAAACCTGTTTGCACGACTCCTTTGAGCCGTGGTAGGGTAGTAATCAAAGTACAGTGGGAACTCACACGAGACAAATGACGATCCCCAGGTCGATGAACTAACCTGCACACATGTCACCAGGGAACTGCCATCTGACGTCTGGTATATGACCAACTAGCATGTTCCCGGCGAGTCCTGTCCGGTGTACTCATAACCCAATGAGCACCTGTATACATCTTAGGTGATCCAACTGACACCAGTGGCTTGTGAGACCAGCCACCGCCCCTCGTCGGGGTCTCGACTGTATACACTAGTCTACTAATGGAGTATCGATGCCCGGTCTCGAAACTCCCACGACTAGGGACCTTTTAAGGATATGCTTGTAGACCCCCAGCTCCCACTTATATGATCGCCCTCATACTGCTGGAGGTCAAGCAAGAATCCTAGGGGCTCTATCAACGTGTAATAGCGACGTGTCATGTCACCTAAAGCAGTACACGATGATAAAGGTAAACCAGATAGCATACTATCATCTCGAGTAAGACTGTCCTACCGGGATAGGTCCTCCCTCAATCATTACAATCACGTACCTGTGACCTAATAATTGACTCTGAGGGCACTATCTCCAACAATCTCCCACTTGCACTCAAGGCTAATTATTGCGATGTCGCATACTCACAGCCCGTGTGATACCGAACATCCAACTCCTCTACTAGTCAGTCTCACAAAGCTCGCTTGCGGAACTATTGCGTTCGAGGAATAGCCTCAGTGAGTGGATCCGCTTTGTTGTTTCTTTCTATGTCTCTCTATATCTCAAGTTCGCGGAGAAACCCATCTCCCGAAATGAGCAATACCTGTCTTAGAATGTGTCTGGATGTCTGATGGGACATAGCTCATAAATGAACTCCAAATCCAAACTTCTTAGACTGTATCGTCAACTGAACTTAATCAGTATCCTGCGCGCCATGCCTCCCTCAGTATTGCCTTGGACCACCTGTCCAAAATACTGCCCCTCATCAGAAGGAAAAACTATAACTCTGAAAACCTCCTTGTCGTCCATGTCACCTTGGAAGCCTGGAATGATAACTGTCTCCTGAATGAGGCTGTCGTTATCATATCCCTAGAACATCCACTTATGTTCTAAAACTGCTTCCGACTGTTTCTCCAGGATTGGATTAATGTCAACTTATTGCATCTAGTGCAAGAACAACATCTGGTGTGGTACTTGACATCTCACGATTGACTCAATTGCCTGAGCAAGTGATCTGCCAATCATGCCCGTCCCTCTCCCCTTTAGTCTGTAAGACACGTTTGGAGAGGGTGACTCCATTACCTGTAGGTACACTACCGTGCCAGGAGTCGTCCATCCTAAATACTCTTAAAATGCTGTCAAGCACCCTGATTGGGAAACCACCCAAATCTAGATCTAAAACCATAGGTCTAGTAACCAGTATGTCTGATATAAAATCCATTTCCTTTGTGGAGAAACAACTGTGTGACGACCAAAGTATAACCGATCGTAGTGTAGGAGTTTCTTTTCCTACTCTGTGTATATCATCCAAATACCAGGATATCACACCCTACTACCTTCTCAACAGATCCATCCCCTATTCTGACGAAGTCAAACCCATGACTGTCACGTCAGAAATAGATGATCTATCTCCGCTACTTCTGCTCTAGTCTATAAATAGACATAAGCAACCTGTCCACCAATGCTTCCGCTGCTCCCACTGACTACGACAACCCTCTGGCAGAGTCATATAGACGTACACTTCTAAAACTGGTTTAGAACGACGCTATACTCATCCTCCCGCCGGGTCTCGTAACCTGGAACAACAGCAATGGCAATTGTGGGTAAACAAGAACTTCCCTGTCACTGTCCTTGAGGCTACCGTAGTACCTCTCGGGTGCCTGAAGTTACCCACCTTATCTGCGGAGTGGCCAATGGAATGTCAATCCAGATTGAATCTTTAGGTTCCTTATCAAATCTTCAGTAATCGTTTGTGGTTCTGGAATCACTTCCAGTTCTACCATACTCCCACTACTGTTTTCTGAAAAAATCCATTTTTAATAAAACTGTGGCGAGTCTAGAACAATATTGCTATTGTTCATCCAGATGGTAGAAAGTCAACCCTCGTCATAGCCTGGGTCAACCCACAAACAACCATTACAGAAACGTGCCTTGAGTTGTCTAGTGTCTGGTTTTAATCATAAGCCGGACAACTCCCCGTACCTTAACATCGTTAAGATATGAACTGTTCTATATCCAATATAGAAACAGAGGCACTGATTTAATTGAACCAGATTCAAATCATGCAGCTGTCCCCAGCACATGTCAACTAAATGGAAGGAGGCCGATCAGCGTTACTCAACTTAGGAATACTTCCAATTATGAGTAACCTGAAAGAGAAGAAAGATCTCTTTATCATTACTATCAACTGAATACCATACACAAGTATCTACATCTTCGATCACTTTGAAGAATCCCGATACTTGCTACACCTGGTTCTCTACTCTATTCAAATACCTATAACTCCTCAAAACTTAGACCCTGTGTTTCTACGAAACACATGTCTAAGAACTAGAGAAGTTAAAAGTAAACAGAATATAGTATGAGGACCAACCCCTCTGTCCTGATGGACCCTGGACAACATACAATACTCTGTATAAGTCCCTTGAGTCTGATAACTCATTCACTGTGTGTCGTAGGTCGAAAACTGTACCTATGGTTAAGAAGAATTACACCGCTGTTTAATGCTCCTTACCTAACCATCCACTGATATAGGTAAATGTCGTAGACATAATTTCAGAAAGGTATATCTCACTCTATGAAAATAGACGTACAGATATATCAATTTGAAATTGGTGCATAACTGCGGATATTCAAAACCAAATATTTGCCGACCGGCAAACAGCCCAGGTGATTTCCTCAAATATCACTGATTGCAACGAATCCCGATATAATGAGGATAATCACCCAATTCCCAATAACTTACTCCCACTCATCATCTGTAAAACCATACAGATGTGAGAATCATACCTGGTAAATACATACCCTGGAGCAAGTGTCTAATCGGGAAATCAGTTTTCTTTTAACAGTACACAGTGAAACTGAAACATTGAAATGTTTCGGTGGGGTATCCCGGTATTCATAGTAATGCCTCTTCCATTATCCAGATTCACAACTATAACCGTATAATTCTTTGCCACCTCTCCAAATCCCTTCATATGTCTTTAGTCTTTACCTTCTGCACACCCTTTTAGGCCGAATGGTTTTCTTCCTTCCCTACCGTTCGGCACCAGCCTATGGTTTGGAAGAAGACTATCCAATGAGCATAAGGGGTGTACTGTCCTAATCCTAGGAGCACTCGCAACGCGAGAGAAGGTGAAGATAAAAGACACCTGAATGTACTTTATTCCTATTTCTCCTGAACCAGAATCTATCCCCGAACTGGAACAAGTTCCATTCGAGTTCGTATATAACCATACGATGGAGTATCCAAATAAACTGTGGATCTTCGTAGTGATACGGAGTGTCCTGGAGAAATACAAAGGTGATGTGGGAGTGGTAACGAAATATTTGGTTTGGTCGTGAATATCTGTTGCAATTTACTTTGCCCTCTTACTAATCCCTTGCTTTGTCTGAACTTAATACCTTCTGCACACCGTTTAGGCTAATTGGTTTTCTCCATTCCCTACCGGTCGGCACCAGCCTATGGTTTGGAAGAAGACTATCCAATTTGCGTAATAGGTGTACTACCCCTAAACCAAGGAGTACTCGTAACCTGAGAAAAGGTAAAAGGGAAAAGACAACTGAATAATCCTATCCGTTTTCTCCAGAACCGGAAACCATCCTCGAATTCCTTCGAGTTCGTATCTAACCATACGATGGCTTTGTCCAATGGAAGTGGACGTTCGCAGTAATACGGGGTGTCCTGGAGAAAAGGGTAAAAGTAGGAGTGGCAATGAGGTCTGCAACTCTGACAATCCAAAAGCCGGTGTAAAGAAGGTTCGGTCAACTTGGTCACTGAGTCAAAGTCTTAGGGTCGGGTCAATGGTCGCTGCCAAAGAGAGAGAGAAAAGAAACACTCAGCGTGCACTCTAACCTAGATCAGAATGGTTACCAATTTATCTAATCTGGAATCCTCCCACTGTACCTCAAATTCTCCTCCAAACCTGAAAGAAGAATTAGTCGGGGTCACCCGAGGAGTAAACTAACTCATCAGTGGGAATCGGGATCCAACTCTCATCGCATGATAACGTGACGGAATCCGCTCACGGTATCACACTCCAGAAGGTATGCGCATATCTGGCAAGTTTCAGTACTTTTGAAACTCCCGATGTGATTTCTGCCCCATGCTCTTATGACCTTGACGAAGGCCAACAAATCATAAGTCACATGTCAAGTTCTACCCGTCATTCTCCAGGTTGATTTGAACCCACCCGCACAAGCCCTTGACGAAGGCCAACAAGGCTATACGACTGTCCCAAACCAACGCATCTATCTATGCTGCAGAAAGGCAACAAGCAGCTACCATACACTATGCCTTGACGAAGGCCAACAAACATAGCATGAATACTACGTGCTACCCGTCTGAAACGACGGAGGGCTACGAATGGTTTCTGGCGAAAACCTTTAACGTAAAGAACTTGATATCGTTGAAGGAACTGATAGCTTTTAAAAATATAGTGACGAAAAACCGTTGCTAAAGAGGTCACTCCCGGTGAAGGGATCTCGGCTCTTTCCCCGTAGAATGGGGTGCAGGATATTCCAACTGAATACCACGGTGCAAAGCAAAAGTAATCGGCTATAGTGAAGTTAATGCCCTGACGCAAACTTTTTGTCTAAGGGGTCACTCCCGGTGAAGGGATCTCGGCCCTTGCCTCGTCGACTGAGGAGCAGGATATTCTAAATGAATACCACGATGCAAAACAAAAGTAAACGTCCTTGCAATAACAGCTTTTTTTGAAAAAGTGTTCCAACAACATCAGATTAGGTTTGTTTTTAACTTGCATTGATCCGAATCAATGCAGTCCCATCAATTGATCACACCAAAAAGAACGAAAATATACTGATGTACGTATATGCCATCCGCATTCGCCACTGGGTCCCGTCATTACCCGTTAGGTTAGCTAACTAACGACAGAGCGGGGACTGGACTAGCGCGGATGTAAAACATATACAACATCTACTAATATATATACCAATATATTATATTTCGCTCAAGGCGTGAATAAAATGCGACATCACAGAAATGTACAGCATCACAGAACAATACAGATATCTGGGATCCCCGGGTTTCACAGAGCCACTACTGAAACCCGACGTTCCCCTGGTCGTGTGGATAGCCTGTGCAATGAGAATCCTAGACCCCTACGGGCGCGGCAAGTCACCCGCCAAAACCTGAAGCGAGGCAGCCCCCTTCAGCACCGTGAATGGACCACCCAGCACTTCACGGAATCCGGTAACTTGGGCACCCCTCCTGGGTCAACCTGTACCCCCTACGAGTGCGGCGGATAGCCAGCCAATCCTGGAGTGAAGCCCCTTCCGTCCCAATGCCATGAGATGCGGGCTTGTTGTCTTCTAGAACCCGGCTATCCGTGCACCCCACCGCGGGGCAATCCTAGTACAGAAAGTAAAATATACATACAACGGGTACATCGACCGCAACCAGGTCGTGCCCCAAAAGAATAATACAAACAGGCAGTGACGGCAGTCCACATGTCGGACGCTCGCCCCGCAATATCAAATGTACATAATACAACAGCACAGTACTAGCATTGCATCCAGGCTATCCCCACGACCGATCCGCAACATCACAGCAAATACATAGAACATCAACGTGAAAGTCACGTTCGCAAATCCGTCTAACCGGGCTATAGCAGTTAGACCGGATTTACCGATCGAGTGACATTCACGGTCGCAGATATAATGTAAATACTGTGAAAAATGTGTTTAAAATTTTCCGATTGATCAAACATTAACAAGTGGGCCCCCAAACAAAACTGTAGCAACCACAGAAAACCTGGGCCCAATTTTAATATTCCAAAAACCACAATTATCACTCAGAAACACACTGAAAAAATTTGGGGTGGTGAACAGTAAAATCCGCGGCGGAAGAGCGGCCAAAGCAGGGCTTTGGCCGCCCTTCCGCGGCGGTATGGGGAGATCGAGGTACCAAATTTTTACAGTGTGCTTAGTTTTCCCTGCACATCATTCTGAGACCACCTGAAAAATTTTTGGACTCAAAAAAAATTCGACAGAAACTGATGTGCAAAAAAATACGGGTTTTCGGGATTTTGTTCGATCGGAAACGTAAAACACATTACACAAAAGCTAGACGAAGTTAATGGCGTGGCTCTGATACCACTGTAAGTGCACGGCGGCGCCCCGGCCGTCAATCCGACGCCGGAATGCGGAAACGGTGATAAACTTAAATTTTTGCGGACTTTGCAAACCGGCACCACCGCGCACTAAACTCCGGATCGTAACCATTAACAAGTCTACGTTACAATAAGAAAGGGAAGAGATGTATACCGACGATCCAAGTCCTCCGGTCTTCATCTCCACTCCGATCTCCTCGCGGGATCTCCGTCCGTCTCCTCCTCGTCGGCAAGGGCACCACGAAGCCGGGTACTTTTACGGGCTCCCGCCTCTATACCGAGGCAACTCGCGCATGAAGCCGGCAACTCGACATGCCCAAGGCTCGCTGTAGGATGTGTAGGGTTTATGTCTCATTGGGGTTTTGGTTGCCTTTTGAAGATGGAGGAATGAAGGTATGAAAAATGGTGCTTTCATTTTTCTTGGCATGAAAAGAGATCAAGAATGAAAAACACTCTCAAGGATGAAGCTCTCTCCTTCTCTTTTCTTCTTCTCACTTAACCATGAAAAAACTTATGAACTTAGAAAAGGAGGAGGAATGAATATGAAGCAATAAGGGAGGTGAGTGTAGGAGATGAGAAGAGGTGACCACATCAAGGGACAAGAAAACATACAACCATGCCTTTCACTATTAAACCCATACCCTCACTTTATCACAATCAAATCTCATAAAGCAAAAGCATGGTTGAAAAGAAAATGATAGCTATCATAATCAAACATTTACAAGAAACTCCCTCCACAAATGTTATTTGCACAATTGCAAATAACCCCCTCCATCGGAAAAGTCCGGCCGGGAAAGAACAAAGGAAAACCGGCCGGAACGGAATGCAAACTGGCAACTCCAGAAAACTGGTCCTGTAATAAACTACAGGAAAACCCCAATACTGTGCATACACACCCGCATCTGTATTCCGTCCGGATACAAATGCAATGAGACAAAATCTACACTGTACTAAACTAGGACCGGCTTAAAGCAAAGCCGGCTAGTAATATCCGTTCGATCCTGATCCGTGCAATACCGCACGTATCTGATCGAACCCTGCCATATACCTATACGGCTACTAGTACAAACCGTCCGATCCTGATCCGTGCAATACCGCACGTATCTGATCGGACCCTGCCATATCTCCATACGGCCTCTACAGCGTTTCGCCCGAAAGCTGAGTAACTGAAAGTGTGGTAGACTCTAAAGACTCGTCAACACCTTGGTTGTGGATTTAACCACTAGCACGTCAGAGGTATAAGCCAATACGTAACGGGCCACCAGCTATTGACCAAAAAGGACGTCGATGAGGAAGCTCACCCCGACACCCAACTGAGCCTGTCAGTGACAATATCCGTGCAGTCCGGTCCGTTCGTCTATGAGTATCGCATGGCGGGCCTAGGGGGTTGGTAAAAGTCAGACCCCCAAAAGCGGTACAAGTCGTGTCGGAGTGTAGCCCAGAACACCCTGAGATACTACTGGAATACCTACCAGTAAATCTCCTTGCCTTGGCCAAGGACTTTGTGTAATGGCTCTCCTAGACACAGCACGACCTCACCCCCAATACCGGGAGAGACGAACCCCTGAAGATACGCTCACTGCCTCCATGTGGCTCGGGACTGTACCCAACTAAAACCTGTTTGCACGACTCCTTTGAGCCGTGGTAGGGTAGTATTCAAAGTACAGTGGGAACTCACACGAGACAAATGACGATCCCCAGGTCGATGAACTAACCTGCACACATGTCACCAGGGAACTGCCATCTGACGTCTGGTATATGACCAACTAGCATGTTCCCGGCGAGTCCTGTCCGGTGTACTCATAACCCAATGAGCACCTGTATACATCTTAGGTGATCCAACTGACACCAGTGGCTTGTGAGACCAGCCACCGCCCCTCGTCGGGGTCTCGACTGTATACACTAGTCTACTAATGGAGTATCGATGCCCGGTCTCGAAACTCCCACGACTAGGGACCTTTTAAGGATATGCTTGTAGACCCCCAGCTCCCACTTATATGATCGCCCTCATACTGCTGGTGGTCAAGCAAGAATCCTAGGGGCTCTATCAACGTGTAATAGCGACGTGTCATGTCACCTAATGCAGTACACGATGATAAAGGTAAACCAGATAGCATACTATCATCTCGAGTAAGACTGTCCTACCGGGATAGGTCCTCCCTCAATCATTACAATCACGTACCTGTGACCTAATAATTGACTCTGAGGGCACTATCTCCAACAACTACGAACGTCCACTTCCATTGGACAAAACCATCGTATAGTTATATACGAACTCGAAGGAATTCGAGGATGGTTTCCGGTTCTGGAGAAAACGAATAGGACTATTCAGTTGTCTTTTCCTTTTACCTTCTCTCTCAGATTGCGAGTACTCCTTGGCTTAGGAGATAGTACACCTATTACGCAAATTGGATAGTCTTCTTCCAAACCTTAGGCTGGTGCCGACCGGTAGGGAATGAAGAAAGTCAATTAGCCTAAATGGTGTACAGAAGGTACTAAGTTAGGACAAAGCAAGGGATTAGTAAGAGGGCAAAGTAAATTGCGATTGATATTCACGACCAAACCAAGTATTTCTTCGCCAATCCTAAATCACTTTTGTATTTCTCCAGGACACTCCGTATCACTACGAAGATCCCAGTTTATTGGATAATCCATCATATGGTTATATACGAACTCGAAATGAACTTGTTCCAGTTCGGGGATGGATCCTGGTTCAGGAGAAATAGGAATTAAGTTCATTCGGTTGTCTTTTATCTTCACTTTCTCTCGCATTGCGAGTGCTCCTAGGATTAGGACAGTACACCCATTATGCTTATTGGATAATCTTCTTCCAAACCATAGGCTGGTGCCGAACGGTAGGGAAGGAAGAAAACCATTTGGCCTAAAGGGGTGTACAGAAGGTAATGACTAAGACATATAAAGGGATTTGGAGAAGTAGCAAAGAATTATACGATTATAGTTGTGAATCTGGATGATGGAAGAGGCATTACTATGAATACCAGGATACCCCATCGAAACATTTCAATGTTTCAGTTTCACTGTGTACTGTTAAAAGAAAACTGATTTCCCAATCAGACACTTGCTCCAGGGTATGTATTTACCAGGTTGGATTCTCACATCTGTATGGTTTTACAGATGATGAGTGGGAGTAAGTTATTGGGAATTAGGTGATCATCCTCATTATATCGGAATTCTTTGTAATTGGTGATATTTGAGGAAGTCACCTGGGTTGTTTGCCGGTCGGCAAATATTTGGTTTTGAATATCCGTTGTTATGCACCAATTTCAAATTGATATATCTGTACGTCTATTTTTATAGAGTGAGATATACCTTTTGAAATTGTGTCTATGACATTTACCTATATCAGTGGATGGTTAGGTAAGGAGCATTGAACAGCGGTGTAATTCTTCTTAACCATAAGTACTGTTTTCAACCTACGACACACAGTGAATGAGTTATTAGACTCAGGGGACTTATACAGAGTATTGTATATTGTCCAGTGTCCATCAGGACAGAGGGGTTGGTCCTCGTACTATATTCTGTTTACTTATGACTTCTCTAGTTCTTAGACAGGTGTTTCGTAGAAACACAGGGTCTGAGTTTTGAGAAGTTATAAGTATAAGATTAAAGTAGAGAACCAGGTATTGCAAGTATCGGGATTCTTCAAGGTGATCGAAGATGTAGATACTTGTGATTGGTATTCAGTTGATAGTAATGAGAACTAGCTTCTATTTCAGGTTACTCATAATTCGAAGCATTCCTAAGTTGAGTAACGCTGATCGGCCTCCTTCCATTTACTTGACATGCACTGGAGACAGCTGCATGATTTGAATCTGGTTCAATTAAATCAGTGCCTCTGTTTCTTGGATATAGAACAGTTCATATCTTGACATTGTTAAGATACGGGGAATTGTCTGGCTTATGCTTAAAACCAGACTCCGGATAACTCGAGGCACGTTTCTGTAATGGCTGTTTGTGGGTTGACCCGGGCTATGACGAGGGTTGACTTTCTACCATCTGGAAGATCAATAGTGATATTGTTATTGACTCGCCACAGTTTTAATAAAAATGGATTTTTTCAGAAAACAGTAGTGGGAGTATGGTAGAACTGGAAGTGATTCCAGAACCGCAAACGATTACTGAAGATTTGATAAGAACCTAAAGATTCAATCTGGTTTGACATTCCATTGGCCACTCCGCAGATAAGGTGGGTAACCTCAGGCACCCGAGAGGTACTTCGGTATACTCAAGGACGGTGGCAGAGAGGTTCTTGTTTACCCAGACATGCCATTGCTGTTATTCCAGACTGTGAGACCCGGCGGGAGAATGAGTATAGCGTCGTTCTAAACTAGCTTTAGAAGTGCACGTGTATATGACTCTGCCAGAGGGTTGTCGTAGTCAGTGGAAGCAGCGGAAGCATTGGTGGACAGGTAGCTTATGTCTATTTATAGACTAAAGCAGATATAGCGGAGATAGATCATCTATTTCTGACGTGACAGTCATAAGTTTGACTTCATCAGAATAGGGGATGGATCTGTTAAGAAGGTAGTAGGGTGTGATGTCCTGGTTTTTGATGACATACACAGAGTAGGAAGTAATATTCCTATACTACGATCGGTTATACTTTGGTCGTCACAATCGGAAGCAGTTTTAGAACATAAGTTGATGTTCTATGGAATTGATAACGGCAGCCTCCTTTAGGAGACGGTTATCATTCCAGGCTTCCAAGATGACCTGGATGGCAGAGTGGCTGTCAGAGTTATAGTTTTTCCTCTGACGAGGGGCAGTATTTAGGACAGGTGGTCTAGGTGGACACTGAGGGAAGGCATGGCGCAGGATACTGATTAAGTTCAGTTGACGATACAGTCTAAGAAGTTTGGATTCGGAGTTCATTTATGAGCTAGGTCCCATCAGACATCCAGACATTCTAAGACAGGTATTGCTCATTTCGGGAGATGGCTTTCTCCGCGAACATGAGATATAGAGAGACATAGAAAGAAACATCAAAGCGGATCCACTCACTGAGGCTATTCCTCGAACGCAATAGTTTCGCAAACGAGCTTTGTGAGACTGACTAGTAGAGGAGTTGGGTGTTCGGTATCACACGGGCTGTGAGTATGCGACATCGCAATAATTAGCCTTGAGTGTAAGTGGGAGATTGTTGGAGATAGTGCCCTCAGAGTCAATTATTGGATCACAGGCACGTGATTGCAATGATTGAGGGAGGACCTATCCCGGTAGAACAGTCTTACTCGAGATGATAGTATGCTATCTGGTTTACCTTTATCATCGTGTACTGCTTTAGGTGACCTTACGAGTCGCTATTGCACGTTGATAGAGCCCCTAGGATTCTTGCTTGACTACCAGCAGTATGAGGGCGATCATATACGTGAGAGCTGGAGTCTATAAGCACATCCTTAAAAGGTCCCTAGTCGTGGGAGTTTCGAGACAGGGCATCGATACTCCAGAGTAGACTAGTGTATACAGTCGAGACCCCGACGAGGGGCGGTGGCCGGTCTCACAAGCCACTGGTGTCAGTTGGTTCACCTAAGATGTATACAGGTGCTCATTGGGTTATGAGTACACCGGACAGGACTCGCCGGGAACGTGCTAGTTGGGATTATACTTGACGTCAGATAGCAGTTCCCTGGTGACATGTGTACAGGTTAGTTCATCGACCTGAGATCGTCATTTTTCTCGTGTGAGTTCCCACTGTGCTTTGATTACTACCCTACCACGGCTCAAAGGAGTCGTGCAAATAGGTTTTAGTTGGGTACAGTCCCGAGCCACATGGAGGCAGTGAGCAGATCTGCAGGGGTTCGTCTCTCCCGGTATTGGGGGTGAGGTCGCGCTGTGTCTAGGAGAGCCAGTACATGAAAAGTCCTTGGCCAAGGCAGGAGATTTGCTGGTAGGTATTCCAGTAGTATCTCAGGGTGTTCTGGGCTACACTCCGACACGACTTGTACCGCTTTTGGGGGTATGACTTTTACCAACCCCCTAGGCCCGCCATGCGATACTCATAGACGAACGGACCGGACTGTACGGATATTGTCACTGACAGGCTCAGTAGGGTGTCTGGATGAGTTCGCTCATCGACGTCCCTTTTGGTCAATAGCTGGTGGCCCGTCATGTATGGCTTATACCTCTGACGTGCTCGTGGTTAAATCCACAGCCATAGTATTGACGAGTCTTTAGAGTCCACCACATACAGTTACTCAAGTTTCGGGCGAAACACTGTAGAGGCCGTATGGAGATATGGCAGGGTTCGATCAGATACGTGCGGTATTGCACGGATCGTGATCGGACAGTTTTTACTAGCCGGTTTTGGCTTAAGCCGGATACTAGTATTAAATAGTGTAGTTTTGTCTATTTGCATTTGTGTTCAGTGGGAATACAAATGCGGGCATGTATTTGCAGTAGTGGGGTTTTCCTGTAATTTATTATTACGGGATCAGTTTTCTGGAGTTGCCAGTTTGCATTCCGTTCCGGCCGGTTTTCTTTCATTCCTTCTCGGCCGGACTTTTCGTTGGAGGGGGGTTAATTGCAAGTTTGCAATTAACTTAGTTGTGAGGGGTTTTCTTGCATATGTGGCTTTACGGTGTGACTAACTTCATGATGAGATTCCATTCTTGTCCACTTCATTATCTTTTCTTGTGATGGTTTGGATATGGAGATTGATGAGTGAGATGAGGGTGACCATTGTTAATCATCTATTCTTTTTTTCTCCTCTTAATTTATTCCATGATTTCTCCCCACTTAGATTTTTGCTGGGCCGGCCACTGTTTGGGATTGGAGTGAGGTTTAATTTGGTGGAAATTTCCTTCATGTAATTTTCGTGGGCCCCCCCTTCATTTGTATGCTGTGAAGTGATTATTTCTTTATGCAAGATTTTAATTATAGATTGATACTTCACCCAAATGGAATTTTTCCAGTGAGCACTTTTTTTTGGCCGAGCACGTTTGAGGAGATGATGATTCTTTTTGATTGCATGCTCCATTCTTCATCAAGCTTTGATTCATGAAAAATCCTTGTGCAAAATTCCTCCATCATGGCAACTATACTAAACCCCAAAGAGACAACTATTCTACACTATTCTATAGCAAGTCTTGGATGCGTCGGCTAGCCAACTTCGTGCTAGAGTTGCCTCGGTCAAGAGGTGGGAGCCCGTAAAAGATTCCGGCTACGTGGTGCCCTTTCCGACGAGACGATGATGGACGGAGATTCCGCGGAAGATCGGAGTGGAGATGAAGACCGAAGGACACGGATCGCTTGGTATAACTTCTCTACTCTTTTCTTATTTGCTAGTTAGCTAGGTTAATGGCCCGATCCGGGTGAAAAGTGCGCGGTGGTGCCGGTTGCAAGTTTTGCAAAGTTTTTGTTTCCGCGTTTCCGGCGTCGGATCGACTGCCGGGGCACCCCCGCGGGCTTACACGAGAAACGTATACGCTAGTCTACACTGGTATATCGATGCCCCGTCTCGATACACCCACGACTAGGGACCTTGAAGGATGTACTTATGGACTACCATGTCCCCACTAGTATGATCCGCATCATAGTCCAGGTAGTCAAGTACACGTCCTAAGGGCTTTACCAACATGTAACCATAAGACAGTATAAAGAAACAAGTATACATGTTAAGATAAAGAGCAACCAGATAACATACTATCATATCGAGCAAGAAAGTCATCTCTATATATGTCCAAGCATCCAATATAATATACATCATCTGTACAATACTGGCCACTAGGGCATACATACAACTAACAACATCTACCTGGGGACCGTTACGTACAGCCAGTACCGCTTGCGGCCTGTGGTTAAACCCACTGCCAGCGTAGTGTCGAGTCTTTAGCATCCCACACAAAGAGTTTCCATGCACCGGGCAAAAGGTGTAGAGGCCTTATTGTTTTACGGCCGGGCCGCGATCACTTACGTACACCTGTGCACGTACTATGATCGGGAAGATAATACTAGCGGGCTTTGGTTTAAACCGGATTCTTGTTGGATATAGTGCCCTCTAAGTCAATTATTGGATCCCAGGTACATGATTGCAATGATTGAGGGAGGACCTATACCGATAGAACAGTCTTACTCGAGATGATAGTGTGTTATCTGGTTTTGTTTTTATCATCATGTACATGTTGATAGAGCCCATAGGATTCTTGCTTGACTACCAGCAGTATGATGGTGATCATATATGTGGGAGCAGGGGTCTATAAGCACATCCTTAAAGTGCCCCTAGTCGTGGGAGTTTCGAGACAGGGCATCGATACTCCAGAGTAGACTAGTGTATACATTCGAGACCCCGACGAGGGGCGGTGGCCGGTCTCACGAGCCATTGATGTTAGTTGGTTCACCTAAGATGTATACAGGTGCTCATTAGGTTATGAGTACACCGGACAGGACTCGCCGGGAACTTGCTAGTTGGTATTATACCTAGCAACAGATAGCAGTTCCCTGGTGGCATGTATACAGCTTAGTTCATCGACCTGAGGTCGTCATTTGTCTCGTGTGAGTTCCCACTGTGCTTTGATTTATACCCTACCATGGGTCAAAGGAGTCGTGCAAACAAGTATATTTTGGGTACAGTCCCGAGCCACATGTAGGCAGTGAGCAGATCTTCGGGGATTCGTCTCTCCCGGTATTGGCGGTGTGATCGCGCTATGTTTAGGAGAGCCATCACACGAAATCCCTGGCCAGTGTAATCGAGATTTACTGGAAGGTATTCCAGTAGTATCTCAGGGTGTTATGGGCTGCTCTCTGACACGACTTATGCAGCTATTGGGGGTCTGACATTTACCGGCCCCCAAGGCCAATATGCAATACTCATAGACGAATGGACCGGACTGTACGGATATTGTCACTGTCAGGCTCAGCAGGATTTATAGATGAGTTCGCTCGTCAGCTTCCCTTCCAATCAATACATAGGCAAACCGTTACGTACAGCTTGTACCTTTGACGTGTTAGTGGTTATACCCAGTGCCAGTGTTTTGATGAGTCATTAGAGTCCCCCACAGACATTTTCCTAAGTTCGGGCGAAACGTTGTAGATGCCGTATGGTATTATGGCAGGGTTCGGAAAATGCACGTGCGTTTTCGCACGTGTCATTTTTCAGGCAGATAATACTGGTAGGCTTTGGTTTAAGCCGGATCCCAGTATTATACTGTGTACATATAATATCTTTGTCTCAGTTGTATTTGTATTCAGTCGTAATAAAAATGCGGTTATGTTTATACTGTTACGAGGTTATCCTGAAATTCGTTTCGGGATCACTTTTGGAAGTTGCCAGTTTCCAGTTTTCTATCACCCGTCTTTTAACATTCGGTTAAAGACGGATTTATCTTTTCTTGAGATGAGTGTGGAAGCTTCTAGATGGTGACTAGGATGATGAGGTGGCATGTGACTCATTTGTTCATTAACGGTGCATTAATTAGATGATGACTAAGGGTTATGAATCATCAATCTCATTAATGTGTTCATACTGTGTATTTAGATGATTCATTCATATCTTTTATTTCTTGTGGTCACCTCCCCTCTCCTACACTCACCTCCCTCCCTCTACAAAGTGTCCGGCCCCTCATTGTGAGGTTCATGGTTTTTCATTTGATTTGCTTGAAAAGATTATGATAGTGTGGTGTATGGAAATTTCTTAGTTCATTCTATTACAATTCCAAATGGCAACTTCCTTAACCGTTTGTCCATACCTTAGAACGTAACGAGACAAAGTGTTCTACTCATTCTCTACAACATCTTGGTCATCTCTTTTGACAAACTTGACGACCGAGTTCCCTCGGTTCAGAGGCGTGAGCCCGTTTAAAGATCCATCGACGTGGTGCCACCTGGACGACAAGACTGGAGTTTCAGAAGATCGAAACCGCCGCAACAAAGCGTGGGATGATGGTTAAAGACCGAAGGACTCGGATCGTTCGGTATAACAATTCTACCCTCTTTACAATATGTTAGTTTAGCTTTAATGGCAGATTCGGGTTATAGTACGCGATAGCGCCAGTCGTAAAAGTTTTGTTCCGCATATTGGCGTCTGTTAGACGGCCGGGGCACTACCGAGGACTTATAGTGGTATCAGAGCCTCACCATTAAGCTATACTAAGTTGTGCTAACGCGTTTAAAATATCGATCGAACGGATTATCGAAAATCATAATTTTCAAGTATAAAGTTTCTGTTGATTTTTTAACTGTTCTAAAAATTATTTTGGCCATACCGAAAAATCAAGCAGGCTTTTTAATGAAGACCTATGAAAAACGATCCATCAATTCTTCCGTACGACCGCGGATCCGCGGTCAAAGCCTAGCTTTGACCGCAGAAGCGCGGCCGTATTGGCGACTTGGTGGGCCATTTTTCTTCTGGGCTTTCAACTAGGGAAATTGTGGTTTCTGGTAAGGTTCGTTTGGGCCTAGTTTTGGTTATTGTACAGCAGATGTTTGTGGGGACCACTTCGGGAAATTTTGTCGTTTGAAATTTTAAACGTGTTAGTTTACAGTACTTACTTTATATCTTCGACCGGGAATGTCATTTGATCGGTAAACCGCGTCTGATTGCTATAGTTCTTTTAGACGGGTTTGCGAACGTGACATTCGCGTTGATGTTTTGTGTTGTGCTGTGATGTTGCAGATTTGTCGTGGTGGATAGCAGGGTGCAATGATAGTGCTGTATGGATTTATTTGTACATTTGATATTGTCGGGCGAGCGTCCAACATGTGGACTGCCGTCACTGCCTGTTGTATAATATTCTTTTGGGGCACGACCGGGCAGAGGTCGATGTACCCGTTGTACATATTTTTTTTTCTGTACTAGGTTTATCCACCGAAGGAGTGCACGGATAGCCGGGTTCTGGAGGGCAACGGGTTCGTATCTCATGGGTTTGAGAGGCAAAGGGACGTCACTCTAGAATTGGAAGACTATTCGCCGCATTCGTAGGGGGTACAGGTTGACCTAAGGTGGGGTGCTCAATTTACCGGATTCCGTGAAGTGCCGGGTGTTCCATTCACTATGTTGTGGGGACTACCTCGCTTCAGGTTTTGGCGGGTAACTTGCCACACCCGTAAGGGTCTAGGTTTCATTGCACAGGCTATCCACACGACCAGAGGAACATCGGGTTTCAGTAGCGGCTCTGTAAAACCCGGGGATCCCAGATTATCTGTATTGTTCTGTGATGCTTATTACTTTTCTGTAATGTTGCATATTATCACACCTGGAGCGATTATTGTATATTGGTATATATATACTATTAGATGTTGTATATGTTTTACACCCGCGCTAGTCCAGCCCCCGCTCTATCGTTAGTTAAGTAACCTAACGGGTGATGACGGGACCCATTTACGAATGCGGATGGCATATACGTATATTTTATTTTCGTTCTTTTCTGGTGTAATTGATTGATGGGACTGCATTGATTCTTATCAATGCAAGGATAAAACAAACCTATATTTGATGTTGTTGGAATAATTTTTTTTTAAAAAAGGGAGTTATTACAAAGACGTTTCCTTTTGTTTTGCATAATGGTATTCAGTTAGAATATCCTGCACCTCATTCGACGAGGCAATGGCCGAGATCCCTTCACCGGGAGTGACCCCTTGGGCAGAATTTTGCATCAGGGTAATAACTTCTATATAATCGATTACAAGTTGCTTTGCATCGTGGTATTCAGTTGGAATATCCTGCACCTCATTCCACGAGGAAAGAGCCAAGATCCCTTCACCGGGATTGACTTCTTTCGCAAAAGGTTTTCGCTACTATATTTTTTATAAAATTCTATCAGGTTCCTTCGACGAGATCCAGTTCATTACGTTAAAGGTTTTTCGCCAAAAACCAGCCGTAATCCTCCATCATTTCTTATGGATGGTCAGTAGTATTCAAGCTATGTTTGTTGGCCTACGTCAAGGCGTAGTGTTTGGTAGCTGCTGGGTATTCATTTGTTGCATAGATAGATGTATTAGTTTAGGACAGACGTATAGCCGTGTTGGCCTACGTCAAGGGCATGTACGATGACCTAAATTAATCAGGACAACGAAGGGTAGAACTTGACAGGTGGCTTATGATTTGTTGGCCTACGTCAAGGTCATAAGTGCATGGGATAAAAATTATATCGGGAGTTTCAAACATACAGGAAACTTGCCAGACTTGCGCATACCTTCTGGAGTGTGTTAACTTGAGTGGCTTCCATCAAGTTATCATGCGATGATAGTTGGATCCCGATTCTCACTGATGAGTTGGTTTACTCTTCGGGTGATCCAGACTAATTCTTCTTCCAGGTTTGGTGGAGAATTTGAGATCACAGTGGGAGGTTTCCTAATTAGATAATGTGATAACCATTCTGATCTAGGTTAGGGTGCACGTAGAGTGCTTCTTTTCTCTCTCTCTTTGGCAGCGACCTTTGACCGACCCTAGACTATAACTCAGTGACCAAGTTGACCGAACCTTCTTAAAATACTGACTTTTGGATTGTCTATAGTTCCATAAGTCATTGCAGCTCCTTCTTTTACACTTTATATTTCTCAGAACACACCGTATTACTACGGACATCCAATTCCATTGGATAGATCCATCATATGGTTATATACGAACTCGAAGGGATTTCTTCGAGGATGGATCCAGGTTCAGGAGAAATAGAATTGTTTTATTCAGTTGTCTTCTATTATCACCTTCTCTCATGTTGCGAGGGCTCCTTGGTTTAGGAGAGTACACCTATTACACTTATTGGATAGTCTTCTTCCAAGCCATAGGCAGGTGCCGAAAGGTAGGGAATTAAGAAAACCAATTAGCCTAAGTAGGGTGTGCAGAAGGTAACATGTAAAGACAAGATAAAGGAATTAGAAAGAGGGCAAAGTAAATTGCGACTATTAACATTCACGACCAAATCACGTATTTCATCGCCACTCCTACTTCACCTTTTCATTTCTCCCGAACAAACCCGTATCACTACGAACATCCAATTCTATTGGAAAAATCCATCGTATGGTTATATACGAACTCGAAGGATATTTTTTCGAGGATGGATTCTGGTTCAGGAGAAATAGGAATAAGGATTATTCAGTTGTCTTTTATCATCACCTTCTCTCATGTTTCGAGTACTCCTAGGATTAGGAGGGTACACCTATTATGCTTACTGGATATTCTTCTTCCAAACCATAGGCTGGTGCCGAACGGCAGGGAAGGAAGAAAACCATTTAGCCTAATGATGGTGTACAGAAGGTAACGACTAAAGACAAATAAAGGGAATTGGAAAGATGGCAGGGAAATATACGGTTAAAGTCATGATTTGTATTATGGAAAAGGCATTACTAGAAATACCGGGATACCCCTACGAAACATTTTCATGTTTCAGTTTCACTGTGCATTGTTAAAACAAAACAGATTTCCCGATTAGATACTTAGTCCAGGGTATGCATTTACCAGGTTTCATTCTCACATCTGTATAGTTTTACAGATAATGAGTGGGAGTATGTTATTGGGAATTATGTGACCATCCTCATTATATCAGAATTCGTTGTAATTGGTGATATTTGAGGAAATCGCCTGGGGACAGTTTTCAACCTACGACGCGCAGGTTTTGAGTTATTCAACTCAGCGGACTTATACAGAGTATTGTATGTTGTCGAGTGTCCATCAGGACAAAGGGGTTGGTCCTCGTACTATATTCTATTTACTTGTGACTTCTCTAGTTTTTAGACAAGTGTTTCGTAGAAATACAATGTCTAAGTATTGAGAAGTTGTGGGTATAAGAATAAAATAGAAAACCAGGTGTCACAATTATTGGGATTCTTCAAAAAAAAATTCGAAGATGTAGATTCTTGTGATTGGTATTCAGATGATAGTAATAGTTTTGAGAAACTTGTTTCTCTTTCTGGTTACTCATAATTGGATGTATTTCTAAGTTGAGTAATGCTGATTAGACTCTCTCCATTAAGTTGATATGCACTGAAGACAGCTGCAGGATTTGAATATGGTTCCAATTAAATAAGTGCCAAAATTTTCTATATTGGATATAGAATGGATCATATCTTAACGATGTTAAGGTAAGGGGAGTTGTCCAGCTTATGTTTAAAACCAGACACTGGATAAATCAAGACACGTTTCTGTAATGGCAGTTTGTGGGTTGACCCTAGCTTTGACGAGGGTTGATTTTCTACCATCTGGAAGATCAATAGTGATATTGTTCTTGACTCGCCACAGTTTTAATAAAAAGGATTTTTTCAGAAAACACTATTGGGAGTATGGTAGAACTGGAAGTGATTCCAGAACCGCAAACGATTACGGAAAATTTAATAGGACCTATATATTCAATCAGGTTTGACATTCCATTAGCCACTCCGAAGATATGTTGGGTAACCTCAGACACCCAAGAGGTACTCAGGTAGCCTCAAGGGCGGTGACAGGGAGGTTCTTGTTTACCCAGACTTGACACTACTGTTGTTCCAGGCTATGAGACTCGGCAGGAGATTAAGTATAGCGTTGTTCTAAGCTAGCTTTAGAAGTACACATATATATTATTCTGCCAGAGGGTTGTTGTAGTCAGTGGGAGCAGCGGAAGCATAGTGGACAAGTAGCTAGTGTCTATTTATAGACTTGAGCAGAAAAAGCGGAGATAGATCATCTATTTTTGATGTGACAGTCATGGGTTTGACTTCGTCAGAATAGGGGATGGATCTGTTAAGAAGATAGTAGGGTGTGATGTCCTGGTATTTTGGATGACATACACAGAGTAGGAAGTAAAAATTCCTATACTACGATCGGTTGTACTGTGGTCGTCACACAGTTGTTTCTCCACAAAGGACATGGATATAATATTTGACATTCTGTTTTCTAGATCTATGGTTTTAGATCTAGATTTAGGTAGTTTCCAAATTTGGGTACTTTGACAGTATTCTAATAGTATTTTACAATAGATGACTCCTTGCATGGTGGTGTACCTGCAGGTGATGGAGTCGCCCTCTCTAAAGGGGAGAGAGACATGCATGATTGGCAGATCACTTGCATAGGCAATTGAGTCAATCGTGAGATGTCAAGTACCACACCAGATGTTGTTTTCGCACTAGATGCGATAAGTTTATATTAATCCAATCCTGAAGAAACATTAGGAAGCATGTTCTACGGATTTGATGATGGCAGCCTCTATCGGGAGACAATTATTATTCCAGGCTTCATAGGTGACATGGATGACAGAGTGATTGTCAGAGCTATAGTTTTCCTTCTGACGAGGGATAGTATTATGGACAGGCGGTCCAAAAGGATACTGTGGGAGGGATAGTGCTGGACACTGATTAGTTTCAGTTATCGATACAGTCTAAGAAGTTTGGATTTGGAGTTCATTTATGATCTAGGTCCCATCAGATATCCAGACATATTCTAAGACAGGTATTACTCGATTCGGGAGATGGTTTTCTCCACGAAATTGAGATTAAGAGAGACATAGAAAGAAACATCGGGGCGGATCCACTCACTGAGGCTATTTCTCGAACACAATAGTTTTACAAACGAGCTTTGTGAAACCGATTAGTAGAGGAGTTGGATGTTCGGTATCACACGAGCTGTGAGTAAGCGACATCGCAATAATTAGCCTTAAGTGCAAGTGGGAGATTGTTGTATATAGTGCCCTCTAAGTCAATTATTGGATCGCAGGTACGTGATTGCAATGATTGAGGGAGGACCTATACCGATGGAACAGTCTTACTCGGGATGATAGTGTGCTATCTGGTTTTATCTTTATCATCATGTAGATGTTGATAGAGCCCATAGAATTCTTGCTTGACGACCAACAGTATGATGGCGATCATATATGTGGGAGCTAGGGTCTATAAGCACATCCTTAAAGTGTCCCTAGTCGTGGGAGTTTCGAGGCAGGGCATTGATACTCCAGAGTAGACTAGTGTATACATTCGAGACCCCGACGAGGGGCGGTGGCCGGTCTCACAAGCCATTGGTGTTAGTTGGTTCACCTAAGATGTATACAGGTGCTCATTAGGTTATGAGTACACCGGACAGGACTCGCCGGGAACTTGCTTGTTGGTATTATACCTAGCGTCAGATAGCAGTACCCTGGTGACATGTGTACAAGTTAGTTCATCGACCTGAGGTCGTCATTTGTCTCGTGTGAGTTCCCACTGTGCTTTGATTTATACCCTACCACGGGTCAAAGGAGTCGTGCAAACAGGTATATTTTGGGTACAGTCCCGAGCCACATGGAGGCAGTGAGCAGATCTTCGGGGATTTGTCTCTCCCGGTATTGGGGATGAGATTGCGCTGTGTTTAGGAGAGCCATCACACGAAATCCTTGGCCAGGGTAATCGAGATTTACTGGAAGGTATTCCAGTAGTATCTCAGGGTGTTATGGGCTGCTCTCTGACACGACTTATGCAGCTATTGGGGGTCTGATGTTTACCGGCCCCCTAGGCCTAATATGCGATACTCAGAGACGAATGGACCAGACTGTATGGATATTGTCACTGTCAGGCTCAGTAGGGTTTATAGATGAGTTCGCTCATCAGCTTCCCTTCCAATCAATACATAGGCAAACCGTTACGTACAGCTTGTACCTGTGACGAGCTAGTGGTTATACCCAGTGCCAGTGTATTGATGAGTCATTAGAGTCCCCCACAGACACTTTCCCAAGTTCGGGCGAAACATTGTAGATGCCGTATGGTATTATGGCAGGGTTCGGAAAATGCACGTGCGTTTTCGCACGTGTCATTTTTCGGGCAGATAATACTGGTAGGCTTTGGTTTAAGCCGGATCCCAGTATTATACTGTGTAGATATAATATCTTTATCTCAGTTGTATTTGTATTCAGTCGTAATACAAATGCGGGTATGTTTATACTGTTATGGGGTTATCCTGAAATTCGTTTCGGGATCACTTTTGGAAGTTGCCAGTTTTCAGTTTTCTATCACCCGTCTTTTAACATTCGGTAAAGACGGATTTATTTTTTCTTGAGATGAGTGTGGAAGATTCTAGATGGTGACTAGGATGATGAGGTAGCATGTGACTCATTTGTTCATTAATGGTGCATTAATTAGATGAAGACTAAGGGTTATGAATCATCACTCTCATTAATGTGTCCATACTAGGTGTTTAGATGATTCATTCATATCTTTTATTTCTTGTGGTCACCTCCCCTCTCCTACACTCACCTCCCTCCCTCTACAAAATGGTCGGCCCCTCATTGTGAGGTTCATGGTTGTTCATTTGATTTGGTTGAAATGATTATGATAGTGTGGTGTATGGAAATTTCTTAGTTCATTCCATCACAATTCCAAATGGCAACTTCCTTAACCGTTCATCCATACCTTAGGACATAACGAGATAAAGTGTTCTACTCATTCTCTACAACATCTTGGTCATCTCTTTTGGCAAACTTGACGACCGATTTGCCTCGGTTCAGAGGCGGGAGCCCGTTTAAAGATCCGTCGACGTGGTGCCACCTGGACGACGAGACTGGAGTTTCAGAATATCGAAGCCGCCGCAACAAAGCGTGGGATGATGGTTAAAGAACGAAAGACTCGGATCGTTCAGTATAACAATTCTACCCTTTTTACAATATGTTAGTTTAGCTTTAATGGCAGATCCGGGTTATAATACGCGATAGCGCTAGTCGTAAAAGTTTTGTTCCGCATATTGGCGTCTGTTAGACGGCCGGGGCGCTATCGTGGACTTATAATTCTAGTATTATACAGATGGATTTATTCAGACAAAGATTATCCGTGTTTTTTCGGAAATACGGATGGGAGGGGCAGTCTCGTAAATTCTCAGGAAGCTTCTAGAAGAAGGTGACTCATTTGTGTTTATTTCCTTTTGTGATTTAAACTAAATGAGGTGGAGGATGAGGTGCATGTATGCATTAAATGATCCATGACTCATTGGGTGATTCACTAGATGATTCATCTTGTGAATTAAATGAAGCATGATGAATATTAGATCTTTATTCTTTTTGATAATATTGTTATGCTTCATGATATTCAAAAAGTGAGAAGGATTTATTTCATTATTACAAAACACTTCCCTCTTCTCAAGTCTTCATCTTCTTCCTCAAACCCTTAAAGCTCTCATGAGTTGAGAATCTTAGGGTTTAAGTGACTAATTAATCCATCTAAATACTCTACACCCTCTAGGACTTCGAGACTAGAAAGCTAGAAGCCGTAGTTATCTTAAATTTGAGATTGGAGCTCGGACTATAGACTCTCGGGTGGATCGTCTTTGACTCGAGGAGGCCGTTAAGGTACCCATGTTCTATAGTGCCTATGAGATATGGAGTATAGCGATGAAGACCCAAAGGACTTGTAACGTGAGGTATAACTTCGAATCCGAGTAGTTAAACCTCAAGTAGTTTGCTAGCTATGGTTTGTGTTCGATCCTTGATTTGAGTCGATGTTGCGAAGCTCGTAAAAATCATTTTTTGCTAATTCCGCCTCCCCGCGGACACGTGGGGTGCGTGATATCAACATACAGTGGTATCATAGCCATTCAAAAACCTTAGATAGCTTGAAACGATGTTAGAATTCCGTCGTTTTTTTCGCCGAAAAACTGTCGACAAAAACAGTTTTGAAAATTAAGATTTTTAGTTGTTTGCACACCACGCGGGCTTACGGTTTGAACTGAGAAGCTGCGGGGTGAAGCGTGCGTATCCCGAGGACACCCCAGGGGGGACCAATGGCCGGGAACACCCCCCAAGACCACCAATTGGTGGCCATGGGGGCTGCTGACCTGAGAGACTAGAAACTGGTCTCTCAGGTCTGTCCTCCATTGGGGGCCACCTTATGGTGGCCTCCAGTGGTGGGCATCCCCCTGAGGCCCCCCCACTCGACGTATTATCATGTATCTTCACCTCCGCGAAGATTCAGGAGGGTTTCGAGTTCGTTTCGACTCCCGGATTAGCTCAAAACTCTCAGCTTTTAAAATTTTGCTCACTGGATTTTCGGGTTTTGGAAAATTGGATGTGTTTGCTAATTGTGTGCGGGATTCTAATGTCGTTGTTACTTTACAAGCTTGGTGATGTTTATATGTGTTCGTAAACCTCCGCTAATTGCTAGTCTGTCGGTTAGTTGGGGGTTGTACATTTCTGTAATGGATTTATTGGTTTGTGTATATGAACTTCATTGTATCGTCGTGGATGAATAGCCGGGGATGTGAGATGAGAGTTTTTATCTTTCATTCGATGTGAATTGTAATATGTTGTATTATTCTTTTGCGGGGCACATCCGGGTTGAGGTTGTAGCCACCGTTGTATTATTTCATTTAGCGTTTTTTGCTCCTAGGATAGACCCAAGATGGGGTGCACAAACTACCGGGTATTTTGAAGTGTTTAATGGCCTACTCATGTCGTTGAGGGAGACTGTTTCACTTCTGGAACTAGGCGGGTAGTTTGCCGCAACCGTAGGGGTCTAGGGTGGGGTTTGTCTATTTATCACGACCGTGTAATCCGTCTTTTTTTGCAGGCTCAAACGAAACGCGGATTCCTAGAATATCCAATATGTTCATCTGTGATCTGGAATGCCTATTATTGCGTCTGACGAATGTACAATATCTATATATGATATCTAGTAGGTGTTGCTTATGTTTTGCATCTGCGCTAGCCCAGCCCCCGCTCTGTCGTTAGTTAAGTAACCTAACGGGTGAATGAATGGAACCAGTGGCGAATGCGGATGGTATAAGCGGACGTTGTATTTTTGTTGTTTTCTGCAATGATAGGATAAATGATGGGACACATTATATTAATGCAAAGAAAATAAACCAAAGTTGAATCGTTGGAACAAATTTAAAAGAAACCACTTGGTTATTTTAAAAAGAGCAGAATTTTTAATTACGGAGCTTTAACCACTCCTTTTAAAAAAGCTATCAGGTTCCTTCGATTATATCAACTTCACTACGTTCACGGTTTCGCTAAAACCAGTTGTAGCCCTCCGTCATTTCATATGGATGGCCAGTAGTATTCAAGCTATGTTTGTTGGCCTTCGTCAAGGCATTGTGTTTGGTAGCTGCTGGGGTATTCATATGTAGCATAGATAGATGAGTTGGTTTGGGACAGTCGTACTGCCATTTGGCCAACGTCAGGGGTATGTACGGGTGGGTTCAAATTAACAAGATAATGATGGATAGAACTTGAGATGTGATGATTTGTTGGCCTTCGTCAAGGTCATAAGAGCACGGGGCAAAAATACACATCGGGAGTTTCAAAAGAAACTGAAACTTGCTAGTATTGCATACCATTTAGAGTTTGATAATGTTGGTAGGATTCCTTCAGCATTATCACATGATGATATCTGGATCCCGATCCTACTGTGAGTATATGCTACTCATCAGGAGATTCGTCACTTAACGATCAATGCTATAAACCAAGTGGGTGTCTACAACAGTGTCAGCGGGGCTATGCCTCCAGAGAAAAGAGGTTATTTAAATAAGGAACTTCGCAAAAGCGTCGTAAAACCTCCCTTGAAGTACCGACACTAGCCTGGCTGAACGGTTAAGCAAGTATTGTACGGTGAGATCAGTCCTGACTAATTCTTCTTTTATGGTTTGAGGAAGGATTCAAGAAACAGTGGGAGCCATCCAGTTTAGATAAACTAAAAACCAATCTAAGCTTGCAAGAGTATCATGCTAAAGTGTTTTCTTCTCTCTCTCAACGGCAGCGACCATGTGACCTTGACTTGGTTACATCTAGATAACAAGTTGACTGAATCTGACTTTAATGACTAGCAAAGGTCTGTCTAGATGTCCATTTCCTATGACAAGCTGGACCACCCTATTACTACTCAATCCCCCGCCGTCCCACGTCCAGTTTCCACCGTCGCGAATATGGATATCGGTCAGACAAAGGAAAAGGACAGTGCGAATGCCAAGTGCCTCGTGTTGGCTTCAGTTGATGGTGTATACTAGAAGCAGCACGAGAAGATGGACTTAGTTTCCATCTTCCTCCATAACAAAGATTTATATGGAGAGCAATCTCGTATCGCAAGATATGAGACCTCGAATGAATTGCTTCAAGCGAGGTTGGCTGTCGGGTCATCTGTAAGGGACGACGTCCTTACAATGACTAGCTATATTGATAAGCTCACGGACCTGGAAACCACGTTGGGAAACAGGTCATATGCTGACTTATTTCCACAGTCCCTACCCTCTACATACACCCTAAAAGAAACCAGGAAGACACCAGCTCTGCTTAATAGGGGACCTTCTTCTTCTGCATCCAGGACGAAAGTAAAGGGTGAAAAGAAGAAGACCTCCACAAAGCCGATATACGGTGTCAGTGAAGTAGAAGGAAAGGGAAGAGCAAAAGTTTCGGGACTTGATGAAGGGAAGGAGGGATGTTCCTATTGTTATGGGAACGGACATTGGCAGAAGGATTGCAGGGCTTTGGAAGCCAGTAGCCAGGATTCGAAGCATGTTTTGGCTTCGGCCTCGAATGTGTTTGTAATTGAGAATTGTTTGTCAATTAACTCTAATTCCTGGGTACTAGATACCGGAGCAGGATCTCATATCTGTAATTCATAACATGCTTTGAGAAAACGTAGAGTTATCAGGGTAGGCGATTTGTCTCTCAGAGTTGCGAACGGAATGAGCGTGGACGCTGAATCCGTGGGAGAATATCACCTTAGTTTGACAAGTGGGCAGATATTGATTCTACGTAACTGTTTGTATGTACCTAGTTTGACTTATAATATCATATCTGTGTCCTCACTTTTGAGAGAGGGATATGATTTTACATTCGTAAGCGATGTGGTTCACATCCACCTAAATCAAGTTTTGATTGGGTCCGGTATATTAGATGACGGAATATACGTATTGAATCAACCTCAGATTTTCAATGTCCAGAACACACTTAAATGAAAGTCTCCGGAAATAAATCTGGCTTTCTTATGACATTGTAGACTAGGTCACATCAATGAAACACAGTTGACTAAGTTACATAGAGAAGGATATTTGAATCTGTTCGAATATCAATCTTATGCTACTTGTGAATATTGTCTCGTGGGAAAGATGACAAAGACTCCGTTTACTTGATACGTAGTAAGAGCGAGCGAGCTCTTGGGACCCATACATAGCGATGTGTGTGGTCCAATGTCTATACATGCGCGAGGTGGTTATTCCTACCTCATTACTTTTATGGATGATTTCTCTAGGTATGGACATATCTTCTTGATGAAGCATAAATCCGAGGCCTTCGAGTGATTCCGGGAATACAAGAATGAAGTGAAAAACCAAACAGGCAAAAGTATCAAGACACTGAGATCTGATCGAGGTGGTGAATACTTAAGTGCCGAGTTCCTGAGTTACTTAAAAGAGAATGGAATTCTCTCTCAGCTTACTCCTCTATACACACCACAATACAACGGTGTATCGAAAAGGCGGAATCGAACCCTATTGGATATGGTTCGTTCGATGATGAGTAAGGCTGAGTTACCGCGATCTTTCTGGGGTTATGCACGAGAATCAGCTGCATATCTTTGGAACAAGGTTCCAACCAAGACTGTGCCTACCATACCATATCAGATGTGGAGTAGGAAGAAACCCTATCTTCAGCACCTGAAGACATAGGGATGTCCAGCTTTTGTTAAAAAGCAGTTTGCAGACAAGCTCGAGGTATGCCAGTACAGTGTAAGTTTGTGGGATATCCAAAGAACTCCAAGGGGTATTGTTTCTATTACGCAGAGAAACAAAAGGTTTTTGTTTCTCATCATGCCCACTTCTTTGAAGCTAAATTTTTAGAAAATCAGAAGAGTGGGAGCGCAATAGAACTGGAAGAAATTCCAGAACCACAAGCTATTACTGAAAGTATGGTAGAACCAGAAGATTCAGAAGAAAGGGACATCCCGGTGCCTATACGCAGAAGTAGTAGGCAGTCTCATCCGCCTGAGAGATACTACGGTTTTCTCATAGATGGGGATAGAGAAGATTGCATCATTGACAATGATGACCCTACTAGCTTCCAGCATGCCATTCAGAGCGGCGACTCGGTAAAATAGCTGCATGCAATGCGGACCGAAATGGAGTCCATGTACACCAACAAAGTATGGACTTTGGACATTGCTCCAGATTGGGTAAACCCCGTAGGATGTAAATGGATCTTCAGAAAGAAGATTGGTGTAGATGGACTGGTTGAAACCTATAAGGCTAGATTTGTTGCAAAGGGTTTTCGTCAAAGACCGGGTTTGGACTATGACGAAACCTTTTCTCTGGTGGCTATGCTCAAATCCATTCGGGTCCTTCTTTCCATTGCTGCCTTCCACGATTATGAGATCTGGAAGATGGACGCAAAGATGGCTTTTCTAAATGGTAATTTAGAAGAGTGCGTCTATATGGATTTGCCAGAGGGATTCTTTCAGAGTGGGAGCAGCGGTAAAGTGTGCAAGTTGCTTAAGTCCATTTATGGACTAAAGCAGGCATCACGGAGTTGGAACATCTGTTTTGATGATACTGTTAAAGAATTTGACTTTACCAAGAATCCAGATAAACCATGCATATACAGTAAGATTGTAGGGAGAGCTGTAGTATTCCTCGTCTTGTACGTGGATGACATTCTCTGTCACGACCCGAAGGGTACGGAACGTGACTGACACTTAAGTTACGAAACGTCTCAAGGCGTACATAAAATAAGTAAGCCAAGCCCAGAAATCAAAACCCAAATAAGAAATAGAGTGAAGGAAAACCAATTTATTGAAAGCGATTTTAGTCCAATAAGTTACCTCAAGCTTTTATAAAAGCAACATCCATTTTACCAAAAATTTCGGCAGAGTCTCCATTGTAAATACTGGCCCCCAACGGGTACAAAACAGAAATATATAAGAATAACATGAAATAAGGCATCCCCAAGCGGGAGCTAGCACTTCGCCGAAGCGGACTCAAAATCCCACGCAATATAAATCAGCAATGTGCAGAATAAGCATAAGAAGCACAAGTTAAAACATCATGTCGACTCGGGTGAGCTCGACTCCAAAATATAGCATAAAAGTCCACAAATCTTACTGCCTCGTCTCTAGGTCAATATACAACAATACAGATAACAGGTACAGTAGATACAGTAGATGGAGTACTCTAGATACAATGAATATACAAGGTGGTACAAAATAATATCACAACCCACCTACGAGCAAAAGCCTCGAGTCCAGGCAAAAGAGGCAAAAGGAACAAGTGCGTCCGCCGCTACTGTGCTGACGGAGTGGACCTGCAAAAAGGCTGTGGCACAACGGGGGTGAGTTACCAACTCGTGAGTAATAAATAACATCTAGAGAGGATATCGCAAGCATGCATGCAAGTGTCATAACATCATCAATACTGATATGGCAAGATATAATAGCAGGTATGTATGCAACATGAATCACTGTACAATACTAATCTGGCATGATGTGCTAGCAGGTATGTATGCAACATGAATCAACTCGTGATTTGAATATGTAGGTATAAGAAATCTTTGTTTTCTTCTTAGAAGTCTCTTTTGAAATATCAATGTAATATCAATAGAATCAACAAAAACCCGTGTCCAGCATCGACACCATAACAACTATCAAAAATCTCATGTATCCATATCACAGTATCTCTGGCCTCAGCCGTCCGGCTGACCCATCTCAAATATCAATATCTCAACATCTCACGGCCACGGTCAGTATCCTATGAATATCCGCCGTGTCAACAATTACCGATAGGTAGTCTGCCCCTGCCAGGATCATCGTCTACAACTTGATCTTCTTACCCCGGGGTACCTTACCGGGCCCACCATGTACCCGAGTTGGTTCATCCAAATCCACGAAACGTGTCTCGAAAACCAACAAAAACTCATGGTGGACGACACATACATCACTATAAAACTGCATCTAGCATATTTTTAAAAAAAAGGGTAATAAGTTTCTAAATTCCTTCGGTTTTCCCCCAAAATCCAGAAATCTCATAAATCTCAAGAAAATCATCATAAGTGCACAGGTCAATGATAATGAATGCCTCTGGTATCAACAAATCAAGCTGCAATGTTTGATTAATAGACTAGGCATGAACGAATGATGTAATGAGGTACATGCATACGAATAGCAATTCTACATGTTCATTTTAAGGAATTTTAAATGTATTAGCACAGGTTTAAGCATCATATATGGTGAAATTGTTCTAGATTTCAGGTTATACAAGTTATCTAGTGTTGTGGCATAGCAATTACCAAGGCGTGTGTGTACGCATGAATAGTGCTCGTGCTGCAAATAAAAACCCTGGCAATGGTGCAGGTGTCCTATGAAATGAGTTCGCACATGTATTTAGATCATGAATGTAGCAAGATTTTCAGGCAAGCATTATACTCATAATTACTAATACCACTAGGAATCTTTTAATTTACTCAAATTATCGGGCGTCTTGCGCCATCCAAACGATTGTCCCCCTTAGATGTTACATCTACTCACCCGTGATCTCGCGCTAGGTGTATTCGACCATCTGCTTTCCTTTCTCCGCGGCGCTCGAAGTCCCCACCTGCGAACCTAGAATTTACATAAAGTAATACACATAAGACAAATCCTGCAAAAACACGATATCACGATCAAAGGAAAAACTCGAGTTGGAAACTAAACGCACGTGCACTCGATACGCCAAAACGTGCATAACCTACCCGGAAACCACCCCGACTTGCTGTGTCGTGCAGTGCACCACAGACCTAACACAGAACACACACGTGTCGCACAAGTTAAAAAGTATCGAAAAAGGGTTTTAAGCTCCAGATTTGGCTCGAGTGAAAATATAAAAAGTTGCACATACCAAAAACCCTAATTATACAGCAGACTGCTACAGACCAAAACCCAACACCCACACCCACCTTCTGGCCTCAAATTGCGGCCAGACAGAATAAATCTGCGGCCTAAAGGGGGAGAGGGGCCCCGTGCTTCGTGTGTGTGTCTCTGGCTTGGTCACTATGATACAGTATCAGCAACTTTTTTCCTAAAGTACCCGGGTCAAGAGAAGATCGCGGAAAGGCTAAAATTGACAATAAAACCGTTAATTTACACTAAATTGAAACCCTATGGTATTTTATTGAAATCTGGGGCAAAACATAGTTTTCATGGCCTTAAAAACACTTAGTTAAGCTATACTAACCCTACGGATCCTTACTTGGCCAAATCTTCACTCGAATCACCATTTCAAGCACTAAACTCATAATAAACACTAACTGAAGCTAAATAATATACAAGTTTAGCAAGCAAAGAATTTAGTTCAGAGATTATACCCCTCTAGATCCTAGGATGTAGGAGGAAGGAGAAAAAGAAGAGGAGAAGGAGTTGTTGCTGCTGCTGGAGTGCTGCTGCTGCCTGCTACAGCTGCTGCTTTTGGTGTTGCTGTTACTGAAGCTGCTACTGCTGATGCTGAAGCTGTTGCTGATGCTGCTGTGTTGTTGTTGCTGCTGATGCTGCTATTGCTATTGTTGTGTTGATGTTGTTGCGAATGTTGCTGTTTCAGATGCTGCTGCTGATCCTGAAGTTGTGTGTGTGTGTGAGAGGGAGAGGGATGTGTGAGAATAGAGTGTTATGAAAAGAAAATAGAGATATGAGAGAATCAACCCCCCTCTCTCACCTCATTAAATGCAAGCATGGGCTCAAGCCATCATGCCCTCCCTCTCTCTCTCATCTACTCAAGTCAACCCCTAACACAATCATTTTTTTATTAAAGAAACTAATACACTTAATTAAAAACAAATTAACTTAAAAGAAATGGGTTAGTCCACCATGGTTGTTAAACATGGTTTTAACCTAAATTTAACCCTAGTTTACATGCACATGTGTGTGCAGTCCAAAATAAATTCTAATAAAATATTCATAAAACCAGATTATTTATTTGAAAACCATTTTGGTAAACTTTTTACTAAAAACCCCAAATTAAAGCACAATTAGAAACTAATCACAATCTAGGGTGCTACAATCTTCCCCCCTTAAAGAAAATTCGTCCCTGAATTTAATTATAGCCACGCGTACCTTCAAAGAGATGAGGGAATTTCTTCCGCATCTCGCCCTTGGCCTCCCAAGTGATCTCTTCACCATTCGGGCTGCGCCAAAGAACCTTCACAGACGGCAAGACTTTTGATCGATGTTTCTTCACCTGCCGATCCAATATCACTACTGGCTGCTCGGTGAACGAAAGATCGCGCTCAAGCTGAACGGTCTGATGCTGAATCGTGTGAGAAGGGTCATGAAGATATCTGCGTAGCATCGACACGTAGAAGATGGGGTGAACATATAGAAAGCTGGGTGGAAGAGCTGATCGCACGCTAAAAGCGTGTCGGATATTTAAAAGTTCTAATGTTTAACCGCGATCAGGACGGTGTCGCTTTGCAGCTAGCCGCGATGAGCACGGGTCGATCCACAAGGAGATGGTAAGTTTTATGTTCTTGTTCTAACGAGTTAACAACGTGGCGGATTTGTTCGTTATCTAACCTATGTGTTATACTCAAGAATAAGGCTTGTTAGGAAACGATAGGATAGTGTAAGTTGATGGATTCCGTATTCAAGTACTTTGAGCCGAACTCAAGCAATGAAGCTAGAACAATCAGCAACAACGTGGATTAGGGGACTTAAGTACGGTATTCATGGAATCCGGCTTATTGACCCTTGTCCATCTGTTCTTGTCTCTTGCTTTCGCCTCCGGCCAAACCGAATGCAATCGGTCACGGTTTGGAATCACCTTTACCTTGGTAGGGTAGGGTGCCTACCGGAGCGCTTGTGTAAGGTTTGGGCGGAGTTTCAAATGGAAAAGACGGGAAAAGGAAATGAAAAACGAAACGTTAACTTACAAAATCTTTCTCTTTTCCTAACAACAATATTCACACCATTCACAAAACAAACCAAAAAGAGATAACAAAAGAGAAGAACAAAGAAAAGAAAAGATTACAAGCAAGTAATTAATGTGCATGGAATTTAAGTGCAAGAATTAAAAGAGCAAGAATAAAATGCAAGTAAGTAAAAGACTAGGAACCAAAGAACATATTGCAAGACAAGGGTTCAATAACCCAAACTTAAACTTGCAAGCTCAATAAAGAGCTTGCAAGATCAAGAGAGGGCAAAGAACTCATGGTGAAGGAAGCACAAAAGAACACTTTATTAAGCTTCAAGAATGATACAACCTCTTGAGATCAATAACCAACCCTTAAACTTTCAAGCTCAATGAAGAGGTTGAAGGATAAAGAGAAGGTTAAGAACTCAAGGGGACTAAGGTATTTACAAGAAAGGAGAATAGAAAACTTGGACAAAGAATGACAATCCAAGACTAAAGAATGACTCCCTTGAACCTTTGCCAACTGCCAGCTTTTATAGGCAGAAAAGAAAAGAAAAGAAACAATAAAATTTGGGCTACGTGGCAGCAAGGAGGGGTGTGTGAAGAACTGGGGCACACTGGAGGTGGTGGGGCCAGCCAGGCTGGTCTATAATGTGATGTGGCCGGCCACATCATGTTGGAACGGTCTCGTACTTAGTGTGTTGACTTGTTAGGTCCCCCGCATCACTTTGGCCAGTTTATTTTCTCTGATTTGGCTCGGTCTACACCCAGATTTTGGAGGGAATTTTGAAACTTGAATTCAACACATAATCTTCACCATTAAATGCTCATTACTCCATTCCCACATGTGGCTTGATTCATGGCAGCCCCATTATGGCTCATGCTGATTTGTTTAATTGACTTTGATTTGATTTCAGTTTTGGAAGGAAAAAATCAACACATGATGTTTAGCCTTGAATGCATATAATATTTTTTCTTGAATGCATATATGTGCTTAAAAGTCTTGTGTACACATTTGTTGTGTTGGACCATTTAGATAGAAAAATGTGTACACAAACTTGTTGCAAAAAGGAACTCCTGGAGTATTGGTCGGATTGCGGTTCTGGCTGCAGTGTCGGCTCTCAATTGATATATCCGTGCTTTTAAATGTATTTTCAGTATTTTGTCATGGATACCTGTAATCTGTATTACTAAGCAGACACTGGTTAATAGTACCGATAAATACAACAAATAGATAATGAATGGGCGGTATTAGAATGCAGTTTTCTGATATGAACAAATACCCCCAAAATTATCTTTTGCTTGTCCCGAGCAAAACCATTTATTCATAAAAGAATGTCCTAACCGCACTTTCGCAGGGAACGCGACTGCACTGAGCATGTGCAACAAGCCGTTAAAGCTCTCGGTGTCCCTAGTAGGAGGAGTGTTGTCTTCTGAGGGTTTTCAGCGGATGCTACCCACAAAATCCCGCCAAGCTAGTTTTGCGAAATAATTATAATTCAAACCCTAAGATTTTGTTTTAAAGAAAGCAATTCTATTATCCTAAATTTAGAACTATCGAACCTTTATTTTTCACACCTCACTTCTCATTTAACTTAAGATTTTATATGTCTTTACCTGGAGTGCAAATAGTGTCGTTAAGTTTCAAAATGATCGATTAAAGTCGTCTTGTCACAAAATAAAGCCCAGATAAAAATTTAAAAAGGATCACATAAGTTTTATAAAGAGTTAAGTATTTCTCAAGTTTTGTTTTCCAGTAAGGTTTCAAATTCAGAATTTCTATCTTCCTTAACAGGAAACTAGGTCTTATTTTTCACTCCACCTTTTTCTTGTTTTCATTTCATACACACCTTTGTGAACGTGCAATAGTCTTTATCATAAAATGAAACCTTCATATCTCCGCTAGAAATATTTTTATAAAAACCTGTCTTTTGTCAAGATTATTCTCACACAAAGAACCTTTAGGAATTTTAACCCGGAGAGAACACTTGCTTGACTTTGTTTTAATCTGGACTTTCTAGGCTTCTTAGCGAGCTTTGGGCCAATGCTCCCAAAACAGTTGGCTTTAGGGCATTAGGTGTAGAGACACCTCAGCGGACTTAATTACTCAGGTTACCTAGGCCCTAAAACAAAAGACCATTTTTAGCGTGAAAATCATGACGATTTATTGCGAACGGTGATATAACCGGTAGTTCAATTATTTTTTTGGATAAAAGACGTGTTTAGTGGGTTAGGTGTGTAATCATTCCAAAAAAGTTCCAGATGGGTTATTTTTCAGAATTAGTTCCAATTAAGGCATCAATAACATCCCTTCATATTCGTTTCACTTCATAAACTATTCTTGATATTACTTATTTCAGAACAAACCTATTTGATCCTCAGAAAATAATTTATCCATTTAAAAGTTTTCAGACATAATAGACTTGTCATCTAATTTTCGAAACTCACGACACGTGTAGTGTGATGTAAAGACGTATATCAGCTATAGTTAACTTCAAAGGAGAGTTATCTTTCAGGTTTTCAAAATCTAAAAATAAGATTTAGTTATTCTTATCTTATCAAACAAAACCGTCGAAATATTGAATCTAAGATCTCCCACTAATTAACTTGAAGACAAAGTTTTTATGGTTTTAGAAAATTTTCTGATTTTTATGGGTTTTTAAGTAAGTAGGCGAATGCAGAATATACAAATGAATGCGAAGGTAGAAAGCTTACCGAGCACACACCCAAACTTAAACTTGACAGTGCCCTCACTGTCAGGCTACATTAAGAGGGTCAAAATTGTCGGTGCCTCCCCAAAAACAATTTATATACAAAAATAAAAACCAAAAATATGTACACCAAAAGGTTCCCCGCCCAAACTTATGTAAAACAGTGTTTCCACTGTTAAGCGTTGAAGTTCAGGATTAGGAGGGAAAGAGAACAGTATCAAGCTATACAAGGCCTTACAAAGGCGAAAAGTGAGCACCAACCATTCAAAAATTCTATCATGATAATATGCGGGTTGGTGAAAGAAGATGAAGAGAAAAGAAATGGAAAATACGTGAGACCGTATGCAGATAGAAGCGGGATACGGTCTCGGTATATGAGAGGAAGAATGGCAGAAGGGGAAAAGAAATGGTGTATGAACTTGAGGGTGAAAATGAAGTGAATAAATTCGCACTATATGTAATGACCGATGTGTAAAAAGCGATTGTGCTAATCTATCAACCCGTCGAGAGATTGGGTCAAATCCCTCAAGATTCGTCAGAAAACATGGGTACACCGAACTTGGTAAACCAGACATAGGAAATGAAAGTGATATAGTTTCGTGCAAGGTCGGAACGATGGAAGGGACGAAGGGGAGTGATTTAGGGATAGTCTTATTCTCACCTAAGTAAACTGTCTCGAACTCGAAAGATTCCATCAATGGTTCGAATTGACTATGAGCAATCGAGTTTAATGGTTAAACTAACTCATCTGAAAATTTAAAGGACTCAAACTCGGGCGGTGAGTCTTCACCATCGTCCGAAAAATTGAAACACTCGTAATCGTTATCGGTTGTGCGAAGAGTGTCAGATTCAAGGAGGAACACACTAATGGTGTCAAATGTGCTGTGAATAAACAGAAATTTTTCAAACTCATAGTCCTCCTGCATGATCTTTTGCGTGGTCAGAACGATGGAAAGGATCGAAGGAGATTTAGGAAGTATAACAGTTAAAGGTTAAGAAGGATGAATTGGAAAATCCGACACATCAAACAAAAATGGTTCATCCTCAGTATTATCCTCAATACTCTCCTTAATACTATCCGCATAATTCTCCTCAAAAATTATCTCATCCATGCAAATCTCATCAAAATCAAGACGCATATGAAGTTCGGGAGAAACATTTAATGACTCAGAATGATGAATTTGAGAGAAAATTTCAGTCAAATCTACGGGTTCATCATCCAAAATACTCCCTGCGTCAATATCCTCAATCAAGTGAAAAATAATATTCTCAGACTCGTCATCAAAAGCATGGATTTCAATCGATTCTGGTTCTAAGATGGAAGTGTAGAGGTCAAAAGGTTTAGGATTGGTTTCACTTGGAATGGACCCTTCACAATCTGGTAAATCAAATACTACAAAATCGCACAACTCATTAAACGTTCTATCATTAATCGGTAAATCTTTTGGGACACTAGATAGACATTCAAAATTGGAGGTGTGTGATTCAATTTGCAATGGGTAGGTTTGATTAGGAAGGGTGTACATCTCACTTTCACAACTCAAATTCTCAGCCTGTCCTACCGCCTCATCATACATTGTAAAATGTGGAGCTAGTTGAAAAATAGCTACCGGGTCACTAGGTTGTATGAGGGCGTGCATGGACGCATTCAAATCCATCATCTGTTGTCATGCTGCTACCCTAAAGTCTTCCAATGACTGTTCTAGACTAGACATAGGTTGTGAAGGGGTTTCAGTAAAAGATTCAAAGTTGTTTGGATACTGAAAATTCCCAAATGGCGGTTTAGAAGCAGTGACTAGGGAAGGCGCAAAAGTTGGGTAGGACTCGTAGGAATTGAATGGCTGGACATGGGTTGGATCAACATACGAATAAGAAAGTGTATGGAATTGTTGATCCATAGAATTTGTAGTGGTGAAAGGAGTGAATGATCGGCTACGGGATTGTTCAATATGTTCAGCGAGGGACAAATGACGACTTGCAAAAGGGGTGTCAACATAAGAGGGTGGGGGAGGTTGAAAAGGTTGATACAAAGTGGATTGCGTAGTGCAAGTGTTTGTCCTAGACGCGTTTATGCGATCTTGCAATGAAATTTTTGGCATGGATGGATCGTTCGACGTTCGGCCAAAGCAAGAACCGTAGGAAGTTATGTCTGGTTGTGGGTACCAAAGTTCGGCAAGGGTTTTTCGAGATGGGGTACCCATGATATGAAGAGAGGAAGAAGAATAAGAGAAAAGGAGGGGAAAAGAATGTGGTTTTTTTTATAGTTTTTTTTTGTTAGTTATTAACAAAAGAATGAAATATACAAAAAAAGAATCTGGACAAAAGCAATCACGACACAAAAATACCACACACCTAATCGTTCTAGGGTTCACCTAGGTCTACTAGACCTGCTTAGGAACTTGATTGGCGAAGTAAAACTGTTTCGAGAAGCCGGCTCAAGATACACTTATCACGAGGCCAAGTAAGTGCAGAGATAAGGGGAGGTTTTCCGACGCTTTCGCGAAGGTCCTTAATTAAATAACCCTTTCTCTTTTAGCAGTTTCACCATGAACACTTTTCTAGACACCTCGTAAACAATATACCGTTAAGCGGTGTTCTAAACACAATTAACCTCTCCTAGTGAGCTTGAAGTCCTTAAGGTTTAAAGTCTAATTTCTTTTAAAATTTGTGCGGGTAAACGTTATGCTCAAGTTTGTGATTTATGGGCCACGGAAAAGGTGATGAAATCCTTTACCGTATGTTGTGGGGTTCGCTTGCCCTTAAATCCGTATTAATGTATGCAATGCGCAAATCAATGAAAAAAATTTATTCAAAATTTCAAACAATCTTTTTTTCGTTAAGGGCGGCACTACAACAAATACGGGTTAGTCAATTTTTTTTTGGCGTTTGCTAGCGAACTTGCAAAGAATTTTGCAAAGATATTATATTAGAAGCGTCGGATTTGAGAAAAAGGTGTTAGTAAAGTACGTACGGTTAAGTTGTGGATTAAGAACCCCCCATTGAATCGAATCCAAGTAGCTTGAAAACTTCGCTTGCGTGGGTCAAACTACCCGGATCATTGGCACTGTACTTCGTAGTATCCCTAGCTTTGAACGTACACTTTGCTCCCCACGGTTGCAGTTCGCAAATCCGGAAAAAAAACTGAAATGTCAGAAAAACGGATTATTATTGCGAAAAAGCAATATGAATGCCCAAATACCTGCACAATAAAAAATTATTAAAAAAAATACAAATAGGACAAAACCAGAACACTTGAGCACAGAGGAAAAATTGGAGGCAGAAGGAGGTGGTAGGCCGGCGACGCCGGAATTGGAGGTGATGTCGCTGGCCAAGTTATGGAAGATGTGCCCCAACATTCTTCTGTGTTCATTGTGTTCCACTAGAGTCACACAGATATTGTTTGATTTTTTTATTTTAGATCTAGAGTGGTAGCAGGTCCAATTTCCAGAGAACAAAATGGTTTGGAAAGTTAGTTTTGGTTTTTTTTTAGAAATTTTTAGTTTGTTTTGAAAAAGTGTTAAATGGATATTCACAGGATTAACCTGAAATAACAAAAAAAAACCGTTAACGTCTCCCCGGCAACGGCGCCATTTGATCGCACGCTAAAAGCGTGTCGGATATGTAAGTGCACGGCGGCGCCCCGACCGTCAATCCGACGGCGGAATGCGGAAGCGGTGAAAAACTTTAATTTTTTGCGGACTTAGCAAACCGGCACCACCGCGCACTAAACACCCGGATCGTAACCATTAACTAGTCTAAGCTAACAAGAAGATGGGAAATAGAGATATACCGACGATCCAAGTCCTCCGGTCTTCTCGTCATGGTCCCGATCTCCTGCGGAAAGTCCTGTCTCCTCCTCGTCACCGGAAGTGCACCACATCGCCTACTTTGTTTACGGGCTCCCACCTCAATGCCGAGGCAACTCGGGCACGAAGCCGGCTACTCGACGTGCCCAAGGTTCGCTGTAGAATATGTAGTCCTCAAGTCTCACTTTTGGGGTTGTAGGAATTGCCTTTTGGTGGAGGTATGAAACATGAACTTTTTCTAGGTGAACTTGGGGATTTTTCTAACATGAAATGAACAAAAAATCCCCATGAGAAATTCTTGGACAGCCCCATATCAAGAGTGGCCGGCCAAGTCTAGAGAGGAGAGTGAGAATGAGAGTGTGTGCAAAAGAAAATGAGTGGAGCAACCATCATATCCAAGAGAGAGAGAGAGGAATGGTTATGATGCAAAAGGGAATGATCACAACAATAAACCCACACTCAACCAACCTCACCCCTCATCATCATCAACCATCATGCCCACTAAAAATCAAGCCATCATGAGAAGGAGAAGTCAATGATGGTGCACATCATGAAAACCATCATGATGCCAAAATAAGCAAAGACCCCCTCCACAAAAAGCCTATTTGCAACAATGCAAATAAACCCTCCTCCACCAATCTTCGGCCAATGAACGGAACAAAGGAAATTGGCCAAAACGGAAAGCAAACTGGCAACTCCAGAAAACTGGTCCCGTAATAAATTACGGGAAAACCCCGATACTGTGCATACACACCCGCATCTGTATTTCGACCGAAATACAAATGCAATGAGACAAAATCTACACTGTACTATACTAGGATCCGGCTTATACCAAAGCCGGCTAGTATTATCCGTTCGATCCTGATCCGTGCAATACCGCACGTATGTGATCGAACCCTGCCATATATCCATACGGCCTCTAGTACAAACTGTCCGATCCTGATCCGTGCAATACCGCACGTATCTGATCGGACCTTGCCATATCTCCATACGGCCTCTACAACCTTTCGCCCGAAAGCTGAGTAACTGAATGTGGGGGACTCTAAAGACTCATCAACACCTTGGTTGTGGATTTAACCACTAGCACGTCAGAGGTATAAGCCAATACGTAACGGGCTACCAAGTATTGACTAAAAGGGACGTCTGTGAGTGAACTCAGCCTGACAACCCTACTGAGCCTGTCAGTGACAATATCCGTGCAGTCCGGTCCGTTCGTCTATGAGTATCGCATGGCGGGCCTAGGGGGTTGGTAAAAGTCAGACCCCCAAAAGCGGTACAAGTCGTGTCGGAGTGTAGCCCAGAACACCCTGAGATACTACTGGAATACCTACCAGTAAATCTCCTTGCCTTGGCCAAGGACTTTGTGTAATGGCTCTCCTAGATACAGCACGACCTCACTCCCAATACCGGGAGAGACGAACCCCTGAAGATACGCTCACTGCCTCCATGTGGCTCGGGACTGTACCCAACTAAAACCTGTTTGCACGACTCCTTTGAGCCGTGGTAGGGTAGTAATCAAAGTACAGTGGGAACTCACACGAGATAAATGACGATCCCCAGGTCGATGAACTAACCTGCACACATGTCACCAGGGAACTGCCATCTGACGTCTGGTATATGACCAACTAGCATGTTCCCGGCGAGTCCTGTCCGGTGTACTCATAACCCAATGAGCACCTGTATACATCTTAGGTGATCCAACTGACACCAGTGGCTTGTGAGACCGGCCACCGCCCCTCGTCGGGGTCTCGACTGTATACACTAGTCTACTAATGGAGTATCGATGCCCAGTCTCGAAACTCCCACGACTAGGGACCTTTTAAGGATAAGCTTATAGACCCCCAGCTCCCACTTATATGATCGCCCTCATACTGCTGGTGGTCAAGCAAGAATCCTAGGGGCTCTATCAACGTGTAATAGCAACCTGTAAGGTCACCTAAAACAGTACACGATGATAAAGATGAACCAGATAGCAAACTATCATCTCGAGTAAGACTGTCCTACCGGGATAGGTCCTCCCTTAATCATTGCAATCACGTACCTGTGATCCAATAATTGACTCTGAGGGCACTACCTCCAACAATCTCCCACTTGCACTCAAGGCTAATTATTGCGATGTCGCATACTCACAGCCCGTGTGATACCGAACACCCAACTCCTCTACTAGTCAGTCTCACAAAGCTCGTTTACGAAACTATTGCGTTCGAGGAATAGCCTTAGTGAGTGGATCCGCTTAGTTGTTTCTTTCTATGTCTCTCTATATCTCAAGTTCGCGGAGAAAGCCATCTCCCGAAAAGAGCAATACCTGTCTCAGAATATGTCTGGATGTCTGATGGGACCTAGCTCATAAATGAACTCCAAATCCAAACTTCTTAGACTGTATCGACAACTGAACTTAATCAGTATCCTGCGCGCCATGCCTCCCTCAGTATTGCCTTGGACCACCTGTCCAAAATACTGCCCCTCATCAGAAGGAAAACTATAACTCTGACAACCTCCTTGTCGTCCATGTCACCTTGGAAGCCTGGAATGATAACTGTCTCCTGAATGAGGCTGTCGTTATCATATCCCTAGAACATCCACTTATGTTCTAAAACTGCTTCCGACTGTTTCTCCAGGATTGGATTAATGTCCACTTATTGCATCTAGTGCAAGAACAACATCTGGTGTGGTACTTGACATCTCACGATTGACTCAATTGCCTGAGCAAGTGATCTGCCAATCATGCCCGTCCCTCTCCCCTTTAGTCTGTAAGACACCTTTGGAGAGGGTGACTCCATTACCTACAGGTACACTACCGTGCCAGGAGTCGTCCATCCTAAATACTCTTAGAACGCTGTCAAGTATCCTGATTGGGAAACCACCCAAATCTAGATCTAAAACCATAGATCTAGTAACCAGTATGTCTGATATAAAATCCATTTCGTTTGTGGAGAAACAACTGTGTGACGACCAAAGTATAACCGGTTGTAGTATAGGAGTTTCCTTTCCTACTCTGTGTATGTCATCCAAACACCATGACATCACACCCTACTACCTTCTCAACAGATCCATCCCCTATTCTGATGAAGTCAAACCTATGACTGTCACGTCAGAAATAGATGATCTATCTCCACTACATCTGCTCTTAGTCTATAAATAGACATAAGCAACCTGTCCACCAATGCTTCCGCTGCTCCCACTGACTACGACAACCCTCTGGCAGAGTCATATAGACGTACACTTCTAAAACTGGTTTAGAACGACGCTATACTCATCCTCCCGCCGGGTCTCGTAACCTGGAACAACAGCAATGGCAATTGTGGGTAAACAAGAACTTCCCTGTCACCGTCCTTGAGGCTACCGTAGTGCCTCTCGGGTGCCTGAAGTTACCCACCTTATCTGCGGAGTGGCCAATGGAATGTCAATCCAGATTGAATCTTTAGGTTCCTTATCAAATCTTCAGTAATCGTTTGTGGTTCTGGAATCACTTCCAGTTCTACCATACTCCCACTACTGTTTTCTGAAAAAATCCATCTTTAATAAAACTGTGGCGAGTCTAGAACAATATCGCTATTGTTCATCCAGATGGTAGAAAATCAACCCTCGTCATAGCCTGGGTCAACCCACAAACAGCCATTACAGAAACGTGCCTTGAGTTGTCCAGTGTCTGGTTTTAATCATAAACTGGACAACTCCCCGTACCTTAACATCGTTAAGATATGAACTGTTCTATATCCAATATAGAAACAGAGGCACTGATTTAATTGAACCAGATTCAAATCATGCAACTGTCTCCAGTGCATGTCAACTAAATGGAAGGAGGCCGATCAGCGTTACTCAACTTAGGAATACTTCCAATTATGAGTAACCTGAAAGAGAAGCAAGATCTCTTTATCATTACTAACAACTGAATACCACACTCAAGTATCTACATCTTCGATCACTTTGAAGAATCCCGATACTTGCTACACATGGTTCTCTACTCTATTCAAATACCTATAACTTCTCCAAATTCGGACCCTGTGTTTCCACGAAACACCTGTCTAAAAGCTAGAGAAGTCATAAGTAAACCGAATATAGTACGAGGACCAACCCCTTTGTCCTGATGGACCCTGGACAACATACAATACTCTGTATAAGTCCCTTGAGTCTGATAACTCATTCACTGTGTGTCGTAGGTTGAAAACTGTACTTATGGTTAAGAAGAATTACACCGCTGTTCAATGCTCCTTACCTAACCATCCACTGATATAGGTAAATGTCATAGACATAATTTCAAAAAGGTACATCTCACTCTATGAAAATAGACGTACAGATATATCAATTTGAAATTGGTGCATAACTGCGGATATTCAAAACCAAATATTTGCCAACCGGCAAACAGCCCAGGTGATTTCCTCAAATTTCACCGATTACAACGAATCCCGATATAATGAGGATAATCACCCAATTCCCAATAACTTACTCCCACTCATCATCTGTAAAACCATACAGATGTGAGAATCGTACCTGGTAAATACATACCCTGGAGTAAGTATCTAATCGGGAAATCAGTTTTCCTTTAACAGTACACAGTGAAACTGAAACATTGAAATGTTTCGATGGGGTATCCTGGTATTCCTAGTAATGCCTCTTCCAGATTCACGATTGTAACCGTATAATTCTTTGCCACCTCTCCAAATCCCTTCATATGTCTTTAGTCTTTACCTTCTGCACACCCTTTTAGGCCAAATGGTTTTCTTCCTTCCCTACCGTTCGGCACCAGCCTATGGTTTGGAAGAAGACTATCCAATAAGCATAATGGGTGTACTGTCCCAATCCTAGGAACACTCGCAATGAGAGAGGGTGAAGATAAAAGACAACCGAATAAACCTTATTCCTATTTCTCCTGGACCAGAATCCATCCCCGAACTGGAACAAGTTCCATTCGAGTTCGTATATAACCATACGATGGAGTATCCAGATAAACTGTGGATCTTCGTAGTGATACGGAGTGTCCTGGAGAAATACAAAGGTGATGTGGGAGTGGTAACGAAATATTTGGTTTGGTCGTGAATATCCGTTGCAATTTACTTTGCCCTCTTACTAATCCCTTGCTTTGTCTGAACTTAATACCTTCTGCACACCATCGTTATGCTAATTGGTTTTCTTCATTCCCTACCGGTCGGCACCAGCCTAAGGTTTGGAAGAAGACAATCCAATTTGCGTAATAGGTGTACTACCCCTAAACCAAGGAGTACTCGTAACCTGAGAGAGGGTAAAAGGAAAAGACAACTGAATAATCCTATCCGTTTTCTCCAGAACCGGAAACCATCCTCGAATAAATTCTTTCGAGTTCGTATCTAACCATACGATGGTTTTGTCCAATGGAAGTGGACGTTCGTAGTAAAACGGGGTGTCCTGGAGAAAAGGGTAAAAGTATGAGTGGCAATGAGGTTTGCAACTCTGACAATCCAAAAGCCGGTGTTTAAGAAGGTTCGGTCAACTTGGTCACTGAGTCAAAGTCTTAGGGTCGGGTCAATGGTCGCTACCAAAGAGAGAGAGAAAAGAAAACACTCAGCGTGCACTCTAACCTAGATCAGAATGGTTACCAATTTATCTAATCTGGAAACCTCCCACTGTACCGTCAAATTCTCCTCCAAACCTGAAAGAAGAATTAGTTGGGGTCACCCGAGGAGTAAACTAACTCATCAGTGGGAATCGGGATCCAACTCTCATCGCATGATAACGTGACGGAATCCGCTCACGTCATCACACTCCAGAAGGTATGCGCATATCTGGCAAGTTTCAGTTCTTTTGAAACTCCCGATGTGATTTCTGCCCCATGCTCTTATGACCTTGGCGTGAGGTCAAAATATCATAAGTCACATGTCAAGTTCTGCCCGTCATTATCCAGGTTAACTTGAACCCACCCGTACATACCCTTGACGTAGGCCAAAATAGTAGTACGACTGTCCCAAACCAACGCATCTATCTATGCAACAGATAAATAACCGGCAGCTACCAAACACTATGCCTTGGCGTGAGGTCAAAATACATAGCTTGAATACTACCGAATATTTAACTGAAATGACGGAGGGCTACGAATGGTTTCTGGCGAAAACCTTTAACGTAATGAACTTGATATCGTCGAAGGAACGGATAGCTTTTAAAAATATAGTGACGAAAACCGTTGCTAAAGAGGTCACTCCCTGTGAAGGGATCTCGGCTCTTTCCCCGTAGAATGGGGTGCAGGATATTCCAAATGAATACCGCGATGCAAAGCAAAAGTAATCGGCTATAGTGAAGTTAATGCCCAGACGCAAACTTCTGTCCAAGGGGTCACTCCCGGTGAAGGGATCTCGGCCCTTGCCTCGTCGACTGAGGAGCAGGATATTCCAATGAATACCACGATGCAAAACAAAAGTAAACGTCCTTGCAATAACAGCTTTTTGAAAAGTGTTCCAACAACATCAGATTAGGTTTGTTTTAACTTGCATTGATCCGAATCAATGCAGTCCCATCAATTGATCACACCAAAAAGAACGAAAATATACTGATGTACGTATATGCCATCCGCATTCGCCACTGGGTCCCGTCATTACCCGTTAGGTTAGCTAACTAACGACAGAGCGGGGACTGGACTAGCGCGGATGCAAAACATATACAACATCTACTAATATATATACCAATATATTATATTTCGCTCAAGGCGTGAAAGAAATGCAACATCACAGAGAATGAACAGCATCACAGAAACAATACAGATATCTGGGATCCCCGGGTTTCACAGAGCCACTACTGAAACCCGACGTTCCCCTGGTCGTGTGGATAGCCTGTGCAATGAAATCCTAGACCCCTACGGGCACGGCAAGTTACCCGCCAAAACCTGAAGCGAGGCAGCCCCCTTCAGCAACGTGAATGGACCACCCAGCACTTCACGGAATCCGGTAACTTGGGCACCCCTCCTGGGTCAACCTGTACCCCCTACGAGTGCGGCGAATAGCCCGCCAATCCTAGAGTGAAGCCCCCTCCATCTCAATGCCATGAGATGCGGGCTTGTTGCCCTCCAGAACCCGGCTATCCGTGCACCCCTCTGCGGGGCAATCCTAGTACAGAAAGTAAAATATACATACAACGGGTACATCGACCGCAACCAGGTCGTGCCCCAAAATAATAATACAAACAGGCAGTGACGGCAGTCCACATGTCGGACGCTCGCCCCGCAATATCAAATGTACATAATACAACAAAACTGTACTAGCATTGCATCCAGGCTATCCCCCACGACCGATCCGCAACATCACGGCAAAAACAAAACATCAACGTGAAAGTCACGTTCGCAAATCCGTCTAACCGGACTATAGCAGTTAGACCGGATTTACCGATCAAGTGACATTCACGGTCGCAGATATAATGTAAATACTGTGGAAAATGTGTTTAAAATATCCGATCGATCAAAAATTAACAAGTGGGCCCCCAATCAAAACTGTAGCACTCACAGAAATCCTGGGCCCAATTTTAATATTCCAAAACCCATATTTTAAGCCCAGAAGGCCTCTGTAAAAAATTGGTGAAGTGATCTCCACAGTGCGCGGCGGAAGGGCGGAGGGAAGGTGGTTTTCGCGGCGGTTCCGCGCTCCCACTGTGGAGTTACTTCGTCGAATTTTTACAGAGCTCTTAGATTTTCCAGTACATCAATATTTTACAACCTGAAAAATTTTTTGACACCAAAAATTTCCAACAGAAAACTGATGTGGGTAAATACGGGTTTTTGGACATTTCGATCGATCGGAACTGAAAAACACATTACACAAAGCTAGACTAAGTTAATGGCGAGGCTCTGATACCACTGTAAGTGCACGGCGGCGCCCCGGCCGTCAATCCGACGGCGGAATGCGGAAGCGGTGAAAAACTTTAATTTTTTGCGGACTTAGCAAACCGGCACCACCGCGCACTAAACACCCGGATCGTAACCATTAACTAATCTAAGCTAACAAGAAGATGGGAAATAGAGATATACCGACGATCCAAGTCCTCCGGTCTTCTCGTCATGGTCCCGATCTCCTGCGGAAAGTCCTGTCTCCTCCTCGTCACCGGAAGTGCACCACATCGCCTACTTTGTTTACGGGCTCCCACCTCAATGCCGAGGCAACTCGGGCACGAAGCCGGCTACTCGACGTGCCCAAGGTTCGCTGTAGAATATGTAGTCCTCAAGTCTCACTTTTGGGGTTGTAGGAATTGCCTTTTGGTGGAGGTATGAAACATGAACTTTTTCTAGGTGAACTTGGGGATTTTTCTAACATGAAATGAACAAAAAATCCCCATGAGAAATTCTTGGACAGCCCCATATCAAGAGTGGCCGGCCAAGTCTAGAGAGGAGAGTGAGAATGAGAGTGTGTGCAAAAGAAAATGAGTGGAGCAACCATCATATCCAAGAGAGAGAGAGAGGAATGGTTATGATGCAAAAGGGAATGATCACAACAATAAACCCACACTCAACCAACCTCACCCCTCATCATCATCAACCATCATGCCCACTAAAAATCAAGCCATCATGAGAAGGAGAAGTCAATGATGGTGCACATCATGAAAACCATCATGATGCCAAAATAAGCAAAGACCCCCTCCACAAAAAGCCTATTTGCAACAATGCAAATAAACCCTCCTCCACCAATCTTCGGCCAATGAACGGAACAAAGGAAATTGGCCGAAACGGAAAGCAAACTGGCAACTCCAGAAAACTGGTCCCGTAATAAATTACGGGAAAACCCCGATACTGTGCATACACACCCGCATCTGTATTTCGACCGAAATACAAATGCAATGAGACAAAATCTACACTGTACTATACTAGGATCCGGCTTATACCAAAGCCGGCTAGTATTATCCGTTCGATCCTGATCCGTGCAATACCGCACGTATGTGATCGAACCCTGCCATATATCCATACGGCCTCTAGTACAAACTGTCTGATCCTGATCCGTGCAATACCGCACGTATCTGATCGGACCTTGCCATATCTCCATACGGCCTCTACAACCTTTCGCCCGAAAGCTGAGTAACTGAATGTGGGGGACTCTAAAGACTCATCAACACCTTGGTTGTGGATTTAACCACTAGCACGTCAGAGGTATAAGCCAATACGTAACGGGCTACCAAGTATTGACTAAAAGGGACGTCTGTGAGTGAACTCAGCCTGACAACCCTACTGAGCCTGTCAGTGACAATATCCGTGCAGTCCGGTCCGTTCGCCTATGAGTATCGCATGGCGGGCCTAGGGGGTTGGTAAAAGTCAGACCCCCAAAAGCGGTACAAGTCGTGTCGGAGTGTAGCCCAGAACACCCTGAGATACTACTGGAATACCTACCAGTAAATCTCCTTGCCTTGGCCAAGGACTTTGTGTAATGGCTCTCCTAGACACAGCACGACCTCACTCCCAATACCGGGAGAGACGAACCCCTGAAGATACGCTCACTGCCTCCATGTGGCTCGGGACTGTACCCAACTAAAACCTGTTTGCACGACTCCTTTGAGCCGTGGTAGGGTAGTAATCAAAGTACAGTGGGAACTCACACGAGACAAATGACGATCCCCAGGTCGATGAACTAACCTGCACACATGTCACCAGGGAACTGCCATCTGACGTCTGGTATATGACCAACTAGCATGTTCCCGGCGAGTCCTGTCCGGTGTACTCATAACCCAATGAGCACCTGTATACATCTTAGGTGATCCAACTGACACCAGTGGCTTGTGAGACCGGCCACCGCCCCTCGTCGGGGTCTCGACTGTATACACTAGTCTACTAATGGAGTATCGATGCCCAGTCTCGAAACTCCCACGACTAGGGACCTTTTAAGGATAAGCTTATAGACCCCCAGCTCCCACTTATATGATCGCCCTCATACTGCTGGTGGTCAAGCAAGAATCCTAGGGGCTCTATCAACGTGTAATAGCAACCTGTAAGGTCACCTAAAACAGTACACGATGATAAAGATGAACCAGATAGCAAACTATCATCTCGAGTAAGACTGTCCTACCGGGATAGGTCCTCCCTTAATCATTGCAATCACGTACCTGTGATCCAATAATTGACTCTGAGGGCACTACCTCCAACAGGATATTTAAAAGTTCTAAAGTTTAACCGCGATCAGGACGGTGTCGCTTTGCAGCTAGCCGCGATGTGCACGGGTCGATCCACAGGGAGATGGTAAATTTTTCGTTCTTATTTTAACGAGTTAACAATGTGGAGGATTTGTTCGTTATCTAACCTATGTGTTATATTCAAGTATAAGGCTTGTTAGGAAACGATAGGATAGTGTAAGTTATTGGATTCCGTATTCAAGTACTTTGAGCCGAACTCAACCAATGAAGCTAGAACAATCGGAAACAATGTGGATTAGGGGACTTAAGCACGGTATTCATGGAATCCGGTTTATTGACCCTTGTCCGTCCGTTCTTGTCTCTTGCTTTCGCCTCCGGCCAAACCGAATGCAATCGGTCATGGTTTGGAATCTCCTTTACCTTGGTAGGGTAGGGTGCCTAACGGAGCGCTGGTGTAAGGTATGGGTGGAGTTTCAAATGGAAAAGACGGGAAAAGGAAATGAAAAAAGAAACGTTAACTTACAAAATCTTTCTCTTTTACAAACAACAATATTCACACAATTCAAAAAATAAACCAAAAAGAGATAACAAAAGAGAAGAACAAAGAAAAGAAAGGATTACAAGCAAGTAATTAAAGTGCATGGAATTTAACTGCAAGAATTAAAAGAGCAAGAATTAAATGCAAGCAAGTAAAAGACTAGGAACCAATGAACATATTGCAAAACATGGGTTCAATAACCCAAACATAAACTTGCAAGCTTAATAAAGTGGTTACAAGATCAAGAGAGGGCAAAGAACTCATGGAGAAGGAAGCACAAAAGAACACATTATTAAGCTTCAAGAATGATACAACCCTTTGAGATCAATAACCAACCCTTAAACTTTCAAGCTCAATGAAGAGGTTGAAGGATCAAGAGAAGGTTAAGAACTCAATGGGGCTAAGGTATTTGCAAGAAAGGAGAATAGAAAACTTGGACAAAGAATGACAATCCAAGACTAAAGAATGACCCCCTTGAACCTTTGCCCGCCGCCTGCTTTTATAGGCAGAAAAGAAAAGAAAATAAACAATAAAATTAGGGCTATGTGGCAGTAAGGAGGGGTGTGTGAAGAACTGGGGCCCACTGGAGGTGGTGGGGCCGTCCAGGCCGGTCTATAATTTGATGTGGTCGGCCACATCATGTTGGAACAGTCTCGTACTTGGTGTGTTGACTTGTTAAGTCCCCCGCATCACTTTGGCGCGGTTTATTTTCTCTGATTTGGCTCGGTCAACACCCAGATTTTGGAGGGAATTTTGAAACTTGAATTCAACACATAATCTTCACCATTAAATGCTCATTACTCCATTCCCACATGTGGCTTGATTCATGGCTGCTCCATTATGGCTCATGCTGATTTGTTTAATTGACTTTGATTTAATTTCAGTTTTGGAAGGAAAAAATCAACACATGATGTTTAGCCTTGAATGAATATAATATTTTTTCTTGAATGCATATATGTGCCTACATGTCTTGTGTACACATTTGTTGTGTTGGACCATTTAAATAGAAAAATGTGTACACAAACTTGTTGCAAAAAGGGACTCCTGAAGTATCGGTCGGATTGCGGTTCTGGTTGCAGTGTCGGCTCTCAATTGATATATCCGTGCTTTTAAATGTATTTTCAGTATTTTGTCACGGATACCTGTAATCTGTATTACTGAGCAGACACTGGTTAATAGTACCGATAAATACAACAAATAGGTAATGAATGGGCGGTATTAGAATGCAGTTTTCTGATATGAACAAGAGCCAAACGATATGCAACCGCGTCGACATGCTCGAGGGTCTCGAAGGGACCCACAAATCTGGGACTAAGCTTTCCTTTTCGCCCAAATCTCATCATGCCCTTTATCGGAGAGACCCTCAGAAAAACGTGATCGCCAACTGCGAACTCTAGTCTGCGACGGCGTCTGTCTACATATGATTTCTTCTTGCTCTGAGCCGCCCTCATCCGATCTCGAATCAACTGTACTTTCTCGATCGTCTCCTGCACGATCTGCGGCCGCAAAAAACTGCTTTCGCTAAGCTCAGTCCAACAGACGGGCGATGTACATCTCCTCCCATACAAGGCCTCGAAAGGTGTCATCTGAATAGTATCCTGGAAGCTGTTGTTGTAGGAGAACTCCACTAAGGGTAAATGATGATCCCAGCTACCTCCGAAGTCTAAAACGCTCGCTCGGAGCATGTCCTCGAGAGTCTGAATAGTCCGCTCTGACTGGCCGTCGGTCTGCGGATGAAATTTTGTGCTGAAACTCAATCGGGTGCCCATCGCCTCCTGAAGTCTCTACCATAGTCGGCTGGTAAACTGGGTGCCTTGGTCTGACACGATACAAGTCGGGACGCCAAGCAACCGTACGATCTCGTCGATGTAAATCTGGGCATACTGAGCAAAACTGAAAGTGGTCTTCACTGGCAGGAAGTGGGCTTCTTTTGTCAAATGATCCACGATCACCCAAATGGAGTCATACCTCGACTGGTCCTGGGTATACCCACAACGAAGTCCATAGATACCTGCTCCCATTTCCACTCCAGAATGGGCAAAGGCTGCAACTCTCCTGTTGGCCTCTGGTGCTCTGCCTTGACTTGTTGACAAGTGAGGCATCTCGACACGAAGTCAGTGACGTCCCTCTTCATTCCGTCCCACTAATAAATATCTCTCAGATCGCAGTACATCTTGGTGGAACCCGGATGAATGCTATATATAAATCCATGGGCCTCCTCAAGAATCTCACGTCACAGTCCCTTAGAAACTGGTACGCACAATCGTGTCCCAAAGCACAGTATTCCCTGATCATAGACTACGAACTCGGAAACAATGCCCCACCGGACCTGCTCTATGATCTCTGAAAGACGGTCATCGCCAGGCTGTGCCTCGCGAATACAGTCAAGCAACTGCGGACGTGCATGAATATGTACAAGTTGTCCCCCTGTCGGAGTGAACTCTAACTCAACTCGGCTATCGCATAAAATCTGCCAATCTGCTGACGACTGCCTCTATACGGCGCTCATATGAGATAGACTACCTCCGGGCTTTCTACTCAAACCATCTGCCACCACGTTCGCCTTGCCCGAATGGTAAAGAATCTCACAATCATAGTCTTTCACCAGCTCCATCCAACGACGCTGTCTCAGGTTCAAGTCTCGCTGCTGAAATATGTACTTCAAGCTCTTGTGGTCCGTAAATATCTGGCACGACTCTCCGTATAGGTAATGTCTCCAGATCTTGAGTGCAAACACCACTGCAGCCATCTCTAAATCATGCGTAGGATAGTTCTGTTCATATGTCTTTAGCTGTCGAGAAGCATACGCGATAACTTTGTCGTGCTGCATCAACACGCAACCTAGTCCTACTCGTGAAGCGTCGCAATAAACCATGAATCCGCCCGATCTAGATGGCAATGACAACACTGGTGCAGTAGTCAGACGTGTCTTCAACTGCTAGAAGCTATGCTCACACGCCTCGGTCCAATCAAAAGGAACTCCCTTTCGGGTCAATCCGGTCAACGGTGCAGCAATACGAGAGAAGTCCTGAACGAATCGTTGGTAGTAGCCAGCCAGGCCTAGGAAACTGCGGATCTCCGTAACTGATGCTGGTCTGGGCCAAAGCTGAACGGCCTCGATCTTCTTTGGGTCCACACATATGCCATCTCTCATAATCACATGACCCAAGAAATCAACGCTGTCAAGCCAAAACGCGCACATGGAGAATTTCGCGAACAGCCGGTGCTCTCTCAAAGTCTTCAATGTGATCCTCAGGGGCTGCTCGTGCTCCTCTCAGCTCCGGGAATACACCAAAATGTCGTCAATAAACACGATGATGAACAGATCTAGATACGGCCTGAAAATGCGGTTCATCTAATCCATAAATGCGGCTGGCACATTGGTGAGTCCGAACGACGTCACCAAAAACTCATAGTGTCCATAACGCGTGCGAAAAGCCATCTTCGGAATATCCTCCTGCCGCAACCGCAACTGATGGTAACCCGATCGCAAGTCAATCCTCGAAAACTATCCCGCACCGTGAAGCTGGTCGAACAAATCATCGATACGTGGTAAGGGATAACTGTTCCGTACAGTAACCCTGTTCAGCTGGCGGTAATCAATGCACAAGTGCAAACTTCCGTCTTTCTTCTTGACGAACAGGACAGGAGCACCCCACGGGGAAACACTAGGTCAAACAAGCCCTTTATCTAACAAATCTTGCAACCAATCCTTCAGCTCTCTAAGCTCCGCCGGGGCCATCCGATAAGGCGGTATGCAAATAGGCCCCGAGCCGGGAATCAAGTCAATGCAGAAAGCAATATCGTGCTCAGGCGGTAACCCAGGCAGCTCGTCAGGGAAAACATCAGGGAACTCACACACAATCGGGACCTGGTCCAAAGGTACCTCTGCAGCTCGAGTATCACAAACAGATGCTAAGAATCACTGACATCCCTTCCGTAAGAGCTGACCGGCGCGAAGAGACGAAATCAAGCTGGGAAGGGTGACACTGCGGTCTCCCTGAATAACAAGGACTGGCTCTCCCGGAAAGCTAAATCTGACTTCCTTCTCACGGCAGTCCACAAATGCATAACAAGTGTTTAGCCAGTCCATGCCCAGAAGCACATCAAAGTCCAACATATCGAGGAGAATCAAATCAACCGATGAATCCCTCTTCCCGATACGAACGGAACAAAAATGAAACACAAAACGAGCGGCAAGACTCGCCGATCGGAGTAATAACAATAAGCAGCTGACCTAACGACGACGACTTACGGCCCAACATCGGTGCAAAGTGTGTAGATACATACGAATGTGTGGAACCTGGGTAGAATAATACTCGCGCGTCGAAAGAACATACTGGCAAGGTACCTGTCACAACGGCATTGGATGGCTGTGCATCCTGCAGTGTCAAGGCGAATACTCGGGCCTGTCCCCCACCAATAGCTGGCTGAACTCTGCCTCGACCTCTACCTCCTCGTCCTCTCTGAACAGGACCGCTGCTTCCATGGCTTCTTGGGGCATCTAACTGACATGGAGCAACACCGGGGGTAGGAAATAGGGCTCTCTAAGGAGGTGGTGAAGGTGGTAAAGTCACGTGTGGAACTGTCGCCGCTCCCTGTCGTCTCATCGAACAGTCTCTAATACGATGGTGCGGACTCCCGCACCTAAAACATCCTGGCGACGCCTGCTGTCCCAGCGGGTAAGAATCAAATAGCTGACCCCGCCCAACTACTCTGCCGCCACTATCTCTCGGGAAGAATCTGGCGCGATACCTCTGAGCTGGCATATCGGTACGAATCCTCTTCGGCCCAGAAACGGCCAAAGTCTCTGAAATGCCCGCCTCGATCCTTAAGGACGTGTCCATAACAGCTGCATAAGTGTCGAAATGCTGGGCTCCGATGGCAAGAAATAACTGGGTGTCAAGTCCCTGCATAAACCTTTTCACCCTCTTCTCTTAAGTATCAACCAGGTACGGAGCATATCGGGACAACTGAGTAAACTGGATATCATACTCGGACACTGTCATCCCTGGAGTCATGATCAAAGCCTCAAAACTACGAGCTCTAGCATCACGAACGCTCCCGGGAAGGAAACGTGCTAGAAATACTGCTGTGAACTTAGCCCAAGTCAGAGGAGCTAGATCTGCAGCTCGACCTCTCCCGACCGACTCACACCAAATCTGCGCAAGGCCCTCTAAACGGAAACTCGTAAGCTCCACCCATCTGTCATCGGAACATCTGAGCGAATGACAAATCCTAGCTAAATTGTCAATGAATATCTGCGGATCCTCCGCTGCATCGGTGCCGGTGAAGACTGGGGGTCTCAGCCTCATGAAGTCCTGTAGCGATACTGGGATAGCCACGATAGTAGTAGTAGGAGCAACTGTCTCGAAAGCAGGTACTTTGCTAGTCTGTGCTACGGTAGGTACGTCCTCCGATCTCGGTGCACGACTGGCGTCTACTAAGGAACACACCAACTGTCGTAACTCCTGCATACCTCCCATCATCTGTCATAACTCCTCCATACCAGACTCTAACCTATCCATACGACATGGGGAAGACGGATCAGTTTGTCCCTGGGGAGTGGGTATGTCACCCTGCTCGGTCCTCGTCTCAGACGAGCCTGCACGGATCTCATCTCGGGCGGCAGCCCTCTGCGCTCTTGTAGCCTTCGGCGACATAGTGGCTGGTACATGAAACAGGATAATAAGAACAGTGCAATAAAATCATAGGATATACGGAATTGAAAAGGAATTTCCAAGCAAATATATCCTAAAGTCACTTAGGCAAAGTACCGTATCGCAAGTATGCCGCGGACATACACACGCTACGTTACCCTGCTTAAGTCACTTACTCCATCTACCAAGAGTCATCCTACACTCAAAAGGTAAAACCTATCGCTCTGATACCAAGTTTGTCACGACCCGAAGGGTATGGAACGTGACTGGCACTTAAGTTACGAAACATCTCAAGGCGTACATAAAATAAGTAAGCCAAGCCTAAAAATCAAAACCCAAATAAGAAATAGAGTGAAGGAATACCAATTTATTGAAAGCGATTTTAGTCCAATAAGTCACCTCAAGCTTTTATAAAAGCAACATCCATTTTACCAAAAATTTCGGCAGAGTCTCCTTTGTAAATACTGGCCCCCAACGGGTACAAAACAGAAATATATAAGAATAACATGAAATAAGGCATCCCCAAGCGGGAGCTAGCTCTTCGCCGAAGCGGACTCAAAATCCCACGCAATATAAATCAGCAATGTGCAGAATAAGCATAAGAAGCACAAGTAAAAACATCATGTCGACTCAGGTGGGCTCGAATCCAAAATACAGCATAAAAGTCCACAAATCTTACTGCCTCGTCTCTAGGTCAATATACAACAATACAGATAACAGGTGCAGTAGATACAGTAGATACAGTAGATGGAGTACTTTAGATACAATGAATATACAAGGTGGTACAAAATAATATCACAACCCAACTACAAGCAAATGCCTCGAATCCAGGCAAAAGAGGCAAAAGGAGCATGTGCGTCCGCCGCTACTGTGCTGATGGAGCGGACCTGCAAAATGGCTGTGGCACAACGGGGGTGAGTTACCAACTCATAAGTAATAAATAATATCTAGATAGGCTATCGCAAGCATGCACGCAAGCGTCATAACATCATCAATACTGATATGGCAAGTTATACTAGCAGGTATGTATGCAACATGAATCACTGTACAATACTAATCTGGCATGATGTGCTAGCAGGTATGTATGCAACATGAATCAACTCGTGATCTGAATATGTAGGTATAAGAAATCATTATTTTCTTCTTAGAAGTCTCTTTTGAAATATCAATGTAATATCAATAGAATCAACAGAAACCCGTGTCCAGCATCGACACCACAACAACTATCTCAAATCTCATGTATCCATATCACAGTATCTCTGGCCTCAGCCGTCCGGCTAACCCATCTCAAATATCAATATCTCAACATCTCACGGCCACGGTCGGTATCCTCTGGATATCCGCCGTATCAACAATTACCGGTAGGTAGTCTGCCCCTGCCAGGCTCATCGTCTACAACTCGATCTTCTTGCCCCAGGGTACCTTACCGGGCCCACCATGTACCCGAGGCGGTTCATCCAACTCCTCGAAATGGGTCTCGAAAACCAACAGAAACTCATGGTGGACGACACATACATCACTAGAAAACCGCATCTTGCATATTTTAAAAAAAAAAAGGGTAATAAGTTTCTAAATTCCTGCGGTTTCCCCCAAAAGAAATCTCATATATCTCAAGAAAATCCTCATAAGTGCATAGGTCAATGATAATGAATGCCTATGGTATCAACAAATCAAGCTGCAATGTATGATTAATAGACTAGGCATGAACGAATGATATAATGAGGTACAAGCATATGAATAGCAAATCTACATGTTCATCTTAAGGAATTTTAAATGTATTAGCACAAGTTTATGCATCATATATGGTGAAATTGTTCTAGATTTCAGGTTATACAAGTTATCTAGTGTTGTGGTATAGCAATTACCAAGGCGTGTTTGTATGCATGAATAGTGCTCGTGCTGCATATAAAAACCCTGGTAATGGTGCAAGTGTCCTATTAAATGAGTTTGCAGATGTATATAGATCATGAATGTAGCTAGATGTTCAGGCAAGCATTATACTCATAATTACAAATACCACTAGGAATCTTTTTGGAACGTTTTGAAAATCGTTTCGGTGAAATTTCGGAAAATCGGTAAAAGAAGGGGGTTTTCCGTAAAAAGTCAAATTACAAATATCTTTGTTATAAAATTAAATATACATATTCTATCTATGTAATTACTAGTATTTGGTGTTTATTGAGCCACTGCTGAAATTTCAAATTTTCTGAAAATTTTTCAAAAATTAATTATTTTAATATTATTTTAAGCCGTCACTAATACATTTAATTAGGGAAAATTACAAATTGGAATGGGTTGAAACAAATTTTGTGCATCATAACAAATTAAACAAAATTTTAACACGTTGTTTTTGAAATGAAATGAAGTTGTTAATCGGTTTTAGAATATATTGAAGAAAAATGCTTATTTTGTGAAAATAAAAGAGATTTGGTGCGATTTGGTGCATATTGAATTGGTGTTTGGTGTTCATTGCTTCACACACACACACCACCACCCCTCCCCCTCTTGCTGGCCGAAAATGGGCTGCCCCAATCCCCATGTCCCCACACTTGTTCACAAATGTAAAGAAAAGAATTAAGAAGTAATGAATAAATGGGTATGGGTTTAACTTTGAGGGTGGACTTTTGTTGGCTTGTTGCTTTCCCCACCTCACTCTATCCTCTACTCCTAATTTTGGCCGAACCCCCAATCAAAGGCAGCCCCAATTCTCTTGTGCCCACTTCTTATCCTCACACAGTTTATTAAAGAAAAGAATGGAATAAGATATTAGGCATGGGGATTAATTATTGGGACATGGCTTTTGACTTGGACTTTCTCACCAAAACTCACCTCACTATCTCTCTTCCCTTCATCTTGTGGCCGAGCACTCCGTTGGGCTGCTGCCCAAAAAAACTCCCCACTTCATTGACCTCCAAAATCATCATAAAATCCACTAAATCCACACAAATTTCCATCAAAACTCAAATCCAACCTTCACCCATTATTTCTTTGCCCATGCTAGCTTGAATTCTTGGAGCAAGATGGAATTTTGGGGGCTATGTTTTGGCAAGTGTGGATCTCATTTCAAACTAGTTTGAGGTATAACACTTTTCCAAATGATACTTGTTCTAATCTAAGATTTTAATTAAGTGTTTAATTAAGTTTTGATTGCAAGCTTGGAATTCAAGAAAGGTTTTGAATTAATGTTAGCATTTTGATCTATAGATTATGGTTGTAATGGGAAGCTTACCATCGTAGGATTTGAAGAATGTAAACTAGTAGTTAGATTGCAAATTGTTACATGAAAAATGTCTAAATTAAGTTTTATTAGCAAACTACAGTTTTAGGAATTTTGAATATAATTGAGTGAAAAATCTAGTTAATGGTTGTGTGGCGTAGTTAATATGTTATAATGAAAATTATGGCCACTAGAATTGTTAAAATATTTAAAGTTGATTAAAACACCAAGTTTTGAGCTAAAATGGAAAATTGTGTTTATTTTGTTAACTAGGTTTTGTAAATATATATATTTTGATGAGAATAAATTATTTGAATGGTTTATATGACTTGGTTATGATATTGAGTGGATATTGCGGCCGCTAGATTTGTTTAAACGTCGAGTTTTGTACAAAACTGGTTAAATTTGCTTGCAAGATTTTCGGAAAAATAGCTTTTAAAATGAGTTTGAGATTTTTGTGAATTTTAACCTATTTTATATAATAATTAGTGCTTGTGAATGTGCAATTGAGTGTGTTTGGGTTGTTTTTGATGGTTTTGCATTTGTACGCCGACGTCGAGGGTTTTTGGGTTGATTTGTGAAAGCAACCACAGGTTTTGACCTATGTGGGATTCGTGTATCGTTTTGGTCATGAGTCGGATTTTAATGCGATACGGTGCGTTATGATATGTAGGTACCCCATGTGGACTTCGAGACGACAAGCAAGCGCGTGGCGACGTCGGCACCGGCAAGCAAGGACCAGGTGTGTAGATTTATATCTACGGGGAGAAGTCAGGTGGATGGCGTATAGCACCCCCGCAGTTCGTGGTGATGTATGCGAATAAGTATATACACATATATATTGATTATATATTGTTGAGTTTATTGATGATAAAGATAGATTTTAGGTGTGATTGGATAGGTTTAGTGCTGCGAGACCCTAGAGTAGAGATTGCACCACATTTACACACACACAACCATACTTGCATACATTCTTCTTTCACATGTGCTTATATGGGGTTATATAGTTATGTGTTCACATGGGTATGGGACTATGTGTTCACATACTGGATTTGAGGATAGTATTTAGAATTTGAGATGAGTCCATAAGATTTGATTGAGACCGCGAGAACGGTGATATGGCAGGATTCGTACTTAAGATACGTCCTGATGTTATAGCGGATCATAGGACGACGATACATGTGAATAGTGTTATACATTGAATGGTTGACATGTGATCATGATATGGGATACGATATGTTAAGATATTCATAATAGGTCGCATTAGGCGATGTATACCTCTTTATGACGATATATGATGATGATATCGGTTTGTATGAGGCTGTAGATCAGCAGTCAGATCATGTTTAGATTGATGATATTAGTATTGTACTAGACATAAATCGGTACCTGAATTATGATCTTGATAAAGAGGATACAAGATGAATAATATGATGAATGTGATATTGACCGTACCCAGATTTGGGATGCCGTACGACGGATTTACGTACGAGCCATATATTGAGGTTTGATCCGTACTCTTGACTTGGGAATATTGATTATAGATATGGTATCGGATATGATATTGTCGAGGCAGGATCACCGACTAATATATATATATATATATACATATGTATCGAATCAGGTGTTAGGCGGTTCCCTTACCATCAGTTAGCCTGTTAGCTCAGCCCTATAGTTTAGTGTAGTTGTTAGACTATATTTATATTAAATGCATATTAGTTATCGTTGTGTCTAGTAATTAGCTCCCGCTCATTATTGCTACTCGCTCCACATCGCATATTTATATTGTGATTTCCTATTGTATTATTGATATCATGTTGTTAGGACACCAGCACCGTTACCGATGACGTGTATGTACTACGTACACTTACTTGCCGGCTCACACATATCTTCATCGGTAATTGCCATGTCACGTACACTTAGAGAATATTATTGTTTGACTTAGCGTGTTAGATAGTAGTTTTGGCATGATATTAATGTACTTGTCTTATATGCCAGTTTAGACATTGTAGTTATTACTTGTCACTTCATTCATACTGTTATTCATTGTTATACCGCATTCATGGATTCTTATGCATATATTATCTATTTTACGTGCTATTGAGGTTTAGATTCGGATTTCCATGAGATTTTCTGGATTTGGGGGAAAACCGCAAAACTTATACAAACTTCTTCTCTCTCTTTTTAAATGAAAAGCGCGGTTTTTCCGTGATGTATGAGTCGTCCACCATGAGTTTGCTGATGGATTTCGAGACCCGATTAGAGGAGGCGGATGAACCGTTTTGGGTACATGGTGGACCCGGTAAGGTACCCCGGGACAAGAAGCACGTGGTGATGACGATGTGAGCCTGGCAGGGGAGCACTACCTACAGGTGATTTTACATGACGCGTCGGATAATCGGAGGATACCGTCGTGGTCTTGATATGGATATTAGGGGCCGGTCTGGACTGACGGCTCGCTAGATAGTGAGATTGAGACATACAGAGATATTTGACATATTGAGGTACAGAGATTGCGACATGGAGATATCGAGATATTTGGATACTTGTTTTGTGTCGATGCTAGACACTGTTTATGCTGATTTCATTATGATACCTCATTTTAAATATACAAAAATCTAACTAAGTTATGAAAGCAGTTTCTTCAGTTTCTTGTATTCTGTTTTCATGCTTTCATACCGCATCCATATGATATATTGCTAATTGAGGCACTGACACGGGCACATGGGATTACACTTGGGTTAGATATTTACCCTAGCCATTGTTATAGGCTGCAGGTTTTATATTTGAGGATTATATATTATGATCGTATGAACTAGGATTGCGTCATGCAAGCGATTCCTATTCGTTGATGTATTCTATTCACGAGTTGGCAACTCACCACCGTTGTGCCACAGTTCTTGCAGGTTTTGCCGTACAGGATTCATTACGGTTTTGCTGGCACTGCTTCTTTTCGGATGACTTGCTAGTAGGTGGTTTTACTTGTATCGTACCCATCATTATACCTTGTATATTATTATTCTGTTGTATCTAGAAGTTCCATCAACCAACCATGTATTTATTTCAGAAATAGAGACCAGTGATGTTTATTCTTTCGACCTTAGAGTCGCGCGTTGTATTCCTATGGATTTCTTGCTGTTTTGAGTTTCCTATTGAGTTTTAATCCTCGCCCTTGGCGTTGTATATTATATTGCTTGTGTGGTTGTGACCGTCGATTGACGAAGAGCTAGCTCCCGCTTGGGGATGCCATTTTTATTGATTTCGTATACTATTCATGTTGTATCCCGTTTGGGGGCCAGTATTTACAAAGGAGAATCTGCCGAAATTTTTAGAAAAGACTTGCGGTTTTAAAAATGCATATTTCGGCATGTGTTGCACAGTACTTGCTTTAAGTTGGTTTTTCCTTCACTCTATTGCTTCTTTGGTTTTGATTTTCTGGGTTTTGGCTTACTTAGATTACGTACGCCTTGAGACGTTCGTAATTTAAGTGTCGGTCAAGTTCCGTACTTTTCGGGTCGTGACAAAGTTGGTATCAGAGCGTTCGCAGCGTTAGATGACCCTTGGTTGATGGAATTGGTGACTAAAGTAGAGTGACGTACCATGGGTATGCTCCGCGGCATACTTACGATACGCTACTCCGCTTAAGAAACCTTAGGATGTACATTTCCTTGCACAGTATTATATTGCTTCCTATGATCTAGCCTCATCGGTACCAGTTATGGTTTTGTTACCATGGTTACACGAGCGTGGAGAGCTACGATTAGAGTTGCGGTCAGCACGAGCTCGTCACGAAACGAGGACTGACCAGGGTGTGATTCCAGGGACATACAATTGGATAAGGAGGCTTCGTTTTATGTCATTTTCGAGCTACGAGCGTTTGATGGATCGCTTTTATGAGATTTCTCGGACGTGCAGATCAGCACCAGAGGATTAGGCCACCGACAGAGGCCAACCAGATTTTGATGACCGTTGATGTATTGCTTATTCATGATGATTGAGGCACTATTCAGCGTGCATACGAGTGAGCTAGTTGTTGCTGCAAACGACGAGATATCGCCCCAGATGTTGGAGCTATTGCAGTACGAGTTGTACTAATAGATGATAGAAGGTCCCTAGTCATCGAGGAAGACTGACTAGGACATGTGGTTCGTTCACTACCCCGATACGAGGTCATCAGATAGATTGATTCCAGCTAGAGACGACTTCACGCGGAGACGTTGTGAGTCGACAGAGACGATCGAATGTCAGAAATATACTATTCCAAGTTTAAAGTATTCGGAAAGACATGCAGGAAATTCTATGGACCCTCTAGAAGAATGAAACCCTAACTCGACTTAATGACCGTATGAAAGCCTTTGAACCTTAGGGTTTGCGGCAGTTCCGCGGCGCCATTAGCGAGGCTTGGGTTTGCCCTTCTATGGCTGGACCATCGATGCTGTGGTACGTACTCGATACTATTAAACTATACCCAAGATGTTGAGCTCTTGGAGGATTATGAGGTTTTGACAAATCGATCGGATGGTTCGACTGCATTCGGATGCTAGGTGGTGAGATGCACTTCTTGGAAGACACCAGATACGAGGATAGCGGTTGGAGCTCAGACCATGCAGCCAGGACGAGACGAGTCCGAAGTAGTCGACATTAGAGAAAAGTGGAGTAAGAGGTTCGTACAAGATCTGGATAAGATGACGTTCCACTCCGCCGACATCAGAGATACGATACGCATGCCGAGGCATTATGCTCGGATATACCTTCCAAAAGGAGTTGCGATAAGTATGCAGCCGTTCCGGAACAAGAAACAGATATAGAAAAGGACGATGACTTTCGGATAGTTCGGCAGAGACGGGATTTGGGGGAGACCTCGACAGGACCTTTCTGGAATAAATTACGAGAAGATTTAGACCCAGGAGTGGTCATATTACGCACACCAGCAGACCATAGTTCATGATCATTGGCGAGACATGCTATGAGTGACCACGACAGTTGGCCAGAGAATTCTTGAGGATGTGCTAGAGCGGGACTAATCCGCCATACTTGATTTCGATATTTTGGGCGATCTATTCACATGATTGATTTTGATGATTGAGTTTCATGATATTTGTTTTCATGCACCATGGTTGCACCTACTGAGTATTTACGATTTTTGCACAGTTGTTGCACTTGATATCGTTTTCGTTCCTTGGTTTCTCATGTTTATGATTTTATGGGTTTCATAGTGTTAAGTTGATTTTGTGCATATGTACGCACACGATTTGGTTCTTGCACTCCGTATAGTTCACATATGCTTGCGGTGCAGTGATTAGCATTTTGTGCACTTAAATGCACCGGACTTCGACTTCGATTGTGATATTCGATATTTGTTTTGTGCACCTTGTGCACCTGATTGGATTTTGCACATGTTCGGCGCTTGATATTGGATTTCATGATTTCGTGCATGATGGATGCACCCGATTTGGGTTTTCGCGCATGTTGGGCGCATGTTTTGAGACGCGATTTTGGTGCACACCAGATGCAGTAAATCGAGATTCTTCGTGCATGTCAGATGCACCTGTTTATGCTGTCCGGCACACACGTTGCCTTTGACAGATGTTTCGCGCACGCCCGATGCACTTAGATATTGTTTCTGTGCGCATGTATGGCACATTCATGGATTTTGATTTCCGTGCGCACCAGACGCACGTATTATTCATGTGCATATTTTGGGGTTGATTTCTTATGGAGTAGTACGTTTTTATGATATTCGCTATGTGTTCTCATACTGAGCAGGACTAGTCAGAGGATAGTACCTGAATATATTTTGCATGCATTGATAGTTATCGAAGGGATTTCCAAAAAGCGAGCTATAGTCTCAGTATTTACCTACGTGTCCGATATGACACGAAACGTTCAAAACAAGGAACCTTTCTAAATTGTTTCCAAAATGGCGGAACGTACATATTAAACAAAAGATAAACGTGTATATGGTTATTTTCTTATGATAGACGTCCGCCACTATGCAGTGTTATGCGCATTACACAGCGACTTTAAAAGATTTGGCATGCATTTCCTTCAGATATTTTCATATATAGATTTGATATTTACATGTATAGTTTCGAATTATATCATATTGGTTTTGTATTGGATTTGACATTTGTGTCTTTACCATGACTCCGATGATTGCTGGATGCCTGACGGAGTTTTCATTTTGAGTTATATGCTCATTTTTCATGCGCATGCGCTGCGCTACGTTTTGTTTTATGTATTTATGATTTCGGAGCCCCGACGACTTGATGGTTTTGCTTAGATGTTTTAGTATTTAGGGGAAGTTTTAATTTAAATTCGGGGACCGAATTTTTTTAAGGGGAGAAGATTGTAACGTTTTGAAAATCGTTTCGGTGAAATTTCGGAAAATCGGTAAAAGAAGGGGGTTTTCCGTAAAAAGTCAAAATACAAATATCTTTATTATAAAATTAAATATATATATTCTAGCTATGTAATTACTAGTATTTGGTGTTTATTGAGTCACTGGTGAAATTTCAAATTTTCTGAAAATTTTTCCGAAATTAATTATTTTAATATTATTTTAAGCCGTCACTAATACATTTAATTAGGGAAAATTACAAATTGGAATGGGTTGAAACAAATTTTGTGCATCATAACAAAAGAACAAAGTTTTATCACGTTGTTTTTGAAATGAAATGAAGTAGTTAATCGGTTTTAGAATATATTGAAGAAAAAGGCTTATTTTGTGAAAATAAAAGGGATTTGGTGCATATTGAATTGGTGTTTGGTGTACATTGTTTCACACACAGACACCACCTGCCCTTCCCCCTCTTGCTGGTTGAAAATGGGCTGCCCCAATCCCCATGTCCCTACACTTGTTCACAAATGTAAAGAAAAGAATTAAGAAGTAATGAATAAATGGGTTTGGGTTTATCATTGAGGGTGGACTTTTGTGGGCTTGTTGCTTTCCCCACCTCATTCTATCCTCTCCTCCTAATTTTGGCCGAACCCCCAATCAATAGCAGCCCCAATTCTCTTGTGCCTACTTCTTTTCCTCACACAATTTATTAAAGAAAAGAATGGAATAAGATATTAGGCATGGGGGTTAATTATTGGGACATGGCTTTTGACTTGGACTTTCTCACCAAAACTCACACCTCACTCTCTCTCTTCCCTTCATCTTGTGGCCCAGCAATCCCTTGGGCTACTGCCTAAAAAAATTTCCCACTTCATTCACCTCCAAAACATCATAAAATCCACTAAATCCACACAAATTTCCACCAAAACTCAAATCCAACCTTCACCCATTATGTTTTTGCCCATGCTAGCTTGAATCCTTGGAGCAAGATCGCATTTTGGGGGCTATTTTGGCAAGTGTGGATCTCATTTCAAACTAGTTTGAGGTATAACCCTTTTCCAAATGATACTTGTTCTAATCTAAGATTTTAATTAAGTTTTGATTGCAAGCTTGGAATTCAAGAAAGGTTTTGAATTAATGTTAGCATTTTGATCTATAGATTATGGTTGTAATGGGTAGCTTACCATCGTAGGATTTGAAGAATGTAAACTAGTAGTTAGATTGCAAATTGTTACTTGAAAAATGTCTAAATTAAGTTTGATTAGCAAACTAGATTTTTAGGAATTTTGGATATAATTGAGTGAAAAATCTAGTTAATGGTTTTGTAGCTTAGTTAATATGTTTTAATGAGAATTATGGCCACTAGAATTGTTAAAATATTTAAAGTTGATTAAAACACCAAGTTTTGAGCTAAAATGGAAATTTGTGCTAATTTTGTTAACTAGGTTTTGTAAATATATATATATTGATGAGAATAAATTATTGGAATGGTTTATATGACTTGGTTATGATATTGAGTGGATATTGTGGCCACTAGATTTGTTTATACGTCGAGTTTTGTACAAAACCGGTTAATTTTGCTTGCTAGATTTTCGGAAAAATAGCTTTTAAAGTGAGTTTGAGGTTTTTGTGAATTTTAACATATTTTATATTATAATTAGTGCTTGTGAATGTGCAAATGAGCGTGTTTGGGCTTTTCTCGATGGTTTGGCGTTTGTACGCCGACGTCGAGGGTTTTTGGGTTGGTTTGTGAAAGCAACCATAGGTTTTGACCTATGTGGGATTCGTGTGTCGTTTTGGTCATAAGTCGGATTTTAATGCGATACGGTGCGTTATGATATGTAGGTACCCCATGTAGACTTCGAGACGACAAGCAAGCGTGTGGCGACGTCAGCACCGGCGAGCAAGGACCAGGTGAGTAGATTTATATCTACGGGGAGAAGTCGGGTGGATGGCGTATAGCACCCCCGCAGTTCGTGGTGATGTATGCGAATAGGTATACACACATATATATTGATTATATATTATTGAGTTTATTGATGATAAAGATAGATTTTAGGTGTGATTGGATAGGTTTAGTGTTGCGAGACCCTAGAGTAGAGATTGCACCACATTTATACACACACACCCATACTTGCATACATTCTTTTTTCATATATGCTTATATTGGGTTATATAGTTATGTGTTCACATGGGTATGGGACTATGTGTTCAAATACTGGATTTGAGGATAGTATTTGGGATTTGAGATGAGTCGATAAGATTTGATTGAGACCGCGAGAACGGTGATATGGCAGGATTCGTACTTGAGATACGTCCTGATGTTATAGCGACTCTTGGGACGACGATACATGTGAATAGTGTTATGTTGGATATAGTGCCCTCAATGTCAATTATTGGATCGCAGGTACGTGATTGCAATGATTGAGGGAGGTCCTATACCGATATGACAGTCTTGCTCGAGATGATAGTATGCTATCTGTTTGTCTTTATCATCGTATATATGCTTTAGTTCACTATTTGCATGATGATAGAGCATATATGATTCTTGCTTGACTGCCAGCAGTATGATGGCGATCATATATGTGGGAGCTGGGGTCTATAAGCACATCCTTAAAGTGTCCCTAGTCGTGGGAGTTTCGAGACAGGGCAGCGATACTCCAGAGTAGACTAGTGTATACAGTCGAGACCCCGACGAGGGGTGGTGGCCGGTCTCACAAGCCACTGGTGTCAGTTGGATAACCTAAGATGTATACAGGTGCTCATTAGGTTATGAGTACACCGGACAGGACTTACCGGGAACATGCTAGTTGGTATTATACATATCGTCAGATAGCAGTTCCTTAGTGACATGTGTACAGGTTAGTTTGTCGACCTGAGATCGTCATTTGTCTCTTGTGAGTTCCCACTATGCTTAGATTACTATCCTACCATGCTCAAAGGAGACGTGCAAACAGGTTTTAGTTGGGTACAGTCCCGAGCCACATGGAGGCAGTGAGCGGATCGTCGGTGATTTGTCTCTCCCGGTATTGGGGCTTGATGTCGCACAGTGCACGGGTGGCCATCACTGGAAATTCTCGGCCGAGGTAGTGGAGAATTACTGATTTGGATCAGTGTTTTCTCAGGAGGTGATAGGCTTCATAACGACACGAATTATCGCGTTATTTGGGGTCTGACTTTATCCACCCCCTAGACTCGATATGCGATACTCTTTAGAAGAACGGACCGGACTGTACGGATATTGTCACTGTCAGGCTCAGTAGGGTTTCTGGATGAGTTCGCTCGTCAGCTTCCCTTCCAATCAATACGTAGTCAACCGTTACGTACAGCTTGTACCTCTGACGTACTAGTGGTTATACCCAGTGCCAGTGTGTTGATGAGTCATTAGAGTCCCCCACAGACAGTTTCCCAAGTTCGGGCGAAACGTTGTAGAGGTCGTTTGGTTTTATGGTAAGGTTCGGAAAATGCACGTGCGTTTACGCACGTGTCATATTTCGGGCAGATAATACCGGTAGGCTTTGGTTTAAGCCGGATCTGAGTATTATACCGTGTAGATATAATATCTTTGTCTCAGTTGCATTTGTATTCAGTCGTAATACAAATGCGGGTATGTTTATACTATTACGGGGTTATCCTGAAATTCATTTCGGGATCGCTTTTGGAAGTTGTCAGTTTCCTGTTTTCTATCACCCGTCTTTAACATTCGGTTAAAGACGGATTTATCTTTTCTTGAAGAGTGTGGAAGGTTCTAGAAGCTACTAGATGGTGACTAGGATGATGAGGTAGCTAGTGACTCATTAGTGCATTAATTGTGCAATTAATGTATGATGACTAGGTTAGATGATTCATTTGTGGGCATTTAATCTTAATGCAAGGTGTTAACATGACTCATTCTTTCATTCATTGTTATGGTCACCCTCTCCACTCCTACACTCACCTCCCTCATCCTATATTGTGGCCGTCCCCATGAGTGAGAGAAAGAGGATTGATTTTGCAAAAGAAAAGAATATAGAGTTTGGTTCAAGGAAATTAGAAAAGCCGATTTCTCATTTACCCGATTCAAATGGCAACTTCATTAACCATTCATCCATAGCTTTAGACGAAGCGAGACAAAGTGTTCTACTCATTCCCTACATCAATCTTGGTCATCTCTTTTAGCAAACTTGATGATCGAGTTGCCTCGGTTCAGAGGCGGGAGCCCGTTTAAAGATCCGTCGACGTGGTGCCACCTGGACGAGAAGACTGGAGATTCAGGAGATCGGAGCAGCCGCAACAAAGCGTGGGGTGATGGTTGAAGACCGAAGGACTCCGATCGTTCGGTATAACATTTCTACCCATTTTGTAGTCTGTTAGTTTAGCTTTAATGACAGATCCGGGTTATAGTATGCGATAACGCCAGTTGTAAAAGTTTTTGTTCCGTATTTGGCGTCTGTTAGACGGCCGGGACGCTACCGTGGACTTACAGTGGTATCAGAGCCTCGCCATTAAGGTTTACCAACTTGTGATAACGCGTTTAAAATATCGATCGAACGGAATTTCGAAAACTGCAATTTTCTGTACAAAAGTTTCTGTCGATTTTAGATCTGGCCTAAAAATTATTTTGAGCATCACAGAAAATTGTGCAGGTAATTCTAAGCAAACTGGTGAAATTTGGTTACGTGATCCCACAGAACGGCCGTGGATCCGCGGCCCAAACCAGGGTTTAGCCGCTGATCCGCCGCTCTTTTGTGGGAACAGTGAGCCAAATTTCTACAGTATGTTCTACAACGCAAATTGTGGCTTTTGGAATATTTCTTTTGGGCCCATATTTTGTTACCATACAACAGATGTACGTGGGGCCCACTTCGGGAAGTTTTGTCGATCGAAATTTTAAACTTGTTAGTATGCAGTATTTATATTATATCTCCGACCGTGAATGTCATTCGAGCGGTAAATTGCGTCTAATTGCTATAGTCCTTTTAGACGGATTTGCGAACGTGACATTCACGTTGATGTTCTGTGTTGTGCTGTGATGTTGCGGATATGTCGTGGTGGATAGCAGTGTGCAATGGTAGTGCAGTTTGGATTTATTTGTACATTTGATATTGCGGGGTGAGCTTCCAACATGTGGACTGCCGTCACTGCCTGTTTGTATAATATTCTTTTGGGGCACGACCGGGCTGAGGTCGATGTACCCATTGTATATATTTTCTTTTATGTACTAGGATTACCCCGCGACGGAGTGCACGGATAGCCGGGTTCTGGAGGGCAACAGGCTGTATCCCATGGCCTTGAGAGGCAGAGGGGCCTTACTCTAGAATTGGCAGACTATTCGCCGCCCTCGTATGGGGTACAGGTTGACCTAAGGTGGGGTGCTCAATTTACCGGATTCCGTGAAGTGCCGGGTGTTCCATTCACTATGCTGTGGGGACTACCTCGCTTCAGGTTTTGGCGGGTAACTTGCCGCACCCGTAAGGGTCTAGGTTTCATTGCACAGGCTATCCACACGACCAGAGTAACATCGGGTTTCGGTAGTGGCTCTGTCAAACCCGGGGATCCCAGATTATCTGTATTGTTCTGTGATGCTTATTACTTTTCTGTAATGTTGCATATTATCACACCTGGAGCGATTATTGTATATTGGTATATGTATACTATTAGTTGTTGTATATGTTTTACACCCGCGCTAGTCTAGTCCCCGCTCTGTCGTTAGTTAAGTAACCTAACATGTGATGACGGGACCCGGTGGCGAATGCGGATGGCATATACGTACATTATATTTTCGTTCTTTTCAGGTGCGATTAATTGATGGGACTGCGTTGATTCTGATCAATGCAAAGGAAAACAAACCTATATTTGATGTTGTTGGAACAGTTTTAAAAGATATTATTACAAAGACGTTTCCTTTTGTTCTGCATAGTGATATTCGGTTGGAATATCCTGCACCTCATTCGACGAGGCAAGGGCTGATATCCCTTCACCGGGAGAGACCCCTTGGGCAGAAGTTTGCGTCAGGGTAATAACTTCATTATAGTCAATTAAAAGTTGCTTTGCATCACGGTATTCAGTTAGAATATCCTGCACCTCATTCCATGAGGAAAGAGCCGAGATCCCTTCACCGGGAGTGACCTCTTTAGCATTGGTTTTTCAGCACTATATTTTTATAAAAAGCTATCAGGTTCCTTCAACGAGATCAAGTTCATTACGTTTAAGATTTTTCGCCAAAAACCAGCCGTAGCCCTCCGTCATTTCTTTTGGGTATTCAGTAGTATTCAAGCTGTGTATTTTAGCCAAAGTCAAGGCATAGTGTTTGGTAGCTGCTGGGTATTCATTTGTTGCATAGATAAATGAGTTGGTTTGGGACAGTCGTTCTGCCATTTTGGCCAAAGTCAAAGGCATGTGCGGGTGGTTCAAATTGACCTGGATAGTGACGGGTAGAACTTGGCATGTGACTTATGACATTTTGACCAAAGCCAAGGTCATAAGAGCATGGGGCAAAAAGCATATCGGGAGTTTCTAAAGAAATTGAAACTTGCCAAGTATGAGCATACCTTATGGAGTGTGATAACATGAGTGGATTCCGTCACGTTATCATGCGATGAGAGTTGGATCCCGATTCTCACTGATGAGTTAGTTTACTCTTCGGGTGATCCCGACTAAATCTTCTTTCAGGTTTGGAGGAGAATTTGAGATAACAATGGGAGGTTTCCTGATTAGATAAAGTGATAACCATTCTGATCTAGGTTAGAGTGCACGCAGAGTATTTCTTTCCTCTCTCTCTTTGGCAGCGACCTTTGACCGACCCTAGACTACGACTCAGTGACCAAGTTGACCGAAACTTCTTAAAATACTGGCTTTTGGATTGTCTAAAGTTGCATAAGTCATTGCCGCTCCTTCTTTTACCCTTTGCATTTCTCAGAACACCCCGTATTACTACGAACATCCACTTCCATTGGATAGATCCATCGTATGGTTATATACGAACCCGAAGGACTTCTTCGAGGATGGATCCAGGTTCAGGAGAAATAGAATTGGTTTATTCAGTTGTCTTTTGTTATCACCTTCTCTCTGGTTGCGAGGGCTCCTTAGGATTAGGAGAGTACACCTATTAAGCTTATTGGATAGTCTTATTCCAAACCATAGGCTGGTGCCGAAAGGTAGGGAATGAAGAAAACCAATTAGCCTAAGTAGGGTGTGCAGAAGGTAATATGTAAAGACAAGATAAAGGGACTAGAAAGAGGGCAATGTAAATTGCGACTGTTATCATTCACGACCAAACCGCGTACTTCATCGCCGCTCATATTTCACCTTTAATAGAATAAGGTATTATTCAGTTGTCTTTTATCATCACCTTCTCTCAAGTTGCGAGTATTCCTAGGATTAGGAGAGTACACCTATTATGCTTACTAGATAGTCTTCTTCCAAACCATAGGCTGGTACCGAATGGTAGGGAAGGAAGAAAACCATTTAGCCTAACGATGGTGTACAGAAGGTAATGAATAAAGACAAATAAAGGGATTTGGAGAGATGGCAAAGAAATATACGGTTATAGTCGTGAATTGGATTATGGAAGAGACATTACTAGGAATACCAGGATACCCCTACGAAACATTTTCATGTTTCAGTGCATTGTTAATAGAAAACTGATTTCCCGATTAGATACTTACTCCAGGGTATGTATTTACCAGGTATGATTCTCACATCTGTATGGTTTTACAGATGATGAGTGGGAGTAAGTTATTGGGAATTAGGCGATCATCCTCATTATATCGGAATACGTTGTAATTGGTGATATTTGAGGAAATCGCCTGGGTACAGTTTTCAACCTACGACACACAGGTTTTGAGTTATTCAACTTGACGGACTTATACAGAGTATTGTATGTTATCCATTGTCCGTCAGGACAAAGGGGTTGGTCCTCGTACTATGTTCTATTTACTTGTGACTTCTCTAGTTTTTAGACAAGTGTTTCGTAGAAATACAAAGTCTAAGTTTTGAGAAGTTGTGGTTATAAGAATAAAGTAGAGAACCAGATATTGCAAGTATCGGGATTTTTCAAAGAGATCGAAGATGTAAATTCTTGTGATTGGTATTCAGATGATAGTAATGGTTTTGAAAAACTTGTTTCTCTTTCAGGTTACTCATAATTGGATGGATTCCTAAGTTGAGTAATGCTGATTAGCCTCTCTTCATTAAGTTGATATTCACTGAAGACAGCTGCATGATTTGAATCTGGTTCCAATTGAATAAGTGCCAAAGTTTCTATATTAGATATAGAATGGTTCATATCTTAACGATGTTAAGGTACGGTGAGATGTACAGCTTATGCTTAAAACCAGACTCTGGATAATTCGAGGCAGGTTTCTGTAATAGCAGTTTGCGGGTTGACCCTGGCTTTGACGAGGGTTGATTTTCTACCATCTAGAAGATCTATAATGATATTGTTCTTGACTCGCCACAGTTTTATTAAACTGGATTTTTTCAAAAAACTGTAGTGGGAGTATGGTAGAACTGGAAGTGATTCCAGAACCGCAAACGATTACGGAAAATTTAATAGGACCTAAACATTCAATCAGTTCTGACATTCCATTAGGCACTCCGCAGATATAGTGGGTAACCTCAGACACCCGAGAGGTACTCCGGTAGCCTCAAGGACGGTGACAAGGAGGTTTTTGATTACCCAGACTTGCACTACTGTTGTTCTAGACTATGAGACCCGGTAGGAGGATAAGTATAGCGTCGTTCTAAAACTAGCATTAGAAGTGCACGTATATATTATTCTGCCAGAGGGTTGTTGTGGTCAGTGGGTGCAGCGGATGCATAGTGGGCAAGTAGCTTATTTCTATTTATAGACTTGAGCAGTTAAAGCGGAGATAGATCATCTATTTCTGATGTGACAGTCATGGGCTTTGACTTCAACAGAATAGAGGATGGATCTGTTAAGAAGGTAGTAGGGTGTAATGTCCTCGTATTTGGATAACATACACAGAGTAGGAAGTAAAATTCCTATACTACGATCAGTTATACCGTGGTCGTCACACAGTTGTTTCTCCACAAAGGATATGGATATAATATCAGACATTCTGGTTACTAGATTTATGGTTTTAAATCTAGAATTGGGTAGTTTCCCAATCTGGGTACTTTGACAGTATTCTAAAGGTATTTAGAATAAATGACTCCTGGTATGGTGGTGTACCTGCAGATGATGGAGTCACCCTCTCTAAAGGTGTCTTACAGACTAAAGAGGAGAGGGACGTACATGATTGGAAGATCACTTGCTTAGGCAATTGAGTCAATCATGAAATGTCAAGTACCACACCAGATGTTGTTTTTGCACTAGATGCAATAAGTTTATATTAATCCAATCCTGAAGAACATAAGGAAGCAGTTTTAGAACATAAGTGCATGTTCCACGGATTTCATGACGGCAGCCTCCTTCGGGAGACAGTTATCATTCCAGGCTTCAAAGGTGACATGGTTGACAGAGTGATTGTCAGAGTTATAGTTTTCCCTCTGACGAGGGACAGTATTATGGACAGGTTGTCCAAGAGGATACTGTGGAAGGCATGGTGCTGGATACTGATTAGGTTCAGTTATCAATACAGTCTAAGAAGTTTGGATTTGGAGTTCATTTATGAACTATGTCCCATCAGATATCCAGACATATTCTGAGACACCTATTACTCGATTCGGGAGATGGCTTTCTTCGCGAACTTGAGATTAAGAAGAGACATAGAAAGAAACATCAGGGCGAATCCACTCACTGAGGCTATTTCTCGAACACAAGAGTTTTACAAACTAGCTTTGTGAAACTGATTAGTAGAGAAGTTGGGTGTTCGGTATCACACAGGCTGTGAGTATGCGACATCGGAATAATTAGCCTTAAGTGCAAGTGGGAGATTGTTGGATATAGTGCCCTCAAAGTCAATTATTGGATCACAGGTACATGATTGCAATGAATGAGGGAGGACCTATACAGATATGGCAGTCTTGCTCGAGATGATAGTATGCTATCTGCTTTGTCTTTATCATCGTATATATGCTTTAGTTCACTATTTGCATGATGATAGAGCCCATAGGATTCTTGCTTGACTGCCAGCAGTATGATGGCGATCATATATGTGGGAGCTGGGGTCTATAAGCACATCCTTAAAGTGTCCCTAGTCGTGGGAGTTTCGAGACAGGGAATTGATACTCCAAACTAGACTAGTGTATACAGTCGAGACCCCGATGAGGGGCAGTGGCCGGTCTCACAAGCCACTGGTGTCAGTTGGATCACCTAAGATGTTTACAGGTGCTCATTAGGTTATGAGTATACCGGATAGGACTCGCCGGGAACATGCTAGTTGGTATTATACATATCGTCAGATAGCAGTTCCCTGGTGACATGTGTACAGGTTAGTTTGTCGACCTGAGATCGTCATTTGTCTCTTGTGAGTTCCCACTGTGCTTAGATTACTACCCTACCACGCTCAAAGGAGACGTGAAAACAGGTTTTAGTTGGGTACAGTCCCGAGCTATATGGAGGCAGTGAGCGGATCGTCAGGGATTCGTCTCTCCCTGTATTGGGGGTTGATGTTGCACAGTGCACGGGTGGCCATCCATAGAAATCCTCGGCTGAGGTAGTGGAGAATTACTGATTTGGATCAGTGTTTTCTCAGGAGGTGATGGGCTTCATACCAACACGAATTATCACGTTATTAGTGGTCTGACTTTATCCACCCCCCTAGACTCGATATGCGATACTCTTTAGACGAACGGACTGGACTGTACGGATATTGTCATTGTCAGGCTCAGTAGGATTTCTGGATGAGTTCGCTCATCAGCTTCCCTTCTAATCAGTACATAGGCAACCGTTACGTACAGCTTGTACCTCTGACGTGCTAGTGGTTATACCCAGTGTCAGTGTGTTAATGAGTCATTAGAGTCCCCCACAGACAGTTCCCAAATTCGGACGAAACGTTGTAGAGGCCATATGGTTTTATGGCAAGTTTCGGAAAATGCACGTGCGTTTACGCACGTGACATATTTCGGGCAGATAATACTGGTAGGCTTTGGTTTAAGCCGGATCCGAGTATTATACAGTGTAGATGTAATATCTTTGTCTCAGTTGCATTTGTATTCGGTCATAATACAAATGCGGGTATGTTTATCCTATTACGGGGTTATCCTGAAATTCGTTTCGGGATCGCTTTTGGAAGTTGCCAGTTTCCGGTTTTCTATCACCCGTCTTTAACATTCGGTTAAAAACAGATTTATTTTTTCTTGAAGAGTGTGGAAGGTTCTAGAAGCTACTAGATGGTGACTAGGATGATGAGGTGGCTAGTGACTCATTAGTGCATTAATTGTGCAATTAATGTATGATGACTAGGTTAGATGATTCATTTGTGTGCATTTAATGTTAATGCAAGGTGTTAACATGACTCATTCTTTCATTCATTGTTATGGTCACCCTCTCCACTCCTACACTCATCTCCCTCATCCTATATTGTGGCCGGCCCCATGAGTGAGAGATAGAGGATTGATTTTGCAAAAGAAAAGAATATAGAGTTTTGTTCATGGAAATTAGAATAGCCGATTTCTTATTTACCCAATTCAAATGGCAACTTCATTAATCGTTCGTCCACGGCTTTGGACGAAGCGAGACAAAGTGTTCTACTCATTCCCTATAGCAATCTTTGTCATCTCTTTTAGCAAACTTGATGATCGAGTTGCCTCGGTTCAGAGGCGGGAGCCCGTTTAAAGATCCGTCGACGTGGTGCCACATGGACGAGAAGACTGGATATTCAGGAGATCGGAGCAGCCTCAACAAAGTGTGGGATGATGGTTGAACACCGAAGGACTCGGATCGTTCGGTATAATAACTCTACCCACTTTGTAGTTTGTTAGTTTAGCTTTAATGGCAGATTCGGATTATAGTATGCGATAGCGCCTGTTGTAAAAGTTTTTGTTCCGCATTTGGCGTCTGTTAGACAGCCGGGGCGCTACCGTGGACTTACATGTTATACATTGAACGGTTGACATGTGATCGTGATATGAGATAAGATATGTTAAGATATTCATAATAGGTCGCATTAGGCGATGTATAGCTCTTTTTGACGATATATGATGATGATATCGGTTTGTATGAGGCTGTAGATCAGCAGTCAGATCATGATTAGATTGACGATATTAGTATTGTACTAGACGTAGATCAGTACCCGGATTATGTTCTTGATAAAGAGGATACAAGATGAATGATATGATGAATGTGATATTGACCGTACCCAGATTTGGGATGCCGTACGACGGATTTACGTATGAGCCATATATTGAGGTTTGATTTGCACACCTGACTAGGGAATATTGATTATAGATATGGTATCGGATGTGATATTGTCGACGCGGGATCATCGACTAATACACACACACACACACACAAACACACACACACACACACACACACACACATATGTATCGACTCAGGTGTTAGGCGGTTTCCTTACCTTCAGTTGGCCTGTTAGCTCAGCTCTATAGTTTAGTGTAGTTGTTAGACTAGATTTACATTAAATTCAGATTAGTTATCGTTGTGTCTAGTAATTAGCTCCCGCTCATTATTGCTGCTCGCTCCACATCGCATATTTATATTGTGATTTCCTATTGTATTATTGATATCATGCTGTTAGGACACCAGCACCATTACCGATGACGCGTATGTACCGCGTACACTTACTTGCCGGCTCACACACATCTTCATCGGTAATTGCCATGTCATGTACACTTAGAGAATATTTCTGCTTGACTTAGCGTGTTAGATAGTAGTTTTGACATGATATTAGTGTACTTTCCTTATATGCCAGTTTAGACATTGTAGTTATTACTTGTCACTTCATGCATACTGTTATTCATTGTTATGCTGCATTCATGGATTCTCATGCATATATTCACTATTTTACATGCTATTGAGGTTTTGGATTCGGATTTCCATGAGATTTTCTGGATTTGGGGGGAAAACGGCAAAACTTATACAAACTTCTTCTCTCTCTTTTTAATAAAAAGCGTGGTTTTCCCATGATGTATGAGTCGTCCACCATGGGTTTGCTGATGGATTTTGAGACCCGATTCGAGGAGGAGGATGAACCGTTTCGGGTACATGGTGGACCAGGTAAGGTACCCCAGGGAAAGAAGCGCGTGGTGATAACGATGAGAGCCTGGCAGGGGAGCACTACCTACCGGTGATTTTACCCGACGCATCGGATATCCGGAGGATACCGTCGTGGTCTTGAGATGGATATTGAGGGCTGGTCTGGACTGACGGCGCCCGAGATAGTGAGATTGAGACATACAGAGATATTTGAGATATTGAGGTACATAGATTGTGACACAGAGATATCGAGATATTTGGATACTTGTTTTGTGTCGATGCTAGACACTGTTTATGTTGATTTCATTATGATACCTCATTTTAAATATACAAAAAATCTCACTAAGTCATGAAAGCAGTTTCTTCAGTTTCATGTATTCTGTTTTCATGCATTCATACCGCATCCATATGATATATTGCTATTTGAGGCACTGACACGGGCACATGGGATTACACTTGGGTTAGATATTTACCCTAGCCATTCTTATAGGCTGCAGGATTTATATTTAAGGATTATATATTATGATCGTATGACCTAGGATTGCGTCATACATGCGATTCCTGTTCGTTGATGTATTCTATTCACGAGTTGGCAACTCACCCCCGTTGCGCCACAGTTCTTGCAGGTTTTGCCGTACAGGTTTCATTACGGCTTTACTGGCACTGCTACTTTTCGGATGACTTGCTAGTAGGTGGGTTTATTTATATCGTACCCATCATTATACCTTGTATATTATTATTCTGTTGTATCTAGAAATTCCATCAACCAACCATGTATTTATTTTAGAAATAGAGACCAGTGAAGTTTATTCTTTCGACCTTAGAGTCGCGCGTTGTATTCCTATGGATTTCTTGCTGTTTTGAGTTTCCTTTTGAGTTTTGATCCTCGTCCTTAGCGTTGTATATTATATTTCTTATGTGGTTGTGACCGTCGATAGACGAAGTGCTAGCTCCCGCTTGGGGATGCCCTTTTTATTGATTTCGTATACTATTCATGTTATATCCCGTTTGGGGGCCAGTATTTACAAAGGAGACTCTGCCGAAATTTTTAGAAAAGACTTGTGGTTTTTAAAATGCATATTTCGGCATATGTTGCACACTACTTGCTTTAAGTTGGTTTTTTCCTTCACTCTATTGCTTCTTTGGTTTTGATTTTAAGGGTTTTGGCTTACTTAGATTACGTACACCTCGAGACGTTCGTAATTTAAGTGCCGATCATGTTCCGTACTTTTTGGGTCGTGACTCTTTTAATTTACTCAAATTATCGGGCCTCTTGCACCATCCAAACGATTGTCCCCCGTAGATGTTACATCTACTCACTCGTGATCTCGCACTTGGTGTATCCGACCACCTGCTTTCCTTTCTCCGCGGCGCTCGATTTCCCCGCCTGCGAACCTAGAATTTACATAAAGTAACACACATAAGGAAAATACTGCAAAAACGTGATATCACGATCAAAGGAAAAACTATCGTTGGAAACTAAACGCGCGTGCACTCGATACGCCAAAACATGCGTAACCTCACCAGAAACCACCCCGACTCGCTGTGTCTCGCAGTGAACCACAGACCCAACGCAGAACACACACGTGTCACACGAGTTAAAAAGTATCGTAAAAGGTTTTTAATCTCCAGATTTGACTCGAGTGAAAATATAAAAAGTTGCACATAGCAAAAACCCTAATTATACAGCAGACTCCTACAGACCAAAACCTAACACCCACACCCACCTTCTGGCCGCAAATTGCTGCCAGACAGAATAAATCTGCGGCCTAAAGGGGGAGAGGGGGCCCCATGCTTCGTGTGTGTGTCTCTGGCTTCGTCACTATGCTACAGTATCAGCAACTTTTTTTCTGAAGTACCCGGGTCAAGAGCAGATCATAGAAAGGCTAAAATTGACATTAAAACCGTTAATTTACACTAAATTGAAACCCTATGGTATTTTAGTGAAATTTAGGGCAAACCATAGTTTTCATGGCTTTAAAAACACTTAGTTAAGCTATACTAACCCTAAGGATCCTTACTTGGCCAAATCTTCACTCAAATCACCATTTCAAGCACTAAACTCATAATAAACACTAACCGAAGCTAAATAATATACAAGTTTAGCAAGCAAAGAATTTAGTTCAGAGATTATACCCTTCTAGTTCCTAGGATGAAGGAAGAAGGAGAAGAAGAAGAGGAGAAGGAGCTGCTGCTGCTGCTGGAGTGCTGCTGCTGCCTGCTACAGCTGCTGCTGTCAGTGTTGCTGTTGCTGAAGCTGCTACTGCTGATGCTGAAGCTGTTGCTGATGCTGCTGATGCTGCTGCTGCTGTGTTGTTGCTGCTGCTGATGCTTCTGGTGCTGCTGTTGCTGTTGTGGTGTTGCTGTTGTTGCTGTTGCTAATGTTGCTGCTGCTGTTGCTGTTTCAGATGCTGCTGCTGATGCTGAAGTTGTGTGTGTGAGTGAGTGAGAGGGAGAGAGATGTATGAGAATAGTGTGTTATGAAAAGAAAAGAGAGATATGAGAGAGTCAAACCCTCCTCTCTCACCTCAATAAATGCAAGCATGGGCTCAAGCCATCATGCCCTCCCCCTCTCTCTCATCTACTCAAGTGAACCCCTAACACAATCATTTTTTTATTAAAGAAACTAATACACATAATTAAAATCAAATTAACTTAAAAGAAATGGGTTAGTCCACCATGGTTGTTAAACATGGTTTTAACCCAAGTTTAACCCTAGTTTACATGCACATGTGTGTGCATTCCAAAATAAATTCGAATAAAATATTCATAAAACCAGATAATTTATTTGAAAACCATTTTGGTAAACTTTTTACTAAAAACCCCACCTTAAAGCACTATTAGACACTAATCACAATCTAGGGTGCTATATTCTCCTATTAGGAAATGATATTCCTACGCTACAGTCAGTCAAAGGATTCTTGTCACAGAAGTTCTCCATGAAGGACCTGGGTGATACCACCTACATTCTGGGGATGCAGATCTATCGTGTTAGATCAAAGAGGATGTTGGGACTTTCGCAGTCCAGGTACATAGACACCATATTGAAAAGATTCAGTATGGAAGATTCTAAGCGCGGTAATTTAACGTCGTGTCACGGAATCACCTTCTCCAAATAGATGTCTCCCAAGACTGATTTGGAAAGGGATCGCATGTCAATTATACCCTACGCTTCTGCGGTAGGCTCTATAATGTATGCGATGTTGTGCACCAGACCAGATGTAGCGTACGCACTAAGTGTGCTAAGCCGGTATCAGTCAGACCCAAGGGAGAAGCACTGGATAGCAGTAAAGAACATTCTCAAGTACCTGAGAAGGACTAAGGATATGTTCTTGGTGTATGGCGGAAAGGACATCCAGATCGAGGTCTTTGCTGACTCCGGCTTCCAGAGTGATAAGGATGACTCCAAGTCCATGTCGAGTTATGTCTTTACCCTCATTGGAGGGGCGGTCTGTTGGAAGAGTTCCAAGCAGGACACCGTTGCTGACTCAACGATGGAAGCGGGGTACATAGCTGCTTGCAATGCTGCAAAAGAAGCAGTCTGGATGAGGAAGTTCATCAAAGAATTTCAGGTGGTTCCTACCAGTGTTGATCCAAAACCTCTGTATTGTGACAACAACGGCCCTATAGCTTTAGCGAAAGAACCTCGGTCCCATTAGAAGTCCAAACACATCTTAAGGCGGTATCACCTGATCAGGGAGATCGTAGATCTCCGGGAGATCGAGGTGAAGAGAGTAGATAAGGAGAATAACACAGCCGATCCATTCACTAAGGCCATTCCTCAGACGCAGTTCGAGAGGCTATTCGAGCTGATAGGTCTGCGATATGCCAGTACATGGCCCTAGTGCAAGTAGGAGATTGTTAGTGTTTATGCCCTAGAGGCCATTACTGTATCATACTAGTTTGTATATTACTTAATGGAAGCTTGGGATATTCACAGTTGTATTAACACTCTTGCTAAAAATGATAGTATGCTACTTGGTTTGTTTCTACTTTAATATGTGCATGTGTTTCTTTTAACATATCGCTTATACATATTAGTAGAGCCCTTATGATCTTTACTTGATTACCAGCGTTGTGATGGCAGTCACACTAGTAGGGGCTGGGTAGTCTATAAGCACATCTTATATAGGTCCCTGGTCGTAGGATTATTGAGATGGGGCATCGATACTCCGGAGTAGACTGGTGTATACGCTTCTCATCCCAGCATAGGGAGATGGTCTGTCCCACAGCCATCAGTACGTCGTACTGGAGATAGTATGCAGGTGCTCGTTAGGTTACAGGTACACCGGACAGGACTCGCCGGGAACTGCAGGTTGGTATTATAACCATCGTCAGATAGCAGTTCCCAGGTGACATGAGTACAGCTTAGTCCGTCGACTTGACACTGCTACTTCGCCTCGGGTGTGTTCCCACTGTTCTTAGATTACTATCCTACCACGGCTCAAAGGGGTCATGCAAACAGGTAGTAGTTGGGTGTAGTCCCGAAGCACTTGGAGGTAGTGGTGTTTAGACAGGATTCATCTCTCCCGGTATTGGGGGTTGATATCGCGCTGTGTATGGAAAGCCATTACGCAAAGTCTCTGGCCAGGGCAAGCAAGATTTACTGGTAGGTTCCAGTAGTTTCTCAAGGTCTAATGGGCTACACTCCGACATGACATATACCGCTATTAGGGGTCTGACGTTTACCGCCCCTCTAGGCCCGATATGCGATAGTCCTAGACGAACTGACCGGATTGCATTGAGATTGTCACATCAGGCTCAGTAGGAGTTCGGATGGGTTTCCTCATCGACCTTCTTATCGACATCTACCTGGGGACCGTTACGTACAGCTAGTACCGCTTGCGGCCTGTAGTTAAACCCACTGCTAGCGTAGTGTCGAGTCTTTAGAGTCCCACAAAGAGAGTTTCCCTGCACTGGGAAAAGGTGTAGAGGCCGTATGGTTTTACAGCAGTGCCGCCATCACTTACGTACACTTGTGCATGTACTATGTTCGGGCAGATAATACTAGCGGGCTTCGGTTTAAGCCAGATTCTAGTATTATACAGATGCATTTTTTCAGTCAAAGATTATCCGTGTTTTTTCGGAAATATGGATGGGAGGTGCAGTCTCGTAAATTCTCGGGAAGCTTTTAGAAGAAGTTGACTCATTTTTGTTTATTTCCTTTTTTGATTTAAACTAAATGAGGTGGAGGATGAGGTGCATGTATGCATTAAATGATCCATGACTCATTGGGTGATTCATTAGATGATTCACCTTCTGAATTAAATGAAGCATGATGAATATTAGATCTTTATTCTTTTTCATAATATTGTTATGCTTAATGATATTCACAAAGTGAGAAGGATTTATTTCATTATTACAAAACACATCTCTCTCCTCAAGTCTTCATCTTCTTCCTCAAACCCTAAAAGCTCTCATGAGTTGAGAATCCTAGGTTTTAAGTAACAAATTAATCCATATAAATACTCTACACCCTCGAAGACTTCTAGACTAGCAAGCTAGAAGCCATAGTTATCACAAATTTGAGATTGGAGCTCGGACTATAGACTCTCGGGTGGATCGTCTTTGACTCGAGGAGGCCGTTAAGGTACCTATCTTCCATAGAGCCTACGAGATGTCGAGTAAAGCAATGAAGACCCGAAGGACTTGTTACGTGCGGTATAACTTCGAATCCGAGTAGTTAAACCTCAAGTAGTTTTTTAGCTACGGTTTGTCTTCGATCCTTGGTTTGAGTCGATGTTGCGAAGCTCGTAAAATTCATTTTTTGCTAATTCCGCCTCCTTGCAGACACATGGGGTGCGTGACATCGACTTACAGGAACCGCATGATTTATATATTAACTTGTTGCAGTTAAATAGCAGCTTTTCTTTTATATGCTCACATTGCTTTTTTATATTGCATATATTATATTCATTGATTTTCGCATTGAGATATGGATTTTTTCGTGATGTTTTCTGGATTTGAGGACCGTGGTGGTTTCATGAAATTATGCAAGTATTTCTTATTCTTTACTTGATATTTGGATGCATCCACTCAGAGATTTGTTTTAAACCGATACGTGGATCACGGGTGTCGATACCGGATACTTACGATTTGAGAAACGTATATACCGATACGTGGATCATGAATGTCGATACCGGACACTTACGATTCGAGGAACGTATGAATATAAGAAAGACCGATACGTGGATCACGGGTGTCGATTCCGGACACTTACGATTCGAGGTACGTATGGATATGAGTATTTATGTGTTGATGCTAGACACTTGTTTTCATGATATTTTTACTCCTAAGTATATATAACAGTGGAATGGGATGCTGTTATATATGCATATATATATATATATATATATATATAACAGTGGAATGGGACGCTGTTATATATGCATATATATATATATAACAGTGGAATGGGACGCTGTTATATATGCATATATATATATATATATTAGTGGAATGAAACGCTTATATATATGTATACATACCTAATTTATATACATCATCATATTTATTCATGCAAATATACTTAGGATATATGAGATTCACTTGATATTGGATTCAGAATATATGAGATTTACTTGATATTGGATTCCTGGATATATGAGAATCACTTGATTTTGTACATTCAGGATATATGAGATTTACTTGATATTGTACATTCAGGATTTATAAGACTTATATGATATGAGAGCCAATTTGGGGGCTGATTTGAGGAAATTGGGATTTGGATTGTCTTGATGGACTTTGGTCCTACCACGATATCAGGATTCTGTGAAAATGACATGTTTCATTCCATACTCCACATTTACTGTTTATGCACGGCTTCATGTATTTGTAGTACCTGATACGGTATCTTTCATGACCGTTGCATATATACATTGTCATATCATCGCTTCACGTATTAGTTCTACCTGATAGAGTACCTTACATGATTGTTGCATACAAATTATCATATTATTGCTGTAAGTCCATGTCACGCACCGCACGAGCTTGCGGGGAGGCGGAATATATGAAAAACAATTATCAAAGTTTCGTAACATGGACTTGAGCACACGGATCGTGTCTAAACTATTACTAGCAAACTACAAAAGGTTTAACTACTCTGATTCGAAGTTATACCTCACGTTACTTGTCCTTCGGGTCTTCATCGCTAACTTCCACACCTCGTAGGCTCAATGGAACAAGGGCACCTCAAACGCCTCCTCGAGGCAAAGACAATCCACCCGAGAGTCTATAGTCCGAGCTCCTATCTCGAATCTGAGATAACTACGGCTTCTAGATCGCTAATCTAGAAGTCCTAGAGGGTGTAGAGTAATAAGATGGATTACATAGTCACTTAAACCCTAGGATTCTCAACTCATGAGAGCTTTTAAGGTTTGAGGAAGAAGATGAAGATTTAAGGAGAGAGAAAGCTTTTATGATAATGAAATGAATAATGTCTCATCTTAGAATAATATGAAGCATCAAAATATCATATCAAATATCTATCATAATATCTAGCATGCTTCATTTAATTCATTTGAGATGAATCGTCTCATCAGTCATTATCCATTTAATGAAAACCAACACCTCATCATTCCACCTCATTTGCTTAAATCCTAAAAAGAATTAAACACAAATGAGTCACCTTCTTCTAGAAGCTTACCGACAAATTACGAGACTGCCCATCCCATCCGTATTTCCGAAAAACACGGATAATCATTGACTGAATAAATCCATCTGTATAATACTAGAATCTGGTTCAAACCAATGCCCGCTAGTATTATCTGCCCGATCATAATACGTGCACAAGTGTACGTAAGTGATTGCGGCCCTACCGTAAAACCATACGTCCTCTACACCTTTTGCCCGGTGCAGGGAAACTCTTTGTATGGGACTCTAAAGACTCGACACTTTGCTGGCATTGGGTAACCACAGGCCGCAAGCGGTACTAGCTGTACGTAACGGTCCCCAGGTAGATGTCGATAAGAAGGACAATGAGTAAACCCATCCGAACTCCAACTGAGCCTGATGTGACAATTCCGTACAGTCCGGTCTGTTCGTCTAGGACTATCGCATATTGGGCCTAGGGGGCGGTAAACGTCAGACCCCTAATAGCGGTATAAGTCGTGTCGGAGTGAAGCCATTACACCTTGAGATACTACTGGAACCTTCCAGTAAATCTCGCTTGCCCTGGCCAGGGACTTTGCGTAATGGCTCTCCATACACAGCGCGATATCAACCCCCAATACCGGGAGAGACGAATCCTGTCTAACCACCACTGCCTCCAAGTGCTTCGGGACTGCACCCAACTACTACCTGTTTGCATGACTCCTTTGAGCCATGGTAGGGTAGTAATCTAAGAACAGTGGAAACACACCCGAGGCGAAGTATCAGTGTCAAGTCGACGGACTAAGCTATACTCATGTCACCTGGGAACTGCTATTTGACGATGGGTATAAATCCAACCTGCAGTTCCCGGCGAGTCCTGTCCAGTGTACCCGTAACCTAACGAGCAATTGCATACTATCTCCAGTATAATGTACTGATGGCTGTGGGACAGACCATCTCCCTATGCTGGGATGAGAAGCGTATACACCAGTCTACTCTGGAGTATCGATGCCCTGTCTCGTAATCCTATGACCAGGGACCTGTATAGGATGTTGCTTATAGACTACCCAGCCCCCACTAGTGTGACTGCCATCAAAACGCTCGTAATCAAGCAAAGATCCTAAGGGCTCTACTAATATGTATAAGCGATACGCTAAAAGAAACATATGCACATATTAAAGTAGACACAAACCAAGTAGCATACTACCATTTTTAGCAAGACTGTCAATACAACTGTGAATATCCCAAGCTTCCATTAAGTAATATACAAACTAGTATGATACAGTAATGACCTCTAGGGCATAAACACTAACAATATCTTACTTGCCCTAGGGCCATGTACTGGCATATCGCAGACCTATCATCTCGAATAGCCTCTCGAACTGCGTCTGAGGAATGGCCTTTGTGAAAGGATCACCAGTGTTATTCTCCGTATCTACTCTCTTTACCTCGATCTCCCGGCGATCTACGATCTCCCTGATCAGGTGATACTGCCTTAAGATATGTGTGGACCTCTGATGGGTCCTGGGTTCTTTCGCTAAAGCTATAGCGCCGTTGTTGTCGTAATACAGAGGTATTGGATCAATACTGGTAGGAACCACCTAAAGTTCTGTGAGGAACTTCTTCATCCAGACAGCTTCTTTTGCGGCATCGCAAGCAGCTATGTACTCCACTTCCATCATTGAGTCAGCAACGGTGTCCTACTTAGAACTCTTCCATTAGACCGCCCCTCCATTAAGGGTAAAGGCATAACCCGACATGGACTTGGAGTCATCCTTGTCACTCTGGAAGCTGGAGTCGGCAAAGGGCTCGATCTGGAGGTATTTTCCGCCGTACACCAAGAACATCTCCTTAGTCCTCCTCAGGTACTTGAGAATATTCTTTACTGCTATCCAGTGCTTCTAACCTGGGTTTGTCTGATACCAGCTTTCAACGCTTAATGCGTATGCTACATCTGGTCTGGTACATAACATCGCATAAATTATAGAGCCTACTACAGAAGCATAGGGTATAATCGACATGTGATCCCTTTCCAAATCATTCTTGGGAGACATCTCTTTGGAGAGGTTGATTCCGTGATAAGCCGGTAGGTTACCACGCTTAGAATCTTCCATACTGAATCTTTTCAATATGGTGTCTATGTACCTGGACTGCGAAAGTGCCAACATCTTCTTTGATCTATCACGATAGATCTGGATCCCCAGAATATAGGTGACATCACCCAGGTCCTTCATGGAGAAGTTCTGTGACAAGAATCTTTTGACTGACTGTAGCATAGGAATATCATTTCCTATTAGGAGAATGTCATCCACGTACAAGACGAGGAATACTACAACCCTCCCTACAATCTTATTATATATGCATGGTTCATCTGGATTCTTGATAAAGTCAAATTCTTTGACAGTATCATCAATACAGATGTTCCAACTCCGCGATGCCTGCTTTAGTCCATAAATGGACTTAAGTAACTTGCACACTTTACCGCTGCTCCCACTCTGAATGAGTCCCTCTGGCTGATCCATATAGACGCACTCTTCCAAATTACCATTTAGAAAGGCCGTCTTTACGTCCATCTTCCAGATCTCATAATCGTGGAAGGCAGCAATGGCAAGAAGGACCCGAATGGATTTGAGCATAGCCACTGGAGAAAATGTTTCGTCATAGTCCAAACCAGATCTTTGACGAAAACCCTTTGCAACAAGTCTAGCCTTATAGGTTTCAATCTGTCCATCCACACCAATCTTCTTTCTGTAGATCCATTTGCATCCTACGGGTTTTACCTTATCGGGAGCAATGTCCAAAGTCCATACTTTGTTAGTGTACATGGACTCCATTTCGGTCCGCATTGCATCAGGCCATTTTACCGAGTCGCCACTCTGAATGGCTTGCTGGAAGCTAGTAGGGTCATCATTATCAATGATGCAATCTTCTCGATCCCCGTCCATGAGAAAACCGTAGTATCTCTCGGGCGGATGAGACTGTCTACTACTTCTGCGGATAGGCGCTGGTATGTCCCTTTCTTCTGAAACTTCTGGTTCTACCATACTTTCAGTAACACTTTGTGGTTCTGGAATTTCTTCCAGTTCTATTGCGCTCCCACGCTTCTGATTTTCTAAAAATTCAGCATCCAAGAAGTGGGCATGATGAGAAACAAAAACCTTTTATTCCTCTGCGTAATAGAAATAATACCCCTTGGAGTTCTTTGGATATCCCACAAACTTACACTGTACTGAGCGTGCCTCGAGCATGTCCGCATGCTGCTTTTTTACAAAACCTGGACATCTCCATCTCTTCAGGTACTGAAGATAGGGTTTCTTCCCACTCCACATCTGATATGGTGTGGTAGGCACAGTTTTGGTTAGAACCTTGTTCAAAAGATATGCAGCTGATTCTAGTGCATAGCCCCAGAAAGATCGCGGTAACTCAGCCTTACTCATCATGGAATGAACCATATCCAATAGGGTTCGATTCCGCCTTTTCGATACACCATTGTGTTGTGGTGTGTATGGAGGACTAAGCTGAGAGAGAATTCCATTCTCTTTTAAGTAATCCTGGAACTCGGCACTTAAGTATTCACCACCTCGATCAGATCTCAGTGTCTTGATACATTTGCCTTTTTGGTTTTCCACTTCATTCATGTATTCTTGGAATTTCTCAAAGGCCTCGGATTTATGCTTCATCAAGAAAATATGTCCATACCTAGAGAAATCATCCATAAAAGTAATGAAGTAGGAATAACCACCTCGCGCATGTGTATACATTGTACCACACACATCGCTGTGTATGACTCCCAAAAGCTCGCTCGCTCTTACTCCGTGTCCAGTAAACGTAGTCTTTGTCATCTTTCCTATGAGACTAGATTCACAAGTAGCATAAGAATGGTATTCAAATGGATTCAAATACCCTTCTTTATGTAACTTAGTTAATCGTGTTTCATTGATGTGACCTAGTCTACAATGCCATAAGAAATCCTGATTTACTTCTGGGGACTTTCATTTAAGGGTGTTCTGGAATATGAAAACCTGAGCTTGATTCAATACGTATATACTGTCATCTAATGTACCGGACCCAATCAGAACTTGATTTAGGTGGATATGAACTAAATCGCTTACGAATGTAAAATCATATCCCTCTCTCGAAACTGAGGACACTGATATTATATTACAAGTCAAACTAGGTACATACAGACAGTTACGTAGAATCAATATCTGCCCACTTGTCAAACCTAGGCGATATTCTCCCACGGATTCAGCGTCTATGCTCATTCCGTTTGCAATTCTGAGAGACAAATCGCCTACCCTGATAACTCTACGGTTTCTCAAAGCATGTAATGAATTACAGATATGAGATCCTGCTACGGTATCTAGTACCCAGGAAGTAGAGTTAATTGACAAACAGTTCTCAATTACATACACACTCGAGGCCGAAGCCACAACATGCTTCGTATCCGGGCTACTGGCTTCCGAAGCCCTGCAATCCTTTTGCCAAAGTCCGTTCCCATAACAATAGGAACAACCCTCCTTACCTACACCAAGTCCCAAAACTTTTGTTCTTCTCTTTCCTTCCACTTTACAGATACCGTATATCGGCTTTGTGGAGGTCTTCTTCTTTTCACCCTTTTCTTTCGCCTTGGATGCAGAAGAAGAAGGTCCCCCATTAAACAGAGCGGGTGTCTCCCTGGTTTCTTTCAGGGTGTAAGTAGAGGGTAGGGACTGTGGAAATAAGTCAGCATATGACCTGTTTCCAAACGTAGTCTCCAGGTCCGTGAGCTCATCAATATAGCTAGTCATCGTAAGGACGTCGTCCCCTACTGATGACCCGACAGCCAACCTCGCTTGAAATAATTCATTCGAGGTCTTATATCTTGCGATACGAGATTGCTCTCCAAATAAATCTTTGTTATGGAGAAAGATGGAAACTAAGTCCATCTTCTCATGATGCTTCTGGTATACACCATCAACTGAAGCTAATATGAGGCACTTGGCTTTCGCACTGTCCCTTTCCCTAGTCTGACGGATATCCATATCCGTGACTGTGGAAACTGGACTTGGGACGGTGGGGGCTTGAATAGTAATAGGTTCGTCCAGCTTGTCATAGGCAATGGACATATGGACAGACCTTTGCCAATCAAAAAAGTCTGATTCAGTCATTTTGTTATCTAGATGTAACCTAGTCATGGTCACAAGGTCGCTGCAATGAGAGAGAGAGAGGCAACAATTTAGCATGATGCTCTTGCATGTTTAGATTGGTTTTTAAATTTATCTAAACTGGATGGCTCCTACTGTTTTTCGAATCCTTCCTCAAATCATAAAAGAAGAATTAGTCAGGACTGATCTCACCGTACAATACTTGCTTAACCGTTTAGCCAGACTAGTGTTGGTACTTCGAGGGAGGTTTTACGATGCTTTCACGAAGTTCCTTAATTAAATAACCTCTTTTCTCTGGAGGCGTAGCCCCGCTGTCACTATTCTAGACACCTACTTGGTTTATAACATTGATCGTTAAGTGACGAATCTCCTGATGAGTAGCGGATACTCACAGTAGGATCGGGATCCAAATATCATCGTGTGATACTGCTGAAGAAATCCTACCAGCATTCATCAAACTCTAAATGGTATGCAACACTAGCAAGTTTCAGTTTCTTTAGAAACTCCCGTTGTGGATTTTTGCCCCATGTTCTTATGACCTTGATGAAGGCCAACAAATCATAAGTCACATGTCAAGTTCTGCCCATCATTATCTTGTCAATTTGAACCCATCCGTACATACCCTTGACGAAGGCCAACAAGGTAATACGACTGTCCCAAACCAACTCATCTATCTATGCAACAAATGAATACCCCAGCAGCTACCAAACACTATGCCTTGACGAAGGCCAACAAACATAGCTTGAATACTACTGACCATCTATAATAAATGACGGAGGGCTACGACTAGTTTTGGTAAAACCGTGAACGTAGTGAACTTGATATAATCGAAGGAACTTGATAGCTTTTTAAAAGAAGTGGTTAAAGCTCCGCAATTAAAAAAATCTACTCTTTTAAAATAACCGAGTGGTTTCTTTTAAATTTGTTCCAACGATTCAACTTTGGTTTGTTTTCTTTGCATTAATATACTGCGTTTGTTTCCCCAATCAGAGCAAGGCTCTGTTTGAATTTCAAAAATTCAAATTTTGAAGCAACGCTTCAGATCCCGGGCGCTGCGCGCAACTTGCCACATGTCAAAAGTTGACTCGGCAGCACAACGCCCAAGGCAGTGCGTCCAATCAGAGCAAGGCTCTTTAAAAAGCAAAAGCTGTTGGAGATAGTGCCCTCAGAGTCAATTATTGGATCACAGGCACGTGACTGCAATGATTGAGGGAGGACCTATCCCGGTAGAACAGTCTTACTCGAGATAATAGTATGCTATCTGGTTTACCTTTATCATCGTGTACTGTTTTAGGTGACCTTACAGGTCGCTATTACACGTTGGTAGAGCCCCTAGGATTCTTGCTTTACCACCAGCAGTATGAGGGCGATCATATAAGTGGGAGCTGGGGTCTATAGGCTTATCCTTAAAAGGTCCCTAGTCGTGGGAGTTTCGAGACTGGGCATCGATACTCCATTAGTAGACTAGTGTATACAGTTGAGACCCCGACGAGGGGCGGTGGCCGGTCTCACAAGCCACTGGTGTCAGTTGGATCACCTAAGATGTATACAGGTGCTCATTGGGTTATGAGTACACCGGACAGGACTCGCCGGGAACATGCTAGTTGGTCATATACCAGACGTCAGATGGCAGTTCCCTGGTGACATGTGTGCAGGTTAGTTCATCGACCTGGGGATCGTCATTTGTCTCGTGTGAGTTCCCACTGTACTTTGATTACTACCCTACCACGGCTCAAAGGAGTCGTGCAAACAGGTTTTAGTTAGGTACAGTCCCGAGCCACATGGAGGCAGTGAGCGTATCTTCAGGGGTTCGTCTCTCCCGGTATTGGGGGTGAGGTCGTGCTGTGTCTAGGAGAGCCATTACACAAAGTCCTTGGCCAAGGCAAGGAGATTTACTGGTAGGTATTCCAGTAGTATCTCAGGGTGTTCTGGGCTACACTCCGACACGACTTGTACCGCTTTTGGGGGTCTGACTTTTACCAACCCCCTAGGCCTGCCATGCGATACTCATAGACGAACGGACCGGACTGCATGGATATTGTCACTGACAGGCTCAGTAGGGTTGTCAGGCTGAGTTCACTTACAGACGTCCCTTTTAGTCAATACTTGGTATCCCGTTACGTATTGGCTTATACCTCTGACGTGCTAGTGGTTAAATCCACAACCAAGGTGTTGATGAGTCTTTAGAGTCCCCCACATTCAGTTACTCAGCTTTCGGGCGAAAGGTTGTAGAGGCCGTATGGAGATATGGCAGGGTCCGATCAGATACATATGGTATTGCACGGATCAGGATCGGACAGTCTGTACTATAGGCCGTATGGTTATATGGCAGGGTTCGATCAGATACGTGCGGTATTGCACAGATCAGGATCGAACGGATAATACTAGCCGGCTTTGGTATAAGCCGGATCCTAGTATAGTACAGTGTAGATTTTGTCTCATTGCATTTGTATTTCGGTCGGAATACAAATGCGGGTGTGTATGCACAGTATCGGGGTTTTCCTGTAATTTATTACGGGACCAGTTTTCTGGAGTTGCCAGTTTGCTTTCCGTTTCGGCCGATTTCCATTGTTCCATTCATTGGCCGAAGATTGGTGGAGGAGGGTTTATTTGCATTGTTCCAAATAAGCAATTGTGGAGGGGGTCTTTGCATTTTATCATGTCATGATTATAGCACCATCCTTTGACTTGATTTCTTCATGATGGCATGACTTTTTGAGTCATCATGGTTCATGATGGTTGATGATGATGAGGGGTGAGGTTGGTTGAGTGTGGGTTTATTGTTGTGATCATTTCCTTTTTGGCATGATAGCCTTCTCTCTCTCTCCATTGTATTATTGGATGGCCACACTCTCATATACACTCTCTCACCCTCACATTCTCTCTATTCCCATTGCATGGCCGGCCAAAGCCATAGAGGGGCTGTCCAAAATTAGAGAGTGGGGTTTTTGGTTGATATCATGTTGCAAAACTCCTACTAATCCCTCCACAAAAGTTCATGTTTGATACCTCCACCAAAAGGCAATTCCACAACCCCAAAAAAGTGAGACACAAGCTCTACTATAGATTCTACAGTAAATCTTGGGCACGTCGAGTAGCCGGCTTCGTGCCCGAGTTGCCTCGGCATTGAGGTGGGAGCCCGTAAACAATGTAGGCGATGTGGTGCACTTCCGGCGACGAGGAGGAGACGGGACTTTTCCGCAGGAGATCGGGACCATGACGAGAAGACCGGAGGACTTGGATCGTCGGTATATCTCTATTCCCTTTCTTGTAGATTGCTAGGACTAGTTAATGGTTCGATCCGGGTATTAGTGCGCGGCGGTTTGCCAATTCAAGAAAATTAAAGTTATTCACCGCTTCCGCATTTGGCCGTCGGCTTGACGGCCGGGGCGCCGCCGTGCACTTACAGTGGTATCAGAGCCTCCCCATTAACTTAGTCTAGCTTTGTGTAATGTGTTTTTCAGTTCCGATCGATCGAAATGTCCAAAAACCCGTATTTGCTCACGACAGTTTTCTGTTGAAATTTTTTGGTCCCCAAAAATTTTTCAGGTTGTATAAAAGCACTGTACAGGAAGACTTAAGACTTCTGGAAAAATCCGACACCATGATCCTCTGGTTGGAGCGCGGAACCGCGGCCAAAACCTACTTGTGGCCGCGGTTCCGCCGCAGGGTAGAGGAGTCAGTGGGCCGGATCTTTTCAGTGGGCCTCTGGGATTATTTTTGGGGTTTTTGAACATTAAAATTGGGCCCATATTTTCTGTAACTGCTACAGTTTTGTTTTGGGGCCCACTTGTTAATATTCGATCGGTCGGATATTTTAAACACATTTTTCACAGTATTTACATTATATCTGCGACCGTGAATGTCACTTGATCGGTAAATCCGGTCTAACTGCTATAGCCCGGTTAGACGGATTTGCGAACGTGACTTTCACGTTGATGTTTTGTTTTTGCTGTGATGTTGCGGATCGGTCGTGGGGGATAGCCTGGATGCAATGCTAGTACAGTTTTGTTGTATTATGTACATTTGATATTGCGGGGCGAGCGTCCGACATGTGGACTGCCGTCACTGCCTGTTTGTATTATTCTTTTGGGACACGACCTGGTTGCGGTCGATGTACCCGTTGTATGTATATTTTACTTTCTGTACTAGGATTGCCCCGCGGAGGGGTGCACGGATAGCCGGGTTCTGGAGGGCAACAAGCCCGCATCTCATGGCATTGAGACGGAGGGGGCTTCACTCTAGGATTGGCGGGCTATTCGCCGCACTCGTAGGGGGTACAGGTTGACCCAGGAGGGGTGCCCAAGTTACCGGATTCCGTGAAGTGCTGGGTGGTCCATTCACGTTGATGAAGGGGGCTGCCTCGCTTCAGGTTTTGGCGGGTAACTTGCCGCGCCCGTAGGGGTCTAGGATTTCATTGTACAGGCTATCCACACGACCAGGGGAACGTCGGGTTTCAGCGGCTCTGTGAAACCCGGGGATCCCAGATATCTGTATTGTTTCTGTGATGCTGTACATTTCTGTGATGTTGCATTTTATTCACGCCTTGAGCGAATATAATATATTGGTATATATATTAGTAGATGTTGTATATGTTTTGCATCCGCGCTAGTCCAGTCCCCGCTCTGTCGTTAGTTAGCTAACCTAACGGGTAATGACGGGACCCAGTGGCGAATGCGGATGGCATATACGTACATCAGTATATTTTCGTTCTTTTTGGTGTGATCAATTGATGGGACTGCATTGATTCGAATCAATGCAAGTTAAAACAAACCTAATCTGATGTTGTTGGAACACTTTTCAAAAAGCTGTTATTGCAAGGACGTTCACTTTTGTTTTGCATCGCGGTATTCATTTAGAATATCCTGCTCCTCAGTCGACGAGGCAAGGGCCGAGATCCCTTCACCGGGAGTGACCCCTTGGACAAAAAGTTTACGTCAGGGCATTAACTTCACTATAGCCAATTACTTTTGCTTTGCACCGTGGTATTCATTTGGAATATCCTGCACCCCATTCTACGGGGAAAGAGCCGAGATCCCTTCACAGGGAGTGACCTCTTTAGCAACGGTTTTCGTCACTATATTTTTAAAAGCTATCAGTTCCTTCAACGATATCAAGTTCTTTACGTTAAAGGTTTTCGCCAGAAACCATTCATAGCCCTCCGTCGTTTCAGACGGGTAGCACGTAGTATTCATGCTATGTTTGTTGGCCTTCGTCAAGGCATAGTGTATGGTAGCTGCTTGTTGCCTTTCTGCAGCATAGATAGATGCGTTGGTTTGGGACAGTCGTATAGCCTTGTTGGCCTTCGTCAAGGGCTTGTGCGGGTGGGTTCAAATCAACCTGGAGAATGACGGGTAGAACTTGACATGTGACTTATGATTTGTTGGCCTTCGTCAAGGTCATAAGAGCATGGGGCAGAAATCACATCGGGAGTTTCAAAAGAACTGAAACTTGCCAGATATGCGCATACCTTCTGGAGTGTGATGACGTGAGCGGATTCCGTCACGTTGTCATGCGATGAGAGTTGGATCCCGATTCCCACTGATGAGTTAGTTTACTCCTCGGGTAACCCCGACTAATTCTTCTTTCAGGTTTGGAGGAGAATTTGAGGTACAGTGGGAGGATTCCAGATTAGATAAATTGTGACCATTCTGATCTAGGTTAGAGTGCACGCTGAGTGTTTTCTTTTCTCTCTCTCTTTGGCAGCGACCATTGACCCGACCATAAGACTTTGACTCAGTGACCAAGTTGACCGAACCTTCTTAAACACCGGCTTTTGGATTGTCAGAGTTGCAAACCTCATTGCCACTCCTACTTTTACCCTTTTCTCCAGGACACCCCGTTTTACTATGAACGTCCACTTCCATTGGACAAAACCATCGTATGGTTAGATACGAACTCGAAAGAATTTATTCGAGGATGGTTTCCGGTTCTGGAGAAAACAGATACGATTATTCAGTTGTCTTTTCCTTTTACCCTCTCTCAGGTTACGAGTACTCCTTGGTTTAGGAGTAGTACACCTATTACGCAAATTGGATTGTCTTCTTCCAAACCTTAGGCTGGTGCCGACCGGTAGGGAATGGAGAAAACCAATTAGCATAACGATGGTGTGCAGAAGGTATTAAGTTCAGACAAAGCAAGGGATTAGTAAGAGGGCAAAGTAAATTGCAACAGATATTCACGACCAAACCAAATATTTCGTTACCACTCCCACATCACCTTTGTATTTCTCCAGGACACTCCGTATCACTACGAAGATCCACAGTTTATTTGGATACTCCATCGTGTGGTTATATACGAACTCGAATGGAACTGGTTCCAGTTCGGGGATGGATTCTGGTTCAGGAGAAATAGGAATAAGGTTTATTCGGTTGTCTTTTATCTTCACCCTCTCTCATTGTGAGTGTTCCTAGGATTGGGACAGTACACCCATTATGCTTATTGGATAGTCTTCTTCCAAACCATAGGCTGGTGCCGAACGGTAGGGAAGGAAGAAAACCATTTGGCCTAAAAGGGTGTGCAGAAGGTAAAGACTAAAGACATATGAAGGGATTTAGAGAGGTGGCAAAGAACTATACGGTTACAGTCGTGAATCTGGAAGAGGCATTACTAGGAATACCAGAATACCCCATCGGAACATTTCAATGTTTCAGTTTCACTGTGTAATGTTAAAGGAAAACTGATTTCCCGATTAGATACTTACTCCAGGGTATGTATTTACCAGGTACGATTCTCACATCTGTATGGTTTTACAGATGATGAGTGGGAGTAAGTTATTGGGAATTGGGTGATTATTCTCATTATATCGGGATTCGTTGTAATCAGTGATATTTGAGGAAATCACCTGGGCTGTTTGCCGGTCGGCAAATATTTGGTTTTGAATATCCGCTGTTATGCACCAATTTCAAATTGATATATCTGTACGTCTATTTTCATAGAGTGAGATATACCTTTCTGAAATTATGTCTACGACATTTACCTATATCAGTGGATGGTTAGGTAAGGAGCATTAAACAGCTGTGTAATTCTTCTTAACCATAAGTACAGTTTTCAACCTACGACACACAGTGAATGAGTTATCAGACTCAAGGGACTTATACAAAGGATTGTATGTTGTCCAGGGTCCATCAGGACAGAGGGCTTGGTCCTCGTACTATATTCGGTTTACTTATGACTTCTCTAGTTTTTAGACAGGTGTTTCGCGGAAACACAGGGTCCAAATTTTGAGAAGTTATAGGTATTTGAATAGAGTAGAGAACCAGGTATAGCAAGTATCGGGATTCTTCAAAGAGATCGAAGATGTAGATACTTGTGTATGGTATTCAGTTGATAGTAATGATAAAGAGATCTTGCTTCTCTTTCAGGTTACTCATAATTGGAAGTATTCCTAAGTTGAGTAACGCTGATCGGCCTCCTTCCATTTAGTTGACATGCGCTGGGGACAGCTGCATGATTTGAATCTGGTTCAATTAAATCAGTGCCTCTGTTTCTATATTGGATATAGAACAGTTCATATCTTAACGATGTTAAGGTACGGGGAGTTGTCCGGTTTATGATTAAAACCAGACACTGGACAACTCAAGGCATGTTTCTGTAATGGCTGTTTGTGGGTTAACCCAGGCTATGACGAGGGTTGACTTTCTACCATCTGGATGAACAATAGCGATATTGTTCTAGACTCGCCACAGTTTTATTAAAGATGGATTTTTTCAGAAAACAGTAGTGGGAGTATGGTAGAACTGGAAGTGATTCCAGAACCACAAACGATTACTGAAGATTTGATAAGGAACCTAAAGATTCAATCTGGATTGACATTCCATTGGCCACTCCGCAGATAAGGTGGGTAACTTCAGGCACCCGAGAGGTACTACGGTAGCCTCAAGGACGGTGACAGGGAAGTTCTTGTTTACCCACAATTACCATTGCTGTTGTTCCAGGGTGCGAGACCCGGCGGGAGGATGAGTATAGCGTCGTTCTAAACTAGTTTTAGAAGTGTACGTGTATATGACTCTGCCAGAGGGTTGTCGTAGTCAGTGGGAGCAGCGGAAGCATTGGTGGACAGGTGGCTTATGTCTATTTATAGACTAAAGCAGATGTAGCGAAGATAGATCATCTATTTCTGACGTGACAGTCATAGGTTTGACTTCATCAGAATAGGAGATGGATCTGTTGAGAAGGTAGTAGGGTGTGATATCCTGGTATTTGGATGACATACACAGAATAGGAAAAGAAACTCCTATACTACAATCGGTTATACTTTGGTCGTCACACAGTGGTTTCTCCACATGGGACTTGGACATTATATCAGACATACTGGTTACTAGATCTAGATTTGGGTAGTTTCCCAATAAGGGTACTTTGACAGCATTCTAAGAGTATTTAGAATGGACGACTCCTGGCACGGTAGTATACCTGCAGGTGATGGAGTCACCCTCTCTAAAGGTGTCTTATAGACTAAAGCAGAGAGGGATGTGCATGATTGGCAGATCACTTGCTTAGGCAATTGAGTCAATCATGAGTTGTCAAGTACCACACCAGATGTTGTTCTTGCACTAGATGCAATAAGTTGATATTGATCCAATCCTGGAGAAACAGTCGGAAGCAGTTTTAGAACATAAGTGGATGTTCTAGGGATATGATAACGATAGCCTCATTCGGGAGACAGTTATCATTCCAGGCTTCCAAGGTGACATCGACGACAAGGAGGTTGTCAGAGTTATAGTTTTCCTTCTGACGAGGGGCAGTATTCTGGACAGGTGATCCAGGCAGATACTGAGGGAGGCATGGCGCAGGATACTGATTATGTTCAGTTGACGATACAGTCTAAGAAGTTTGGATTTGGAGTTCATTTATGAGCTAAGTCCCATCAGACATCCGGACATTCTAAGACAGGTATTGCTCATTTCGGGAGATGGCTTTCTCCGCGAACTTGAGATATAGAGAGACATAGAAAGAAACTTCATGGCGGATCCACTCACTGAGGCTAATCCTCGAACGCAAGAGTTTCGCAAACGGGATTTGTGAGACTGACTAGTAGAGGAGTTGGGTGTTCGGTATCACACGGGCTGTGAGTATGCGACATCGCAATAATTAGCCTTGAGTGCAAGTGGGAGATTGTTGGAGATAGTGCCCTCAGAGTCAATTATTGGATCACAGGCACGTGACTGCAATGATTGAGGGAGGACCTATCCCGGTAGAACAGTCTTACTCGAGATAATAGTATGCTATCTGGTTTACCTTTATCATCGTGTACTGTTTTAGGTGACCTTACAGGTCGCTATTACACGTTGGTAGAGCCGCTAGGATTCTTGCTTGACCACCAGAAGTATGAGGGCGATCATATAAGTGGGAGCTGGGGTCTATAAGCTTATCCTGAAAAGGTCCCTAGTCGTGGGAGTTTCGAGACTAGGCATCGATACTCCATTAGTAGACTAGTGTATACAGTTGAGACCCCGACGAGGGGCGGTGGCCGGTCTCACAAGCCACTGGTGTCAGTTGGATCACCTAAGATGTATACAGGTGCTCATTGGGTTATGAGTACACCGGACAGGACTCGCCGGGAACATGCTAGTTGGTCATATACCAGACGTCAAATGGCAGTTCCCTGGTGACATGTATGCAGGTTAGTTCATCGACCTGGGGATCGTTATTTGTCTCGTGTGAGTTCCCACTATACTTTGATTACTACCCTACCACGGCTCAAAGGAGTCGTGCAAACAGGTTTTAGTTGGGTACAGTCCCGAGCCACATGGAGGCAGTGAGCGTATCTTCAGGGGTTCGTCTCTCCCGGTATTGGGGGTGAGGTCATGCTGTGTCTAGGAGAGCCATTACACAAAGTCCTTGGCCAAGCAAGGAGATTTACTGGTAGGTATTCCAGTAGTATCTCAGGGTGTTCTGGGCTACACTCCGACACGACTTGTACCGCTTTTGGGGGTCTGACTTTTACCAACCCCCTAGGCCCGCCATGCGATACTCATAGACGAACGGACCGGACTGCATGGATATTGTCACTAACAGGCTCAGTAGGGTTGTCAGGCTGAGTTCACTCACAGACGTCCCTTTTAGTCAATACTTGGTAGCCCGTTACGTATTGGCTTATACCTCTGACGTGCTAGTGGTTAAATCCACAACCAAGGTGTTGATGAGTCTTTAGAGTCCCCCGCATTCAGTTACTCAGCTTTCGGGCGAAAGGTTGTAGAGGCCGTATGGAGATATGGCAGGGTCCGATCAGATACGTGCGGTATTGCACGGATCAGGATCGGACAGTCTGTACTATAGGCCGTATGGTTATATGGCAGGGTTCGATCAGATACGTGCGGTATTGCACAGATCAGGATCGAACGGATAATACTAGCCGGCTTTGGTATAAGCCGGATCCTAGTATAGTACAGTGTAGATTTTGTCTCATTGCATTTGTATTTCGGTCGGAATACAAATGCGGGTGTGTATGCACAGTATCGGGGTTTTCCTGTAATTTATTACGGGACCAGTTTTCTGGAGTTGCCAGTTTGCTTTCCGTTTCGGCCGATTTCCATTGTTCCATTCATTGGCCGAAGATTGGTGGAGGAGGGTTTATTTGCATTGTTGCAAATAAGCAATTGTGGAGGGGGTCTTTGCATTTTATCATGTCATGATTATAGCACCATCCTTTGACTTGATTTCTTCATGATGGCATGACTTTTTGAGTCATCATGGTTCATGATGGTTGATGATGATGAGGGGTGAGGTTGGTTGAGTGTGGGTTTATTGTTGTGATCATTTCCTTTTTGGCATGATAGCCTTCTCTCTCTCTCCATTGTATTATTGGATGGCCACACTCTCATATACACTCTCTCACCCTCACATTCTCTCTATTCCCATTGCATGGCCGGCCAAAGCCATAGAGGGGCTGTCCAAAATTAGAGAGTGGGGTTTTTGGTTGATATCATGTTGCAAAACTCCTACTAATCCCTCCACAAAAGTTCATGTTTGATACCTCCACCAAAAGGCAATTCCACAACCCCAAAAAAGTGAGACACAAGCTCTACTATAGATTCTACAGTAAATCTTGGGCACGTCGAGTAGCCGGCTTCGTGCCCGAGTTGCCTCGGCATTGAGGTGGGAGCCCGTAAACAATGTAGGCGATGTGGTGCACTTCCGGCGACGAGGAGGAGACGGGACTTTTCCGCAGGAGATCGGGACCATGACGAGAAGACCGGAGGACTTGGATCGTCGGTATATCTCTATTCCCTTTCTTGTAGATTGCTAGGACTAGTTAATGGTTCGATCCGGGTATTAGTGCGCGGCGGTTTGCCAATTCAAGAAAATTAAAGTTATTCACCGCTTCCGCATTTGGCCGTCGGTTTGACGGCCGGGACGCCGCCGTGCACTTACAAAAGCAACGCTCAGTTGCGCAAGCGCTGCGCTGCGTGACACGTGTCTGCGCAGTTGCGCAAACACAACTGCGCAAGCGCACCACTGCGCGACACGTGTCTGCGCAGTTGCGCAAACGCTGTTGCGCAAGTGCACCACAGCGCGCCACGTGTCTGCGCAGTTGCGTAAGTACAACTGCGCAAGCGCACCGCTGCATGACACGTGTCTGCGCAGTTGCGCATACACTGTTGCGCAAGTGCACCGCAGCGCGCCACGTGTCTGCGCAGTTGCGCAAGCACAACTGCGCAAACGCACTTCTGCGCGACACGTGTCTGCGCAACTGCGCAGTTGCACAAACACTGTTGCGCAAGTTCACCGCTGCGCGACACGTGTCTGCGCAGTTGCGCAAACTCTGTTGTGCAAGTGCACCGCTGAGCGACACGTGTCTGCGTAGGTGCACAAGCGCAGCTGCGCAAGCGCTTCACTGAGCGACACGTGTCTGCATAGGTGCGCAAGCGCAGCTGCGCAAGCGCTTCACTGCGCGACACGTGTCTGCGCAGTTGCGCAAGCGCAACTGCGCAAGCGCCTCACTGCACGACACGTGTCACGCGCTGGGGAGTTGCGCAAAAACAGAATGAAGATTTAAAGAAATTTTTTTTCTGTTCTTGTTAAAACAAGAAGATTTCTTCTGTAAAACAGGGGCCTTTAGATCAAAGATCCAACGGCGGGGAAAATTCCCCAAATCACTCAGAAAAAGATCTTTTTAACAAATTTAACTAATTTTTGAGCACTATAAAAAGGACCCCAGATCTCATTTCAAAGATATACACATCTGGTTTTTAAAAAAAAAAGAAGAGAGAAGAGAACTCTTGAGAACTCCTTGAGAACACAAAAAAGAAGGTAAAAACCTTTAAAACAAAAGAAAATTCTTTTAGGAATAGATCATTGATCTAAGAAAAAGATCAGTGATCTTCAACAAATAAATAAAGAAATAAAAATAATAAAAATAGTGCCTTGCACTTGCTATGAACCTTTGGTTCTCTGAAACAAGGAAAAACTTGTTTTTCTTTGATCCAAATTTAGATCAAGGGATAAAAAGTGCTTTGCACTTCTGTTCTTGAATCTAAAAGATTCTTGGTGCGTTGCACAAATACAATGCATTACTTGAAGGGCCACGCCCAAATCAAAAAGACGTAGCAGGCCAAAATAAATTGCAAAGCAATAAAAAGGGCAGAGCCCAAATGAAATTGATGATTTGCATCATTTATAAAGGGCAGAGCCCAAAACAAATTGAAGCTCTGCATCCTTTTTGGGCAAAGCCCAAATAAAAATAAAGAGAAATGCAATGCAAAAGCAAATAAATGTTGGACATTTTCAACTGGACTTAGCCCAATCACGGCCATAAGTCCTTAAATTAAATTGACTGAGCAAAATGGCTCTCCTAAATCAATTTACATCCGGTTCGGGGGTACATCTCCGAACTCCTTTGACATCCATCGTTGTAATTCCTCAACGACGTCAAAGAGGTGATGGGTCCCAATGACCACACACCCATATGGACCGAGACGTCCCTAAACTAATATCGGACCGAGACGTCCCTAAACTAATATCGGACCGAGACGTCCCTAAACTAATATCGGACCGACACGTCCCTAAAACTAATATCGGACCACCACGTCCCTAAACTGGAAAATGGACCACTACGTCCCTAAACTGGAACGATAGAGCCTCCAAATGCTCTTTTGCCGGATCTAAACGGTCCCGTTTAAGTTGATCTTAGCCCCAAATACGGCTAACGCATCCTTAGACATTTAAATGAATGGTAAAACCCCAAATCAACTTTGGTTCAAGGGTATATCTCTGAATTCCTCTGACACCTGTCGTTGTAATCCTTCAACGACGTTAGAGAGGTGACGAGTCCCGACGGCCAAATATTGAATCAATCATCAAGTCAAGTTGATCTTAGTCCAAAACAGGACTAACGTATCCATGACGAACGTTTAAGTTGATCTTAAACGCAACGCGACTAATGCATCCTTAAACTAAAAACACCAAACCCAAATCTAAGTAAATACGGATTTGGACTAATCCACGTCCTACGGGCGACGGCATTACTCAGTCTCCGTATACAATCCACGGGCAACCACAAACAAAACAAACTCACACGACACGAAGTGAAATTCTGGAGAAGGAGAAAGTTGTTGCCGCGATGCGGTAGCGTAATTAACTGCAGGGGCTTGCGCCTGCAGGGAAGAGCGTCCCCACAATCAAAAACCCCTCAAGCGAGGGGGAATCTGACGAAGTCTGCTACATCGGCCGCATCCGTCTAAACCTCCGATACACGGTGCCATAAATCAACTTGGCATCTTCGGAGAGGTGGACAGATAAAACCAAATAGCATCTGCCCCGAATCTCAGGCATAGACAGTCCTAATGTCTCGGCCGCCGTCTTTTGGAGGGGAACAGATTCTGGCACGCCCGGTGGGACCTTTTCCTCTTTCCACTCCACACTTCGTGTGTCGTCCTCGCGAACCAATCGTGGTTTGGTAAATGGTTGCCTTCAGATTTCAAGTTACTAAGACTTGGTCTTTTTCCTGGCGTAGAACTCAAGATTCAATGGCCTCTAACTGCACCAACTGCTCGAAATGCCACTGCAACAGACGCTCCACTTCACCAGAAGGTGTGACGTATGGGCCCCAAGCGGCTTCCTTTCTTACTCTGCCGGTAGACCAGGTGACCCAAGCCACCACCGGCTTGTTCTTCGGGACCATGATCCTACCTGCAAGCTTCTCTGCACCAATACCTGCACCGGAAGTGAGTAAAAAGTCGGTCTTCAACCGGCTCACTGTTTCGACAGCCCCTGTCAACGGGTCGTCCGTTACTAAACCGACAGCCTTCGTTTTCACCAGGCTAGGTCAGAACCATAAAGTGACCGTCCCAAAGAGGGCAACGACCGCTGCTCCGGAAGTCGTGAAAGCGGCTTCTCGCATTAGAGAGTCGGTCTTCGCAAGATTGACGGTTCCCACTCCTCCCCCAGCTGGTCAAAAGGCATCAGTCTTCGATAGGCTGACATCGGCAGTCACCCCACGCTCAAACAGAGGGCAACAAGAAACCATCTCGATTTCCGAGCCAGTCCCAACGGCTCGTCGTGCGCGACGTCGCCATTGGCAACGAGTGAGGAAAGCAGGGGCAATTCCCCCTCAGGGCTAACTCCACCTGCTCCGATGGTGGAGGTCAACGCTGCTGTTCCAACTGGGAACAGCTTTGAATTGCTGAGGAATGTGAAAAAGAACTCTCCAGTTGCTGCATTGAAAAGGTCTCCACCTATGGAGAAAGCTCCGGAGACAAAGCATGAACAGCCCCCTCAACGGCTATCGTCAAAGATATACAAGGTTTGGCGGAGGGTTCAAGACTCTGTGATTGACCCAGACCACTTTCATCGCCAGAAAAAGGCAAAGGTGGAAAAGGACAAAACCCGCCCCGTTAAACAGCAGGGGGCAACAATTGCTAGGATGCCCACTTTAACGGCTCCTTCAACCTCAATGGTCCATAAAAGAAGGAGGCCAGAGAAAGCTCCTGTGACCGTATCAAAGTTTGAAAGCGGTGAACCTAAACACCCCAAGTCAGGAGGCGTAACAGTTCATACGGTTTATATGGCTTCTGGAAAGGAAGAAAGCCGCACTTCTACGGGTCCCCGACCGCTTACCCGATCAGTGACCAAAAGCCCAGGAGCAGCAACAAAAGCTCCAGGAGATGATGACTACAATGGCTGCACTCACGGAGCCAAAAGAGAACCCTGAGACATCCTTAGATAAGCGCCAGGAGGAAGAGACCGACGCCGAGTTCCTTCGCCGAGTACTGGAAAAGAGGGACAAAGAGGCTGCTGAACAAGCGGCCAACATACAGCGTATGGGCCTCCTCTTCCAGGACATGATAGGGATGATGATACAACAAGATCCTCCCGCTGAAGAACCCCTAATCGTCCTTGCAGATGGTAAGGGAGAGACGTTGAATCCGCAGCTCGCTCTATTAACAGCTAAAGAGGATACAATCTCTAAGACTGATCTGGACGAATACGTAGCCCAGCAAATAAAGGTTCATCATGCGGCCGAAGCAGCCGGCCATGTCGTAAAAACGGGGCGGCCATATCCAGGCTGGTATGACCAAATCAAGTACCCGCCGGGTTACACAATTCCCAAGTTTCATGTCTACAAAGGGACCGGCAATCCCCATCAGCATGTCGCCCAGTTCAGGGCGCTTTGCGGTAACACCGGCGGCGATGACAAGCTTTTGCTCCGCCAGTTTGTTGGAAGTCTATCAGATACGGCGTTCGAGTGGTACTCTGAACTCCCTAATGATTCTATCAAAACCTTCGCGGAAATGGAGCTGTTGTTTACCCAGCGTTTTGCAAGTGCCAGTGAACGTACCCCGATGACGGCACTGATTAACGCCAGGGTAAAACCCGGCGAGACATGGGTTCAGTACGCTATACGGTGGCGTAATCTATGGTCGAAGTGTGAGCAGCGCATAGAAGAAGCCCCTGCGGTGGGAATGTTTGTCGGAACCCTTGATCCACAAGCAACCATCTCACAGTTTATGATGTTTTTCAAGCCGACTTCCTTCCAGGCTTTAATTGACAAACTAGCGCAGATGGACCAGATGGGCCATAAACCCCCTCTTCCAAAGCTGGATTCCCGAAATGACAGAGGAAAGGGAAAAGCGATCGTTGTCGCTAATGCTCAACAACAACCAAGCGACTCGAAGCCGGTTGTTCGTCCAAACAATACGCGCCCTTACGTACCCCTTGAGGATAGGATGGGACGTCCTTATTCCTTTCCCCGCGATAAAACGAAGATGTTATTCGAGCTAGCATTGCGCAACAGACTCATAAATCTGCCGGATCCAAAACGTCCGTTGCAACCAAGTGACGTCAACGAGCCCAACTATTGTCCTTATCATCGAGTATTAGGCCACCCGATCAAAGATTCCTACGTTTTCAAGAATTGGCTTGAAAACCAATACCGACAGGGCAAGTTCGCGTTATCTGACAAATGGAAGGTGAATCCCCCGCAACCCTACACCTCTAAGGGGACGAATACGCCGGGGGCAACATGCTCCGTCATTGAGGAAGCTCCTTGGGAGGTCGTATTATCAGCCAAGACAAAGAGGATGCTAAACAATCTTCAGACATGTCCAGCGGTCAAGTGGAAGAACCCCTTGGAACCGCAGGTCATTGAGGGGATGTTGAAGCCACGTCCGACTCCGAAGACCGATGGTGGTAGTTCAAGCGTTCATAGCCAGCCGTCAAAATCTTTGAAAAAGAAGAAGAAGAAATCTAAGAAACCCGTGAAGCCTGGCGACAAGCGCACGGACTTACAAAAACAAATTGACGCGCTGGATGAATACAACCAAAAGGCACGGACTCCCATTACGCTCCAAGAGTTCCTCAATCACGTCTTTCAAGAAGAAGATGAGGGAGAAAGTCATCGGATGAATCCGAAGAATATGTGGCGAGCTGTCATATGATTTCCCATTCGACCGCGAACAATGAGGAGACTCCTGGCACTAAAACGCTGGGGTAGATACCGAATCAAAAATTCCGGAGCTATCAGTTGAAATAATTGACGCGTTCCTTAACGAAGCTCCATTGAAAAGTAAAGCTGATCGAGAACGCGAGACGGCTATATTTAAAAGGGCCAAGCGCCAGCGACTTGAGGAAAGAGCAGAGATGATCCCGCTGGAGCAAAATGCCTCCACCGCCGACAAAAGCCAACTCAGGATGAGGAAAAAGTTCGCTAAAGCCATATCAATGGGCATGAAGCTACCATCCTCTGAAGGAAATATCGCCGGTGAAGTGGAAACGCATCCCTCGTATTGCTTATATCATCAAAGGATTTCGCACCCCACTCAAGAGTGCAAAGCTTTCGATAAGTGGTGGCAAGGATATGTTACTCACCGGCAACAGTTTAAGCGGGAAAAGCGCAAAGCCCGCCGAGAGCAGAGCGGAACGACCAAAGTGCTTGATAAAACTAGCGGTGATTGTTGCATGATTGACACCGGAGGATCACAAGTACCTATATTTGGGAGCGATTCTGATGAGGAGCTAGAGCTTGGCCCCCTCTTTAAAGAATCTACTTCGGGAAAAGAAGAAGGACCAAAGGCTTGCGAGAATATGCAGCTACGCAATCGGACGTTACCCGAAAAGAATCTCGGACCCTTAAACAAGAAAGACAAAGGGAAAGAAAAGGTCTATGAAGACATCGCCTTGGATGACCGAGTTGCGGAAGAGTTAACCGCCAAGAACCCGCCAAAGAGGAATAAAGTGGATTACAATGTCTTGGCGCATCTGAGAAAGCTACCCTCACAACTCAGCATTCTCGATGCCCTATTACTATCAAAAGAGGCGAGGGATTCTTTGATTAAAGCCCTACAACAGCCGGACCAGTTCCAAGCCTTCCTGACCGAACAAAAGATGAAGGACGAATTGGAAGAGGTACACACGGCCGACGTTGCTTTTGGCGATGAAGACCTTCTCCTCGGGACGTGTGAACACAATCGTCCCCTTTATGTCTCAGGATACTGCCATGACATAAAGATAGGTAAAATCTTGGTCGATAACGGATCGTCTGTCAATTTACTCAATGTGCGGGTGTTAAAGGAAATTTGCATGAGTGTCCAAAACCTCGCCCGAGACAAGATCACCATCTCCGGGTTCGACTCTCAATCATCGAAAACCCTTGGATCTGTGATATTGACGTTACGCTTCTGGTTGCTCGTCACAGATATTAAATTCCATGTCATAGATGCCAAGACGTGCTACAATGCTCTGCTCGGTCAACCATGGTTACACGAGTACAATATCATCCCTTCTACACAGCATCAGTGTATAAAATATTGTAGGGATGGTCTCGAGTACACTGTGGCAGGAGAGTTGAATCCGTTTTCTGTGAACGAAGTTCGCAAGTATGAAGATGCCAAATACTTCTTACCGAGTTTCGAAGACACGGAAAGGTGTCACAAGCCGGAGAACAAAACTAACGCCACCATCCCTGTCTTCGGCAGTGACACCGAGGAGGAGGAGGATATAATTTATTCAGGACCATCACAATCCACCAGGCCAGGACCATCCGTTCCTTCATTGATCTTCGGCAGTGATTCGGAGGATGAAGTTCATGCTGTATTCCCTGCTCGGCCTTCAATACGGGTTTCCGCTGATGAAGAGCGAAGTCTGCAGATAACCATGGTGCCGCTTGAACATTACAAAGAACTGGATGCACTCGACACCGATAGCGTAGAAGAATTGCAGACATTTTATATCCCTCCCGGACGAAAAGGCGAGAAGGCAATCCTATTCTACCGTTCTGAAGAAAACAACGTGGAAAAAGAAGTTTGGCATGGTGCGGATCCCACGCTCGACAGGCTTCAGCCTATCCGTCTTCCCAGATATTATACCGAAGGTTTGAAGAAACTGCTGAAACGCCAGGGGATATCCTTCACACAGACCGTTAGAAAGGCCAAATTCTATGACAAGGTCTGGAACGTTCCCGGGACTCAACGCAAACTGCCTAACGGGAGTATGGAAACAAAAGGGCTTGGGTACATCCGGTCAAAGAAACGAGAGCTAGTAAACAGCTATTACGTCATGTATGACTTCGATGAAGAGGCGGACGCTCAATGGGAGGACGCTAATCCTAAGCCAGTAAAAGTTCCTGATGAAAAATTGCCCGGTCCATCTTTTGAAGAACAAATGGACAGGCTTATAAGGGAAGCTGGTCAAAAAGTCCGAGATGACCACAACCGCGAGACGGCCATCTATGAGAAAGCCAAGACGCAACGCCTTCTCCAACAGGCTGTGAAGGATGAAAATGCCACTCCTTGTCAACCTGCTACGAAAAAGGTTCGACACGAAAGCAAAAACAAGTCAAAGGGCAGAAAAGGCGCTCAACAACCACAAAGCAGAGCTAAGAAACCACGTATCTGAGAGTCGAGCATTATTGACCTAGCCCTCATGAAGAAAATGGGTCGAGCATACTCATTTCCTCGGAACAAAACAAGGAAGATACTTGATCTTGCTCTAAAACATCAAATGCTTACGCTGCCAGAGTCCAAACACCCCGAGCAAGCAGGCGAGGTCTTCAACCTAAACTATTGCTTTTACCATCGAGCAATGGGACATCCTCTTGAAGATTGCTTCACCTTCAAGAATTGGGTTGAAGATCAGTATTAGCTTGGCAAATTCGCGTTTTCTGACAACTGGAGGGTAGCGCCGCCACAAAAACACGAACCCGAAAACACAAGGACAGAACTAACTCCGCATTGGGATTGGCAGAAAATTCGCACCTGTCATATGATAACAATATTAAAAGAAGAATCCGAGAACATGGACAGGCTTCCCTGGTGCTTCAAAAACAGCAATGATGAGGTGATCTCAGAATTTCCCCCAGCCCCGAAAGAACTGGAGGATGGAATACATACCACTGCAGATAACCTTAAGAGAATTGAGTTGGGGACGGTAAACGATCCGCGGCCGACATTTGTCAGTGAGCTGCTGTCTGAAGAGAGGGTGGCTGCGTTAAAGGACGTCCTTGTACAGCATAAAGATTGCTTTGCATGGAACTATTCCGAGATGCCGGGACTTGATCCAGAAGTTGCTGTACATAGACTGGCAATATCCCCGAGTGTCAAGCCGGTCAAACAAGCGCCGAGAAGAATGCGGCTTGAGCTTGAGATGAGCATCAACGCTGAAGTCAAAAAGCCGATAGACTCCGGCTTTATCCAAGAGGTCCATTACCCTGAATGGATTGCTAATATCGTCCCAGTGATGAAGAAAAATGGAACGGTGTGCATATGCGTGGACTTTCGGGATCTCAACAAAGCCTGTCCGAAGGATGATTTCCCAGTACCAGTCACCGAACTGATGATAGACAATACGTCCACGCATGAGATTTTCTCATTCATGGACGGCTCATCAGGATATAATCAAATAAAAATGCACCCTGAAGACCAGAAACATACGGCTTTTCGGACTCCTTTGGGAATATTCTGTTACAAGGTGATGCCCTTCGGTTTAAAGAACGCCGGTGCAACCTACCAAAGGGCCATGACGAAGATTTTTGATGACCTTATACACGAAATCGTTGAATGCTATATCGACAACCTCGTTGTTAAAAGCAAATCATATGAGGAACATCTCAAGCATCTGAAGACCGTATTTCAACGTCTTCGGCAATACAACTTGAAGATGAATCCGCTCAAGTGTGCATTCGGAGTTTCCTCAGGAAAATTCCTGGGATTCATTGTTCGACACCGGGGTATCGAAATAGATCCGTCCAAGATCAAGGCAATCATAGAAATGCCTCCGCCGAGAACTCTCAAACAGCTGCGCTCTCTCCAAGGGAAGCTCGCGTACATACGGCGATTTATAGCCAACCTCTCAGGAAAGTGCCGTCCTTACAGCCACCTGATGAAGTAGGGAACCCCGTTCGCCTGGGATCAAAAGTGCCAAAGCGCACTAGACGAGATCAAACAGTAGCTGCAAAACCCTCCAGTGTTGGCTACTCCGGTTAAGGGAAAGCCTCTCATTCTTTATACAGCCGCCCTCGAAGGTTCTTTAGGCGCATTATGGGCATAAGAGAATGACCAGGGGAAAGAAAGAGCACTTTACTACTTAAGTCGAGTGCTGCTGGGGGCAGAAAGCAATTACTCCCCCATTGAAAAACACTGCATGGCGTTGATCTTCGCAATAACAAAGCTTAGACATTACGCATTAGCGCATGAAGTCCATCTCATTTCAAAGGTGGACCCTCTCAAATATCTAATGTCAAAGGCCATATTGACGGGACGACTCGCTAAATGGGCCCTGCTCTTATTGGAGTTCTCGATAGCATACCGACCACTCAAAGCAGTAAAAGGCCAGGCCATCGCCGACTTCCTTGCTGAGCACCCGATACCGGCCGACTCTCCTTTAAACTGCGATCTTCCAGACGAACATGTGTTTGATGCGATCGATGGTGATAATACCCGATGGGAGCTTTATTTTGACGGAGCATCTTCCGTGAAGAAGCGCAAACAAAGTACCCCTATAATCAAATAGGGGGTAGGACTCATCTTTATAACTCCACAAGGGGGAATAATGCGCTACGCGTTCTCCCTGACGGAACCGAGGACAAACAACGAAGCCGAATACGAAGCTCTGATAGCAGGCCTCGAGATCGCCATTGACATGGGAATTGAAAACCTCCTCATATACGGAGATTCGCAACTGGTCATTAGTCAAGTAAACGGCGATTACCAAACATGCAAACCGGAATTGGTAAAATACGGTGAAAAGGTGCAACAACTGCTAACCCAAATTCCCTCCTATACTTTGGAGAGCATACCACGCGCGGATAACAGCAAAGCGGACGCGTTGGCCAAACTTGCTAAAGAAATGGCTGACGAGAACCTCGACGACGTTAGAATCATGGTACAAAGTCGTCGGGTGCTCGCCCCCGCAGTAATACCTCCGAGATCGCCCGAAGAAAAGGGAGTGACTGAACAAGCGACCTTGCAAATAAAAGATCATGAGAAGGTTGAGGATTGGAGGGAAGTCTTTATAGACTACTTCAAGTCCCACCAAATGCCCGAAGATGCGTCCGCAAGACATCAACTCATAAAACGAGCTCTGTCTTTCGCCTTCGTCAATGATACTCTATACAAGAGGTCATTCGATTCTCTGTGGCTGAGATGCTTAGGACCGGACGAATCGGAAAGACTCGTTCAGGAGGTTCATGACGGAATCTGCGGTTCTCACCAAGCAGGTCCAAAGATGAAGTTGAAGATCAAACGGATGGGCTATTACTGGCCCACGATGATTCAAGACTGCATCGAATATGCGAAGCAATGTCACTCATGGCAGATTCATAGGGACTTCATCCAACAGCACCCGAATCCATTGCATCCAACGGTAGCTAGTTGGCCATTCGAAATGTGGGGGACTGATATAGTCGGCCCCATCGAACCAGCATCGTCTAAAGGACATCGTTTCATCCTAGCGACGACTGACTACTTCTCTAAGTGGGCAGAAGAAGTACCATTGAGAGAAGTGAAGACGGAGAATATCCTCCATTTCTTCAAAACGCACGTCATATATCGGTTTGGAACTCCGAGGCGGATTATCTCCGATAACGGGCCAGCCTACCGAAGTCATAAAATCAGCCGCTTCGCACAGCAGCATAACATAGACTGGAGATATTCCTCAGTCTATAATCCACGAGCTAACGGTCTCGCTGAGGCCTTCAACAAGACCTTGACGAAAATTATAAAGAAAACAGTGTCCCGAAATAAGAAAGATTGGCACGAAAGACTGCAAGAAGCTCTTTGGGCATATCGAACTACATTCAAGACGGCCACGAACGCAACGCCGTACACGTTGGTGTTCGGTACGGAAGCAGTACTCCCTCTGGAGATAGAGTTACCCTCTCTACGAGTGGCAGTTCACCACGAGCTAACGGACGAAGAAAATGCTCACCTTCGGCTTGAGGAGCTTGACGCCCTTGATGAAACTAGGCTCATAGCGCAACAAAATCTGGAAGCTTATAAAGCAAAGATGACACGCTCATACGAAAGATTGACCCGACCGAGGACATTCCACCAAGGCGAACTCGTGCTAGTGGTCAAAAGGCCTATGATTCCCAATCACGCCAAGCGGAGAAAATTCGAGCCAAATTATGAACGGCCGTACATCATAGATAAAGTTTACCAGGGTGGGGCCTAACTACTCATGGACATGCACGGTGAAAGGCCTTTCAGGCCGATAAACGGTCGCTTCCTGAAGAAATACTACGCTTAATGAGCCACAGCCTAGGTCAATGACAGATGACGACGACCGTGTCCGCTCGCTATCTTCCTAAGCTCAAGTTTTATAAGCAGTAGCCAACTTCCCAATAGCGGACCGAAATGTCCTTAAACTAAGAGCGGACCGAAATGTCTTTAAACTAACAGCGGACCGAAATGTCCTTAAACTAATAACGGACCGAAACGTCTTTAAACTAATACCGCAGCATCCTTAGGCTGACGAGATGAATAAAAAAAATATAATAAAAATAAAATAAAATAAAAAACGGTATGTCCGTAAGCAAAAAGGGGCACGGATGAAAACCCGAAAGGGCTCCGTAAGTAAAAACAGCAGGGCTACCGGCGAGTGTTCGTGAAAACCCGAAAGGGCGCGACCTCGTAAAAAAAAGAGGGAAAAAGAAAATTAAAAAAAAATAGAGAAAAATATGTATAAAAATAAAAAGAATAAAAAAAAATGTTATGTCCATAAGCAAAAAGGGCACGGATGAAAACCCGAAAGGGCTCCGTGAGTAAAAACAGCAGGGCTACCGGCGAGTGTTTGTGAAAACCTGACAGGGCGCAACCTCGTTAAAGGACACTTATAGGGTCCTCTCGACCTTATAAGGAGAAACCACCCACGTGAGATCCTTACGACTCACAAGGGAGCATCACACTTAGGGATCCCCACGATTCCTAAGGAGAAAATACACTTGCGAGAACCTTACGACTCGTAAGGAGAACTCTCTTATGGGACCCTCACGGCTCATAAGAGTTGAAAGTCTTAAGTTACAGAGACCTAAACCTGTGCTTAAGAAACCCCCACAACTTCTGATATGGCCCTACAAGTGGCTCAATACTGACCCTTGTATACAATCCACGGGCGCGAATAAACATTTCCCCAGCAAAGTCCCACCCGTGACTAGGGATATGTCCATATAGTGAATAACCCTTGTAAATCCTCTCGATTTACAAAGAGAAAACCCTCCTGTAGGATCCTTACGACTTACAGAGGAACAAAACACTTAGGAACCCTCACGATTCCTAAGGAGAAAATACACCTATAAGATCCTCACGACTTGTAGAGAGAAATAGCTTTGTGAGACCCTTACGGCTCATAAAGTCAAAAGCCTTAGTCGACAGGACCCTAACCCTGGTCGCTAAGCCTCCTTTGTTCGATAATGACATAAGCAAATGATGATTCGCTCCTGGTGATATCCCAGTTGTAGCGGTGCTGATGCCGAAATCAGTGTCCAAGTTCGGGTTTACGGTGAAAAGCCAGTAAGCCGCACATGCATACGAAATAGCCGAAATGATAGGGCAACTTGCAATAAAAAGTAGCAAGTAAAATGTATGCATGCGAAATAGACGAAATGATTGGGCAACTCGCAATAAAAAGCAGCGAGTAAAAATAAAATAAACAGCCGAAATGATTGGGCACCGCGAAAAATAGCCGAAATGATAGGGCAATCGCGACCTTCGCGAAATAAAAGCTGAAATGATAGAGCATCGCGGAAAGAATAAAAAAAATGAAAGAATGAAACTTTTTGCCCTACAGTTAAGGTCACATCGATCCCTGTATACAATCCAAGGGCATAAACAAAGAGGGAACCATACCCTGCCAGCAAATTCCTCAACTCACGGATACAAACACTCCTTGACGAGAGCTTCCTGATCTGCGTCGACACGTAGAGCCACCAGTGCCCCCGTGGGGATTCTCGACTCGTTTCAAACCCCAAGGAAACAAATAATCCTTGGTGCTTGGGAAACAAATAATCCCTAGCAAACTCCTCGACTCACGGATACAAACACTCCTTGACGAGAGCTTCCTGATCCGCGTCGACCCGTAGAGCCACCAGTGCCTCCGTGGGAATTCTCGACTCGTTTCAAACCCCAAGGAAACAAATAATCCTTGGCGCTTGGGAAACAAATAATCCCTAGCAAACTCCTCAACTCACGGATACAAACACTCCTTGACGAGAGCCTCCTGATCCGCGTCGACTCGCAGAGCCACCAGTGCCTCCGTGGGAATTCTCGACTCGTTTCAAACCCCAAGGAAACAAATAATCCTTGGCGCTTGGGAAACAAATAATCCCTAGCAAACTCCTCGACTCACGGATACAAACACTCCTTGACGAGAGCTTCCTGATCCGCGTCGACCCGTAGAGCCACCAGTGCCCCCGTGGGGATTCTCGACTCGTTTCAAACCCCAAGGAAACAAATAATCCTTGGCGCTTGGGAAACAAATAATACCTAGCAAACTCCTCGACTCACGGATACAAACACTCCTTGACGAGAGCCTCCTGATCCGCGTCGACCCGCAGAGCCACCAGTGCCCCTATGGGAATTCTCGACTCGTTTCAAACCCTAAGGAAACAAATAATCCTTGGAGCTTGGGAAACAAATAATCCCTAGCAAACTCCTCGACTCACGGATACAAACACTCCGTGATGAGAGCCTCTTGACTCATGTCAACTCGTAGAACCATTACCCCCTCCGCAAGCAAATCCCCGATTCGTCTCAATTTGTAAGAAGAAGTCTCAGACAGCAAGGATTGAAAAGCTTGCTTCTTGAGCAATGGGGCCCTGCAAGTCAATCCAAAATGGTCTCTTGCATACTATTCACGGGTCTCACTCTCCGAAGTCGAATTTCGACGAGGAGGGAAACAACCGCTTACGAATCCTCTCGACTCGTAAGAGGGAAAATTCTCTTATAGGATCCCTACGACTTATAAGAGAAAACCACACTTAGGAATCCTCACGATTCCTAAGGAGAAAATCCGCCTATGAGATCCTCTCGATCCGTAGGGAGAAAAGCCTCTACGAGACCCTCATGGCTCATAGAATTGAAAAGTCTTAGGCGGTAGACTTGAACCTACGGCCTAAGCCATCGCTATTTCCTGAGGAAGTCGGAATACTCGTTTTAGACATCCATCAACCATGGTTATTAAGACAGCCTGCTGACATTAAAAGAAAGAATATCCGGTTTACATTTGATCTGGCATGCGTGACGCATTCATTTATGCATGGACAGAAGACTCAGGACGAGAAATAAGACAAGCTGAAATAGAAAGGGGGAGGGTTTCCATTCATGCCGCTAAAATTTTTTACAAGCATAGGAATAATGAATAAGAAACATTAATCAAATTATTACTACGGTATAACCTCAGATCCGAGGCACGGATTGAGGAAATCAAAAGTAAGGCCATCCAGAGTTCTTCAAGCCTTTCTATTTATTCTTATGCGCAGTCTTTCGCGCTCCTCTGTGTCGATATCATCGGCGAGCCCTCCTGGCCTTTGATAAGCAGCAACTATTGTCGTCTACTGGTAGACTTGGTGTAAGATGTCAATAAGGCTGTTCCGCCGTTTCTTTGAAATCAGCCCTGTCAGGTACACTGAATGCACCTTGTCTTCGGCATCATCCAGCGCGTTGAGCGGTAAAGCCTCATGAAGACCCGGAAGTGCTCTCCATATGGCTCCCAACACGACTTTCAAAAGGGCCGAACGACGAGGCAACAGCCAACCACCGCTTGCGTTCAGACGACCCATGACTTCTGCACATTCAGCGTCTGTAAACTCCTGGTTTTGTTGACGACCCTGAGCGCGGATATCGTCGTAGGTAATGAACTCGTGCAAACTGTATAGATGCACCGCCGCCATTATGCTTGGAGGAAATATTGCAGGAAGATCAGCAATAGAAAAGCAATAATACACATGGAGGACTAAATTCCTAGAGAGCAAAATTATGTTCAAGGATAAAGTTCCCTGGACAAAAGCTCTGCTGGTTAAGATTGATCCAAGAATCGATTTTACCTAAAGTTTTCCTAAAAACTTTTTAAAAAAAAGGGGAGGAGCAAGGCACCGGAGTTCTTGAATGCAAGAACAAGGCTCTGAAGTCTTCGAAAATAGAAATCTGAAAGACGATAAGTATCTGGAGGGGACCAAAGGTCCTATTTATAGGCATCAAGTGCCTCTTCGACTTCCAAGAGTTGTCAAGGCGGTTTACCCTAATCGGAGCGAACCTCTGTTCAAATTCCAAGGCAGGAGATGAAGTGACGCTTCGTCTTTCCCCAATCAGAGCAAAGCTCTGTCTTGAAAATTAATTTAATCAAGCGACGCTTCAGATTATCTGCGCTGCGTAACGTACCATGTGTCTGGCGCAAACGCATCGGCGCAGCGCCCCAAAACAGCGCACCCAATCATAGCAAAGTTCTATTTCAAGAAAAACCAAAGGAAGCGACGCTTCAGCGGCGTATGCGCCGTGCGCTGCGTGACACGTGCGCTGCACTGTGCGCTGTGCGACACGTGTCATACCCTGGAGCATTTGCGCTAAACAAAAAATTAAGGTTCTGAAGAAATCTTTTCTATTATTATCTTCTGTAAAACAGAAGCCCTTGGATCAAAGATCCGATGGTGGGGGAAATCCCGCCAAATCTTTCCGAAAAGGGATTTCTTCAACAAATTGAACTTGCTTCTTAATTTGCAAGATGAGGCCTCAAGCAGCAGAAGCGGGAGAACTTGCTTCCTGAACAATGGGACCCTACAAGTCGATCTAAAATGGTCTCTCGCATACTATACACGGGTCTCACTCTCTAAAATCGAGTTTCGGTAAGGAGGGAAACAACCGCTTACGGGTCCTCCCGACTCGTGAGAGGGAAAAACTCTCTTGCAGGATCCTTACGACTTGTAAGAGAAAACCACACTTAGGAATCCTCACGATTCCTAAGGAGAAAAGCCCACCTACGAGATCCTCTCGATCCGCAGGGAGAAAAGTCTCTATGAGATCCTCACGGCTCATAGAGTTGAAAAAGTCTTAGGCAGCGGATCTGAACCCGCAGTCTAAGCCATCATTATCTCTAAAAAAAATAATAATAATAAAGTTGTCTGCCAATAAGGTGCATTAAAGATATCATGCTGAAAAAAATGAAAAAGGCGAAGAAATGACACAGGAAATTATAAAAATGTGTATCTTTTATTCATAAATGTCGATCGAGTACAGGATACATTGTACTAAAGAATAAAAAAATATATACATATATTTTACAAATACAAATGATACAAGGAGAATTACTGGGAAGGAAGCGTCTTGCATAGATTTAGCAATTGCTCGCATATGTCCTTCCGTGCCTTCTCTTGATCGGCTACCACCGCCAGCTCTGCCTCCACTTGGGCTCGTTGCTGCAAGACCGACGCAAGCTGCTCCCTGACGACCTGATAGGCAGCTTCCCGACTTGGGATATTGCACTCAGCTACGTCAAGCTTCCGCTTCAAGTTTAGCCCATGGGAGATGCGCTCCAAGAGACCCTCAAAGATTGTCTTCACTTAGGCAGCATTTGCCTCAACCTCAGCGCGCAGATGGGCCGTTTCGTTCGAGGTCTTTTGGCATTCCCTTAGTCTTAAAGCTGCTTCTTGCTCCAAGTGGCGGAAGTGCGAAGTGCTTTGCTCGAGCTAAGTTGTGCGTTGGGTGCTCAGGGCTAAAACTTCGGGAGAAGGGCGCGTCGACTCCAGCCGATATAGACAGGCCTCGATCTCCCTGCAGTGATTAACCCAAGATTCGACGACGCCTTCGTTATGAAAATTTACGAGCGCCGCCAACATTGGATTAACCTCCACAGCGAAATCTACGGCAGAAGGGAGAGCGTCCATGTTGAGCTCTTCGATGTACCTGCTCAGCATGCCCAAACTCATCACAGCACCCTTTGAAGATGGACGTTTCAAGAAAGGGCCTGCCGGTGGAAGGACGCGAGACTCAAAAGGGACCGGAGCCGGAACAATAGCTGCAAAATAAAACATGGTCAAACGATGGTTCGAGAGATGTTGAAAGGTTACCAAAAAGGAAATTTACTATACCAGCTGCAACGGACGGCAAAGCCGGAAGGGCCGGTAGCGCAGCAGGTCTTGCATCCCCTCCTTCGATTTGTGGCACTGCAATAAAGAAAAGGAAATGTCAGAAATTATCCCATTGCTAGAAAAAAGGGGGTAAATAAAGATATTATAGTGAAAGTATACTCACCGGCGCCACTAGAGGGAGAAGCGAGTTCGGATGGGAAAGAGAAGTGTGGGAGCAACACTTGATATAAATGATCAAAGAGCACTCCTGCAAGGGCACAATGGTATAATGTTAGTACAAAAGCTACATTTTTGAAAGATTAATGCATGAGTCGTGAATCCATACCTTCCAACATCCTCGATGGTATAAGGGAAGGCGGGGAGGTGACCACCGCCACAGCAGTAGTCGACGGTGCTCCCTCGAGCAATAGAGCGTCGGCACTGGCCGCACCTGCAAAGACAAGCTTGTTAGAAGAGATCGCAAGATATATAAAAAAAAGGAACCCTGGTGACTCAAAATTTACCCGACGAGCTGCCAGCAGAAACTGAAGCAATCCCTTCCTCCATTAACATGAGACCACCGTCCGTAGCCTCATCACCTAACTCGATGGGAACCGTTGTTGTGCTCGCGAGCCCTGGAGACGGCAAGGAACCATACGCGGGGAGGGCTATGATTGGAGTATTACCAGATTCCTAGGAAAGAGCGGTTCGCTCCTCCTCAGGAATCATGGCCGCCTCACCCGATACTCCCTCGGTTTCTGCGGTCGCGGTTGTCTCGTCCATCGGCACCGTAATGTTTCCAGCCTCGAGCGCCTCGCCCTCTACTGCCTTCGGCTCGGTTAAGACAATCATCTCATCTGCCGCCACTTCAGGTGCGGCATCAATGATCCTCTCGGCGGCGGATCCCTCAACCTCTATTTCAGGCGCCGTGGCCCTGACGACGGTGCTCACTGTCGGCTCAGGTTCGACAAGTACCGTTTCCTCCATTCCCCTGGGTTCGACGGTCTCCGTGTCCCCCTCAGTCGGACTTGGCCCTGCAAGATGGAATACATATGAGCCAATGGCTTGATAATTCTTACAACAAGGTTCTGAAAGAAATGCTACCTGAAGAGGATTTATCGTTTGCACTCCGAGCCGCGAGCGCCACTTGCCTATGAGCAGTAGACAGGGCGGCAGGGGCCTCTTCAGAAGGAGTGTCGGCACGAGGAATAGTGCTAGGGCCCGCTTTGCTTCGCGTCTCAACCGCTTCCGCTCCTCTCGAGCCGTTGAGACGGATGCCACTAGGGCTTCCTTGAGTGAGGCTTCTTCGTCCGTGAATAGGGACGCCTCTAGATTTTTCAGGGCATCCCTCGTCGTCTTGTCAAGCCGAGGCTCTTGTGGCAACTTCGACGAAGCCGGGACTTCGATAACGGACTCGGGAAGGATCCCCGCATCAACTGATATAACCTCTGCAAAGAAACAAAAGAAGGTTAGGTTGACCATCAGAGAAGATGACAAACTTTCCTTATGAAAGAGAAGAGGATGGGACATACCAACACCTGCTGGGACACGCTTCTTCTCCTCCTCCTGGAAGGTCTTCAAAGAGGCAGCAATGGCCTCTTCAGTAGAAACACCTGTTGAGATTGAGGCAAATATTAACTAAAGATAATAATAAAAAAGCAGTAAAATGACAAACAAAGCGGCTGATGATTACCTGACTCCGCGAGTCTGCTTAACATCGCTTCGAGCCTTGCCGATCGCTCCGAAGCTGCAATGGCGGCAGCCAAATTGGTGTCCGCAGGGTCTACCAAGAAGCCCTCGTTGCTTCCATATTCACATATGTCTTCGGTGGGAGGAGCCGCAGGCTTTAAGCTGAGGATCGCATCAAGGGAAAGGGCAGACTTCTTCTTCTTCTGCTGTCCACCAGCTTTAGATCCACTCGGAGCAGATTTGCGTTTGGCGGTCACTTTAGGGCGGCGGGTCCCGATCTCTGCTCCTGCGCCGGACCCTGGTGATACCACATTAACCGTCTTCGTGGGAGCACGGGGCGCCGGCGGTGCATCCACTGTAGTGGGCAATGGAAATCCCCGCGGGGGGCTCAACACGCATGGTCGATCGACTCCAGCATCTTTTAGCGGAGGGGCGACCGGGAGCCTTGGCTGCAAAGGGGCCTTGCGATCGCCACCAGGAGGCGCACCCCTACGGTCAACCAACATACGCTTCTCCGTTAAGATAATTGGGCCCATCGCGTGCGCATACCAGGCCATATATGAATTAAGCATCTTAGGGGTACAGCTAGGTTCGCTAATGAAGAAATAGGAACCTGTGTTAAGCCGTGTAAATTGATGCATCACATTCTTTAACCCCGCTGGGCCGACCACGGGCATTTCCAAGAAAGCTTCCAGCGGGACCCCTTGGTTGTAGCTTGACTGCCGGGCAAATCGGTGTGGGTTATATCTCATGAACAAGGCTGTCTTATTCTGCCTAAACACTAGATAGCCCGGCCGGATGGAGTAGAGATGGAGGATTTCCCGAGCTTTCAATACGGAAGCCCCGTCTTTGAAGTCATCACGCAGGGGCACCACTGACTTGGTGGTCTCTGAGCCTATGGTTATAACCTTATCCAGAAAGGAAACCTTCGCTCCGACCAGATGTGGACGAAGGAGTAACCCTCTAGACTCCCGCGGGGCTGGAACCACAATTTAAGCCCCGACCAACCGCATGACTCTCGGGAGCCTGTATTTCTCGAAGAGCGGGGGAGTCTTGTGAGCACCAAACACTCCTCGCACGTGCATCTCCATCCAAGAAGTAAAATAGTGCATCGGGAAGTTGGCAGGCTGTACCCCTGGCTCACTAGCGTCCGCCGCTACGCTAAGTCCATTGTAAAGATAAGCCAATCCGGCGATCCCTACCGATAACTGCAAACCGGCCACCATTCGATGCGCCGGGTAAAAGACGGAGGGCCGCATGAGGCGTGGGTGCATGGGGAGCGCGAAGCTGCACAACTATAAACCCAAGAACCCTATGAAAAAATTCTCCTCATCCATGCCGGGAACGGCGATCTCTGAGAAAGGGACGTTGGCGATACCGGGAAGATAAAAATCCCGCTGGCCACTTTCCAATGAAGGTCGGCGGTCCAAGCCGAAACCAAAGGGGTCAGCAAGCTGAGCGAACTTCTCGCCCTGCTCTGATAGGAACTCCGGGCGGATAAAGCGAGCAATGAAATCCGTGAAACTGACGCCCCGGTCGCCCGATTCCAAATGGAGTTCCTCATAAATCTCCAACACCTTCACCAAGCCCGGGTGCTGATGCTGAATGGCATTCTCTGGAGTTAAGTCAAGTACTAGCTGCTTGGTGGCGAAGACATACTCGTCAGGAGGAAGCAGCTCCTCGTAGTGTTCTCCCCTCATTGGCAGACCTGAAATCTCAGCAAATTCCTCCAAAGAAATGGAGAATTCCCTATCCGCTATCAGGAAGGTATGGGTTGGGATATTCCATTGTTCAATAAAGGCCTTTATCCACCACGTCGGAGGAGAGGGATACTCGAAAAGCGAAACGTAGACGGCCAAGTATAAACCAATCGTCGTCAGGTGAGCCCTCTTCGCCGCCAAAATGTAACGGGCCCATTGTAAATAGCCGGCGAGCGGTCGCGGGATCAGTCCAATATTATAAGCTTGTCCCTAAGGGCGTGCTTCACCCTGACAGATTTGCCTCCCCAAGATGTCTATCGCCGGCGGCGGCTGCACTGGGATGGCACTGATGGGGGGCTGGAGGAGATCGTCAGAATTCCAATTCTTAACCTCCACGGCATACTTCACCGGGGGCTCGTCCGCATAAGGGATCGTAACTATAGGCTCAGAGGGCGAAGCGGTGCTGAAGCTGCGACGGCCTTGGATGATTTGGCTGTACCACCTTCCCCACAGGTGGAGTTTCTTGCACTCGGGGTCATGATCTTTAATCAAGGCGAACACCACCCGGTCCACTGGCGAATGGGGGAACCCTCCCTCCGAGCGAACGAAAGGGAAAGACAAATCTTCAGACATGTTTCCTGTAGAAAAAAGCAAAAAAAAAATAATAACCGTTAGTGTTCCAATGCTTTACACTTTAAAGTCCTACATCACACTGCAATGCAGTGGGTAGGGGACCAAAGCGGGACCCACAAAAATCTAGATGACGGCGCATCATTTGATAAGACAGTCCCATCATGGGATGAGACTGTCAGTTAATGAAAAAGACCCCCAAGAGAATATCCTCATTGAAGGAAATCCCTAGAGACAACGAGAAAATCTCCTCTTTTAGAGCAAAGCTCTGTCACAGAGTGGCATTTGTCAAACTCTGGTCTCAGGGGAACCAGATTCCTCAAAAGAGCATAGCTCTGTGGTAATAATGGAAAGGCCCATAAATTTTTTTTTTACACTTAAAAGAATTAAAAATTTTCTTCATTTTTTAGATCTAAAAAGATCTACATTTGATACAAGAGCAAAGCTCTGTTCATGGGTGAAAACCTATGGACCAGATCTCTGTAAATCTGTGAGTTTTTGAGAGCAAGGCTCTGTTGAAGAAACCCAAAAGGGGTTTTTCTTTAGATCAAAGATCTATAAGAGCAAGGCTCTGTGAATTAAAATTTAATTTAAATTAATTTAATCTTCTTACTTAGAGTGATTCTGAGTTCTGAACTTTAAAGTTCTTGGGAAGAAGCAAGAGCAAGGCTATGAGAGTTCTTAAGCAAGAGCAAGGCTCTGAATCAAAATTCTTGAAACGGTAAAGAAATTAAAGGACCAAGGGTCCCATTTATAGGCGCCTGCGCCTCTCCACCTGACCCCCATGATCCAACGACTAGGATCTCACCACCGCTGCACTCACGTGCGCGCCACGTGAGCACAACGGTGGGGGGCATTTGTTTCCCCAATCAGAGCAAGGCTCTGTTTGAATTTCAAAAATTCAAATTTTGAAGCAACGCTTCAGATCCAGGACGCTGCGCGCAACTTGCCACATGTCAAAAGTTGACTCGGCAGCACAACGCCCAAGGCAGTGCGTCCAATCAGAGCAAGGCTCTTTAAAAAGCAAAAGCAACGCTCAGTTGCGCAAGCGCTGCGCTGCGGGACACGTGTCTGCGCAGTTGCGCAAACGCTGTTGCGCAAGCGCACCGCTGCGCGACACGTGTCTGCGCAGTTGCGCAAGTACAACTGCGCAAGCGCACCGCTGCATGACACGTGTCTGCGCAGTTGCGCAAACAATGTTGCGCAAGTGCACTGCAGCGCGCCACGTGTCTACGCAGTTGCGCAAGCACAACTGCGCACACGCACTTCTGCGCGACACGTGTCTGCGCAGTTGCGCAAACACTGTTGCGCAAGTTCACCGCTGCGCGACACGTGCCTGCGCAGCTGCGCAAGCGCAGCACTGCGCGACACGTGTCACGCGCTGGGGAGTTGCGCAAAAACAGAATGAAGATTTAAAGAATTTTTTTTTCTGTTCTTGTTAAAACAAGAAGATTTCTTCTGTAAAACAGGGGCCTTTGGATCAAAGATCCAACGGCGGGGAAAATTCCCCAAATCACTCAGAAAAAGATCTTTTTAACAAATTTAACTAATTTTTGAGCACTATAAAAAGGACCCCAGACCTCATTTCAAAGATATACACATCTGGTTTTTAAAAAAAAAAAGAAGAGAGGAGAACTCTTGAGAACTCCTTGAGAACACAAAAAAGAAGGTAAAAACCTTTAAAACAAGAGAAAATTCTCTTAGGAATAGATCATTGATCTAAGAACAAGATCAGTGATCTTTAATAAATAAATAAAGAAATAAAAATAATAAAAATTGTGCCTTGCACTTGCTATGAACCATTGGTTCTCTGAAACAAGGAAAAACTTGTTTTTCTTTGATCCAAATTTAGATCAAGGGATAAAAAGTGCTTTGCACTTCTGTTCTTGAATCTAAAAGATTCTTGGTGCGTTGCACAAATACAATGCATTACTTGAAGGGCCAGGCCCAAATCAAAAAGACCCAGCAGGCCAAAATAAATTGCAAAGCAATAAAAAGGGCAGAGCCCAAATGAAATTGATGCTTTGCATCATTTATAAAGGGCAGAGCCCAAAACAAATTGAAGCTCTGCATCCTTTTTGGGCAAAGCCCAAATAAAAATAAAGAGAAATGCAATGCAAAAGCAAATAAATGTTGGACATTTTCAACTGGACTTAGCCCAATCACGGCCATAAGTCCTTAAATTAAATTGACTGAGCAAAATGGCTCTCCTAAATCAATTTACATCCGGTTCGAGGGTACATCTCCGAACTCCTTTGACATCCATCGTTGTAATTCCTCAACGACGTCAAAGAGGTGACGGGTCCCAACGACCATACACCCATATAGACTGCTGGGTCCTTAAACTCGTGGACCGAGACGTCCTTAAACTAATATCGGACCGAGACGTCCCTAAACTAATATCGGACCGAGACGTCCTTAAACTAATATCGGACCGAAACGTCCCTAAAACTAATATCGGACCACCACGTCCCTAAACTGGAAAATGGACCACTACGTCCCTAAACTGGAACGATAGAGCCTCCAAATGCTCTTTTGCCGGATCTAAACGGTCCCGTTTAAGTTGATCTTATCCCCAAATACGGCTAACGCATCCTTAGACATTTAAATGAATGGTAAAACCCCAAATCAACTTTGGTTCAAGGGTATATCTCTGAATTCCTCTGACACCTGTCGTTGTAATCCTTCAACGACGTTAGAGAGGTGACGAGTCCCGACGGCCAAATATTGAATCAATCATCAAGTCAAGTTGATCTTAGTCCAAAACAGGACTAACGTATCCTTGACGAACGTTTAAGTTGATCTTAGACTCAACGCGACTAATGCATCCTTAAACTGAAAACACCAAACCCAAATCTAAGTAAATACGGATTTGGACTAATCCACGTCCTACGGGCGACGGCATTACTCAGTCTCCGTATACAATCCACGGGCAACCACAAACAAAAAAAACACACACGACACGAAGTGAAATTCTGGAGAAGGAGAAAGTTGTTGCCGCGATGCGGTAGCGTAATTAACTGCAGGGGCTTGCGCCTGCAAGGAAGAGCGTCCCCACAATCAAAAACCCCTCAAGCGAGGGGGAATCTGATGAAGTCTGCTACATCGGCCGCATCCGTCTAAACCTCCGATACACGGTGCCATAAATCAACTTGGCATCTTCGGAGAGGTGGACGGATAAAACCAAATAGGATCTGCCCCGAATCTCAGGCATAGACAGTCCTAACGTCTCGGCCGCCATCTTTCGGAGGGGAACAGCGTCCCATCAATTAACCTATCATTGTAGAAAACAACGAAAATACAACGTCCTCTTATGCCATCCGCATTCGCCTCTGGGTCCCGTCATTCACCCGTTAGGTTACTTAACTAACGACAGAGCGGGGGCTGGGCTAGCGCGGGTGTAAAACATAAGTAACGCCTAATAGATATCATATATAGATATTGTACATCCGTCAGATGCATTAATAGGCATTCCAGATCACAGATGAACATTATTGGATATACAAGCAATCCGCGTTTACTTTGAGCCTGCAATGAAAGATGGATTACACAGTTGTGATGAATAGCCATTATCCCACACTAGAACCCTACGGGTACGGCAAACTACCCGCCAAGTACCCGAAGTGAAGCGGTCTCCCTCAACAATGTGAGTAGGCCACTAAACACTTCAATGTACCCGGTAGTTTGTGCACCCCACATTGGGTCTATCCTAGGAGCAAAAAACAGTAAATGAAATAATACAACGGTGGCTACAAGCTCAGCCCGGATGTGCCCCGCAAAAGAATATTACATCATATTACAATTTACATCGAATGAATGAATATAAAAGCTCATCTCAAACCCCGGCTAATCATCACAACGATCCAATCAAGTTCATATACACAAACTAGTAAAAACCATTACAGAAATGTTCAACCCCTTGGTAACCGACATAATAGCAATTAGGGGAGGTTTACGAACACATTAAACATCACAGATATAACTTGATTAGCAAATAACTTTGAATTTTGATCGACAACCTTTTTCCGTCTCTACCCCATGTGCAAGCCAGCACTGAAATAACCTGGGCAGAAATAGAATATACAGGAAAACAAAACACCACAAAATAAGAGTTACTGTGCAAATACGAGTCAACTCTGAGTTGACTGGGCCGTGGATCCGCGGTGGATCGCACCAATTCGCCGCGCTTCCGCACCTGTTCAAACGAGTTAGCTCCTCGTATTTCTCCAGTATTCCTAGAATTCCCTGCTATGAATTTTCATACCTATCAAGTAATTTTTTCCACACATTTAAAATTGACAGAAACTTGAGGGGTCCGGGGTTATGTTTTCGTGTTTTTCTGACGATCAAAGTTCTAATTAGTTGCTAACAAGCTAGTAAAGGTTTAGTAGGCTCCGATACCACTGTAAGTCCATGCCACGCACCCCACGAGCTTGCGGGGAGGCGGAATATATAAAAAACAATTATCAAAGCTTCATAACATGGACTTGAGCACACGGATCGTGTCTAAACCATTACTAGCAAACTACGAAAGGTTTAACTACTTTGATTCGAAGTTATACCTCACGTTACTTGTCCTTCGGGTCTCGCTATCTTCCACACCTAGTAGGCTCTATGTAACAAGGGCACCTCAAACGCCTCCTCGAGTTAAAGACGATCCACCCGAGAGTCCATAGTCTGAGCTCCTATCTCGAATCTGGGATAACTACGGCTTCTACATCGCTAATCTAGAAGTCCTAGAGGGTGTAGAGTAATAAGATGGATTACTTAGTCACTTAAACCCTAGGATTCTCAACTCATAAGAGCTTTTAGGGTTTGAGGAAGAAGATGAAGACTTGAGAAGAGAGAAAGCTTTTGTGATAATGAAATGAATAATGTCTCATCTTAGAATAATATGAAGCATCAAAATATCATAACAAATATCTATCATAATATGTAGCATGCTTCATTTAATTCATTTGAGATAAATCATCTCGTGAGTCATTATCCATTTAATGAAAACCTACACCTCATCTCTCCACCTCATTTGTTTAAATCCTAAAAAGAATTAAACACAAATGAGTCACCTTCTTCTAGAAGCTTCCTGAAAAATTACGAGAATGCCCCTCCCATCCGTATTTCCGAAAAACACGGATAATTTTTGACTGAATAAATCCATCTGTATAATACTAGAATCTGGCTTAAACCAAAGCCCGCTAGTATTATCTGCCCGATCATAATACGTGCATAAGTGGACGTAAGTGATTGCGGCCCTGCCGTAAAACCATACGGCCTCTACACCTTTTGCCCGATCCAGGGAAACTCTCTGTGTGGGACTCTAAACACTCGACACTACACTGGCAGTGGTTTTAACCATAGGCTGCAAGCGGTACTAGCTGTACGTAACGGTCCCCAAGTAGATGTCGATAAGAAGGACGATGAGTAAACCCATCCGAACTCCAACTGAGCCTGATGTGACAATCTCCGTACAGTCCGGTCTGTTCGTCTAGGACTATCGCATATCGGGCCTAGGGGCGGTAAACGTCAGACCCCTAATAGCGGTATAAGTCGTGTCGGAGTGAAGCCCATTACACCTTGAGAAACTACTGGAACCTACCTGTAAATCTCGCTTGCCCTGGCTAGGGACTTTGCGTAATGGCTCTCCATACACAGAGCGATATCAACCTTCAATTCCGGGAGAGGCGAATCCTGTCTAAACGCCACTGCCTCCAAGTGCTTCGGGACTGTACCCAAATACTACCTGTTTGCACGACTCCTTTGAGCCGTTGTAGGGTAGTAATCTAAGAACAGTGGGAACACACCCGAGGCGAAGTAGCAGTGTCAAGTCGACGGACTAAGCTGTACACATGTCACCTGGGAACTGCTATCTGACGATGGGTATAAATCCAACCTGCAGTTCCCAGCGAGTCCTGTCTGGTGTACCCGTAACCTCACGAGCACCAGCATACTATCTCCAGTACAACGTACTGATGGCTATGGGACAGACCATCTCTCTATGCTGGGATGAGAAGCGTATACACTAGTCTACTCCGGAGTATCGATGCCCTGTCTCGATAAACCTACGACCGGGGAACTGTATAGGATGTTGCTTATAAACTACCCAGCCCCCACTAGTGTGACTGCCATCACAACGCTGGTAATCAAGTAAAGATCCTAAGGGCTCTACAAATATGTATAAGCGATACGCTAAAAGAAACATATGCACATATTAAAGTTGACATAAACCAAGTAGCATACTACCATTTTTAGCAAGACCGTCAATACAACTGTGAATATCCCAAGCTTCCATTAAGTAATATACAAACTGGTATGATACAGTAATGGCCTCTAGGGCATAAACACTAACAATTGCTTCATGTATTAGATGTACCTGCTAGAGTATCTTTCATGACTACTGCATTCATATGACCATTTATTGGTATTAGCTTGCATATGTTAGATTCGCGCTGTACGTGCATACTTGCGATTACCTGCATATGTTATTTACTATTCACGTGTTGGAAACTCACCCCCGTTATGCCAAAGGATTTTACAGGTCGTTTCCCCACAGTAGTCGAGGCAGGATATTCATCTATCTTATTATATTTTGCTGTGGATATCGCTTCGGCTCACAGTGTGCAGTTTTTCTTTAGGTGGGTTTTGTGGTTATCCGTTCATGTTGCTTATTGTATATTCGTTGTATCCTGTACTCTCCATCTACCATTATCTTGTATGACTTAAAGACTTGATGTGAGGACGATATTGTATATTATTTTGTGACTTGGAGTTCTTTTATGCAGTTTTATTTCTTCGCTACGGCGTCGTATATCTGTTGTGGTGGTCGTTTTCCGCCTTTAGGCATGTTTTTTCTCCCGTTTAGGGATGCTTTACTTATATTTATGTTGTACCCATTTTTGGGGCTGGTTTCTACGAATGAGGTGCTGTCAAAATTTTAATGGAAATAAAGTTGGACTTTTAAAGAATTTGTGTTGAGATTTCAATGGTTTTAAAAATACTATTATTTCTTACTACTTTTGATGGTTTAGGTTGCTGGGTTTTCGGCTTAGTTAAATTGCGTTATGCCTGTAGACGTTGCGTAGTTTAAGGGCCGTCACGTGCCAATTTCGGATCGTGACAAAGTTGGTATCAGAGCGCTAGCTTTTATCTTTCGGAGTGTAGGATGACCTTGGTATGATGAAGTAGGTAGCTTAAGCAGAGTAACGTAGTGCGTGTATCTTCGCGGCATACTCATGACGCGGCACTCCGCATAATGTGACCTAAGTAGTAATTGCTTGAAATTCCTTCCTTGATGATACATATCCTTGTGATTCGATTTCCGTGTTCTTATCGAATCTTATTTCCATTTATAGCTTTGTCGCCGATGACTATAGGGACTCAGAGTAATGCTGCGAGGGCCGAGGTCAGAGTTGACTCAGGTGGGATAAGGACTGACCAGGAAGGCACGCTCGTTGCACAGGAGCAGATGGATCCGCCATCGACAGATCGTATCGATATGCTTGTGGCAGAGATGCAGGACTTGCGCCAGACGATGAGGTCATTGGTTGAGGCCAGTAGAGCACAGCGACAGGAGGTTGTCACCCCTGTTACCCAGTTGTTCCTTGCGATCAGTACACAGTATTCCGTCACCTACATTGCACCAGTGGACTCAACCCCAGTTGACGAGGCACGTCTTCTAGAGACTTTGTGAGTTCTGGAACAGTGGAGGACTCGTACCGGTGTACCAGCCCAGAGACAGAGGTGTAATCGTCGAGACAGATTTCGTGACCATCGCGGGAGTAGCAGAGGCTTAGGATGAGGACAGTCGTTCTGCTCTCATCCCCAGGAGGGCCAGCAGTCATCGCGTGGATGTTTCTGGTGCGGGAGCCTTCATCACCTCATCTGGGATTGTTCCTTAGCACCGCGTCAGACTTGTGTTCGGAGAGGTCATGGTCATGGAGGATTCGTTCAGAAGGGACAGGTTGGCAGAGGAGGAGTTCAGTCAGTTGCGAGTAGGGGGAACACACGAGAGTTTGCTTCTACTTATCGGGATGCACGGGCATCCAATGCAGAGTTTTCAGGTATTCTTAATTCGTATGTTCTTTTGGTATACTTGTTTGTTTTACACACTTTGTGCCGTGGTTGGGCCGAGAGTCGTGTTAGCTAGATCAGCTGTTGTTGTGATAATTTCTGTCAGCGATTCTTTTGTTGCGCGACACGTATTTCGGTTGTGTGCCAATCGGATAGGAGATAGAAATTCGTCCGTCGTTTTAATCATTCTAGAGATGTTGGATTTGACGTTCTCATGGGCACGGACTGGTTAGCAACGTGCTAGGCGTCTGTGAACTGCCGTAAGAAAACAGTCAGGTTTTGTTTTCCCGGCGAGTCAGTTCTTGTTGTACATGGGAGGACAGTGGTGCCGCCTCTCACAGCTTGAATTCATCCTTTTTCGCTAGTCGGCTTTTGAGGAGAAGATGTCGAGGATTCTTGGCTTTCATTCATGATACCGGAGCCACAGTGGGTTTGTTGGACCGGGTACCTATCGTGCCAGGGTTTTTCGACATGGTCCAGGTGAGCCGGCGAAACTTAGGGAACTTAAGGATCAGCTGCAGAGTTGTTTGTTGAGGGGCTTGTGCGTTTGAGTGTTCACTTTGGGGAGCTCCTATTCTGTCCGTCAAGGAGAAAGACGACAGTTTGAGGTTGTGTATTGATTTATCGTCAATTGAACCGGCTTACGGTGCGGATAGGTATCCTTTACCTCGCATTGACGATTTCTTCGATCAGCTCCAGAGTGCGAGACGTTTTCTAAGTTTGTTTGGGATCAGGTCATCATTGTTGCGGGTTCGGAGTGATGTCATTCCGAAGTCTACTTCTGTGCGTGCTACGGGCTTTGTGTGTTTTGTTGGTGTCGTTGGACTCACCAGTGCCCTAGCAGCATTCGTGGATATGATGAACCAGATTTCTTCAAGCCGTTTCTTGACCAGTTATTGTTGTGTCATTGATGACATTCTGGTCTTTTTCTAAGAGTCGTGAGGAACTTGAGCAACACTTGAGGATTTGCTTTGCAGACATTGGGAGAGCCACAGCGGTTTGCTAAATTCTTGGAGTGTTCCCTTAGGCTTGATTGTGTTGACTCCTAGGTCTTATAGTTACGGGAGATGGTTTCATATGGTCCTGAGGAAGATCGAGGCCGTACAGCTTTGGCCAAGACTTGTGTACGGACGGAGGTCCGCAGATATTTGGGCTTAGCAGGTTTTTACCACCGTTTTGTGCAGTATTGCTAGTGTATCGCTGCACCGTTGACTGGACTGACCGGAAAGGAGGTTCGTTTTTCTTTAGACTGAGGCATGCGTGTGGAGTTTTCGGCAGTTGAAGACTCGGTTGACAACTGCACCAGTTCTTTCCTTGCTTTCTGGTTCGGGCGACTTTATTTTTTAACTATGATGTTTTGCGAGTGGGGATCGATTTTTGCGTTGATGTGGCATTATAGAGTTATCACTTTTGCTTCCCGACTTTTAGAGGAAATACGAGCAGGATATCCCACTCATGATTTGGAGATGGCCGCGGTGGTCGTGCGTTGAAGATTTGGGACACTACTTGTGTGGAGAGTCGTGTCAGATCTTCACGGACCACCAGAGCTTAATGTACATCTTCCTGCAGCGGGTTTTGAGTGTTGAGACAGTCTTCTGCAGATTTACTGTTCTTATGCGATCGTTGAGTACAGCTTAATGTTCGCCTCTACTGAGGAGACAACTTGCTCATGTCCGCGCCCAACCACTTTTCCTTAATCGCTTTCACGAGGCACGGCCCGCCGATGCTCGTTCGTCAAAGATTCTTGAGCATACTCGGCTGGGTAAAGATTCGGAGTCCTTGATTTGTGACCAGATGTGCTACGTTTAGGGCTGCATTTGTGTGTACCTATTGCTGAGGGGAAGAGACACGAAATCCTAGAGCACGCACATCAGTCAGCTTTCTGTGTTCATCCCAATATGTGACGTGACTTGTGAGATAGTTACGGGTAGGCACGGATGAAGAGTGAAGTTTTGGATTTCGTTTCAAGGTATCTTTCTTGTTGTGAGCTAAGGTTGAGCACTTATGACTGGCTGGAGAGTTGCAACCTTTAACCGTTCCAGAGTGGGAATGGGAGCAGATCTCCATGAATATTCGTTGTGGCGTCTACCCAGGTTTAGTCAGGGTGTGACTCCATTTGGGTGTTTGTTGTCCGGTTATGCTCAATTTGCTCTGTTGTTCGTTGTTAAGATGTGCGTTTGCACGGAGTTCATTCATTCGTTGTATCCAATAGAGGCACCCTGTTCGCTTGCCATCTTGGGCAGAAGTTTCAGGAAGCCTTAGGTACTGGCTGAGCTTTAGCTTCGCTTTTCCATCCGCAGGACGAGGGTTTGTGAGAGCGGGCTATACAGGCTCAGGAGGATATGCTTGTGCGTACGTACTAAATGTTGTTGGCAGTTGGGATCGTCACTTGCCATTGTTAGGGTTCTCCTTCGATAGCTGTTATCAGGAGGCACTCCAATTGGCAACCTTTAGGTTTAGTTGTTAGGACGTGTCGGTCGCCATTCTGTTTTTCTGACTCTACGTAAGTAGAATTTTTGGACCCCAGCTAGTCTAGAGACTTCAGAGATGATCCAGTTGGTCCAGGTCAGGATGAGAGTAGCCCAGTGCTGACAGAGGTCTTATGCCGACCGTGGTGGTCGCAGACTGGAGTTCGCAGTGGGAGGTCATGTATTCCTACGGATATTCTGATGAATGATGTGTTGAGTTTTAGGAAGCTTATCCCAGGATTGTAGGTCCTTTTGAGATCCTTAAAGCGAGTTAGTTCTGTTGCCTATAATTTGGCACTTCCGCCCAGATTATGAGTATTCACCACATATTTCCTTGTGTCGATACTTGGCAAATACCTTCATGACCTTTCTCACATGATTCGACACCAGAACATTTAGCTTGGACGTGATCTTTTCGTTCACCGGCAGCCAATTGTGTTAATGGCTCGGCATGTGGAGAAACTTCGGTCAAGGGTCTTACCATCTGTGGAGAGTTTTCTTGGGCGTAACCGTATAGTGAGGTGATCACTTGGGAGGCTGCGAGCGAGATTTGGGAGTTTTGTACTCTTCTCCTTGAAGGTACGCTTAGTAAGAATTTTAAATTCGGGGACGAATTTTTATAAGGGGGAGATTGTAACGCCTTAGATTTCGGTTAGTGATAGTTTAGACGATAATGCGGGTTTTTGGTAAAAAGTTTACCAACCTGGGTTCCTCACATTTTATAACATTTAATTAATAATTTATTATTATTTTTTATGGCATGCACACACGTGTGCACGTTTATGTGAGGGTTTGTTTTGTGTTAATTTAGATTAGTGACCGTGACAACTTAACCCTTAACCTAATCCTTTGTTTTAATCTAATCCTTAACCTAACCTCTTGATATTTGTGTTAGAAGAGAGATATATTTTCTTTTGGAAGTGATGAGGTGGCATGGTGTGTGTGAATGCATTAATGGTGAATTAATGCAAAGGGATTACACTCACCTCATTCTCACCCTACACTCACCTCCCTCTCTCTTTATCCTCACACTCTCTCATTTCTCTATCACTTTTCATTTTCCCCATCTCTCTTCACCACAAACTGAACACTTCTTCATTGCATCACAAAACCATCATAAACTTCACAAAAACTCACAAAAATCACATCTTTTTCCTAGATTTGTCTCTTGGATGCCTTGGAGCTTGGGAACCTAGGATCTTTGAGTTCTTTTAGTTAGGTAATGATCTCTTTCTGTTATTTATGTGTTTATTGTGTTGCGTAGCTTAGTCGTTTCAGTTTAGATCGCGTATCGTATCGTTTTGGGTAAATATCGTATTTTTTTAGTGTTGTTTTGGGTCTGGGATGATCTGCTATCGAACCAGGTAATTGTTGCAAAGGTTCCCTTCACAATGACCTAGTGTAGTGACCTAGAACCTACCCTCAAAATACGAGCCCATTTCCTTTCCGTACGGCGACAATTATATTGCTTTTGGCCGCAAATTGCGGCCAGACTAGGGAGTTAAGGTTTGGGGTTTTGGTGTAGGGGTATCTGGGGTTGTATGTGGTCTCATGGTACTTGCAACTTTTACAGATTGTTAGTATAGAAATATCTGGGACCACTTTGTGTATTTCTTATGTTTCGTTTCACGCGTTATGTTATCCGATATGGTTCATGTTCTGTGTTCTGTTGCTCTTGAGTTTGTTTCGTAGTGTCGCTATGCACGTTAGCCACAATACGAACACTTGAGAGTACGTTTGTGTTGTCGCGTTAGTCAGTGTAGTTTGTATGTGTTTTTGGGTCTATTGCTAATATATATACTTGTTTCAATGATTTATATTTTAGGTTCGCAAGCGGGGAATTCGGGCGCTGTGAAGAAGGGAAAACAGGTGGTTGGCTTTACTTAGCCAGGAACGTTGGTGAGTAGATTTAACATCTACAGGGGAATCACCCGCATGGCGTTATGCGTCTGCGCTAGAGATGTTATAATATTGTCCCATATTCTATTTCATATATAGAGAGTTGCGCATACACCTTATTGCTTAGTTACTAGTTGTGCTTGGACTTGTACCCTTAGGACACTGCATTATTATTGATGGCTCATGTTGCACGAGCACTGATTGTATGCCACACACACCGTCAATAATTGCCATGAAACGCACAACACAAATATAGATATGATATTGTTTAGTTAGGGACATTGTGACATTGATTCATATTCCTTTATTCATATTACATATAGCATATCTGTATACCTGCATGCTTACACATATGCCTTGACATGCTTACATGCTAGATACCTATATATCTATAGGATATTATACCATTAGCGATAGGTACATAGACACATAATAATATAGTTACGTGTATACCTTGCATACATACTTACACTTATACCTGGAGGGTATATTACATCATTACTGATAGGTAGATATATATGACTTGCTATACTTTCATGTTTACACATATATCTGGCTATAGCTATATGTTCACCTTTATTTGATGCTATATTGGATAGAGAAATTAGGAACCGCATGATTTATATATTAACTTGTTGCAGTTAAATAGCGGATTTTCTTTAATAAGCTCACATTACAGTTTTATGTTGCATATATTATATTGAAGGATTTTCGCATTGAGATATGGATTTTTTCGTGATGTTTTCGGGATTTAAGGACCGTGGTGGTTTCATGAAATCATGCAAGTATTTCTTATTCTTGACTTGATATTTGGATGCATCCACTCAGAGATTTGTTTTAAACCGATACGTGGATCACAGATGTCGATACCGGACACTTACGATTCGAGGAACGTATATACCGATACGTAGATCACGGGTGTCGATACCGGACACTTATGATTCGAGGAACGTTTGAATATGAGAAAGACCGATACGTAGATCACGGGTGTCGATACCGGACACTTACGATTCGAGGAACGTATGGATATGAGTATTTATATGTACACTTGTTTTCATGATATTTTTACTCCTAATTATATATAACAGTGGAATGGGACGCTGTTATATATGCATATATATATATAACAGTGGAATGGGACGCTGTTATATATGCATATATATATATATAACAGTGGAATGGGACGCTGTTATATATATATATATATATATATACATATATATATATATATATAGTAGTGGAATGGGACACTAATATATATGTATACATATCTAATTTATATACATCATCATATTTATTCATGCAAATATAATTATGATATATGAGATTCACTTGATATTGGATTAAGGATATATGAGATTTACTTGATATTGGATTCAGGAGATATGAGATTCACTTGATTTGTACATTCAGCATATATGAGATTTACTTGATATTGTACATTCAGGATTTATGAGACCTATATGATATGAGAGCCAATTTTGGGGCTGATTTGAGAAAATTGGTATTTGGATTGTCTTGATGGATTTTGATCCTACCACGATGTCAGGATTCCATGTAAATGACACGTTTCATTCCATACTCCACATTTATTGTTTATGCACTGCTTCATATATTTGTAGTACCTGATAGGGTATCTTTCATGACTGTTGCATATACATTGTCATATCATCTCTTCATGTATTAGTTGTACCTGATATAGTACCTTACATGATTGTTGTGTACAGATTGTCATATTATTGCTTCATGTATTAGATGTACCTGCTAGAGTATCTTTCATGACTACTGCATTCATATGACCATTTATTACTATTAACTTGCATATGTTAGATTCGCGCTGTACGTGCATACTTGTGATTACCTGCATATGTTATTTACTATTCACGAGTTGGCAACTCACCCTCGTTGTGCCACAGGGTTTTGCATGTTGTTTCCCCGGAGTAGTCGAGGCAGGCTATTCATTTATCTTATCATCTTTTGCTGCGGATACCGCTTCGGCTCACAGTGTGCAGTTTTGCTTTAGGTGGATTTAGTGGTTATCCGTTCATGTTGCTTATTGTATATTCGTTGTATCCTGTACTCTCCATCTACCATTATCTTGTATGGCGTAGAGACTTGATGTGAGGACGATATTGTATATTATTTTGTGATTTGGAGTTCTTTTATACAGTTTTATTTATATCGTCTTTTATTTCTTCGCTACGGCGTCGTATATCTGTTGTTGTGGTTGTTTTCTGCCTTTGGGCGTGCTCCCGTTTGGGGATGCTTTACTTATATTTATGTTGTACCCATTTTTAGGGCTGGTTTTTACGAAGGAGGTGCTGTCAAAATTTTAAAGGAAATAAAGTTGGACTTTTAAAGAATTTGGGTTTAGATTTCAAAGGTTTTAAAATTGTTATTATTTCTTACTACTTTTGATGGTTTAGATTGCTGTGTTTTCGGCTTACTTAAATTGCATTATGCCTGTAAACGTTGCGTAGTTTAAGGGCCGTCACGTGCCAATATCGGGTCGTGACAACCTAGCTCTTCGCCAAATGGCGGAATCGAACCCACACAAGTCATAATATATGTATACGACGTCCAACGGCGAAGATGAACACCAAAAAGATAATGTAAATCAAGACATCAAACCCACCAAGTGACATAAACACTCGCTCTAAGTCTCGCAACCACAAATCTCACTGAGTCTTACTACTTATACAAATACTAGTTTTGATTGATGGAGTTAGCTAGATACAATATGAATAATAATATAAGAGTGGCACGATCCAACATGTACCACCTACCAAAGTAAATCGCCCGAAAGTAAGCTGTGTGCCAGCGAAGCCGCTACAGATCCATGAGGTCAACCTGCAAGAATTATGGCACAACGGGGGTAAGTTGCCAACTTGTGAGTAGAAAACATCATCAGGTATAAATCGAATAAAATAACGATTTCCTAGGTCAACTATATCATAAAGTTAATACTATGATATCTAGGGTGACCGTATCTGCATATGTGCTAACAATATAATAAATGCATATCTGCATGTAGATAACATCTACGTGTCCATCAATGACACAACAACATCATGCATGTAAATATCATGAAAGCATATGCATGTAAATATGATGATATCACTAACATGTATCCATCAACGACACAACAAAATCATGGAACCTGAGTTTCCAACACCGACACTCGAAACATCATGAAACTCGTGTCCAACATCGACACGCAAATCATCATATATCAAGCGCTGCATCCTCACATCGGCCTTCAGTATATCTCATGTCATAACTCCCAAACGGTATGCTCTGCATATTCGTCAGGCTCTATACTATCACCGGTAGGTAGTAGTCCCTCCGCTGGGCTCACCACCTTTCTATACGAGTTTTCTTGCCCCGGGGTACCTCACCGGGTCCACCATGTACCCGTAGACGGTGCCTATCACTCCTCGAATCGGGTTCAACATGCCAATCTCCGAACCGAGAAAACACATGGTGGACGTCTCAAAATATCATGTCAAGAGAAACTGGTTTTTTTAAACAATACATACTTTCCTTTGAAATTTAACCACGGTTCTCAAATCCAGAATCTCATGAAATCAACAAATCTCAATGCGTATAATCATAAAGCATGATGTATGCAAACATATAACAGAAATGTGAGCATATTAAGTATATCATGCGACATGGTATGGTGATGTTAACATAGCAAGTATATCATAGCATAGCATGATGTAACAATTCTACTGTGTAAGTGACATAGTAGTTATCGATGATGAAGTGTGTGAGCCGGCAATCTGTGTAAGTGTAACATACGCATCATCGATAATTGTGCAGGTGAACTAGCACAGGTGTATGTAATGCAATGATAATATCATGTACATAGCATAAGGTGCATCGTAAGCATAATACTATCATGTATACATATCTAATCTATCATCTGTATAAAGGTTGAGCTAAGCAGTGTAGACATGGTTTATCAATATCTATAACATATCCGAGTCAGAGAATCTATCAATTGGCATCATGCCTCACAACATCACGTACGATATAATACATCGTACTGCATCCTCTAGTCAAGGGAATGGATTAATCATCAAGTCAAACTCACCACATACGGTAATCCATCGTACAGCGGCATTAAACGATTAGGGATTCTATCAACCTATATGACAATGAGGGTACGGACCTAACGTCTCGTACGGCATATCACTCATGATTCACAACATCATATATATATATATAAATACCTATATCCTAGGTCACATCCGTATCAATCTCATATCATGGGACTGAAAAAGGTATCAACTATCTCATATCGACTCGTATCCATATAACGGCATATCACACCAAGCCATCATATCACATCGTATACTCTTTTCATCACAATAATATCTTACATTAAGTCATCTTATTAATCTAAAGTCGTATTTATCAACCGCATAACATGCCATTATAATCTCCTATTGATTCTCTTGCAACTACTTATCTATATATATATAGTAATTCACATTCACGTTTCGCATCCTTAAACATCAATTCGAGACATCTTTCCTATCATATCATGTCACCTAAACCATAAGCTATAACTTTAAGTCATGCTATTTCTTATCTCCTACTATTTCTTTAACCATATGCATAAGTTTCTAACACGGTTACCTTAACCATACTCTATATATCGGTTTCCATCAAAGTTTGCGGGGTTGCTATACGCTATCCACCCTCCTTCCTACTCACCTGCGAAACTTCTTGTTTAGCCGTAGTTGATGTGCTCCGTCGTCTCGGAATCCACACGTAGGTACCTACAATCAATACGAAGTCGCAAAGCTATTAAAATCATGTCCGGGAAACCAATACGGTGCACAATACGCTCATCGGTTAGAATCTATAGCCTACGCATGCAAAACAACCATACAAAACTTTATTGTTGACGTACAAACGCCCAACAACCAAATGCAAATCCAAACATCCAAACCAAGCATTCAAAACTCGGAAAACATAGCCAAAAACACCCCAATATGCTCCCAGATTTTACTCAGGTTACATTGGGACAAAACTAGCAAGTATAGGAAGTTGTATATGGAGTATGTGTCACGACTCGAAATAGCACGTGACTGGCACTTGAATCGTGTGAAGTCTCTAGGACCCCACCTAATTCAAGTAAGCCAAAAGCCCAGAAATTTAAACTATTTTAAATAAGAAGTGAAGGAAAACTTGTTTAAAGCAAGTGGTCTAAATAAAATTAATGGCATTAAACATTTAAAAGCAACATCATATTTTCCCGAAAATTTCGGCAGAGTCTCCTTTGTAAAACTTGGCCCCAAACGGATACAATCATGAATAATATACATAATGAATAAAGTCATCCCCAAGCGGGAGCTAGCTCTTCACCAATTGGCGGACACAACCACGCAAGCAATATAATATACAACGCCGAAGGGCGAGGATCAAAACTCAGAAGAAAACCTATATCCACCAGAAAACCATAATAATACAAGCGCGACTCTAAGGTCAAAAGAATATACACTGGTCTTCTAAGTCTATCAATATTCAATTCTGGTTGATGGAGTTTTCTAGATACAACTGAATAATTAAAAGTACTACGGTGGTCACGAAGCAAGCAAACCCACCTACCAAAGCAATCACCCGGAAAGAAGTAGTGTGCCAGCAATGCTGCCAAGGAAACCTGTACGACAAAACCTGGAAGAAACTGTGGCACAACGGGGTTGAGTTGCCAACTCATGAGTAGAAAACATCACAGAGAAGAAATCGCATGTATGACACTCTCCTAGGTCATACCCTAATATCCATATAATATATATAAAATCTGAAGCATCTAATGATGACAACGTAATCATCTAACATTAGTATAATACCAAGTGCTCGTGTCAGTGCCTCCAGTAATAACATGCCACATATATGATGTACAAATGTATTAAGAATGAACGTAAAATACATCTTGTAGGAGAAATCATTTTCTTATCTCAACGAGATTTTTGTATAAAACCGAAGTATCATCAATGAAATCAACAAAGAAATCTGGGTCAAGCATCGACACAAAAAATATATATCTCAATATCTCAGGCTACGGCAATCCGGACTGGCCCATAGAATCAAATCTCAATGTCTCGGGCTCCGGCAATCTGGACTGGCTGCGGACTCCGGCAATCCGGACTGGCCCATATCATCAAATCTTATGACTACGTAGGTATCCTCCGGATATCCGCCGCGTCATAAATAATTGGTCGGTAGTGCTCCCCTGCCGTGCTCAACGCCATCATCTGCAACCATCATGCCTCGGGGTACCGCATCGTATCCATCATGCACCCGCAGGCCGTTCCTCCTCCTCTTCGAATCGGGTGTATGATACCGTTCAAGAGCCGAGAAAACTCATGTTGGACACCTCTCAAATCAATCACGAGAAAACCGCAATTTTTATCTTTTGAAATGAAAATGAGCTTATAAAATCCATGCTGTTTCTCCAAATCCAAAAATCTTATGGAAAATCCGAATCCCAGACTCCAAAGTAAATAACAGTGAAATACCGGCATAAAGCCCCATAATATTTCATAACAATGAATATACATATGCATGCATGAAGTGTCTAAATAAGAAATGTGATGTCAAACTAGCATATGAAAGCAACGTACTAGTACTATATTGCAACTACTGTAAGTACGCGGCGGCGCCCCGGACGTCTAACAGACGCCGATATGCGGAACAAAACTTTTACGACTGGCGCTATCGCGTACTTTATCCCGGATCGTCCATTAAAGCTAAACTTACAAATTGTAAAGATGGTAGAATTGTTATACCGAATGATCCGAGTCCTTCAGTCTTCAACCATCATCCCACGCTATGTTGCAACTGATCCGAACTTGCTTGATCTCCGTTCTCATCGTCCAGGTGGCACCACGTCGACGGATCTTTAAACGGGCTCCCGCCTCTGAACCGAGGCAACTCGCTCGTCAAGTTTGCCAAAAGAGACGACCAAGATGAAGTAGAGAATGAGTAGAATACTTTGTCTCGTTACGTCCAAGACTGTGGACGAACGGTTAAAAGAAGTTGCCATTTGGAATCGGGTGAATGGAAATTGAACTAGGAAATTTCCATACACTAAACTATATGAAATCATTGGCCAAAAATGAATGAATCAAATCTCTCATCCTCACAAAGAGGGGGCCGGCCACTACAAATAGAAGAGGGAGGTGAGTGTAGGAGCTTCAAGTGGTGACATTAAGCATTCATCCTTATCAAAACCTAAACACAAAGCATGAATCACTAAAAGCAATAAATGCAAACCAATCACATTAAACCTAGTCACCTTGCATCATTAATGAACCATTAATGACACAAATGAGTCATATGCCTAATCATCACTTCTAGAACCTTCTAGAAGCATGACTTACTCAGAAGACGAAAAGAAAAAATCCGTATTTAACCGAATGTCAAAATACGGCTGATAGAAAACTGGAAACTGGCAACTTCCAAAAATCATCCCGAAACGAATTTCAGGATAACCCCGTATTGGTATAAACATACCCGCATTTGTATTATGACCGAATACAAATGCAACTAAGACAAAGATATTATATCTACACAGTATAATACTGGGATCCGGCTTAAACCAAAGCCTACCAGTATTATCTGCCCGAAAACTGACACGTGCAAAAACGCACGTGCATTTTCCGAACCTTGCCATAAACCCATACGGCCTCTACAACGTTTCGCCCGAACTTGGGAAAGTGTCGGTGGGGGACTCTAATGACTCATCAGTACACTGGCACTGGGTATAACCACTAGCACGTCAGAGGTACAAGCTGTACGTAACGTTTTGCCTATGTATTGATTGGAAGGGAAGCTGACGAGTGAACTCATCTATAAACCCTACTGAGCCTGACAGTGACAATATCCGTACAGTCCGGAACATTCGTCTAGGAGTATCGCATATATGGCCTAGGGGGCCAGTAAACGTCAGACCCTCAACAGCGATATAAGTCGTGTCAGAGAGCAGCCCAGAACACCCTGAGATTCTGCTGGTATACCTACCAGTATATCTCGATTACCCTGGCCAGGGATTTCGTGTAATGGCTCTCCTAAACACAGCGCGATCTCACCCCCAATACCGGGAGAGACGAATCCCCGAAGATCCGCTCACTTGCCTCCAATGTGGCTCGGGACTGTACCCAAAATATACCTGTTTGCACGACTCCTTTGACCCGTGGTAGGGTATAAATCAAAGCACAGTGGGAACTCACACGAGACAAATGACGACCTCAGGTCAATGAACTAACCTGTATACATGTCACCAGGGAACTGCTATCTGACGATATGTATAATACCAACTAGCATGTTCCCGGCGAGTCCTGTCCGGTGTACTCATATCCCAATGAGCACCTGTATACATCTTAGGTGATCTAACTGACACCAGTGGCTTGTGAGACCGGCCACCGCCCCTCGTCGGGGTCTCGACTGTATACACTAGTCTACTCCGGAGTATCGATGCCCTGTCTCGAAACTCCCACGACTAGGGACACTTTAAGGATGTGCTTATAGACCCCAGCTCCCACATATATGATCGCCATCATACTGCTGGTAGTCAAACAAGAATCCTATGGGCTCTATCATGATGATAAAGACAAACCAGATAGCATACTATCATCTCGAGTAAGACTGTTTTATCGGTATAGGTCCTCCCTCAATCATTGCAATCACGTACCTGCGATCCAATAATTGACTTAGAGGGCACTATATCCAACAATCTCCCACTTGCACTTAAGGCTAATTATTGCGATGTCGTGTACTCACAGCTCGTGTGATACCGAGCATCCAACTCCTCTACTAATTAGTTTCACAATGCCTGTTTGAGAAACTAACGTGTTCGAGAAATAGCCTCAGTGAGTGGATCCGCTCCGGTGTTTCTTTCTGTATCTCTCTATATCTCAACTTCGTGGAGAAAACCATCTCCCGAATTGAGTAATATCTGTCTTAGAATATGTCTGGATATTTGATGGGACCTAGTTCATAAATGAACTCCAAATCCAAACTTCTTAGACTTTTTCGATCACTGAAACTAATCAGTGTTGCGCACCATGCCTCCCACAGTATCCTCTTGGACCATCTGTCCATAATACTGTCCCTCGTCCGAGGAAAAACTATAACTCTGACAATTATTCTGTCATCTATGTCACCTTTGAAGCATGGAATAATAATTTTCTCCCGAAGGAGGCTGCCGTCATCAAATCCGTAGAACATGTACTTATGTTCTATAACTGCTTCCTAATGTTTCTCCAGGATTGGATTAATATAAACTTATTGCATCTAGTGCAATAACAACATCTGGTGTGGTACTTGACATCTCACGATTGACTCAATTTCTTAAGCAAGTGATCTGCCAATCATGCACATCCCTCTCCCCTTTAGTCTGTAAGACACCTTTAGAGAGGGTGACTCCATCACTTGCAGGTTCACCACCATGCCAGGAGTCATCTATTGTAAAATACTATTAGAATACTGTCAAAGAACCCACATTGGGAAACTACCCAAATCTAGATCTAAAACTATAGATCTAGTAATCAGAATGTCAGATATTATATCCATATCCTTTGTGGAGAAACAACTGTGTGACGACCAAAGTACAACCGATCGTAGTATAGGAATTTTACTTCCTATTCTGTGCATGTCATCCAAATACCAGGACATCACACCTTACTACTTTCTTAACAGATCCATCCCTTATTCTGATGAAGTCAAACCTATGACTGTCATATCAAAATTAGATGATCTATTTCCGCAATATATGCTCAAGCCTATAAATAGACATAAGCTACTTGCCCACTATGCTTCCGCTGCTCCCACTGACTACAACAACCCTCTGGCAGAATAATATATACGTGTACTTCTAAAACTAGTTTAGAACGACGCTATACATTTCCTCCTGTCGGGTCTCTAGTCTGGAACAACAGTAGTGTCAAGTCTGGGTAAACTAGAACCTCCCTGTCACCGTCCTTGAGGCTACCGGAGTACCTCTCGGGTGTCTGAGGTTACCCACCACATCTGCGGAGTGGCTATTGGAATCTCAAACCTGATTGAATATATAGGTCCTATTAAAACTTTCCGTAATCGTTTGCAGTTCTGGAATCACTTCCAGTTCTACCATGCTCCCACTACTGTTTTTCTGAAAAAATCCATTTTAATAAAACTGTGGCGAGTTAAGAACAATATCACTATTGATCTTCCAGATGGTAGAAAATCAACCCTCGTCAAAGCTAGGGTCAACCCACAAACTGCTATTACAGAAACGTGCCTTGATTTATCCAGTGTCTGGTTTTAAGCATAAGCTGGACAACTCACCTTACCTTAACATCGTTAAGATATGAATCGTTCTATATCCAATATAGAAACTTTGGCACTTATTTAATTGGAACCAGATTCAAATTATGCAGCTGTCTCCAGTGCATAATAACTTAATAGAGAGAGGCTGATCAGTATTACTCAACTTAGGAATCTATCCAATTATGAGTAACCTGAAAGAGAAACAAGTTTCTCAAAACCATTACTATCAATTGAATACTAATCACAAGAATCTACATCTTCGATTTCTTTGAAGAATCCCGATACTTGTGACACTTGGTTCTCTACTTTATTCCTATACCCACAACTTCTCAATACTTAGACATTGTATTTCTACGAAACACTTGTCTATAAACTAGAGAAGTCATAAGTAAATAGAATATAGTACGAGGACCAACCCTTTTGTCCTGATGGACACTAGACAATATACAATACTCTGTATAAGTCCGCTGAGTTTGAATAACTCAAAACCTGTGCGTCGTAGGTTGAAAACTGTTCCCAGGCGATTTCCTCAAATATCACCAATTACAACGAATTCCGATATAATGAGGATGATCACCTAATTCCCAATAACTCACTCCTACTCAACATCTGTAAAACCATGCAGATGTGAGAATCGTTCCTGGAAAATACATACCCTGGAGTAAGTATCCAATCGGGAAATCAGTTTTCTATTAACAATGCACAGTGAATATGAAACATAAATATGTTTTGTAGGGGTTTCCTGGTATTCCTAGTAATGCCTCTTCCATAATCCAAATCATGACTTTAACCGTATATTTCCCTGCCATCTTTCCATTTCCCTTTATTTGTCTTTAGTCGTTACCTTCTGTACACCATCATTAGGCTAAGTTGTTTTCTTCCTTCCCTACCGTTCGGCACCAGCCTATGGTTTGGAAGAAGAATATCCAGTAAGCATAATAGGTGTACCCTCCTAATCCTAGGAGTACTCGCAACTTGAGAGAAGGTGATGATAAAAACAACTGAATAATACCTTATTCTTATTTCTCCTGAACCAGAATCCATCCTCGAAAAAATGTCCTTCGAGTTCATATATAACCATACGATGGATTTATCCAATGGAATTGGATGTTCGTAGTGATACGGGTTGTTCTGGAGAAATCAAAGGTGAAGTAGGAGTGGCGATGAAATATGTGATTTGGTCATGAATGTAAATAGTCACAATTTACTTTGTCCTCATTCTAGTTCCTTTATCTTGTCTTTACATATTACCTTCTGCACACCTTTCTTAGGCTAATTGGTTTTCTTCATTCCCTACCTTTCGGCACCAGCCTATGGTTTGGAAGAAGACTATCCAATAAGCATAATAGGTGTACTCTCCTAAACCAAGGAGCCCTCGCAACATGAGAGAAGGTGATAATAAAAGTCAACTGAATAAACCAGTTTTATTTCTCCTGAACCTGGATCCATCCTCGAAGAAGTCCCTTCGAGTTCGTATATAACCATACGATGGATCTATCCAATGGAAGTGGATGTCCGTAGTAATACGGGTTGTTCTGAGAAATACAAAGGGTAAAAGAAGGAGCTGCAATGACTTATGCAACTATAGACAATGCAAAAGTCAGTATGTTAAGAAGGTTCGGTCAACTTTGGTCACTGAGTTATAGTCTAGGGTCGGTCAAAGGTCGCTGCCAAAGAGAGAGAGAGAGAAGAAACACTCTGGTGCACTCTAGCCTAAATCAGAATGGTTATCATTTTATCTAATTAGGAAACCTCCTACTGTTTTCTCAAATTCTCCTCCAAACCTGAAAGAAGAATTAGTCGGGGTCACCCGAAGAGTAAACCAACTCATCAGTGAGAATCAGGATCCAACTATCATCGCATGATAACTTGATGGAAGCCACTCAAGTTAACACACTCCAGAAGGTATGCGCAAGTCTGGCAAGTTTCTTGTATGTTTGAAACTCCCGATGTAATTTTTATCCCATGCTCTTATGACCTTGACGTAGGCCAACAAATCACAAGCAACATGTCAAGTTCTACCCGTCGTTGTCCTGATCAACTTAAATCATCGTACAAGCCCTTGACGTAGGCCAACAAGGTGTACGTCTGACTTAAACTAATGCATCTATCTATGCAACAAATGAATACCCAGCAGCTACCAAACACTATGTCTTGACGTAGGCCAACAAACATAGCTTGAATACTACTGACCATCCATAAGAAACGACGGAGGATTACGGCTGGTTTTTGGCGAAAAACCTTTAACGTAATGAACCTGATCTTGTTGAAGGAACCTGATAGCTTTATAAAAATATATAGTAGCGAAAACCTTTTGCTAAAGAAGTCACTCCCGGTGAAGGGATCTCGGCTCTTTCCTCGTGGAATGAGGTGCAGGATATTCCAACTGAATACCGCTATGCAAAACAAAAGGAAACGTCTTTATAATAATTTTAAAATTTGTTCCAACAACATCAAATATAGGTTTGTTTTATCTTTGCATTGATAAGAATCAACGTAGTCCCATCAATCAATCACACCAGAAAAGAACGAAAATAAAATGTACGTATATGCCATCCGCATTCGTCACTGGGTCCCGTCATCACCCGTCAGGTTACTTAACTAACGACAGAGCGGGGACTGGACTAGCGCGGGTGTAAAACATATACAACATCTAATAGTATATATACTAATATACAATAATCGCTCCAGGCATGATAAATGCAACATTACAGAAAAGTAATAAGCATCACAGAACAATACTGATAAACTGGGATCCCCGGGTTTCACAGAGCCACTGCTGAAACTCGACGTTCCCCTGGTCGTGTGGATAGCCTGTGTAATGAAACCTAGACCCCTACGGGTGCGGCAAGTTACCCGCCAAAACCTGAAGCGAGGTGGTCCCCACAACATAGTGAATGGAACACCCGGCACTTCACGTAATCCGGTAAATTGAGCACCCTACCTTGGGTCAACCTGTACCCCCTACGAGTGCGGCGAATAGTCTGCCAATTTTAGAGTGTGGTCCCTTTGCCTCTCAATACCATGATATACGAACCCGTTGCCTTCCAGAACCCGGCTATTCGTGCACCCTACCGCGGGGTAAACCTAGTACAGAAATAAAAATAGTACAATAGGTACATCGACCGCAACCTGGTCGTGCCCTAAAAGAATATTATACAAACAGGCAGTGACGGCAGTCCACAAGTCGGACGCTCGCCCCGCAATATCAAATGTATAAATAAATTTAAACAACACTATCATTGCACCCTGCTATCCACCACGACAAATCCGCAACATTACAACACAACACAGAACATCAACGCGAATGTCACGTTCGCAAACCCGTCTGAATGAACTATAGCAATCAGACGCGGTTTACCGATCAAATGACATTCCCGGTCGGAGATATAATGAAAGTACTGAAAAACTAACAAGTTTAAATTTCGATCGACTAAATATCACAAAGTGGGCCCCACACAAATCTGGAGAACAGTAACAAAATCTGGGCCCAAAATATATATACCAAAAACCCCAATTTCCAACATAGAATCCACTGTAGAAAATTGAGTGAGTGATCCCACATTCCTGCGGCGGATCCGCGGCAAAACCCTTGCTGGGGCCGCGGATCCGCGGCGGAACAGTGGAATTACTTCCTCGAATTTCTACAGTATTCCTAAAAAACCCTGCTTGATTTTCTGGTATGGTCAAAATATTTTTACGACACCGTTTAAAATCAACAGAAACTGTCAAGCTTGGATTTTGCAGTTTTTGATTTCCGGTTCGATCGATGTTTTAAACGCGTTAGCACAAGTTAGTATAGCTTAATGGCGAGGCTCTGATACCACTGTAAGTACGCGGCGGCGCCCCGGACGTCTAACAGACGCCGATATACGGAACAAAACTTTTACGACTGGCGCTATCGCGTACTTTATCCCGGATCGTCCATTAAAGCTAAACTTACAAATTGTAAAGAGGGTAGAATTGTTATACCGAATGATCCGAGTCCTTCGGTCTTCAACCATCATCCCACGCTATGTTGCAACTGATCCGAACTTGCTTGATCTCCGTTCTCATCGTCCAGGTAAAACCACGTCGACGGATCTTTAAACGGGCTCCCGCCTCTGAACCGAGGCAACTCGCTCGTCAAGTTTGCCAAAAGAGACGACCAAGATGAAGTAGAGAATGAGTAGAATACTTTGTCTCGTTACGTCCAAGACTGTGGACGAACGGTTAAAAGAAGTTGCTATTAGGAATCGGGTGAATGGAAATTGAACTAGGAAATTTCCATACACTAAACTATATGAAATCATTGGCCAAAAATGAATGAATCAAATCTCTCATCCTCACAAAGAGGGGGCCGGCCACTACAAATAGAAGAGGGAGGTGAGTGTAGGAGCTTCAAGTGGTGACATTAAGCATTCATCCTTATCAAAACCTAAACACAAAGCATGAATCACTAAAAGCAATAAATGCAAACCAATCACATTAAACCTAGTCACCTTGCATCATTAATGAACCATTAATGACACAAATGAGTCATATGCCTAATCATCACTTCTAGAACCTTCTAGAAGCATGACTCACTCAGAAGACGGAAAAAAAATCCGTATTTAACCGAATGTCAAAATACGGCTGATAGAAAACTGGAAACTGGCAACTTCCAAAAATCATCCCGAAACGAATTTCAGGATAACCCCGTATTGGTATAAACATACCCGCATTTGTATTATGACCGAATACAAATGCAACTGAGACAAAGATATTATATCTACACAGTATAATACTGGGATCCGGCTTAAACCAAAGCCTACCAGTATTATCTGCCCGAAAACTGACACGTGCAAAAACGCACATGCATTTTCCGAACCTTGCCATAAACCCATACGGCCTCTACAACGTTTCGCCCGAACTTGGGAAAGTGTCGGTGGGGGACTCTAATGACTCATCAGTACACTGGCACTGGGTATAACCACTAGCACGTCAGAGGTACAAGCTGTACGTAACGTTTTGCCTATGTATTGATTGGAAGGGAAGCTGACGAGTGAACTCATCTATAAACCCTACTGAGCCTGACAGTGACAATATCCGTACAGTCCGGAACATTCGTCTAGGAGTATCGCATATATGGCCTAGGGGGCCAGTAAACGTCAGACCCTCAACAGCGATATAAGTCGTGTCAGAGAGCAGCCCAGAACACCCTGAGATTCTGCTGGTATACCTACCAGTATATCTCGATTACCCTGGCTAGGGATTTCATGTAATGGCTCTCCTAAACACAGCGTGATCTCACCCCCAATACCGGGAGAGACGAATCCCCGAAGATCCGCTCACTTGCCTCCAATGTGGCTCGGGACTGTACCCAAAATATACCTGTTTGGACGACTCCTTTGACCCGTGGTAGGGTATAAATCAAAGCACAGAGGGAACTCACACGAGACAAATGACGACCTCGGGTCAATGAACTAACCTGTACACATGTCACCAGGGAACTGCTATCTGACGATATGTATAATACCAACTAGCATGTTCCCGGCGAGTCCTGTCCGGTGTACTCATATCCCAATGAGCACCTGTATACATCTTAGGTGATCTAACTGACACCAGTGGCTTGTGAGAACGGCCACCGCCCTTCGTCGGGGTCTCGACTGTATACACTAGTCTACTCCGGAGTATCGATGCCCCTGTCTCGAAACTCCCACGACTAGGGACACTTTAAGGATGTGCTTATAGACCCCAGCTCCCACATATATGATCGCCATCATACTGCTGGTAGTCAAACAAGAATCCTATGGGCTCTATCATGATGATAAAGACAAACCAGATAGCATACTATCATCTCGAGTAAGACTGTTTTATCGGTATAGGTCCTCCCTCAATCATTGCAATCACGTACCTGCGATCCAATAATTGACTTAGAGGGCACTATATCCAACAACTACCAGCGAGCAATTTATACATACGAAATAATGTTTTCTAAGGTGTACGTGACATGAAAATTACCAATGATGATGTGTTTGGGTCGGGAGGTAAGTGTATGTGGAGCGTACGCATCATCAGTAATGGTGCTGGTGTCCTGACAACAGGGTTCATAATAACTAATGAAAACACATTTCAGCATACAATGCGATACGAACAGCAAGAATATTTGGAAAATGAATAGTAAATGCAACAACAAAGAAATATACATTCTTATATACGAGTCATACCCTTTTTGGTGTCTGAAATCGCACGAATCGTGGTTTTAGTAAAAATAGGGCTACGAGGTCTTTGAGAAAAGATGCATCCTTTGAAAAATCCGTAGTATCCCTAGGGGTGTCTTTAAAATACTCATGATTTGTTAGTTTTGAAAATAAGTATGACTCGAGCCCAATCTAACATCTACCAAGTAAACTACATGACTAACTAAAAGACTAGTCGAAAAGGTAAGGAAATCCACCTAAATTCGAGTCAATATATCTAGTAGTCAGTGATCCCACCTCAATAGCGTCACGTATGATACAATATATATAATAAGACATCCTCAAGTAATGAGTGAGAATATTTTATCATAATTATATCTCGTACGGTAAATCCATCGTACGGCATCCCAAAATCGGGGTACGGGTCGAATATCGCATATAACACATTATTCATATGGTATCATCATCATAATATAATGAACTAGTGTACTAATCTAAAGTCTAGTACATAACGATACCATCCAACATATATCCACGTGTGAATAAAATTACATCTCCCATTTGATTCGCTAGAATATCATGTCGTATCTCATAACATGACCTAAATCACATCACCGATCTCACGGCATCGTGCCCAATCCCATCGACTCATCGCCATGGAACATATACTATCCTCATCATCCGTGTATATGTATACAAATAAATATATACATACCCACATACATATATGTATATATATATATATATATATATCCCCAGATACGCACAAGAAAATCAAATGTATGCGTGTGTGTGTGCGTGTGTGTCAATCTTTACTCTAGTGTTTCACGACTAAGAAACTAAACTAAGTTACTTTCTCTCTGAGCATTCACGTCTCACAATAACACATATAAATAAATATATAAATCGCATTCGCATTCTACCCTATGAAAGTGTTGGATATATGTATGCCCTAGAGGCCATTATGTGATAGTGGATGTATTTATACATGTATATATATATATATTCAGTGTACATTCTTGCTCGACATGATAGTATGCTATCTGGTTCTTCTTTATCGACATGTTGATTTGATCATGCTTTTATTCATTCATACATGTTGATAAAGCCCTGAGGATATAGGCTTGACTACTGTGATTATGATGGAGATCATACTAGTGGGACATCTGTAGTTTATAAGCATATCCTGGAATGTCCCTAGTCGTAGGTGTATCGAGATGGGGCATCGATATACCAGAGTAGACTAGCGTATATGATACTAGACCCATATGATGGGCGATGGATGTTCCCACATTCATCGATGTTTGACATCAAGATCGTATACGGGTGCTCAGTGGTGACTGGGTACACTGGATGGACTCGCCGAGAACTCCTATATGGAATTATATCTATCGTCGGATAGCAGTTCTCAGGTGACACTGGTGCAGGTTAGTCTGTAGACCCGAGATTGTCAAAAAGTCGTGTGTGCTCTCCCACTGTACTTTGATTACCACCCTACCACGGCTCTACTGAGTCGTGCAAACAGGTGGCCGTTTGGTACAGTCCCGAGACACACGAAGGCGATGAGCGATAGGAGGGGTTTCGTCTCTTCCGGTATTGAGAGTTGATGCTGTGCTGTGCTCGACTGGTTATATCAGTAAGTCCCTGGCCAGGGCTGCTGAGATTTACTGATAAGTGTTATCAGTAGTTTCTCGATCTGTTATAGACCATTCATCGGCACGACTTATTGAGTTATTGGGGTCGACGTTACCATCCCTAGACTCGATATACAGCAATCTGACGAAGAGACCGGACTGTACGGTAGTGTTGCCGGTTGGCTCAACGGGAGTTGTAGCAGGTTCGCTTGTTTTTTTCTGATTGCTCAATACCCGGGTGGCCGTTACGTTTAGCTGACCGCTTGCGGCTTGGGGGTGCTTGATATGATCATCATCCACTGCCGGCTTATTGACGAGTCTTACAGTCCCACAAAGGAGTTACCTAGTCCAGGCGAAACGTTGTGGTGCGCATATGTGATATGCGCATGGACCCGGTTAAAATGCGCGTATGAGATACCGTAAATTAATCGGGCGGCTTGCTTTTGGTCAGGTCATATGTGATATGACCGGATTGCTAAATCAAGTGTTGATTTATCATTTGACCATTAGTTTCTCACTAGAAATCCTTTCTTGTCTTTTTGGGTGTATGCATGCATGTATGCATTCATTCTTGTTCATGCACATATGGATGTGCATGCACACATACATGCATACATCATGTTATCATGGTTGATTATATACTAGATGGTGTCAATATAAGACTCACACACTTTGTAAAATATATAGATATTAATTTTGGAAAAGAGAAATGAAAATAGAAATTGATTCATGGTTTAATGCTTTACTCTTTCTTTAACCCTTTGTGTTAACCATGATTCATTTTCTATGCTCATTTTTTTCCCAAAATAAAATATCAAAGATATTTTATAACCATGGTTTAGAATGAGAGAGTGAAAATATATATATGTTTTCATTTTCTCATTTTCTAAACAAGCTTATCATTATCTTGAGCTTAGAAAGCTATCATCTTCTTCCTCTTTTCTCTCTTGCTCTCTAGTTCTTTCAAGTAAGCAAAAGAGTAATCAAGTAAGGATTTTTGAAGTGAGAAAAGCAACCACAACACCATTCTACACTAGTCTTGCCCACTTGTGAAAGTCTTAGCTTCCATTTTCTTCTCTTGATCTTGTGAAGTTACAAGCTTGAACAAAGCGGACACCGGGTGGATCATCGTGGACCTCGAGGAGCTCAAGCGGACTTTTTCCAACCCTCAAGTAGCCAAGGAGTCTAGCGTAGGGAGCTACAAAGGTTGTACTCTCAAAACCATAGTTTTTCCTACTTGTGATGATGGTCTTGTAATGAAACCCTAAATTTTCTAGCATGATTCTTTGTATGTTCACTTAGCACCTTAAAAATTTAATCTTTGGTAGATGTGATGCTTCCAAACTTTTCATGAGGTGCTAGGTAAACCTAACAGAAAGTACGGGGGTGCTATACGCCATCCACTCGACTTCCCCCGTAGATATATATCTACTCACCTTGACCTTTGCTTACCGAAGTTGATGTCGACGTTCTCCTCCTTGTCATCTGAAGTCCATGTGTGGGTACCTACATATATAATACATGGTATTGTAAACCGAAATTGCTCACGAAAACCAAAACGGCACACGAATCACACATAGGTTAAAACATATAGTCTACTCATGCAAAAGAGACAAACAACACACGATATCGACGTACAATCGTCAAGTGATCGATAAAAAACATAATTACCAAAACTTCAAGTCATGGAAAGTTATAAAACAATACAACAACTCAATAAAACATGCACCAGATTTTGGTTCAAGTAAAATGGGGATAAACAAACAATACAGTGGTGTAGTATAGGGGTATATGAGCTACAGAACAAATCCTAGCACCAACACCCTCACTTTGGCCGGCTACACACCCATAAAATCTGGCCTGCTGGGCCCAATGTGCTTGGTTTTGGTTCTTACTAGCAGGGTGGTCTCATAGTGGTCCAACTAGATCTCTGGGTTTGCTAGTTTTTCTAGTAAAGTTCTCAGGTCATTCCAGATTCCCTGTATGCCTCAATTCACAAAAACCGACATGGAAAGTTTCAAATTCAAATCTAAGGGTTCGGTTTCAGGTTTGTTCTGGGTTTTAGACACTAAGGGGGGGTTTTAGTCACTAATACACTCACATGCATCATCACAACTCAAGAATTCCTCAAAACCTCACCTTGGAATTTTCAAACCTTACTAAACCGCACTTACACACTTCTAAACTAATATGGATGCTAAAGGAAATGTATTATTACTCTAATAGTGAAAGAATTATCTTATTTGGCAACTCAAGAATTTTATTGAGTTGCCCCAAGTCTTCAAAATCCTAACTTTTTTGGTTCCACATTCTTGTAGTGAGCTTGTGCATGATTTTTGTGAAGGGAATGTGATGTTTTGGTGTGAAAATGGTGTTGTGGTGAGGAGGTAGAGGAGGTGGAGAGAAGAGGGCAGCCATGGAGATGAGGAAGAAGGGAATGGTGAACATGAAGTTAAGAACGAAGCCATGGTCAATGTGACCCCTCACCCTCTCTCTCTCTCTCTTCTCTCTTTTGCCCATAAACTCTGTCTCCCCATGCCACATTTTAAAATTCTTTTCCTTTTCTTTTCTTTTTATAAAACAATAGAAAACCCAAATGAAACCTTGCACAATTTAGGATTTAGACCAAGTTTTCAAAAATGTAACAAGTGTTACTAAATATGACATGGTGCATGTCATAAGCATAAACATGATAATTGCATAATTAGTGATGATTAAACAAGCTTAGACATGAACTTGTATATAATAAATTATATAATAATTCATAACATGTCTAAATAGCACAAATTCTTTAAAAATCAACTTTTAATGTAATTTTCCAATATTTTTCGAATCTATTGGTATATAATCAAACCATAACGTTAAAACTAATCTACATTCATTAAAATATTCTTAATATTTATTATTTTAATTATTTAATTTCCCAAAAATAATATTTTATTTTTCTGAAATGTTACATTATGTGAGCTACTGAACCAACCTAGACACCAGATACCAAAATTTAGCCGTCCACACTGCCTGAAAATCCGGCCTGCTCGGCCATGTAGGCTCCGTTGGGGTTCGTTTTCTCAGGGTAGTCTCCTATTGGTCTAACTAGGTGTCTGGAGTTGCTAGTTTTTCTCAGAAACTTCCGGGGTTGCTCCAGATTACCTGTAGGCCACTAAAATGTCACAAAACCGATATGGGACCATTTCTAAGTTCGTATTTTGGGTTCTATATTCATTTCCAGGTCTTGAAATCAATCCCTAAGGTCTTAAAACACTCACTACACCTCAGATTCCACACAAACAACCAAACCCTTCTCTTGAATTTTCCAAACATTACATACCCTAACCAAATCACATTCTAAACTAAACTAGGGTGCAAGAAACTAAAACTAAACTAAATGAAACAAGATATACCTCATTTGGGCAACTCAAAAAAACCCTAGCTTCTCAAAGTCTCCAAAATCCAAGTTTGATTGGTCCAAAGTGTTGAGGATGAGGTGGGGATCAATTTTAATGAAGAGGGTGTAGGGTTTTGATGAAGATTTGGAGATGATTCTTGGGGGTGAAGGTGGAGGAAGATGAGGCGGAAGATGATGAGGAAAACAAATAGGGGATGGATGAATGGCTGCCCTCTCTCTCTCTCTTATATTCTCACCCTCTCTCAACTCACTTCTCACCCTCTCTCAACTCACTTCTCACTCTTTTACCCTTTTCTCTTTTTCTTTTCTTTTCCCTTCTCACAAATAACACCAAACACAATTAAAACAACATATAACTAAAATGTAACATGACATGGTGCACTAACCATGGAAAACTGTAGAAACACGGATTTGGCTTAATCGCGATTAGTAGCGCACTAATCAATTTTTATTTAAAGTGCATATAATTATTTATAAAAATGTCAAATCTAATAAATATATTTTTAAATGAATAAATCATTTTAATCTCCAATTATTTCAGAAATATTGGTATATATTTATACCACTTTACGAAAGCCCCAATTTCGCAAATAGGGTAGTTTTCGCTAAATATAATATTTTAATATTAAATTCCAAAAATATTTTATATTTTCTTAAATGTTACAATCTTCCCCCCCTTAATAAATTCGGTCCTCAAATTTTAATTTAAATCTCCAAATGCTAAAACATTTCAATAATCTGTTTAAATTGACGGGGCTCCGAAATCATGGAAACAATAGAAATGCCACAACGCATCAGGTGCGCCAGAAAATGAGTTTGAAACTCAAAATCGAACTCCGTCTTGTGTCACGCAAATCATCGGATTTGCACGCATATCATCGGAGTTACAATTGAGATACAGATCTCGAAATCCACTACTGAAATCCAATATGCACTAGTCAAATACTATAATAGATGTATAGTACGCATCCTTGGAAAAAATCTCCTAAAACTGATTAAAACACATGCAAAATCTTTTCTGAATCGCCGTGGGATGCGTGACTCATGGCACAAATGACGGACGCTCATTTGTAAAGTAATAAATATATATTCATATATGTTTTGCTCAAATATACGTTCCGCCTTTTTTTTTGTAATATCGCAAAAGGTTCTCTTTTGTAAATGTTCGTGTCGCTCGTGGACACGTAGGAAATAACGAGACTATAGTTCCTTTTTGAAAACCCTTTGGTAAACCATTTATACATGCAAAGTACTCAGGTACTGTCCTCAGATCAGTCATGTTCGACCACTATCTAATGTAGTACCTATCATGAAAACGAAGTGCTCAAGAGCAAAATCAACCTCAAAAGGCGTATCCAACCATCACGTGCGTCTGCTACGGACGGAAATCAAATTCAAATATAAGTGCCACAATATGCACAAAAGAAAAACTAAGTGCAATGAGTGTGCATGAAAGCATCTGTCCAGTGCAACGGGTGTGCACAACAACAACATCTAGTGCATCAATAGTGCACGAAAATATCATTCCAGTGCAACTGACATGCACGAATGAAAAACCCAATCGACTGCATCCGGTGTGCACAAAATCACATCTCATATCATGCGCCCAATCATGCGCGAAAATCCAAATCAAGTGCATCCGTCATGCACGAATGAAATCAAGATCAAGTGCATCCAACATGCACGAATAAAATTCTATGTCAAGTGGATCCAACATGCACGAATAAAATCTCAATCAAGCGCATCCGACATGCACGAATAATATCTCACTCAAGTGCATCAGATGCACACAGAATTCAATACCAAGCACCTAATATGCGCAAAAATCCAAATCAAACACGTCAGGTCCATATAAATGCCCAGTGCGGTAAAGCGCACGAAAAACGAACGTCAAGTGCAACGCGCACAAAAACATAAATCTGGTAAAACGAATGCTCAAAGACAAAAATCGGTGCAACCAATGTACAGAGTTTAAATCTAGTGCAACCAATGCAAGAAATACCCATCTGGTGCAACAAATGCACGAAATGCAAATCTAGTGCAACAATGCACAAAAATACTAATCTGGTGCATCAAGTGCATAAAATACAAATCAATAACTCAAATGCGTAAAAAGAAACACCGAGCGTACCAAGGTGTATAAAATCATAAACATGTGGAACTGCGTGCACAAGACATGTATCAATGCATTGCAAGCACATGTAAACTATACCGAGTGCAAAAATCACATCGAGTCCATATCATATGCACAAAATCAAATCAACCGTATGAAATCCACGAAATCATAACCACGTGCCATGAAGGCACAAAACCGATATCAAGTGAAATAGGTATGCACAAATCGCAACCCGATGTGGCGGTGTATAGACATAAATCAAGTGCACTAACTGTGCACAAAAAAAACATCCAATCGGTGCAGCCATGGTGCACGAAATCAATACCATGAAACTCAATAAACAAAACTCAAATCCAAGCGATATAAGTGTGATACTAAGATTCACAATGCAAATAGTAAAAAATGACATTGAGGTACACCTCCTACAATGTCGAAAAATAAAATGTCGGTGCGCCCAAAACTGGCAGAGCAAGAACATCCGCTTTCCTCCTGCTCATGGTCTGGCGTCCTCTGTCTCTAGGCCCTCATTTCTCTGTGGATTACAAATCTCGAAATCCATCGGCTCGTCGGCCCGGTCAGATGTACTAACGAAAACGATTCCGCTCTGGAACTCCTCTGGTCATCTCTCGGACAATTAGCATGACCACTTGTAAAACAGCACGTCACTGGCGTCGACCTCTGGCCCTCTGAATACACATAACATAACTGATCCTCGGGGCAAATCTTATTGCAGTAGTGTCCTGGAAGGAACCTGCTCAGGGTCTCTTACGATCTCGCCTATGCCGAACTATACGGAGGTTGGTGCTCTTACCTAATCTTTTCTCTCCTTCTGGACATCTGCGTTCTCCGCACAGCATTTCCTCGGGAATTGGTCACATCCCAACGCCTCTATAGACATATCTGATCTCTAATCTCAACGGGGAGTAATAACAGCTCGTCAGCATCTCGCACTAACTTCTTGTTCCACTCGTCTTTATTATCGTCCACTTCGACGTCATGTCATGCTATCTGCGTACTGCAATTGTCCTCGGCTACAGTCAATCCGGAGTCTCTCATACGGACTCGAAATCACGAACTCGGTATCTTCATCACTCTGTAGTAGATATCTAGCCGAACACGTCCTCGGGACTCGTCCCAACCATCGAAAGAATACTCTATATTCTTCCGCTCTTGATCAGCTCACAACGCATCTGGGTGAGGTCCTTTATTTGAAGTTGGTCTATGTACTAATCTCCTATCGGATCATCCAATGAACAACGTCATTTCTGGATTGATCTACTCTAGATCTGAGCAAGATTCTCCACACTGGAAATCTTCAACTTACCTGGGCCTGCGTCGGCGCATCAAATCAGCCGAATCATCTCAGTTGCTCAACTCAACTCAAGATATCCTAGCTATCATCTGTCGCATCTCTGCCTGAAAGCTCCAGCAATCTCAGCTCATAAGCTCTGGAAGCGACATCCCATCAATCTCAGCAACAGCTAGGTCATCTGTCTGCAAGTTAGATGACATCACGAACTCTGTAGTAAGCTGTACATTAATAGTCCCTTCACAACTGGCAGCCTCTATTAATGTCCAGATCATACGGTGCAAAAACGAACACTCTCCTCACACGAGAGGTCACAACACCAACACTAACTCGAGACGTTCCCATGTCACCAGAAAACACGATGGTCAGTCCTCGTCCATGACGAGCTCGCTCTGGCCGCATCACTAGCAGCAGCTCAACTATGCTGAAACCATGATGACAGGAACCTCAAGCATGTATCGAGGGAAATAGATCAAAGGAATGAAAGGTATCAATAGATCCTGAATGGATGCAGGATCATAAGGAGAAACAGAATCAATGAGAGTATGATCATGGAAACAAATAGAATCAAGGATCTTAAATGGATGTATAATCATGCGGACGAAGAGAATCACAGATCTCAAAATATGTACGTCCTAAGGTCCCTTAAGCGAAGTATCGTATCATAAGTATGCCGTGGAACATACGCACGGTACGTCACTCCACTTGGGTTACCTACTCCATCAATCAGGGACAACCAATAAAACGAAAGTTCGGGTCTAATACCGCCCTGTTCATGTCTATGTTCCGTAAGGTCAAGCCTAGGTTACGAAATATATACACGCCCTAGACTCCGCATAGTCAAACATAGACTCGAACCAAGGTTAAACTTAGCGCTCTGATACCAACATTGTCACGACCTGAAATTTTGTTCGTGACCAGCACTTAAATCACATAATATCTAAAGGCGCAACGTAAATTAAGTCAGCCGAAACCCAGCAATCTAAACCATTTTTTTTTTAAATAAAAGAGGTGAAGTTTTGAAAATAAAAGTATGATGAAATCAAACGTTTTCTTAATGCATAAAAATGTAACATGAAAATGAAGGCGCAACGTAAATTAAGTAAGCCGAAACCCCGCAATCTAAACCAATTTTTTTTAAAAATAAAAGAGGTGAAGTTTTGAAAATAAAGGTATGATGAAATCAAACATTCTTTTAATGCATAATAATGTAACATGAAAATGCAAGTGGATTATGCTAGTTGAAAAGTATGTTTCGTCTTTTAAAAATTTGGGTAGCATCTTCTTTGTATACTTTGATCTAAAACCACATACACATGATAATATAAAAGGCATCGCCAAGCGGTAGCCAGCTCTTCGCAAAATGGTGGAATCACAACTACGCAAGTCATAATATATGTATACGATGCCCAACGGCGAAGATCAACACCGAAAAGATAATGTAAAGCAAGACATCAAACCCACCAAGCGACATAAACCCTCGCCCTAAGTCTCACAACCACAAATCTCACTAAGTCTTACTACTTATACAAATACTAGTTTTGATTGATGGAGTTAGTTAGATACAATATGAATAATAATACAAGAGTGGCACGATCCAACATGTACCACCTACCAAAGTAAATCGCCCGAAAGTAAGCTGTGTGCCAGCGATGCCGCTACAGATCCATGAGGTCAACCTGCAAGAACTGTGGCACAACGGGGGTGAGTTGCCAACTACTGAGTAGAAAACATCATCAGGTAGAAATCGAATAAAATAATGATTTCTTAGGTCAACAATATCATAAAAGGAATACTATGATATCTGAGGTGACCGTATCTGCATATGTGCCAACAATATAATAAATGCATATCTGCATGTAGATAACATCTACGTGTCCATCAATGACACAACAACATCAGGCATGTAAATATCATGAAAGCATATGTATGTAAATATGAGGATATCACTAACATGTGTCCATCAATGACACATCAAAATCATGGAACCTGATTGTTCAACACGGACACTTGAAACATCATGAAACTCGTGTCCAACATCGACATGCAAATCCTGATATATCAGGCGCCGCATCCTCTGATCGACCCTCAGTATATCTCATGTCATAACTGCAAAACGGTATCCTCCGGATATCCGTCAGGCTCTATACTATCACCGGTAGGTAGTATTCCCTCCGCTGGGCTCACCGCCTTTCTATACGAGTCTTCTTGCCCCCAGGTATCTCACCGGGTCCACCATGTTCACGCAGACGGTGCCTACCGCTCCTCGAATCTGGTTTCACACGCTAATCTCAGAACCGAGAAAACATATGGTGGACGTCTCAAAATATCATATCAAGAGAAACCGGGTTTATAAAAAAATACTTAATTTCTTTTGAAATTTGACCACGGTTCTCAAATCCAGAATCTCATGAAATCAGCAAATCTAAATGCGTATAATCATAGGGCATGATGTATGCAAACATATAACAGAAATGTGAGCATATTAAGTATATCTTGCGACATGGTATGGTGATATGAACATAGTAGGTATATCATAGCATGGTATGATGTAAAAATTCTACTGTGTAAGTGACATAGCAGTTACCGATGATGAAATGTGTGAGCCGGCAATCTGTGTAAGTGTAACATATGCATCATCGATAATTGTGCAGGTGTACTAGCACAGGTCTATTTAATGCAATGATAATATCATGGACATAGCATAAGGTGCATCGTAAGCGTAATGCTATCAGGTATACATATCTAATCTATCATCTGTATAAAGGCTGAGCTAAGCAGTGTTGACAGGGTTTATCAATATCTATAACATATCCGAGTCGGAGAATCTATCAATCGGCATTCAGCCTCACAACATCACGTACGACATCCTCTAGTCAAGGGTATGGATCAATCATCATGTTAAACTCATCACGTACGGTAATCCATCATTCGGCGACATTAAACGATTAGGGATTCTATCAACGGATATGACAATGAGGGTGCGGACCTAACGTCTTGTACGATATATCACTCATGATTCACAACATCATATTTATTTATATACATATATCTCAGGTCACATCCGTATCAATCTCAGATCATCGGACCGACAAAGGTATCAACTATCTCATATCGACTCGTATCCATATAACGACATGTCACAACAAGTCATCATATCACATCGTATACTCTATTCATCACATTAATATCCCACATTAAGTCATCTTATTAGTCTAAAGTCGTATTTATCAACCTCATAACATGCCACTATAATCTCCTATTGATTCTCTTGCAACTTCAAATCTATATCTTTGTAGTAATTCACATTCACGTTTCGCATCCTTAAACATCTATTCGAGACATCTTTCCTATCATATCATGTCACCTAAACCATAAGCTATAACTTTAAGTCATGGTATTTCTTATCTCCTTCAAATTCTTTAACCACATTCATAAGTTTCTAACACGGTTACCTTAACCATACTCTATATATCGGTTTACATCAATGTTTGCGAGGGTGCTATAGCCATCCACCCGACTTCCACGTTAGATATAAATCTACTCACCTGCGGAACTCCTTATTCAGCCGTAGTCGATGTGCTCCGTTATCTCGGAATCCACGTGAAGGTACCTACAATCAATACGAAATCACAAAGATATTAAAATAAAGTCCAGAAAAACAATACGGCGCACGGTGTGCTCATAGGTTAGAACCTATAGCCTACACATTCAAAACAACTATACAAATCCTTGTTGTTGTTGTACAAACGTCCAAAAACCAAATACAAATCCAAACATCAAAACCAAGCATTCAAAACTCGGAAAACACAGCCAAAAACACCCAAATATGCTCCCAGATTTTACTCTGGTTACATTGGGACAAAACTAGCAAGTACAGGGAGTTGTATATGGAATATGTGAGCTACTGGACCAACCTAGACACCAGATACCAAAATTTGGCCGGCCACACTGCCTGAAAATCCGGCCTGGTCGGCCCTGTAGGCTCCGTTGGGGTTCGTCTTCTCAAGGTTGTCTCCTATTGGTTTAACTAGGTCTCTGGAGTTGCTAGTTTTTCTCAGAAACATCCCGGGTTGCTCCAGATTCCCTACAGGCCACTAAAATGTCACAAAACTGACATGGGACAATTTCTAAATTTGTATTATGGGTTATATATTTATTTCCAGGTCTTGAAATCAATTCCTAAGGTCTTAAAACACTCACTACACCTCATGATTCCACACAAACACCCAAAACCTTCACTTGAATTTTCCGAACATCACATACCCTAACCAAATCACATTCTAAACTAATCTAGGGTGCAAGAAACTGAAACTAAACTAAATGAAAGAAGATATACCTCATTTGGGCAACTCAAGGAAAACCCTAGCTTCTCAAAATCTCCAAAATCCATGTTTGATTAGTCTAAAGTGTTGAGGATGAGGTGGGAATCAATTTTAATGAAGAGGGTGTACGGTTTTGATGAAGAATTAGAGATGATCCTTGGTGGTGAAGGTCGAGTGAGATGAGGAGGAAGATGATGAGGAAAACAAATGGGCGATGAATGAATGGCTACCCCCCCCTCTCTCTCTTATTCTCACCCTCTCTCAACTCACTTCTCACTCTCTCTCCAATAATTCACCATTTTATCCTTATCTCTTTTTCTTTTCTTTTCCCTTCTTATAAATCACACCAAACACAATTAAAACAACATGTAAATAAAATGTAACATGACATGGTGCACTAACCATGGAAAACTGTAGAAACACGGATTTGGCTTAATTGCGATTAGTAGTGCAATAATCAATTTTTATTTAAACTGCATATAATTAATTATAAAATTGCCAAATCCAATAAATATATTTTTAAATGAATAAATAATTTTAATCTCCAATTATTTCCCAAATATTGGTATATATTTATTGCACTTTACGAAAACCCCAATTTCGCAAATTGTGTAGTTTTCCCGAAATATATTATTTTAATATTAAATTCCAAAAATAATTTTTTATATTTTCTGAAATGTTACAATCGTGAAAAAACCCGGTGTCCATCAACGACACCGTAAATTCCAATACCTCAGGCGCCGTCACTCTGATCGGCCCTCATATCTGTAAATCTCATGGAACCTCAGTGCCCAACATCGGCACTCGAAACATCATGAAAACTAGTGTCCAACATCGACACGCAAATCCACATTATCGGGCTCCGTCAGTTCGGATCGGCCCATGGGCTCCGTCAGTCCGGATCGGCCCATATCCATCTCTCGACTCCGGTCGGTATCCTACGGATTACCGCCAGATCAAACCAATCACCGGTAGGTAGTAGTCCCTTTGCCAGGCTTATCGTCTACTACACAACATCCCTTTCTTGGCCCGGGGTACCATACCGGGTCCACCATGAACCTGCAAACGGGTCATCCAGCTCCTCGTATCGGGTTTCTAACACAAGTTTTAGCACCGAGAAAACTCATGGTGGACGCACTGAAATATCATATCAAGAGAAACCGCGTTTTTCAAAACAATGCATACTTTTTTGAAATAATACCACGGTTCTGAAATCTATAAATCACACAAAATCTGTATCTCAATGCGTAAATCCGTGAAATATGATATATGCAACATAAACAGTAATATGAGCATATCAAGGGAAAATCGCTCTTTTAAAAGAATCACGTTTTTAAATATGTCATGCGGTTCCCAATTTCTCTAAAATCAAATCGAACATCATATAAAAGTGTACATGTAGCTAGCAAAGTATAAGTGTATACATGTAAGTATGTACGCATGATGCATTTCATATGCGCAATAAAACAAGAATCAATGCCTCATTGTCAATAACAATACAATACCGCATATGTGTATAGGTCGTGCGTGTCATGGCAATTACCGACGGTGTGGGTGCAACATACAATTTAGTGCTCGTGCAACATGAACCGTCCGTAATGGTGTAGTGTCCACTAGGTACTAAGTCAAGGAACAACAAGTAATGGTATGTAATGATGCTCATGGACAATCAACATATAGGAATATAAACATACTGCTATAATATCATATCAAGCCCTGACCCATAATGCCATACGGGCGATTTCCCCGTAGATGTTAAATCTACTCACCGGTGATCTCGAGCTATGTAAATCCGACCACCTGCTTCCCTTTATTCCCAGTGTCCGAAGTCCCCTCCTGCGATCCTATTAACACAAAACACAATAACGCGTGGATTTAGCAAACTACGTAATAATAACGAACACAACGCCAATTTAACGAATCGGTTCCCTTAAGCCACAAAAGGGTGCGCTTAGTGGCTAACGTGTGTGTCGATATCACCAAAACAAACCCACGACAGCAAGGTACCATAAACACTAAAACTACGTCGGATCAATCGTAACGCCCGTCGTCGAAACACTAAAACTAGCTAATTGTTCCCAGATATTGCATATTGTCAATACCTAAAAATCTAGCAGTACCAATGTAACACTTTGAATCTTAGTTGGAATGTTTTTCGTGTTAAATTAGAATTGTGAGTGTTACTTTTTTTGTACATGGGATTTTTAATTATAATTTAGTCGTGTTTACCCTAATTGGGAATTTTTGTGTTAAGTGCACACATGCACACTTAGCATAATTTTTATGACCTAGGAAAAAAGTGTTAGTATGATAACCATTTTCTTTCATGCATGGTTGTTATTTTCCCCACCCTTTTATCCAAAACAAAACCCCATTTTATAATTCAAATCCAATAGAAAATGAGAAATTGTGTTAGGTATTGAACTTTGACTTTTTTTACCCTTTTCTTCTCTCTTCTTTCTCTTCCTCCTCATTCTGAATTCTGCAGAATTGAGAGGAGAAAAACCCTAGCTTTCCCACATCTTTTCCTCTCCTTTTCACTTCTCTTTGATCCCTACACAAAAACCCTACATAATCAACACATTTTCATCACAAAACCATGGAAAAGTGAGCTTTTTGAGGTGTTTAGAGGAAAATCTGCCCACTTGAGGTTAAAGCTGGAACTTTTGGTTTTTCTAAGGTCATTTGAAGGTATAAATCTCACTCCTAGCACCCTATCTCCATAACTTGTATGTTTAGTTTCAAAATATCACCTTTTTGTGCAATTTTAGTGCTATTGAAGGGATTTAGTGTTGATATGTTAAAATTTATGTTGTTGTGGCTTGATTAGCTTGTTAATGAGTTATTAGTATGGGTTTAGACCTGGGTTTGCTTCAGGTTCCACAAAAATACCCTAAAGTTTCATTTTTGTGCAAAAGTGTGGATTTTAACTATAAATAAGGCTCTGTAGGATCTGCTGCTACCCGAGATATTTCAGAGTGAAACTAGATGTAACTGTAGCATGTATGGGGGTATAGAGTGCACACACCAAACCTGAGAGCCCACCCCCTACCCAGGCGCCCGGAATATTCATTCTTGCCGCAATTTGCGGCCAGATGGGTGAGTTGGGATTTGGGGTTTGGGCCACTGGAGTCTGCTGCTATGTGGGTTATTTTGGTATATATAGTTTTACAATATCATTTCTGTATCAAAATCTGGAGTAGAATACCCTATTTCCCGTATTTTTAATCTTTCGCGACACGCGTGATACGTGTGTGTGGGTTTGGGGTTTCTGCGTATCGCGACGCGTCGGAGTGGCTTCAGGCGCGTAATCACACGTTTTAGCGTATCGCGCGCACGCGCGCTTGGTTCACGACACGAGTTACTAGTTCGGCTTTAATGTCGTGTTTGTGTGACTTCAAGCTTATGTATGATGTATTGTGTAATTCTAGGTTCGCAGGCGAGTACGGCGGATGCCGCGCAGAAGGGGAAACAAGTTGTTGGCTATACCTAGCGAGAGACTACGGTGAGTAGATTTAACATCTACGGGGATATCGCCCGCATGGCATTCTACGTCAGGGCTGATAGGACCTTATAGCTACATTTACATACATTGACTGTGCATGGCTACTATTTAGTGCATACTGCATTCCCTGCTATATGGATATAAACTAGAATTGATTGAACACCGCACCATTAATAACGGTCCATGTTGCACGAGCACTATCCTGCATGTTACACACACACCGTTAGTAATTGCTATGACACTCACACTGTAGAATTTCCATCGGATAATTATGTTGTAGCTCATCTATATGTGACTTGACATGATATTCATACTTGATGCATATATCACATCGGATCGTTATGTTGTAGCTCATCTTTATGTGACTTGACATGATATTCATACTTGATGCATATATTACATCGGATCGTTATGTTGTAGCTCATCTTTATGTGACTTGACATGATATTCATATTTGATGCATATATCATATCGGATCATTGACTTGCATATTGGTTTGGATTACATGTTATTTCTGGATTTGGGAACTGTGGCTATTTCAAATATGTAATCATTTAAAAACCCGGTTCCCTTGATATGATATTTCGGTGCGTCCACCATGTGTTTCCTCAGTGCTAGAGTAATATATGTGAACCTGAATCGAGGAGCTGGTTGAGGCCGATTACGGGTACATGGTGGACCCGGTATGGTACCCCGGGGCGAGAACGGTTTCGCTGTGTAGTAGACGGTGAGCCTGGCAGAGGGACTACTACCTACTGGTGATTGGTTAGACCTGACAGTTATCCGGAGGATACTGATCAGAGTCGATAGATAGATACGGGGTGATCCGTGTTGCCGGGGCCGAGGGCCGATACCGCAGACGGAGCCCGTGGGCTGACCCGGACTGACGGGGCCCGATGGATGAGGATTTGCGTGTCGATGCTGGACACGAGTATTTATGATATTTGGGTGCCGATGTTGGGCACTAGTGATTCTCAGAGATTTACAGGATTAAAGGGCCGATGAGAGTGACGGCGCCTGAGCTATTTAGGGGATCTGGGTGTATTGATGGACACCGATTATATATTCTACGTTAACATTCCCTGTAGATGTTATATTGCCCATGCTCAGCATTTATTTTTGTACCTCATCCTGTAGTTATATTACCTGATATAGCACTTGCATGATTATTGCACATACTGCTTATCATATATTGATATCATCTGTTGGCATATGATAGAGTAGCGCAGTACGTGCATGCTCGCGATTACCTTTATATGTTATCTCTATTCACGAGTTGGCAACTCACCCCCGTTGTGCCACAGTGTTTGCAGGTTGCCCTTCGGAGTAGTCGCGGCAGGCTGCGTTTTGCATCTTTTGACACAGATACCCCCATAGTTGGTGTACTAGCTCTTTTGCTGATAGATGGGTTTTGTGCGGTATCTGTTTATCTTTCAGTTATGTACATTGTTGTATCTAGTATTCTCCATCTACCATGTATGTATTTGGCTTAGAGACAGTGTGAGGACGATGATGTATATCATTTGTATTCTGGTGTCGAGCTAGTTGTGAGCCGACTGTACTTGCAGTTTATTCTATCTGTGATGTTCCCACTTGTGGATCTTGATCTTCGCTACGGCGTCGTATATTGCTATCTTGGTGATTGTTTACTTAGATTTCTTAACATGTTAGTAAGTGCTTTCATTTTAAACTTATAACACTCTATACTTTTACTGGTTTGATTTCTGGGTTTTCAGTTCACTTAGTCGCGTTACGCCTGTAGACGTTACGTGGTTAAGTGCCGGTCAAGGGCCAAACATTCGGTCGTGACAACCAAACACCCTAAAACAACTGCAGACATCTACCCACAAAAACACAACATCCCAGTCCCCTCCACGGCCGAGCTTGCCGGAATTTCTTCGAATGTCGACGGCCAAAACTGGTCGGGTGGGGTTCGTTCTTCAGGTGAACAATCAGGGTCTTGAGTACAACACTAGTACATCGCTAGATTTTCCAATAAATACTCGTGGTCATAGCAGATTACAGACATGCTAAAATGACACTAAAAGCACGATACGTGCACAAAGCTACATCTTTATCGTTCAAAAAAGCGACTACCAAGCTACACAATAAATTAACAACCTAATTAACAGTTTAGAGGCCATTACCTATCCACTCTTGCTCAAAACCCTAGATTTCCATGCTCCAATTGATCCTAGTGGCTAAACTTGGCTTTGTGAAGGGTTTTAGTGTGTTGTAGTGGAGATTTGGTTTTGGTTTCTGAGGATTTGTGAAGGTTTTGGGCAGGGTTTCAGTTGAGGAAGTGAGGGAGATAATGAAAATGAGAGTTGAGAATGAGAAAGTGAGTGAGTTAAGAGTGTATGTGTTAGTGAGGGATGGGGGATTGAGGGGGTGAGAGTAGTATGGGCCATGCCTCCTTGTTCTCTCTCCTCATTTAATGCATGGCATGCTTGCCGCATGCTCATCATGCCCCCCCTCTTTCTTCCTCTCTCAAGTCAACCTAGTTTAAAATCCCTTTTTAATTTAAAACCAACTAATTTAATTAATTACATATAACAAATGACATGACATTAGGTTAGGATGTCATGGCTACTTAAGCATGGTTAACCATAATTAACCCTAGGTTAACATGCACATGTGTGTGCAAGCCCAAAATAAATATTAATAAAATATTAATTAATTTTCATAAATTATTTGAAAACTATTTTGGTAAACTTTTTACTAAAAACCCGCATTATCGATTAATTAACACTAATCGCATTCTAAGGTGTTACATGTAGTAGTGTTGTACTCGAGACCCTGAGTGTTCACCTAAAACCCTGACCCAATCCCACCGGTTTTGGCCGGCGACACATGAGGAATTTCCGGCGAGCTCGGTTTTTGGGGAGACTGGGGGGTTATGATTTTTAGGGCAGCTGTCTGTATGTATTTTGGGGTGTTTGGTACTACTAGATTTTTAGGTTTTGACAATAGGTGAAATCTGGGAGCACTTAGCTAAATTTTGGCGTTTCGGCAAGGTGCGATACGATTGATCCGATGTAGTTTTAGTGTTTTGGGTACCTTGCTGTCGTGGGCTTGTTTTGGTGATGTCGCCACACACTTAGCCGCTAAGCGAACCCTTTAGTAGCTTAAGGGAACCGATTCGTTAAATTGACGTTGTGTTCGTTATTATTGTGTAGTTTACTAAATCCACGAGTTATTGTATTTTGTCTTATTAGGATCGCAGGCGGGGACTTCAGACGCTGGGAAGAAAGGAAAGCAGGTTGTTGGATTTACTTAGCTTGAGATCATCGGTGAGTAGATTTAACATCTATGGTGAAATCGCCTGTATGGAGTTAAGCATCAGGGCTAGATATGATATTATAGCCGCATGTTTATATGCATATATGTTGATTGTGCATGACCATCATTACATACAATTACTTGTTGTGCCTTGACTTAGTACCTAGTGGACACTGCACCATTACTGACGGTTCATGTTGCACGAGCACTAAATTGTATGCTACACCCACACCGTGTAAGTCTACGGTGGCACCCCAGCCGTCTACAGACGCCAAATGCGGAACAAAAACTTTTTAACTGGCGCTATCGTATACTATAAGCCGGATCTGCCATTATTGCTAAACTAACAAACTACAAAGAGGGTAGAAAGGTTATACCGAACGATCCGAGTCCTTCGTTCTTTAACCATCATCCCATGCTTGGTTGCGGCTGCTCCGATCTCGTCGATCTCCGATCTCCTCGTCCAGGTGGCACCACGTCAACAGATCTTTAAACGGGCTCCCGCCTCTGACTCGAGGCAACTCAGTCGTCAAGTTTGCTAAAAGAGACGACCAAAATGATGTAGAGAATGAGTAGAACACTTTATCTCGTTACGTCCAAGGCTATGGACGAACGGTTAATGAAGTTGCCTTTTGGATCGATATGAAATGAGAAATGGAGTATACTAATTTCCATGAACCAAAATCCTTAATCTTTTTCAAATGAAAATCCATCATCCCTTTGCAAGTGGGGGCTGGCCATATTTATGGTGGAGGGAGGTGGGTGTAGGAGAGGGGAAGGCGACTATAAGATTAAAGAAGAGAATGAGTCACAAGACACCTTGTATGAACACATTAATTGCAAACAAATGAATCATCTAACCTAGTCATCATGCATTAATTGCACAATAAATGCACTAATGACTCACTTGCCTAATCACCTGTTCTAGAAGTCTCTAGAAACATCCACACTCATGACTCACCCTCAAGACGAAAAGATAAATCCGCATTTCACCGAATGTCAAATACGGCTGATAGAAAACTTGAAACTGGAAACTGGCAACTTCCAAAAGCGATCCCGAAACGAATTTCAGGAAAACCCGTAACAGTATAAACATACCCGTATTTGTATTACGACCAAATACAAATGCAACTGAGACAAAGATATTATATCTACACAGTATAATACACGGATCCGGCTTAAACCAAAGCCTACCAGTATTATCTGCCCGAAATATGACACGCGTGTAAACGCACGTGCATTTTCCGAACCCTGCCATAAAACCATACGACCTTTACAACGTTTCGCCCGAACTTGGGAAACTATCTGTGGGGGACTCTAATGACTCGTCAGTACCCCGGCAGTAGGTTTAACCACAAGCCGTCAGCGGCACTAGCTGTGCGTAACGGCGGCCCATGGACTGACCTTAAGGGAGGCTGATGAGCGAACTCATCCAGAAACCCTACTGAGCCTAACAGTAACAATGTATATACAGTCCAGTCCGTTCGCCTATGAGTATCGCATATCGGCCTAGGGGGCTGGTAACGTCAGACCCCTAATAGCAGTATAAGTCGTGTCGGAGTGTAGCCCAAAAACACCCTGAGATACTACTGGAGTACCTACCAGTAAATCTCCTGCCACGGCCGTGGGCTTTGTGTAATGGCTCTCCTAGACACAGCACGATCTCACCCCCAATACCGGAAGAGACGAATCTGTCACGCCCCGCAGGGTACGGAACGTGACTGGCACTTAAGTTTACGAAACGTCCTAAGACGTCCGTAAAATAAGTAAGCCAAAGCCCAGAAACAAAAACCAAATAAGCAAAAGAGTGAAGAAAAACCAATCAATTGAAAGCGAGTTTATCAAATAAGTCATATCAACCCTTTTTTAAAAACAATATCAATTTTTCCGAAAATTTCGGCAGAGTCTCCTTTGTAAATACTGGCCCCCAAAATGGATACAACAAGAATATATATCACTACAACAAATAAGGCATCCCCAAGCGGGAGCTAGCTCTTCGCCACAAGGCGGTCACAAATCCCACGCAATATAAAACAACATGCAAAATAAACATAAAGAAGCATAAGAAAAACCGCATGTCGACTCAAGTGAGCTCGACCCCAAAATACAGCATAAAAAAGTCCACAAATCTCACAGTCTCATCTCTAGGTCAATATACAACAATACTGGTAGATACAGTAGATGCAGTACTCTAGATACAAAGAATATACAAGATGGTACAAAAATGATAAAACAACCCACCTACGAGAAAAAACCTCGAGTCCTGGCAAGAGAGGCAAAAGAAGCGGTGCGCCCGCCGCTACTGTGCTGACGGAGCAGACCTGCAAAAGACTGTGGCATAACGGGGGTGAGTTGCCAACTCGTGAGTAATAAATAACATCTATAGAGGCTATCGCAAGTATGCACACAAGCATCCTAGCATCTATAATACAGGTATGGCAGGACATAATAGCAGGTATGTATGCAATATGAATATACTAGCAGGTATGAATACAATGTGAATCAACTCATGATCTGAATGTGTAAGTATAAGAATCATGTTTTTCCTTTAGGAATCTCTTTTGAAATACCAGCACAATACCAATAGAATCAACAAGAACCTGTGTCCACCAACGACACCTCAAAACTATCACAAATCTCATATATCCATGTCATAGTATCTCTGGCCTCAGCCATTCGGCTGAGCCATCTCAATATCAATATCTCATCATCTCGCGGCCGGTATCCTCTGGATATCCGCCGTCCAAACAGTCACCGGTAGGTAATCCGTCCCCTGCCAGGCTCATCGTCAGCACCACGAGCTTCTTGCCCCGGGGTACCTTACCGGGCCCACAATGTACCCGAGACGGTTCATCCAACTCCTCGAAACGGGTCTCGAAAACCACAGCAAACTCATGGTGGACGACACTTATATCACTAGAAAACCGCAATTTACATATTTTTAAAAAAATAATAAGTTTAGAAATTTTGCGGCTTTCCCCCGAAATCCAGAAATATCACAAAATCTCAAGAAATCCTCATAAATGCATATGCCAATGATAATGAATGCATATGGTATCAATAATCAAGTTGCGATGTATGATTGATAGACTAGGCATGAACAAATAACATGATGAGGTACATGCACATGATTAGCAATCTTACGATTTCATTTTAAGGAATTAAAGGCAATAGCATCAATTATAGTAAAAAGTTTCAAATTATAGGTTATCTAGTGTGGTGGCATGGTAATTACCAGGGCGTGTGTGTAAGCATGAATAGTGCTCGTGCTGCATATAAAAACCCTGGCAATGGTGCAGGTGTCCTACAGAATGGGTTCGCATATGTAGGTCAAATAAGGCATGGATGTAGTTACTAATATCACTAAAATCTTAACTACTTAAACTATCGGGAGACTTACGCCATCCAAACGATAGTCCCCCGTAGATGTTAAATCTACTCACCGGAATCCTTAGCTAGCCACGTCCAATCACCGCTTTCCCCTTTCGTGCCGCGTCTGACGTCTCCGCGACCGAACATGGAATTTATATCAATACCAAACATAGGTTACATATCAAGAATGACGCAAATCCCAAACGAAAATACTAACGTTCACAAGCTAGGTACAACGTGCATAAGGTGCGCGGAACACACGCGAAAATAGCAAAAACTAACTAAATCGTCGATTTGGTCGCCCGGCAAAGCTAAAACCCGCTCACTCAAAAAAACCGCACTCACACATCCTAAATGTCATAGGATATGTTAAAAATATCATCAAGATATCGCAAATAATTCATCACAATATTTTTATAAAAACCAAGTAAGCACTAAAAATTCCAAATTCGTGCAAACATCGCGTATTTGCGATAAAGTACTCACATCATCGCACAATCCTACAATCCACACAACTAGCTAGCCACAACACTCAATTTAACCCATTTACCATGCTTCAAAACACATTTTCCATAACAAACCCTTTCTTGAATTTCATAACTAGCAATCTTAATCCAAACTATACATGAAAAACCCTAAATTAACACTAGTTTATAGCCCAATTAGCAAGTTAACCTCTTTGATTATGTTAGCAAAACAACTAGATAACAAAATAGATTTAATTAACCTACTAAAGATTTCTAAAACCCTAGTTTAATTTCAAACCATGAACTAGAAAAAACTAGATTAGGATTTAGCTATAATTTTAACACTAACACAACATGCAAGTTCTAATTAGCACACTTTAACTACAAATTAACCTTAGATTAGAAATTATACCTCACACTAGAGATCTAGCAAGAAGAAGATGCCTCCTAAGATGGCTTCATAGCACCATGATCCAAGCAGGAAAGGCTAAGGAGAATGGGATGAAGGATGGGGGTTAATTTGTGAGGTTTAAATTGGAATTTTGGAGCAATATGATGGAATTTTGAAGGAAATGGAAAGAAAAAAAAATGAAGAGGGAGAGCTGCAGATTTCCAGCAGAGAATGGAGGGAGATTGGTGTGGGTGGTGATGGAAAAGTCATGGTCAACCCATACCAATCAACCAAAGACCCATACCCACATTAAAAAATCAAAACCCTTTTCAAAATACCTCATTTCCACACATAATAAAAAGTCAAAGGAGGCAAGGAAATTTTCCTTCTGCTGCTGAAAGTGGGCCGGCCTAGGGGTGAGGGAAGAGTGAGAGGGGTTTTACAAAAAAAATTCTATGCAAAAAGACCCCCTACAAGTCCAAAATTGCAAGTTTTAGCTCAAATTCAATAAATTTCGTTTTTCATAATAAAAATTATTTAAAACTTAAAATAAAATACTAAAATTTTATATTACAACTAGATTTTAATTAACATGATTTTAAAGATTAAAATTAGCCCAAAGAAATTTGTATTTATCGCTAATTTAATGTATTTTCTTACCGGCTTCAAATAATATAAAAAAAATTGAAAAATAGGGAAATTTTTTTAAATGACCAAAAATTAATAAGTAACTCATTAGCTACTAAAAACTAGCAATTAACTATCCAAATTAGGTATAATTAGTCCTAAACCGCAAAATAACGAAAAAGACGGTTTACGGAAAAATACCGAATTTTCACCGATTTTCAGGAAAACACCAAAACGACTTTTCAAGGCGCTACAATCTTCCCCCCTTAAAGAAATTCGGTCCCCGAATTTAAAAATATAACTACGCATACCTTCAAAGAGATGGGGATATTTCTTCCTCATCCCGCCCTCGGTCTCCCATGTGACCTCCTCGCTGCTCGGGCCACGCCAAAGGACCTTGACGGTCGGTAAAACTTTCGATCTCAACTTCTTCACCTGCCGATCCTGGATGGCCACCGGCTGCTCTGCAAAAGAAAGGTCGCGCTCTTGCTGGACAGTCGGGTGCTGAATCGCATGCGAAGGGTCGTGAAGGTACTTGCGGAGCATCGAAACATGGAGGACGGGGTGAACATTGGGAAAGCTAGGTGGAAGAGCCAAACGATATGCAACTGCGCCGACACGCTCGAGAATCTCGAAGGGACCCATAAATCTGGGACTAAGCTTTCTTTTCACCCAAATCGCATCATGCCCTTCATCGGAGAGACCCTCAGAAAAACATGATCGCCAACTGCGAACTCTAGCCTGCGACGGCGCCTGTCTGCATATGATTTCTGCCTGCTCTGAGTTGCTCTCATCCGGTCTCGAATCAACTGTATCTTCACTGTCGTCTCCTCAACAAGCTGCGGCCCCAATATACTGCTCTCGCTGAGCTCTGTCCAACAAACGGGCGATCTGCATCTCCTCCCATACAATGCCTCAAAAGGTGCCATCTGAATAGTACCCTGGAAGCTGTTGTTGTAGGAGGACTCCACTAACGGTAAATGACGATCCCAGCTACCGCCGAAGTCTAAAACGCACGCTCTGAGCATGTCCTCGAGAGTTTGAATGGTCCGCTCTGACTGTCCGTCGGTCTGCGGATGAAACGCTGTGCTGAAGCTCAAACGAGTGCCCAAAGCCTCCTGAAGTCTCTGCCAAAGTCGGCTGGTGAACTGGGTGCCTCGATCTGACACGATACAAGTCGGTACGCCATGCAACCGCACGATCTCGTCGATGTAAAGCTGGGCATACTGAGCGAAACTGAAAGTGGTCTTCACTGGCAGAAAGTGAGCCGCTTTCGTCAATCGATCTACGATCACCCAGATGGAGTCGTACCCTCGACTGGACCTGGGTAGACCCATAACGAAATCCATCGAAATCTGCTCCCATTTCCACTCTGGAATGGGTAACGGCTGTAGCTCTCCTGTGGGCCTCTGGTGCTCGGCCTTGACTTGCTGACAAGTCAGGCATCTCGATACAAACTCCGCAATGTCCCTTTTCATCCCGTCCCACCAGTAGGTCTCTCTCATATCATGGTACATCTTGGTGGAACCGGGGTGGACATTATACACTGATCGGTGTGCCACCTCAAGAATGTCGTGCCGCAATCCATCAGCATCTGGTACGCACAGTCTAGATCCATATCGTAAAATCCCTTGATCATCAATCACGAACTCGGAAAATCTGCCATGTCCCATCTGTGCCATGATCTTTGAGCAACGGTCGTCTCTGCGCTGTGCCTCATATATACGGTCAAGCAACTGTGGGCGTGCACGAACATGCATGAGCTGTCCCCCTATCTGAGTGAACTCGAACTCAACTCGGCTGTTGCATAAAATCTGCCAATCTGCTGACGACTGCCTCTGCACTGCGCACAAAAAGGATAGACTACCCCCGGGCCTCCTGCTCAAAGCATCTGCCACTATATTCGCCTTGCCTGGGTGATATAAGATCTCGCAGTCGTAGTCTTTCACCAACTCCATCCAACGACGCTGTCTGAGGTTCAGGTCTCGCTGCTGAAATATGTATTTTAAGCTCTTCTGGTCTGTGAATATTTGGCACGACTCGCCATATAGGTAATGTCGCCAAATCTTCAGTGCAAAGACCACTGCAGCCATCTCCAAATCGTGAGTGGGGTAGTTCTGTTCATGCTTCTTCAACTGCCGAGAAGCATATGCGATCACCCGGCTATGCTGCATCAATACGCATCCTAACCCCACCCGCGAAGCATCACAGTAGCCCACAAATCCGCCTGATCCCGAAGGCAAGGATAATACCGGCGCCGTAGTCAAACAAGTCCGTAGCTGCTGAAAACTGCGCTCGCACTCCTCTGTCCAAACGAAAGGAACTCCCTTCCGGGTCAAACCGGTCAAAGGAGCAGCTATACGGGAGAAGTCCTGAACAAAACGCCTGTAGTAGCCCGCCATGCCTAGAAAACTACGGATCTCAATAACCGATATAGGTCGGGGCCACTGCTGAACAGCCTCAATCTTCTTCGGGTCCACACATATGCCGTCTCTCGTAATCACGTGACCCAAGAATCCGACGCTGTCCAGCCAGAATGAACACTTGGAGAACTTTGCGAACAGCTGGTGCTCCCTCAGAGTCTGTAACGTAATCCGCAAGTGCTGCTCGTGCTCCTCTCTGCTCCGGGAGTACACCAAGATATCGTCGATACACACGATGATGAACAAGTCAAGATACGACCTGAATGTACGGTTTATCAAATCCATGAATGCTGCTGGGGCGTTGGTGAGTCCGAACGACATCACCAAAAACTCATAGTGGCCGTAGCGCGTGCGGAAAGCTGTCCTCGGTATATCCTCCTGTCGAACTCACAGCTGATGGTATCCTGATCGCAAGTTGATCCTCGAAAAATACCCCGCACCCTGAAGCTGGTCGAACAAATCATCAATGCGTGGCAACAGATATCTGTTCCGCACGGTAACCTTGTTCAGCTGGCGGTAGTCGATACATAAGCGCAAACTTCCATCCTTCTTCTTGACAAACAGGACCAGAGCACCCAACGGAGAAACACTAGGTCGAATAAGCCCCTTATCTAACAAATCCTGCAACTGATCCTTCAGCTCTCGAAGCTCTGCCGGGGCCATCCGATAAGGCGGTATAGAAATAGGCCCCGAGCCGGGAATCAAATCGATGCAGAACTCAACGTCGCGCTCAGGTGGTAGCCCAGGTAGCTCATCAGGGAAAACATCAGGGAACTCACAAACAACCGGGACCCGGTCCAACGGAATCTCTGCAGCTCGAGTATCACAAATATACGCTAAGAATCCCTGACATCCCTTCCGCAAGAGCTGACCAGCGTGAAGAGACGAAATCAAGCTGGGAAGGGTGACGCTGCGGTCTCCCAGAATAACAAGGACTGGCTCTCCCAGAAAGCTAAATCTGACTGCCTTCTCACGGAAGTCCACCGAAGCATAACAAGTGGCTAGCCAATCCATGCCCAGAAGCACATCAAAGTCCAACATATCGAGGAGAATCAAATCAACCGATGAATCCCTCTCCCCGATATGAACGGAACACAATCGAAATACAAAACGAGCGACAAACGACTCGCCTACCGGAGTAATAACAACAAGCGGATGATCAAACGACGACGACTCACGGCCCAACATCGGTGCAAAGTGTGTAGATACGTACGAATGTGTGGAACCTGGGTCGAATAATACCCGTGCGTCGAAAGAGCAAACTGGCAAGGTACTTGTCACAACGGCATTGGATGCCTACGCATCCTGCGGTGTCAAAGAAAATACTCGGGCCTGTCCTCCACCGATAGCGGGCTGACCTCGACCTCGGCCTCTGCTTCCTCGTCCTCTCTGAACAGGACCGCCGCGTCCACGGCCTCTGGGTGCACCTAACTGGCGTGGAGCATCGCCTGTGCTAGGAAGTAGGGCTCTCTGAGGAGGGGGTGGTGATGGTGGTAGGGTCACATGCGGAACTGTCGCCGCTCCCTGTCATCTTGCCGGACAGTCTCTGACAAGATGGTGCGGACTCCCGCACCCAAAACACCCTGGCGACGGCTGCTGTCCCTGGGGATATGAACCATATAACTGACCCCGTCCAAATCCTCTGCCGGGCCCATCCCTCGGAAAGAATCTGGCACGCTGCCTCTGAGACGGCACCTCGGTGCGAATCCTCTTCGGCCCAGAAACGGCCGAAGTCTGTGATATGCGTGCCTCCATCCGTAATGCCGTATCCATAGCAGCTGAATAAGTGTCGTAGTGCTGGGCGCCAATGGCAAGAAATAACTGGGCATCAAGTCCCTGTATGAACCTCTTCACCCTCTTTGCTTCGGTATCTACCAGGTACGGGGCATATCGGGACAACTGTGTAAACTGAACGTCATACTCAGACACCGTCATCCCAGGTGTCTTGACCAAGGCCTTGAAGCTACGAGCTCTGGCGTCACGAACGCTCTCTGGGAGGAAACGAGCTAGAAAGACCGCTGTAAACTCGGCCCAAGTCATAGGCGGTAGACCTGCAGCTCGACCTCTCAAGACTGACTCCCACCATATCTGCGCGAGACCCTCTAGACGGAAACTCGCAAGCTCCACCCATCGATCATCCGAACATCTCAGCGAACGGCAGATCCTGGCTAAACTGTCAAGGAACGTCTGTGGATCCTCCGCTACCTCGGTGCCGGTGAATACTGGAGGTCTTAGCCTCATGAAATCCTTTAGTGAAACCGGGATGGTCACGGCGGTAGTAGTAGGAGCAGGTATCATAGTAGTCTGGGATGTAGTAGGTGCGTCATCCGGCCTCGGTGTATGACTGGCTGCAACTAGGGATCCTACCATCTGACGTAGCTCCTGCATACTCCCCATCATCTGTCGCAACTCCTCCATACCAGTCTCAAGCCTATCCATACGGCCTGGGGAAGGTGGATCGGTCTGTCCCTGCGGCGTAGGCATACCACCCTGCTCAGTCCTAGTCTCGGACGAGCCAGCTCGAATCTCGTCTCGGGCGGCAGCCCTCTGTGCCCTCGTAGCCTTCGGCGGCATAGTGGCTGGTACAGGAAAAAGGATAATAAGAACAGTGCAATAGAATCATAGGATACACGGAATTGAAGAAGGAATTTCAAGCAAGTATATCCTAAAGTCACTTAGGCGGAGTACCGTATCGCAAGTATGCCGCGGACATACAAACGCTACGTTACCCTACTTAAGTCACTTACTCCATCTACCAAGGGTCATCCAACACTCAAAAAGGTAAAACCTCGCTCTGATACCAACTTTGTCATGACCCGCAGGGTACGGAACGTGACTGGCACTTTAGTTTACGAAACGTCCTGAGACGTCCGTAAAATAAGTAAGCCAAAGCCCAGAAACCAAAACCAAATAAGCAAAAGAGTGAAGAAAAACCAATCAATTGAAAGCGAGTTTATCAAATAAGTCATATCAACCCTTTTTTAAAAACAATATCAATTTTTCCGAAAATTTCGGTAGAGTCTCCTTTGTAAATACTGGCCCCCAAAATGGGTACAACAAGAATATATATCACAACAACAAATAAGGCATCCCCAAGCGGGAGCTAGCCCTTCGCCACAAGACGGTCACAAATCCCACGAAATATAAAACAACAACATGCAAAATAAACATAAAGAAGCATAAGAAAAACCGCATGTCGACTTAAGTGAGCTCGACCCCAAAATACAGCATAAAAAAGTCCACAAATCTCACATTCTCATCTCTAGGTCAATATACAACAATACTGGTAGATACAGTAGATGGAGTACTCTAGATACAAAGAATATACAAGATGGTACAAAAATAATAATACAACCCACCTACGATCAAAAACCTCGAGTCCTGGCAAGAGAGGCAAAAGAAGCGGTGCACCCGCCGCTACTGTGTTGACGGAGCGGACCTGCAAAAGACTATGCCACAACGGGGGTGAGTTGCCAACTCGTGAGTAATAAATAACATCTATAGAGGCTATCGCAAGTATGCACACAAGCATCCTAGCATCTATAATACAGGTATGGCAGGACATAATAGTAGGTATGTATGCAATATGAATATACTAGCAGGTATGAATGCAATGTGAATCAACTCATGATCTGAATGTGTAAGTATAAGAATCATGTTTTTCCTTTAAGAATCTCTTTTGAAATACCAGCACAATACCAATAGAATCAACAAGAACCTGTGTCCAGCAACGACACCTCAAAACTATCACAAATCTCATATATCCATGTCATAGTATCTCTGGCCTCAGCCATCCGGCTGAGCCATCTCAATATCAATATCTCATCATCTCGCGGCCGGTATCCTCTGGATATCCGCCGTGCCAAACAGTCACCGGTAGGTAATCCGTCCCCTGCCAGGCTCATCGTCAGCACCACAAGCTTCTTGCCCCGGGGTACCTTACCGGGCCCACCATGTACCCGAGACGGTTCATCCAACTCCTCGAAACGGGTCTCGAAAACCACAGCAAACTCATGGTGGATGACACTTATATCACTAGAAAACCGCAATTTACATATTTTTAAAAAAATAATAAGTTTAGAAATTTTGCGGCTTTCCCCCGAAATCCAGAAATATCACAAAATCTCAAGAAATCCTCATAAATGCATATGCCAATGATAATGAATGCATATAGTATCAATAATCAAGTTGCGATGTATGATTGATAGACTAGGCATAAACAAATAACATGATGAGGTACATGCACATGATTAGCAATCTTACGATTTCATTTTAAGGAATTAAAGGCAATAGCACAGGTTTAAGCATCAATTATAGTAAAAGGTTTCAAATTATAGGTTATCTAGTATGGTGGCATGGCAATTACCAGGGCGTGTGTGTAAGCATGAATAGTGCTCGTGCTGCATATAAAAACCCTGGCAATGGTGCAGGTGTCCTACAGAATGGGTTCGCATATGTAGGTCAAATAAGGCATGGATGTAGTTACTAATATCACTAAAATCTTAACTACTTAAACTATCAGGAGACTTGCGCCATCCAAACGATAGTCCCCCGTAGATGTTAAATCTACTCACCGGAATCCCTAGCTTGCCACGTCCAATCACCGCTTTCCCCTTTCGTGCCGCGTCTGACGTCTCCGCGACCGAACCTGGAATTTACATCAATACCAAACATAGGTTACATATCAAGAACGGCGCAAATCCCAAACGAAAATACTAACGTTCACAAGCTAGGTACAACGTGCGCGGAACACACGCGAAAATCGCAAAAACTAACTAAATCGTCGATTTGGTCGCCCGGCAAAGGTAAAACCCGCTCACTCAAAAAAACCGTACTCACACATCCTAAATGTCATAGGATATGCCAAAAATATCATCAAGATATCGTAAATAATTCATCACAATATTTTTATAAAAACCAAGTAAGCACTAAAAATTCCAAATTCGTGTAAACATCACGTATTTGCGATAAAGTGCTCACATCATCGCACAATCCTACAATCCACATAACTAGCTAGCCACAACACTCAATTTAACCCATTTACCATGCTTCAAAACACATTTTCCATAACAAACCCTTTCTAGAATTTCATAACTAGCAATCTTAATCCAAACTATACATGAAAAAGCCTAAATTAACACTAGTTTATAGCCCAATTAGCAAGTTAACCTCTTAGATTAGGTTAGCAAAACAACTAGATAAAAAAATAGATTTAATTAACCTACTAAAGATTTCTAAAACCCTAGTTTAATTTCAAACCATGAACTAGAAAAAACTAGATTAGGATTTAGCTATAATTTTAACTCTAACACAACATGCAAGTTCTAATTAGCACACTTTAACTACAAATTAACCTTAGATTAGAAATTATACCTCACACTAGAGATCTAGCAAGAACAAGATGCCTCCCAAGATGGCTTCATAGTACCATGATCCAAGCAAGAAAGGCTAAGGAGAATGGGACGAAGGATGGGGGTTAATTTGTGAGGTTTAAATTGGAATTTTGGAGCAATATGATGGAATTTTGAAGGAAATGGAAAGAAAAAAAAATGAAGAGGGGGAGCTGCAGATTTCCAGCAGAGAATGGAGGGAGATTGGTGTGGGTGTTGATGGAAAAGTCATGGTCAACCCATACCAATCAACCAAAGACCCATGCCCACATTAAAAAATCAAAACCCTTTTCAAAATACCTCATTTCCACACATAATAAAAAGTCAAAGGAGGCAAGGAAATTTTCCTTGAGCTGCTTAAAGTGGGCCGGCCTAGGGGTGAGGGAAGAGTGAGAGGGGTTTTACAAAAAAAATTCTATGCAAAAAGACCTCCTACAAGTCCAAAATTGCAAGTTTTAGCTCAGATTCAATAAATTTCGTTTTCCATAATGAAAATTAGTTAAAACTTAAAATAAAATACTAAAAATTTATATTACAACTAGATTTTAATTAACATGGTTTTAAAGATCAAAATTAGCCCAAAGAAATTTGTATTTATCGCTAATTTAATGTATTTTCTTACCGGCTTAAAATAATATAAAAAAATTGAAAAATAGGGAAAAAATTTTAAATGACCAAAAATTAATAAGTAACTCATTAGCGACTAAAAACTAGCAATTACCTATCCAAATTAGGTATAATTAGTTCTAAACTGCAAAATAACAAAAAAGACGGTTTACGGAAAAATACCGAATTTTCACCGATTTTCAGGAAAACACCAAAACGACTTTTCAAGGCGCTACAGAATCCCCTGCCGATCCGCTCACTTGCCTCCATGTGGCTCGGGACTGTACCCAAAAAATACCTGTTTGCACGACTCCTTTGAGCCGTGGTAGGGTAGAAATCGAAGTACAGTGGGAACTCACACGAGACAAATGACGACCTCAGGTCGATGAACTAACCTATACACATGTCACCAGAGAACTGCTATTTGACGATAGGTATAATACCAACTAGCAGGTTCCCGGCGAGTCCTGTCCGGTGTACTCATAACCCAATGAGCACCTGTATACATCTTAGGTGATCCAACTGACACCAGTGGCTTCTGAGACCGGCCACCACCCCTCGTCGAGGTCTCGACTGTATACACTAGTCTACTCCGGAGTATCGATGTCCTGTCTCGAAACTCCAACGACTAGGGACCACAATTAAGGATATGCTTATAAACCACCCAACTCTCATGTATATGATCGCCATCATACTGTTGGTAGTAAAGCAAGATCCTTAGGGCTCTATCAAAGTGTAACAGTGATCAGTCACCTTAACCTGTACATGACTGATAAAGGCAAACCAGATAGCATACAATCATCTCGAGTAAGACTGTCCTACCGGTATAGGTCCTCCGCAATCATTGCAATCACGTGCCTGCGATCCAATAATTGACTTTGATGGCACTATATCCAACAATCTCCCACTTGCACTTAAGGCTAATTATTGCGTTGTCACATACTCACAGCCCGTGTGAAAATGAACATCCAACTCCTCTACTAATCAGTTTCACAAAGCCCGTTTGTAAAACTATTGTGTTCGAGAAATAGCCTCAGTGAGTGGATCCGCCTGGATGTTTCTTTCTATAACTCTCTTAATTTCGTTCGCGGAGAAAGCCATTTCCCGAATTGAGTAATACCTGTCTTAGAATATGTCTGGATATCTGATGGGACCTAGTTCATAAATGAACTTCAAATCCAAACTTCTTAGACAGTATCGATAACTGAACCTAATCAGTATCCAGCACCATGCCTCCCGCAGTATCCTCTTAGACCACCTGTCCATAATACTGTCCCTCGTCAGAGGGAAAACTATAACTCTGACAATCACTCTGTCATCCATGTCACCTTTGAAGCCTGGAATGATAACCGTCTCCTGAAGGAGGCTACCGTCATCAAATCCGTTGAAATACACTTATGTTCTAAAACTACTTCCTTATGTTTCTCCAGGATTGGATTAATACAAGCTTATCGCATCTAGTGCAAAAATATCTGGTGTTGTACTTGACATCTCACGATTGACTCAATTGCCTAAGCAAGTGATCTGCCAATCATGCACTTCCCTCTCCCCTTTAGTCTGTAAGACACCTTTAGAGAGGGTGACTTCATCACCTGCAGGTACACCACCATGCCAGGAGTCATCTATTCTAAAAACAATAAGAATACTGTCAAAGTACCCATATAGGGAAACTACCTAAATCCAGATCTAAAACCATAGATCTAGTAACCAGAATGTCATATTGTATATCCATATCCTGTCTGGAGAAACAACTGTGTGACGACCACAGTACAACTGATCGTAGTATAAGAATTTTACTTCCTACTATGTGTATGTCATCCAAATACCATGACATCACACCCTACTACCTTCTTAACAGATCCATCCCCTATTCTGATGAAGTCAAACCTTTGACTGTCACATCAAAAATAGATGATCTATCTCCGCTATATCTGCTCAAGTCTATAAATAGATATAAGCTACTTGCCCACTATGCTTCCGCTGCTCCCACTGACCACAACAACACTCTGGCAGAATAATATACACGTGCACTTCTAAATCTAGTTTAGAACGACGCTATACTTAATCTCCTGCCGGGTCTCATAGCCTGGAACAACAGTAGTGTCAAGTCTGGGTAGATAAGAACTTCCTTGTCACCGCCCTTGAGGCTACCGGAGTACCTCTCGGGTGTTTGAGGTTACCCACCATGTCTGCGGAGTGGCTAATGGAATGTCAAACCTGATTGAATCTTTAGGTCCTATTAATTTTTCCATAATCGTTTGCGGTTCTGGAATCACTTCCAGTTCTACCATACTCCCACTACTGTTTTCTGAAAAAATTTATTTTACTAAAACTGTGGCGAGGCAAGAACAATATCACTATCGATCTTCCAAATGGTAGAAAATCAACCCTCGTCATAGCCAGGGTCAACCCATAAACAGCCATTACAGAAACGTGCCCTGAGTTATCCAGAGTCTGGTTTTAAGCATAAGCCGAACAACTCCCCGTACCTTAACATCGTTAAGATATGAACCATTCTATATCCAATATAGAAACTTTGGCACTTATTTAATTGGAACCAGATTCTAATCTTGCAGCTGTCTCCAGTGCATATCAACTTAATGGAAAGAACCTAATCAGCATTACTCAACTTAGGAATCCATCCAATTATGAGTAACCTGAAAGAGAAACAAGTTTCTCAAAACCATTACTATCATCTGAATACCAATCATAAGAATCTACATCTTCGATCTCTTTGAAGAATCCCGATACATGTGACACCTGGTTCTCTACTTTATTCTTATACCCACAACTTCTTAAAACATAGACATTGTATTTCTACGAAACACTTGTCTAAAAACTAGAGAAGTCACAAGTAAGCAGAACATAATACGAGGACCTACCCCTTTGTCCTGATAGACACTTGGACAACATACAATACTCTGTATAAGTCCGCTGAGTTGAATAACTCAAAACCTGTGCATCGTAGGTTGAAAACTGTACCCAGGCAATTTCCTCAAATATCACCAATTACAACGAATTCCGATATAATGAGGATGATCACCTAATTCCAAATAACTTACTCTCACTCATCATCTGTAAAACCATACAGATATGAGAATGAAACCTGGTAAATACATACCCTGGAGTAAGTATCTAATCGGGAAAACAGTTTTGCTTTAAAAATGCACTGAAACATGAAAATATTTCGTATGGGTATCCTGGGATTCCTAGTAATGCCCCTTCCATAATCCAATTCATGACTATAACCGTATATTTCATTGCCATCTCTCCAAATCCCTTTATTTGTCTTTAGTCATTTCCTTCTATACACCATTGTTAGGCTAAATGGTTTTCTTCCTTCCCTACCGTTCGGCACCAGCCTATGGTTCGGAAGAAGACTATCCAGTAAGCATAATAGGTGTACCCTCCTAAACCAAGGAGTACTCGCAACTGGAGAGAAGGTGATGATAAAAGACAACTGAATAATACCTTATTTTTAAAGGTGAAATAGGAGTGGCGATGAAGTACGCGGTTTGGTCGTGAATGATAGCAGTCGCAATTCACTTTGCCCTATTTCTAATCCCTTTATTTTGTCTTTACATATTACATTCTGTACACCCTACTTAGGATAATTGGTTTTCTTCATTCCCTACCTTTCGGCACCTGCCTATGGTTTGGAAGAAGACTATCCAATAAGCGTAATAGGTGTACTTTCCTAAACCACGGAGCTCTCACAACCTGAGAGAAGGTGATAATAAATGGCAACTGAATAAACCAATTCTATTTCTCCTGAACCTGGATCCATCCACGAAGAGGTCCCTTCGAGTTCGTATATAACAATACGATGGATCTATCCAATGGAAGTGGATGTCCGTAGTAATACGGGGTGTTCTGAGAAATTCAAAGGGTAAAAGAAGGAGTGGCAATGACTTATGCAACTCAGATAATCCAAAAGCCAGTATTTTAAGAAGGTTCGGTTAACTTGCTCACTGAGTCATAGTCTAGGGTCGGTCAATAGTCGCTGCCAGAGAGAGAGAAAAGAAACACTCTGCGTGCACTCTAACCTAGATCAGAATGGTTATTAGTTTATCTAATCAGGAAACCTCCCACTGTACTGTCAAATTCTCCTCCAAACCTGAAAGAAGAATCAATCGGGATCACCCGAAGAGTAAACCAACTCATCAGTGGGAATCGGGATCCAACTCTCATCGCATGATAACGTGACGGAATCCACTCACGTTACTCATACTCCAGAAGGTATGCGCATTCTTGGAAAGTTTCAGTTTCTTTAGAAACTCCCGATATTATTTTTGCCCCATGCTCTTATGACCTTGGCGTTAGGTCAAAATGTCATAAGTCACATGCCAAGTTCTACCAATCACTATCTTGTCAATTTGAACCCACCCGTACATGCCCTTGGCGTTAGGTCAAAATGGCAGAACGACTGTCCCAAACCAACTCATCTATCTATGCAACAAATGAATACCCAGCAGCTACCAAACATTATGCCTTGGCGTTAGGTCAAAATACATAGCTTAAATACTACTGAATACCCAAAAGAAATGATGGAGGGCTACGGCTGGTTTTTGGCAAAAAACCTTTAACGTAGTGAACTTGATATCGTTGAAGGAACCTGATAGCTTTTTATAAAAAATATAGTGGCGAAAACCTTTGCTAAAGAGGTCATTCCCGGTGAAGGGATCTCGGCTCTTTCCTCGTGGAATGAGGTGCAGAATATTCCAACTGAATACCGCGATGCAAAGCAACTTGTAATCGACTATAGTGAAGTTATTACCCTGACGCAAACTTCTGCCTAAGGGGTCATTCCCGGTGAAGGGATATCGGCCCTTGCCTCGTCGAATGAGGTGCAGGATATTCCAACCGAATACCGCTATGCAAAACAAAAGGAAACGTCTTTGTAATAACACCTTTTAAAATTGTTCCGACAACTGCCAAATAGGTTTGTTTTCCTTTGCATTGATTAGAATCAACGCAGTCCCATCAATTAATCACACAAGAAAAGAACAAAAATAAAATGTACGTATATGCCATCCGCATTTGTCACTGGGTCCCGTCATCTCCCGTTAGGTTACTTAACTAACGACAGAGCGGGGACTGAACTAGCGCGGGTGCAAAACATATACAACATCTACTAGTATATATACTAATATACAATAATCGCTCCAGGTGTGATAATATGCAACATTACAGAAAAGTAATAAGCATCACAGAACAATACAGATAATCTGGGATCCCCGGGTTTCACAAAGCCGCTGCTGACACCCGACGTTCCCCTGGTCTTGTGGATAGCCTGTGCAATGAAACCTAGACCCCTACGGGTGCGGCAAGTTACCCGCCAAAACCTGAAGCGAGGCAGCCCCCTACAGCAAAGTGAATGGACCACCCTGCACTTCACGGAATCCGGTAACTTGGGCACCCCTCCTTGGGTAAACCTGTACCCCCTACGAGTGAGGCGAATAGTCTTTCAATTCTAGAGTGAGGCCCTCTGCCACTTAAAGCCATGAGATGCGGACCCATTGCCCTCCAGAACCCGGCTATCCGTGCACTCCGTCGTGGGGTAAAACCTAGTACAGAAATGAAAAACATGTACAACGGGTACATCGACCTCAGCCCGGTCGTGCCCCAAAATAATATTATACAAACAGGCATTGACGACAGTCCACATGTTGGACGCTCGCCCCACAATATCAAATGTACAAATAAATCCAAACTGCACTACCATTGCACACTGCTATCCACCACGACAAATCCGCAACATCACAGCACAACACAGAATATCAACACGAATGCCACGTTCGCAAACCCGTCTAAAAGAACTATAGCAATTAGTCGCAGTTTACCACTCGATTGACATTCACGGTCGGAGATATAATGTAAGTACTGTTAACTAACACGTTTAAATTTCGATCGACTAAATTTCACGAAGTGGGCCCCACATACATCTGCTGTACAGTAACTAAATCTGTGCCTAAAAGAACAGTACCAGAAACTACAATTTCCAATAAAGAAGCAACAGAAGAAAAATTGCCAACTGAGTCACCAAGATGGCCGCGGTTCCTCGGTCAAAACCAGGCTTTGACCGCGTTTCCGCGGCCGTATGGTCGACGCAGTTGGTCGTTTTTCTCCAGTATTCTCAAAAAAGCCTGCTTAATTTTTTGGGATGATCAAAATAATTTTTAGACCAAGTTTAAAATCGACAAAAACTTTTGTACAGAAAAATGTAGTTTTTGAAATTCGGTTCGATCGATATTTTAAACGCGTTAGCACAAGTTAGTAAAGCAAAATGGTGAGGCTCTGATACCAATGTAAATCTACGGTAGTGCCCCGGCCGTCTACAGACGCCAAATACGGAACAAAAACATTTTAACTGGTGCTATCGTATAGTATAACCCGGATCTGCCATTATTGCTAAACTAACAAACTACAAAGAGGGTAGAAAGGTTATACCGAATGATCCGAGTCCTTCGTTCTTTAACCATCATCCCACGCTTGGTTGCGGCTGCTCCGATCTCGTCGATCTCCGATCTCCTCGTCCAGATGACACCACGTCAACGGATCTTTAAACGGGCTCCCGCCTCTGATTCGAAGCAACTCGGTCGTCAAGTTTGCTAAAAGAGACGACCAAGATGATGTAGAGAATGAGTAGATCACTTTTTCTCGTTACGTCCAAAGCTATGGACGAACGGTTAATAAAGTTGCCTTTTGGATCGATATGAAATGAGAAATGGAGTATACTAATTTCCATGAACCAAAATCCTTAATCGTTTTCAAATGAAAATCCATCATCCCTTTCCAAGAGGGGGCCGGCCATATTTATGGAGGAGGGAGGTAAGTGTAGGAGAGGGGAAGGTGACTATAAGATTAAAGAAGAGAATGAGTCATATGACACTTTGTATGAACACATTAATTGCAAACAAATGAATCATCTAACCTAGTCATCATGCATTAATTGCACTATAAATGCACTAATGACTCACTAGCCTAATCACCTCTTCTAGAAGCTTCTAGAAACATCCACACTCATGACTCACCCTCAAGACAAAAAGATAAATCCGCATTTAACCGATTGTCAAATACGGCTGATAGAAAACAGGAAACTGGAAAATGGCAACTTCTAAAAGCTATCCCGAAACGAGTTTCAGGATAACCCCGTAACAGTATAAACATACCCGCATTTGTATTACGACCGAATACAAATGCAACTAAGACAATGATATTATATCTACACAGTATAATACTCGGATCCGGCTTAAACCAAAGCCCACCAGTATTATCTGCCCGAAATATGACACGCGCGTAAACACACGTGCTTTTTCCGAGCCCTGCCATAAAACCATACGGCCTCTACAACGTTTCGCCCGAACTTGGGAAACTATTAGTAGGGGACTCTAATGACTTGTCAGTACCCTGGCAGTGGGTTTAACCACAAGCCGTCAGCAGCACTAGCTGTGCGTAACGGCTGCCTATGGACTGACCTCAAGGGAGGCTGATGAGCGAACTCATCCAGAAACCCTACTGAGCCTAACAGTGACAATGTATATACAGTCCGGTCTGTTCGCCTATGAGTATCGCATATTGGCCTAGGGGGCTGGTAACGTCAGACCCCCAATATTAGTATAAGTCGTGTCGGAGTGTAGCCCAAAAACACCCTGAGATACTGCTGCAGTACCTACCAGTAAATCTCCTGCCATGGCCGTAGGCTTTGTGTAATAGCTCTCCTAAACACACCACGATCTCACCCCTAATACCGGGAGAGACGAATCCCCTGCCGATCCGCTCACTTCCCTCCATGTGGCTCAGGACTGTACCCAGAAAATACCTGTTTGCACGACTCCTTTGAGCCGTGATTGGGCAGAAATCAAAGCACAGTGGGAACTCACACGAGACAAATGACGACCTCAGATCGATGAACTAACCTGTACACATGTCACCAGGGAACTGCTATCTCACGATAGGTATAATACCAACTAGCAGGTTCCCGGCGAGTCCTGTCCGGTGTACTCATAACCCAATGAGTACATGTATACATCTTAGGTGATCCAACTGACACCAGTGGCTTCTGAGACAGGCCACCGCCCCTCGTCGGGGTCTCGGCTATATACACTAGTCTACTCCGGAGTATCGATTCCCTGTCTCGAAACTCCAACGACTACAGACCACAATTAAGGATATGCTTATAAACCACCCAACTCTCACGTATATGATCGCCATCATACTGTTGGCAGTAAAGCAAGATCCTAAGGGCTCTATCAAAGTGTAACTGTGATCAGTCACCTGAACCTGTACGCGACTGATAAAGGCAAACCAGATAGCATACTATCATCTCGAGTAAGACTGTCCTACCGGTATAGGTCATCTGCAATCATTGCAATCACGTGCCTGCGATCCAATAATTGACTTTGAGGGCACTATATCCAACACACCGTTGGTAATTGCCATGACACGCACAACCTATACACATATGTGGTATTGTATTGTTAGTGACATTGAGACATTGATTCTTGTTCTATTGTGCTTATGAAATGCATCGTGCATACATAGCTACATGTACACATTATATGATATTGCATTTGATTTTAGAGGAATTGGGAATCGCATGATATATTTAAAAACTGGATTCGTTTAAAAGAGCGGTGTTCCCTTCATATGCTCATGTTACTGTTTTATGTTGTTTATATCATATTTCATGGATTTACGTATTGAGATATGGATTTCATGTGATTTATGGATTTGAGAACCGTAGGGATATTTCAAGAAAGTATGCATTGTTTTGAAAACCCGGTTTCTCTTGATATGATATTTCAGTGCGTCCACCATGAGTTTTCTCGGTTCTGAGACTTGTGTTAGAAACCTTATTCGAGGAGCTGGATGATCTGTTTGCGTGTTCATGGTGGACGAGGTATGGTACCCCTGAGCAAGAAAGGGATGTTGTGCAGTAGACGATGAGCCTGGCAGAGGGACTACTACCTACCGGTGATTGGTTGGACCTGGCGGTTATCCGGAGGATACCGACCGGAGTCGAGAGATAGATATGGGCCGTTCCGGACTGAAGGAGCCCGTCGGTCGATCCGGACGGAAGGAGCCCGAGTTATGTGGATTTACTTGTCGATGTTGGACACGGGTTTTCATGATGTTTCTTGTGCCGATTTTTGGGCACTCAGGTTCCATGAGATTTACAGATATGAGGGCCGATCAGTGTGACAGCACCTAAGGTATTGGGATTTATGGTGTCGTTGATGGACACCGATTTTTCCACAATGATGATTTATTGATGATGATATGTTTTATCCCATACTTAGTAGTTATTTGATATGCACTGCTTCATGTAGTTGTAGTACCTGATGGAGTACCTTGATCATGATTGTTGCATATCAATATTACCATATTTATGTTATGAGATTGCATGTGATATATTATCGTTGTACGTGCATACCTGCGATTATTTGTATGATGTTACTTACTATTCACGAGTTGGCAACTCACCCCCGTTGTTCTACAGTGTTTTGCAGTCTTGACCCTCAGAGTAGTCGCGGCATGGCTTCTTATTGTATCTTTTTCAGCGGATATCGCTACGGTCGGCTGTGAGCCGATTTGCTGTAGGTGGGTTTGCGGTTATCTGTTTATGTTAATCGTATATCTCATTGTGTCTAGTACTCTCCATCTACGACTTTCATGTATTGACTTAGAGACAAGTTGTGGGGACGATATTGTATATTTTGTGACTTTGGGTGTCGAGCTCGTGTCAGCCGGCCATTATTATGTAGTTTTACCTCTTTATATTGTTTTTCATTTATATTGTCTATTTCTTCGTTACGGCATCGTATATATGCTTGTGGTGGTTGTTCCCACCTTTGGGCATGATTTGCTCCCGTTTGAGGATGCTTTATTTATATCCTATGTTGCTTTACTTATATCTTATATTTGAACCCGTTTCGGGGCTAGTTTTTAAAAAGGAGGTGCTGCCGAAATTTTTAAGAAAATAAACTTAAGTTTAAAGAATTTTACTCGAGATTTCCAAATGTTTTTAACAATGTTTTTAACAATGTTTTTATCACTTACTTCTTTTGATAGTTTGATTTCTGGGTTTTTGGCTTACTTAAATTGCGTCATGCCTGTTGACGTTACGTGGTTTAAGTGCCGGTCACGTACCTAAATTTGGGTCGTGACAAAGTTGGTATCTGAGCGCTAGGTTTTACCTTCCGGAGTGTAGGATGTCCTTGGTATGATGGAGTAGGTAGCTAAAGCTGAGTGACGTAGCGTGTGTATATTCCGCGGCATACTTACGACACGGTACTCCGCCTGAGTGAGTTGGTTGAAATTCCTTCCATGATTATATACATCCTTGAGATTCGATTTCTATATTCTTATTGAATCTTGTTTTCATTTCCAGCCATTATGCCGCCGAAGACTACGAGGGCACAGAGAGCGGCCGTGAGGGCCGAGGTCAGGGTAGGCTCGTTGGAGACGAGGACTAACCAGGGCGGTATGCCCATTGTACAGGAGAAGATTGATCCACCCTCGATAGATCGTATTACTAGGCTAGAGGCTGGTATGCAGGATTTGCGCCTGATGATGGGATCGTTAGTTGAGGCTAGTCGAGCGCAGAGGCAGGAGGTTGTCCCACCTGTCACGGGGACCGCGATGGTGCCTACGGTTCAGGTAGTCGTACCTGCAGCTACGGAGCTTATCACCGTATCATTATTTGAGTTCGTGAGTGTAGGGTCACTAGGCACAAAAACAAGGTTCTACAAGGTATCAACCATGCCAAAATCAAATTTTTCATGTGCCAAACAACCCAAGCAAGATTTTAGACTAGAGATTAGGCAAAACAAATAGCAAGTAAATATCTTTACTTCTATGAGTTAGGGATTACAACCTTTGTAGTCTGTTCCATTTCTTTATAAGCTCCGTGTTGAGGTCCCTTCGCTGCGATCATCATGTACCCGGACTCTAGAGAGGCACCATGAAGAGAAAGATGAAAACTTGCTTCCGATCATCAATAACTAAGATGATCTACCTTGAAAAATTCAAACCCAAGCTCTTGCTTCACTAATCAAGTATTAGCAAAGCAAACACCCTAATCTAAGTAGCTAGAATAGATGAGGATGATGAAGTAGGAATTTAGCTCTCTTTTGTTTTCAATTTCTGACTCATTATCATCACTTATCAATAAGCTAGAAAGCTTTTTCAAGATGATGAAGAAGAAGAAATCTCTTTGTGATGAATAACGAATTCATTGTGTGAGGTTAGAATTGCAACCATGGATTAAGAAAGAAGACTTAGCCCTTATAGAGAATTAACTATGGTAAAGGGTTTGGGTTGGGTTAATAAATATCAACACAAAATATCACAAGTCAAAGTCAAAGCTTCAAGAACCTTCTTGAAAGCTTCATCCGAGCTTAACCCTAATCCAAACCCTAACTATATTTAAACTCCATAAAACATGTTGCACTTATAACCCTAACATGTTATAATATTATATATCATATATACAATATTTATTGTAACAAACTAAAATAATACAATTAGCATATATCACATATATATCAATGTATTATCCAAGTGAGAAAAAGAATCATAAAGTGAGCTAATATTAGCTAATGTAATGTAATATATCAAATATATAATTATACATTAAATCATCGAATCAACACTTGATCCGATAATCCGGATATTTCACAAATAACCGACTAATATAATCTGTATCAGTTCATCGAATCAACACTTGATCCGATGACCCGGCTATATCACATATACCCGGTTGATATCACATTTTGTGAGAATCTAATACGGTATCACATACATGTATTGTTATAGGTCCCGCACATATCACATATGTTCACCTACTCCTTTTTGCTTGAGCCAGGAAACCTCTGTGTAGGACTCTATAGAATCGTCAATACGCCGGCATTAAGTGATGATCATATCAAACACCCACAAGCTGCAAGCGGTCAGCTAAACGTAACAGCCACCCAGATATTAAGCGATCAAAAGATCAACAAGCTAGCCTGTACATTCTCCTGCGAATCCAATTAGTAACACTCCCGTACAGTCCGGTCTCTACGTCAGATATGTCGCATATCTCGCCTAGGGGTGGTAAACGTCAGACCGCAGTAGGTTGATAAGTCGTGTCGATATGAGGTCCATAACAGTTCGAGAACCTACTGATAACACTTACCAGTAAATCTCAGCAACCTTGCCAGGGATTTCCAGTTATAGCCAATTGAATACAGGGCAACATCAACTCCCTATACCGGGAGAGACGAAACCCCTCCAATCGCTCATTCCCTCCATGTGATTCGGGACTGTACCCAAAAGCCACCGTTCTGCACGCCCCGATGGACGTGGTGAGGTGGAAATCAAAGCACAGTGGGAATCATACAAGACTCTATGACGATCTCGGGTCTACAGACTAACCTCTACCAGTGTCACCAGAGAACTGCCATCTGACGTGAGGTATAATACCATCTAGGAGTTCTCGGCGAGTCCGTCCAGTGTACCCAGTCTCCACTGAGCACCCGTATACCTTCTCTGGTGTCAAACACCAATGGATATGGGATCATCCATCGCCCATCATATGGGTCAAGAAGTGCATACGCTAGTCTACTCTGGTATATCGATGCCCTGTCTCGATACATCTATGACTAGGAACATTTGAAGGATGTACTTAGCGACTACACTGTCCCCACTAGTATGATATGCATCATAGTGTTGGTAGTCAAGTACTCATCCTATGGGCTTTATCAACACGTAACATAAAGACAATCAGAGTACGTGTTAAGATAAAGAGCAACCAGATAGCATACTATCATGTCGAGCAAGAAAGTCCTACCTATATATGTCTAAGCATCCACTACAATATACATCGTATGTACAGTAATGGCCTCTAGGGCATATATATAACTAACAATCTCCCACTTGCACTAAGGCCATCTGTTGTGGTATCGCATACCCAAAATACAGCTGTGGTTGAAGTATCTCATACTCAACCATCCCGTAAAAGTCTCTACTTGAAAATAGGGCTTTGTGAGTGGATCCACGCTGTTGTCCTCTGTGTCTACTCTCCTAACCTCGATCTCCCTAGAGATCAACCATCTCTATGATCAGGCTATACTGCCTAAGAATATGTCTGGATCTCTGATGGGATGGGGGTTCCTAGGCATAAGCCACAACTCCATTGTGACACAATGGTAGGAACCAAGTTCATCTCATGAACTATTATATATATCCAGACTACCTCTTTAGTAGCATCCTTGGTAGTGATTTATCCCGCCTTTATCGTCTAGTATGTTACAGTATATAGCTTGGAACTCTTCCAACATACCATCCCTCCACTGAGGGTAAAGGCAATTCCTATGACTGACATTCAGTCGACCATACCACCCTGGAACCATTCCAGTGATCCTCCCCAGGATCGATTGATACCATCTCACTACAACTAGTGAGAATCCTAACATCCAATTACATGTATCTCATAAATCCAAAACACAGGATTTAGGAGGTATCACTTTGATCCTTATGGAGAAACCTTGTGATAAGAGGAGATTGATCGAGCGTAGCATAGGAAACTCCTTCCCTATCAAGAGTATGTCATCCACGTACAATACGAGGATCACCACCATACTCTCTACTACCTTTTTGTATATACAAGGTTCATCAACCATTTTGATGAAGTCAAACTCTTTGACTACCACATCAAAACAGACATTCCAACTCCGCGATGCCTGCTTTATCCCATAAAGCAACTTGCACACGTTTCCGCAGCTCCCACTGTCTACGAAGCCCTCTGGCTGTGTACTTATAGACGCTCTCTTCTAAATCTTTATTTAGAAAAGCAGTCATGACACCCAACCGCCAGATATCGTAGTCATGGTATGTAGCAGTGGAAAGTAGGATCTGGATGGACTTAAGCATAACTTTGAAAGTCTCAACTTTTCCGTGTACACCAAGTAATCTTATCAAGATATACTTGCTCCTGATGGGGATTTAACCCTTCACATAAAGCATCCAAAGTCCATACTTTGTTGGTGTATATGGATTGCATCTCAGATCGCATTAGCATCCAGCCATTCTTATAGAGTCCCCACACTTGATGGCCTGCTCGAAACTAGTTGGGTCATCATCTCATGATGCAATCCTCGCTCCCACTGTCATAGAGAAGACCGAAGTATCTCTCAGGCAGGTGAGGAACCCTACTAGATTGGCGGAGAGGCTGAGCTTCATTGGAAACTATTGAATCCTTTGGCTCTACCAAATCATCAGCTGCAGTTTGTATAGCAGGAACTTTTTCCAGTTCTACCTCATGACCACTAATTTCTTCACAAAAAAATCCCTTTCACAAAGGTGGCATGCTGAGAAACAAAATATCTTTTGTTCCTCGATATGGTAGAAGATATTCCCTTGCGAATGCTTGGGATATCCAACAAACTTCCCAGAACTGACCTTGCCTCGAGATTGTCCGAATTTTGCTTTTGACATAGGCCGGACAAACCCAAATCTTAACTTCCTTAAGAGATGGGCACTTCCCATACCATATCACATATGGAGTGGTAGGCATCTGATTTGGTTGGAATCCTATTCAATAGGTATGCAACTTCTCAAGTGCATAACCCCCAAAAAAAATAGGCAACTCAGTAGTACTCATCATAGAGCACACCATATTACATAGGGTGCGATTGCTCTGCCCCGATACACCGACGTGCTGTGGTGTATATGGATGAGTAATGCTAAGAGAGAATCTCATTCTCTTTTAGAATAGTCCAGGAATTCCGTGCTCAAGTATTCTCCTCCTTGATCTCATCAAAGGACATAATACATATACCCGTTTTTTGTTCTCTACTTCTAACTTATATTCTGTGAATATCTCAAAAGGTTCGGACTTGTGTTTTAGCAGGAACATTTGTCTGAATCTTGAGAGATCATCAGTGAATGTAATGAAGTATAAAGAACCGGTCCTGGCATATGTAGACAAGGGACTTTCATACATCAGCATGTATCAATCCCAAGAGTTCAGTAACTCTTTCTCTGTTTCCAATAAATGGAGCTATGGTCATGTTATCTTTGTGGCATGACCGGCAAGTTTCACAAGATGTAAATTCAAACTGATTTAAATATGCATCTATATGTATCTTTAGCCAGTCGGGTCGCATTGATATTAACTAGTCTACAATGCCTCAAGAAGGATTCGTTCATTTCTGAACTTTTCCTCTTGTGTGTGTTCTGTATGTTAAGAACTGTGGTTTGATTTAGAACGTCTATGCTTTTAGATAACGTTCCTGAACCGATCAACTCTTGATATAGGAAATGTTCAAAAGATTATCCAACAATTCAAAATTATATCCTTCTTTACTAAATAAAAAGACTGATATGATGTTGTATATCAGGTTCGGTATCTAATAACATGTTGCGCCACGGCAGCGCCCCGGCCGTCTTACTCGAGGCCAAATTGCGGAATCAAAATTTTTCCTTGGAAACCGGCGCTACCGCGGACAAAGAAAACCCGGATCGTAAACCATTAACCTAATGCTAGCAATCAAGAGATAGGGTGAGAAGTATACCGAGTGATCCGAGTCCTCCGGTCTTCTCGTCATCGTCCCGATCTCCCGCGGAAAGTGTAGTCTCCATATCGTCGCCTCCTCGCCGGAAAGGGCACCACATCGCCTGCGTCTTTTACGGGCTCCCGCCTCAATACCGAGGCAACTCGAGCATGAAGCCGGCAACTCGACATGCTCAAGATGTACTGTAGAATGTAGTGTAGAAGATGCTTGTCTCATTTGGGGTTTGATGCCATGGTGATGGAGGAATCAAGAATAGAAAAATGGTGCTTGCATTTTTCTAGCAAGAAAATGAGATCATGAATGAAACTCTCAAGATGAAGCTCTCTTCTTCTTCTTCTCTCTTTCTTTTTCCTCTCATGAAAAACTTATCATATTCATCAAGTGAGAAGAATAAGGTGGAGGAATGAATATATCAAACAAGAGGGAGGTGAGTGTAGGAGAGCATGAAGGGTGACCACATCAAGAGACAAAGAAACATCAACCATGCTTAACCTCCATACCCTCATTAATGCAAGTGATGGAGCAAAAGATAATGATGCTATCATAATCAAACTTTATGCAAATAAATCCTCCACAAAGTGTTATTTGCAAACTTGCAAATAACCCCCTCCATCAGAAAAGTCCGGCCGGGAAAGAACAAAGGAAAAACCGGCCGGAACGGAATGCAAACTGGCAACTCCAGAAAACTGGTCCCGTAATAAATTACAGGAAAACCCCGACACTGTGCATACACACCCGCATCTGTATTCCGACCGGATACAAATGCAATGAGACAAAATCTACACTGTACTAAACTAGGACCGGCTTAAGCCAAAGCCGGCTAGTAATATCCGTTCGATCCTGATCCGTGCAATACCGCTCGTATCAGATCGAACCCTGCCATATAACTATATGGCTACTAGTACAAAACTGTCCGATCCTGATCCGTGCAATACCGCACGTATCTGATCAGACCCTGCCATATCTCCATACGGCCTCTACAGCGTTTCGCCCGAAAGCTGAGTAACTGAAAGTGTGGTGGACTCTAAAGACTCGTCAATACAATGGCTGTGGATTTAACCACTAGCACGTCAGAGGTATAAGCCAATACGTAACGGGGCACCAGCGATTGACCAAAAGGGACGTCGATGAGCGAACTCATCCTGACACCCTACTGAGCCTGTCAGTGACAATATCCGTACAGTCCGGTCCGTTCGTCTATGAGTATCGCATGGCGGGCCTAGGGGGTTGGTAAAAGTCAGACCCCCAAAAGCGGTACAAGTCGTGTCGGAGTGTAGCCCAGAACGCCCTGAGATACTACTGGAATACCTACCAGTAAATCTCCTGCCTCGGCCGAGGGCTTTGCGTAATGGCTCTCCTAGACACAGCGCGACCTCACCCCCAATACCGGGAGAGACGAACCCCTGAAGATCCGCTCACTGCCTCCATGTGGCTCGGGACTGTACCCAACTAAAACCTATTTGCACGACTCCTTTGAGCCGTGGTAGGGTAGTAATCAAAGCACAGTGGAAACTCACACGAGACAAATGACGATCCTCAGGTCGATGAACTAACCTGTACACATGTCACCTGGGAACTGCTATCTGACGTCAGGTATAAGCCCAACTAGCAGGTTCCCGGCGAGTCCTGTCCGGTGTACTCATAACCCAATGAGCACCTGTATACATCTTAGGTGAACCAACTGACACCAGTGGCTTGTGAGACCGGCCACCGCCCCTCGTCGCGGTCTCGACTGTATACACTAGTCTACTAATGGAGTATCGATGCCCTGTCTCGAAACTCCTACGACTAGGGACCTTTTAAGGATGTGCTTATAGACCACCAGCTCCCACGTATATGATCGCCATCATACTGCTGGTAATCAAGCAAGAATCCTAGGGGCTCTATCAACGTGTAATAGCGACATGTCAGGTCACCTAAAGCAGTACACGATGATAAAGATAAACCAGATAGCATACTATCATCTCGAGTAAGACTGTCCCACCGGGATAGGTCCTCCCTCAATCATTGCAATCGCGTGCCTGTGATCCAATAATTGACTCTGAGGGCACTATCTCCAACAATCTCCCACTTGCACTCAAGGCTAATTATTGCGATGCCGCATACTCACAGCCCGTGTGATACCGAACACCCAACTCCTCTACCAGTCAGTCTCACAAAACCCGTTTGCGTTCGAGGAATAGCCTCAGTGAGTGGATCCGCAGAGAAAGCCATCTCCCGAAATGAGCAATACCTGTCTTAGAATGTCTGGATGTCAGATGGGACCTAGCTCATAAATGAACTCCAAATCCAAACTTCTTAGACTGTATCGTCAACTGAACTTAATCAGTATCCTGCGCCATGCCTCCCTCAGTATTGCCTTGGACCACCTGTCCAAAATACTGCCCCTCGTCAGAGGGAAAACTATAACTCTGACAACCTCCTTGTCGTCCATGTCACCTTGGAAGCCTGGAATGATGACTGTCTCCTAAAGGAGGCAGCCGTTATCATATCCCTAGAACATTCACTTATGTTCTAAAACTGCTTCCGACTGTTTCTCCAGGATTGGATCAATATCAACTTATTGCATCTAGTGCAAGAACGACATCTGGTGTGGTACTTGACATCTCATGATTGACTCAATTGCCTAAGCAAGTGATCTGCCAATCATGAGTATCCCTCTCCTCTTTAGTCTATAAGACAACTTTAGAGAGGGTGACTCCATCAACTGCAGGTGCACTACCGTGTCAGGAGTCGTCCATTCTAAATACTCATAGAATGCTGTCAAGGTACCCAGATTGGGAAACCACCCAAATCTAGATCTAAAACCATAGATCTAGTAACCAGTATGTCTGATATAATATCCAAGTCCCTTGTGGAGAAACCACTGTGTGACGACCAAAGTATAACCGATCATAGTATAGGAATATCACTTCTTACTACCTTCTCAACAGATCCATCCCCTATTCTGATGACGTCAAACCTATGACTGTCACATCAGAAATAGATGATCAATCTCCGCTACATCTGCTTTAGTCTATAAATAGACATAAGCCTGATGTCCACGAATGCTTTCGCTGCTCCCACTGACTACGACAACCCTCTGGCAGAGTCATATAGACGTGCACTTCTAAATCTAGTTTAGAACGACGCTATACTCATCCTCCCACCGGGTCTCGCAGCCTGGAACAACAACAATGGCAAGTGTGGGTAAACAAGAACTTCCCTGTCACCGTTCTTGAGGCTACCGGAGTACCTCTCGGGTGCCTGAAGTTGCCCACCGTATCTGCGGAGTGGCCAATGGAATGTCAAATCAGATTGAATCTTTAGGTTCCTTATTAAATCTTCAGTAATCGTTTGCGGTTCTGGAATTACTTCCAGTTCTACCATACTCCCACTGCTGTTTTTGAAAAAATCCATTTTTAATAAAACTGTGGCGAGTCTAGAACAATATTTCTATTGATCTGCCAGATGGTAGAAAATCAACCCTCGTCATAGCCTGGGTCAACCCACAAACAGCCATTACAGAAACGTGCCTAGAGTTATCCGGAGTCTGGTTTTAAGCATAAGCCGGACAACTCCCCGTACCTTAACATCGTTAAGATATGAACTGTTCTATATCCAATATAGAACCAGAGGCACAGATTTAATTGAACCAGATTCAAATCATGCAGCTGTCTCCAGTGCATGTTAACTAAATGGAGAGAGGCCGATCAGCGTTACTCAACTTAGGAATGCTTCCAATTATGAGTATCCTGAAAAAGAAGCAAGTTCTCTTTATCATTACTATCAACTGAATACCATACACAAGTATCTACATCTTCGATCACTTTGAAGAATCCCGATACTTGCTATACCTGGTTCTCTACTCTATTCAAATACCTATAACTCCTCAAAACTTAGACCCTGTGTTTCCACGAAACACATGTCTAAGAACTAGAGAAGTTAAAAGTAAACAGAATGTAGTACGAGAACCAACCCCTCTGTCCTAATGGACACTGGACAACATACAATACTCTGTATAAGTCCGCTGAGTCTAACAACTCTTTCACTGTGTGTCGTAGGTTGAAAACTGTACTTATGGTTAAGAAGAATTACACCGTTGTTTAATGCTCCTTACCTAACCATCCAATGATATAGGTAAATGTCATCGACATAATATCAAAAGGTATATCTCACTCTATGAAAATAGACGTACAGATATATCAATTTGAAATTGGTGCATAACCGCGGATATTCAAAACCAAAAATTGCCGTCCGGCAAACAACCCAGGTGACTTCCTTAAATATCACCGATTACAACGAATCCCGATATAATGAGGATGATCACCCAATTCCCAATAACTTACTCCCACTCATCATCTGTAAAACCATACAGATGTGAGAATCATACCTGGTAAATACATACCCTGGAGTAAGTGTCTAATCGGGAAATCAGTTTTCCATTAACAGTACACAGTGAAACTGAAACATTGAAATGTTTCGATGGGGTATCCTGGTATTCCTAGTAATGCCTCTTCCATTATCCAGATTCATAACTGTAACCGTATAATTCTTTGCCACCTTTCCAAATCCCTTTATATGTCTTTAGTCATTACCTTCTGCACACCCCTTTAAGCCAAATGGTTTTCTTCCTTCCCTACCGTTCGGCACCAGCCTACGGTTTGGAAGAAGACTATCCAATAAGCATAAAGGGTGTACTGTCCTAATCCTAGGAACACTCGCAATGCGAGAGAAGGTGAAGATAAAAGACACCTGAATGTACTTTATTCCTATTTCTCCTGAACCAGAATCCATCCCCGAACTGGAACAAGTTCCTTTCGAGTTCGTATATAACCATACGATGGAGTATCCAATAAACTGTGGATCTTCGTAGTGATACGGAGTGTCCTGGAGAAATACAAAGGTGATTTATGATTGGCGAAGAAATACTTGGTTTGGTCGTGAATATCAGTCGCAATTTACTTTGCCCTCCTACTAATCCCTTGCTTTGTCTTAACTTAATACCTTCTGTACACCGTTTTAGGCTAACTGGTTTTCTTCATTCCCTACCGGTCGGCACCAGCCTATGGTTTGGAAGAAGACTATCCAATTTGCGTAATAGGTGTACTACTCCTAAACCAAGGAGTACTCGCAACCTGAGAGAAGGTGAAAAGAAAAGACAACTGAATAATCCTATCCGTTTACTCCAGAACTAGAAACCATCCTCGAAGTCCTTCGAGTTCGTATCTAACCATACGATGGTTTTGTCCAATGGAAGTGGACGTTCGTAGCAATACGGGGTGTCCTGGAGAAAAGGGTAAAAGTAGGAGTGGCAATGAGGTTTGCAACTCTGACAATCCAAAAGCCTGTGTTAAGAAGGTTCGGTCAACTTGGTCACTGAGTCACAGTCCAGGGTCGGGTCAATGGTCGCTGCCAAAGAGAGAGAGAAAAGAAACACTCAGCGTGCACTCTAACCTAGATCAGAATGGTTATCACTTTATCTAATCTGGAATCCTCCCACTGTACCTCAAATTCTCCTCCAAACCTGAAAGAAGAATTAGTCGGGATCACCCGAGGAGTAAACCAACTCATCAGTGGGAATCGGGATCCAACTCTCATCGCATGATAACGTGACGGAATCCACTCACGTCACCACACTCCAGAAGGTATGCGCATGCCTGGCAAGTTTCAGTTCTTTTGAAACTCCCGATGTGATTTTTACCCCTAGGACCCAAGTGACCTTGACACAGTCAACAAATCAAAGAGTCCTAGTCAAGTTCAGCCCGTCATTATCCTGGATTGCATTAAACCCACCCGTACGAGCCCTTGACACAGTCAACAAGGCCGCACGACTGTCCTAACCAATCTCATTAATATGCTGCAAACAAACACTACTTAGCTACCGCACACTACGCCTTGACACAGTCAACAAACGCAGCACGAATACTAAGTAATACTTGTAAGAAATGACGGAGGGCTACGGCTGGTTTTTGGCGAAAAACCTTTAGCGTAATGAACTTGATATCGTTGAAGGAACTGCATAGCCTTTTATAAAATATAGTGACGAAAACCTTTACTAAAGAGGTCACTCCCGGTGAAGGGATCTCGGCTCTTTCCCCGTAGAATGGGGTGCAGGATATTCCAAATGAATACCACGATGCAAAGCAAAAGTAATCGGCTATAGTGAAGTTAATGCCCTGACGCAAACTTCTGTCCAAGGGGTCACTCCCGGTGAAGGGATCTCGGCCCTTGCCTCGTCGACTGAGGAGCAGGATATTCCAAATGAATACCACGATGCAAAACAAAAGTGAACATCCTTGCAATAACAGCTTTTTGAAAAGTGTTCCAACAACATCAGAATAGGTTTGTTTATCTTGCATTGATCCGAATCAATGCAGTCCCATCAATTGATCACACCACAAAGAACGAAAATATACTGACGTACGTATATGCCATCCGCATTCGCCACTGGGTCCCGTCATCACCCGTTAGGTTAGCTAACTAACGGCAGAGCGGGGACTGGACTAGCGCGGATGAAAAACATATACAACATCTACTAATATATAGTATTTCGCTCAAGGCGTGAATAAAATGCAACATCACAGAAATGTACAGCATCACAGAACAATACAGATATCTGGAAGCCCCGGGTTTCACAGAGCCGCTGCTGAAACCCGACGTTCCCCTGGTCGTGTGGATAGCCTGTGCAATGAAAACCTAGACCCCTACGGGCGCGGCAAGTCACCCGCCAAAACCTGAAGCGAGGCAGCCCCCTCCAGCACCGTGAATGGACCACCCAGCACTTCACGGAATCCGGTAACTTGGGCACCCCTCCTGGGTCAACCTGTACCCCCTACGAGTGCGTCGAACAGCCCGCCAATTCCAGACTGAAGCCCCCTCCGTCCCAATGCCATGAGATGCGGGCTTGTTGCCCTCCAGAACCCGGCTATCCGTGCACCCCACCGCGGGGCAATCCTAGTACAGAAAGTAAAATATACATACACCGGGTACATCGACCGCAACCAGGTCGTGCCTCCAAAAGAATAATACAAACAGGCAGTAACGGCAGTCCACATGTCGGACGCTCGCCCCGCAATATCAAATGTACATAATACAACAGCACTGTACTAGCATTGCATCCAGGCTATCCCCCACGACCGATCCGCAACATCACAGCATAAACATAGAACATCAACGTGAAAGTCACGTTCGCAAATCCGTCTAACCGGGCTATAGCAGTTAGACCGGATTTACCGATCGAGTGACATTCACGGTCGCAGATATAATGTAAATACTGTGAAACAATGTGTTTAAAATTTTCCGATTGACCAAAAATTAACAAGTGGGCCCCCAATCAAAACTGTAGCACTCACAGAAAACCTGGGCCCAATTTTATTATTCCAAAACCCCTAATTTAAGCCCATAAGCCCACTGCAAAAAAATGATAACACGACCCCACACTTCTGCGGCGGAAGCGCGGCCAAAAGGGTGTTTTGGCCGCCCTTCCGCGGTCGTACGGAGTGATCGTCTCACCAAATTTTGTCAGTATTCTTAGAACTCCCTGCACATCATTCTGAGACCACCTGAAAAATTTTTGGACTTCAAAAAATTTCGACAGAAACTGATGTGCAATAAAAAATACGGTTTTTGGAAATTTCGGTCGATCGGAAACGCAAACACATCAAACGAAGCTAGGTAAGGTTAATGGCGTTGCTCTGATACCATGTTGCGCCACGGCAGCGCCCCGGCCGTCTTACTCGAGGCCAAATTGCGGAATCAAAATTTTTTCTTACTCGGAAACCGGCGCTACCGCGGACAAAGAAAACCCGGATCGTAAACCATTAACCTAATGCTAGCAATCAAGAGATAGGGTGAGAAGTATACCGAGTGATCCGAGTCCTCCGGTCTTCTCGTCATCGTCCCGATCTCCCGCGGAAAGTGTAGTCTCCATATCGTCGCCTCCTCGCCGGAAAGGGCACCACATCGCCTGCGTCTTTTACGGGCTCCCGCCTCAATACCGAGGCAACTCGAGCATGAAGCCGGCAACTCGACATGCTCAAGATGTACTGTAGAATGTAGTGTAGAAGATGCTTGTCTCATTTGGGGTTTGATGCCATGGTGATGGAGGAATCAAGAATAGAAAAATGGTGCTTGCATTTTTCTAGCAAGAAAATGAGATCATGAATGAAACTCTCAAGATGAAGCTCTCTTCTTCTTCTTCTCTCTTTCTTTTTCCTCTCATGAAAAACTTATCATATTCATCAAGTGAGACGAATAAGGTGGAGGAATGAATATATCAAACAAGAGGGAGGTGAGTGTAGGAGAGCATGAAGGGTGACCACATCAAGAGACAAAGAAACATCAACCATGCTTAACCTCCATACCCTCATTAATGCAAGTGATGGAGCAAAAGATAATGAGGCTATCATAATCAAACTTTATGCAAATAAATCCTCCACAAAGTGTTATTTGCAAACTTGCAAATAACCCCCTCCATCAGAAAAGTCCGGCCGGGAAAGAACAAAGGAAAAACCGGCCGGAACGGAATGCAAACTGGCAACTCCAGAAAACTGGTCCCGTAATAAATTACAGGAAAACCCCGACACTGTGCATACACACCCGCATCTGTATTCCGACCGGATACAAATGCAATGAGACAAAATCTACACTGTACTAAACTAGGACCGGCTTAAGCCAAAGCCGGCTAGTAATATCCGTTCGATCCTGATCCGTGCAATACCGCTCGTATCAGATCGAACCCTGCCATATAACTATATGGCTACTAGTACAAAACTGTCCGATCCTGATCCGTGCAATACCGCACGTATCTGATCAGACCCTGCCATATCTCCATACGGCCTCTACAGCGTTTCGCCCGAAAGCTGAGTAACTGAAAGTGTGGTGGACTCTAAAGACTCATCAATACAATGGCTGTGGATTTAACCACTAGCACGTCAGAGGTATAAGCCAATACGTAACGGGGCACCAGCGATTGACCAAAAGGGACGTCGATGAGCGAACTCATCCTGACACCCTACTGAGCCTGTCAGTGACAATATCCGTACAGTCCGGTCCGTTCGTCTATGAGTATCGCATGGCGGGCCTAGGGGGTTGGTAAAAGTCAGACCCCCAAAAGCGGTACAAGTCGTGTCGGAGTGTAGCCCAGAACGCCCTGAGATACTACTGGAATACCTACCAGTAAATCTCCTGCCTCGGCCGAGGGCTTTGCGTAATGGCTCTCCTAGACACAGCGCGACCTCACCCCCAATACCGGGAGAGACGAACCCCTGAAGATCCGCTCACTGCCTCCATGTGGCTCGGGACTGTACCCAACTAAAACCTGTTTACACGACTCCTTTGAGCCGTGGTAGGGTAGTAATCAAAGCACAGTGGGAACTCACACGAGACAAATGACGATCCTCAGGTCGATGAACTAACCTGTACACATGTCACCTGGGAACTGCTATCTGACGTCAGGTATAAGCCCAACTAGCAGGTTCCCGGCGAGTCCTGTCCGGTGTACTCATAACCCAATGAGCACCTGTATACATCTTAGGTGAACCAACTGACACCAGTGGCTTGTGAGACCGGCCACCGCCCCTCGTCGCGGTCTCGACTGTATACACTAGTCTACTAATGGAGTATCGATGCCCTGTCTCGAAACTCCTACGACTAGGGACCTTTTAAGGATGTGCTTATAGACCACCAGCTCCCACGTATATGATCGCCATCATACTGCTGGTAATCAAGCAAGAATCCTAGGGGCTCTATCAACGTGTAATAGCGACATGTCAGGTCACCTAAAGCAGTACACGATGATAAAGATAAACCAGATAGCATACTATCATCTCGAGTAAGACTGTCCCACCGGGATAGGTCCTCCCTCAATCATTGCAATCACGTGCCTGTGATCCAATAATTGACTCTGAGGGCACTATCTCCAACATAACATTCGTTCAGAATCAATGTATTCTGTTAATACAGGGTGATAACTGCCAATAGACTTAGCTGCAACACTTGCATCATTTCCAACTCTTGAAAATTATCACCCGTTCTCAGTTCTCTACCTATCTGTTAGCCCATGTAACAGATTACATTTGCGGGATCCTGATCCGGTATCTCATACCCAGGACGTAAAGGATACTGAGAAATAGTTCTCGGTAATGAACACAACCGAAGAAGATGCATCAGCATGCACTGTCTTCGTTTGGGCGGGGCAGGAATTCTGGTAATCCCCTATTTCCTGCTCGTTCTTATAACAATTACAAGTTAGAGCGGGACCAAAGTTCTCTAGCGCAGTATAACAAGCGGGTTTGGTCAATACATCTGTATTATTATCTTGATTAAGGCGTGACATGGTCGCTACTTGGAGAGAGAGAGAATAAAATACTCAGCGTATGCTCTTGCAAGATTAGATTGGTTATTAATATATCCAATCAGGATGTCTCCCACTGTTTTAGTCAAATCTTCCTTCAAACCCTAAAAGGAAAGACTAGCCGGGATTAATCACACCATACAAGTTCGCCAATCTTTAAGCCAGGCCAGTGCGGGTACTTTGAGGGAGGTTCACCGTGCTTTCGCACGGACCTAATTAAAGTAAACCTCGTTTTTCCTGAGGCATAACCCCGTTGACACCTTTCTAGACACCTACTTGATCGGCTAATTGTAATGTGTAAAACTTTCGCAGGAGTAACTCTTACTCGTAGTGGGTATTGGGATCCAACTATCTCATAGAAGGTATGCAATCTCATTGCAAATTTCAATACTTGAAATTCCCAATAATATTTTGCCCCTAGTACTTATGACCTTAACTATGGTCAACATATCATAAGCACTAGTCAAGTTCTACCCGTCATTTCATGATTAATTAGACCGACCCACATGACCCTCAACTATCGTCGACATAATCACATGACTGTCCTAATTAATCGCATTATATGCTGTTTAGGAAGACATCACTTAGGTACCGTACACTACGCCTCAACTATAGTCGACATACGCAGCACGAATACTAAGTACTCTATTTCCTAAAATGACGGAGGGTTACGACAGGCTTTTAAGAAAACCTTTTGCGTAATGAACTTGATATCGTTGTTGAATCGGGGGTTCGGGGTTCGATCGGACTTCAAATTTCGTCCAGACAACGCTTAAAGCTCTAGCTTGGCTCTGATACCACTGTAGGGTTACTAGGCACAAGAACAAGGTTCTACAAAGCATCAACCATGCCAAAATCAAAATTTTCAGGTGCCGAACAACCCAAGCAAGATCTTTGACTAGAGATTAGGCAAAACAAATAGCATGTAAACATCTTTACTTCTAAGAGTTAGGGATTACAACCTTTGTAGTCCGTTCCTTCGCTTCATAAGCTCCGTGTTGAGGTACCTTCGCTGCGATCATCAAGTACCTGGACTCTAGAGAGGCTCCATGAAGAGAAAGATGCAAACTTTCTTCCAATCATCAATAACTAAGATGATCTACCTTGAAGAAACTCAAACCCAAGCTCTTGCTTCACTAATCAAGTATTAGCAAAGCAAACACCCTAATCTAAGTGGCTAAAATAGATGAGGATGATGAAGTAGGAATTTAGCTCTCTTTTTTTTTCAATTTCTCACTCATTATCATCACTTATCAAAAAGCTAGAAAGCTTTTTCAAGAGAAAGAAGAAGAAGAAATCTCTTTGTGATGAATAGTGAAATCATTGTGTGAGGTTAGAATTGCAACCATGGGTTAAGAAAGAAGACTTAACCCTTGTAGAGAATTAACTATGGTAAAGGATTTGGGTTGGGTTAATAAATATCTACACAAAATATCACAAGTCAAACTCAAAGCTTCAAGAAGCTTCTTGAAAGCTTCATCCAAGCTTAACCCTAATCCAAACCCTAACCATATTTAAACTCCACAAAACATGTTGCATTTATAACCGTAACATGTTACAATATTATATATCACATATACAATATTTATTGTAACAAAATAAAATAATACAATTAACATATATCATATATATATCAATGTATTATCCAAGTGAGAAAAAGAATCTTAAAGTGAGCTAATATTAGTTAATGTAATATAATATATCAAATATATAATTATACATTAAATTATCGAATCAACACTAGATCCGATAATCCGGCTATTTCACAAGTAACCGACTAATATAATCTGTATCAGTTCATCGAATCAACACTTGATCCGATGACCCGGCTATATCACATATACCCGGCCGATATCACATTTCGAGAGAATATAATATGGTGTCACATACACGTATTGTTCTTAGTCCAGCACATATCACATATGTGCCCCTATTCCTTTTTGCCTGAGCCAGGAAACCTCTGTGTAGGACTCTAAAGAATCGTCAATACGCTGGCAGTAGGTGATGATCATATCAAACACCCACAAGCTGCAAGCGGTCAGCTAAACGTAACAGCCACCCGGGTATTAAGCGATCAGAAGATCAACAAGCAAGCCTGTAAATTCTCATGCGAATCCAATCAGTAACACTCCCTACAGTCCAGTCTCTTCGTCTAATATGTCGCATATCTCGCCTAGGGGTTGTAAACGTCAGACCCCAATAGCTTGATAAATCGTGTCGATATGAGGTTCATAACAGTTCAAGAAACAACTGATAACACTTACCAGTAAATCTCAGCAACCCTGGTCAGGGATTTCCAGTTATAGCCAATCGAACACAGCGCAACATCAACTCCCTATACCGGGAGAGATGAAACCCCTCCTATCGCTCGTTACATCCATATGATTCGGGAATGTACCCAAAAGCCACCGTTCTGCATGCCCCCATGGACGTGGTGAGGTGGAAATCAAAGCACAGTATGAATCACACAAGAATCTATGACGATCTCGGGTTTACAGACTAACTTGTACCAGTGTCACCAGAGAACTGCCATCTGATGTGAGGTATAATACCATCTAGGAGTTCTCGGCGAGTCCGTCCAGTGTACCCAGTCTCCACTGAGCACCCGTATACCTTCTCTGATGTCAAATACAAATGGATATGGGATCATCTATCCCCATTATTTGGGTCAAGAAGCGAATACGCTAGTCTGCTCTCGTATATCGATGCCCTATCTCGATACACCTACGACTAGGAACATTTGAAGGATGCACATAACAACTACACTGTCCCCACTAGTATGATCTGCATCATAGTCTTAGTAGTCAAGTACTCATCCTAAGGGCTTTATCAACATGTAACATAGAGACAATCGGAGTACATGTTAAGATAAAGAGCAACCATATAGCATACTATCATGTCAAGCAAGAAAGTCCTACCAATATATGTCCAAGCATCCACTACAGTATACATCGTATGTACAGTAATGGCCTCTAGGGCATACATATAACTAAAAATGAGGCTGAAGCCTCCGGTTTTCACCGGCACTGATGCAGCTGAGGATCCGCAGTTGTTTAACGATCGGATGGCCAGGATCTGTTGTTCGATGAGATGCTCCGACGCAAGATCGGTAGAGTTTGCGAGTTTTCGTCTGGAGGGTCTTTCCCAAACTTTGTGCGAGTCTTTATAGAGGGGCAGAGCCGCAGGTCTTTCTCCTATGATCTGGGCTGAGTTCGTGACGGTGTTTTTAGCCCGTTTTCTTCCGTAGAGCGTCATGGATGCTCGAGCTCACACTTTTACGTCGTTACGCCAGACTCCGGATATGATGGTGGTAGAGTACGATGTGCAGTTTACCCAGCTATCTGTGTATGTTCCATATTTGGTGGACACTGAGGAGATGTGGATTAAGAGATTTGTGCGGGGCTTGCTTACCCAGTTGTTCCTCGCTATCAGCACCCAGTATTGTAACACATATGCAGCCGCAGTAAATGTAGCCCTACTGGTTGAGGAGCGTTTTTCCGAGACATCGGTCGTTCCAGAACCGAAGAGGGTTCGTACTGGTTTATCAGCCTAGAGACAGATGTTTAGACGCCGCGACGGATTTCGATCAGATCGTGGGAGTAGCAGAGGCTTGGGACGAGGCCAGTTGTTTAGCTCTTATCCCTAGGAGGTTTAGCAGTCATCGTCTTGATGTTTCTGGTGCGGGAGTTTCTATCATGGCGTTAGTGATTGTGCTGTGCCACGTGAGGACGAGGCAGCCATATCACATGTAACCTTACCACCTTCTCCACCTCAGAGAGCCTTGCCACTTGCGCCTGTTGTTTCTCCGCGTAAGACTTATGCTCAGAGAGGTCATGGTCGCGGAGGGTTTGTTCAAAGAGTACGAGGTGGCAGAGGCGGAGGACAGCCAGTTGCCGGTGGAGGGCAGGCTCGAGTATTTGCTTTGACTCATCAGGACGCGCAGGCGTCCAATGCAGTGGTTTCAGGTACTCTTTCAGCATATTCTTTTGATACACACGTGTTGTTTGATCTGGGATCTACGCACTCGTATGTTTCTACACACTTTGTGCCGAGGTTGGGCCGAGAGTCATGTTTGCTAGATCAGCCGCTTGTCGTGACTACTCCTGTTGGCTAGTCGTTTGTTGCGCGACACGTGTTTCGGTCATGTGCCGTTCATATTGGAGAATGAGATTTGTCCGTCGACTTGATCCTTTTTGAGAAGTTGGACTTCGACGTTCTCCTTGGCATGGACTGGTTAGCTATTTGCTACGCGTCCATAGACTACCGTGAGAAGACAATCAGGTTTTTTTCCCAGCGAGTCGGTTCTTGTTTTGCAGGGGGACCGTGGTGCCGCCCCTTGTTGGATATATGTATGCCCTAGAGCCCATTATATGTATAGTGGATGCTTGGACATATATATATGTATATTTTGATATATGACTTTCTTGCTCGACATGATAGTATGCTATCTGGTTTTACATTATCTGACATGTTTGCTTGATACTGTTCATTTAATACATGTTGATAAAGCCCTGAGGATATATGCTTAACTTCCATGGCTATGATGGAGATCATACTAGTGGCGCATGTGTAGTCTATAAGCATATCCTCAAATATTCCTAGTCGTAGGTATATCGAGATAGGGCATCGATATTCCAGAATAGACTAGCGTATACGTTTCTTGACCCATATGATGAGCGATGGATGATCCCATATCCATTGGTGTTGTGATATCGAAGATTGTATACGGGTGCTCAGTGGAGACTGGGTACACAGAACGGACTCACAGAGAATTCCTATATGGTATTATATCTATCGTTGGATAGCAGTTCTCTGGTGACACCGGTATAGCTTAGTCTGTAGACCCGAGATCGTCATAGAGTCTTGTGTGTTCTCCAACTGTACTTTGATTTCCACTCTACCACGACTCTACTGAGTCAAGCAAACAGGTGTCTTTTGGGTATAGTCCTGAGACAGATGGAGACAGTGAGCGATAGGAGGGGTTTCGTCTCTCCCGGTATTGGAAGTTAATGTTATGCTATATGCGATTGGCTCTGACTTGAAGTCCCTGGACAGGGCAGATGAGATTTACTGATAAGTGTTATCTGTAGTTTCTCGACCGGTCATAGACCAAATCGACATGACTTATTGAGTTATTAGGACTCGACAATTCCATCCCTAGACTTGATATGCAGCATATTAGACGAAGAGACGGGACTGTACGGTAAGTGTTGCCAATGGATCGACGGGTGTTTTGACGGGTTCGCTTGTTTTTCTTATGATCGCTCAATACCTAGGTGGCCGTTATGTTTAGCTGACCGCTTGCGGTTTGTAGGTGTTTTGATATGATCATCACCTACTGCCGGCGTATTGACGAGTCTGAGAGTCCCATACAGGATTTTCCTAGCTCAGGCGAAATGATGTGGTGTGCATATGTGATATGCGCAGGAGTTCGATTAAATACGAATATGTGATACCGCATTTTAATCGGACGTTCGATATTGGTCGGATCACATTTGATGTGACCGATTTATTAAATCATGTGCTGATTTAATATTATTTTTAAGCTCACTTTTAATTAACCCTTTTTCTTTTAGATGTATGCATGTATGTTCACACATACACTTGATGATGTGCATGCACACATACACACATACATATGTGTCATGGTTGATGATACAAAGTAGATGGCAATATAAGACTCACAAGGTTGATAAATATCTAGATTTTTGTTAATGGATTAAAGGAAAAAGGAAATTAGCATAATGACTCATTTTCTACACACTTCTTATTTGACCATTGACTTTAACCATGGTTTAATTTCCTTTTGTTCTTTAACCCATCCAAATAATATCTAGATATTTAGCCAACCATGGTTATATGTGAAAGTGTCTCGTATATAATATTTTCATTTTTCATTCTTGAAAATAAGTTTTCATTATTTACACAAAAGCTTTTGCCATCTTCACCTTCCTCCTTTTCCAAGCTCTCTTGAGTTTTGTTTTGAGTGAGGAAATTAAAAAGAAAGGGTTTTTAAGTGACTATACAAACCACACAACCATTCTACACTACCCTAGCCCTTTAGTGTAGAGTGTTTGCTTCATTTTGTGAAGCTAAGAGCTTGTTCTAGGAATCTCCGGGTGGATCATCGTAGACGACGAAAGACCTCGAGCGGAGTCATTCCAAACCTTGTGCAAAGACGTAGGAGTCTCAAAGACGGAGTTGGCTACAAAGGTTGTATTTCCTTTTCCTTTAGTTTAGACTTCACATAATGATGTTATTATCCTAATCTCTAGTTACGATTCGTAGTTCGTTTGTAATAGCGCTCTAAAATTTAAATGTTCAGTACTATATGTTGTTATAATCTCACTAGAGGCGCTACTACTTACCAACATGATATCAAAGCCTGGCTAGAGCTTTAGTGTAAGCCAGACGACGTTTAAAAACTCAATCGAACATGAAAATTGCGATTTTTATATGCTCACTGGAAAATTTTTCAAAAGTTAGAATTTTTGTAATTAATAATATGCAGAAAATAGAGCAGAGTTTTCTATGGATCCGCAAGAAAAACGAGCGCCTAACTCGACTCAACGACCGTGGAACCGCGGCTAAATAGGTGTATTTACGGTGGTTCCACGGCGCCGTTGGTGAGGCTTGGACCGTGCGCTCTTGCGTTGATCCGTAGGTACTATATATGCTCTCTGGGAATTTTTCATGCAGGTTCAAGTGTTGAGATCTATTATAACAGTGGGTATGTTGATGTGTTGATTGATATATTTTAACGTCGTCTATGCTTTTCAATTGTTGATGTGATATGATGTATAGGATCGAAGTGATTGAATGGCCGGGGATTTTATGTGAGACGAGAGTTTAGCTTTTCATTCATGTAAAATTCATTGTATATATTATTATTTTATTGGGGCACTTCCTGGTTGAGGATGATTTCTCCATTGATGTATATTTTACTTTTCCGCATTAGGACAGACCTAAGGAGGGGAGCACGAGTGACCGGGTTCTGGAGTTCAGTGGGAGGCTATCTCGAGGAGTCAAGACCGGGTCTCCTAAACTCCAGAATTGGAAGGGTCACTTGCCGCTCTCATAGGGGTCTAAGGGTGTGGGCTTGGCTATTCATCACGACCGTGGAATCCGTATTTTCTATCATAGGCTAAATAGAATATACGGAGTTCCTAGTATATCCTATATTTTCATATATGTGTTTCTGCTGCTAATTATTCTGTGATGTGATTGCTTAATATCTGAGATGAATGTGATATTGCTATATATGTGATATGTAATACTGTTTTTCGTTTCTTTCTGTAATGGCTTAGGAACTTAAATGATGGGAATACATTAATGAGATTAATGTAAAAGAAAAGAAACTTAAAGATGTTGTAGAATCGGATTTGAAACCCACTCGGCTCTTTTATGAAAAAGAAAGTTTCAAAAGATGCGGAGCTTAAGCCACTCCTTTTCTGAAAACAATTTAGATTCTACAACGAAATCAAGTTCAAAGCGTTATAGGTTTTCATAAAAACCATCCGAAACCTACCGTCATTTTAGGAAGTAGAGTACTTAGTATTCGTGCTACGTATGTTGATTATAGTCAAGGCGTACTGTACGGTAGCTAAGTGATGTCTTCCTACAAGTATATGATGCAATCAGTTAGGAAATTCATGTGATTATGTTGATCATAGTCAAGAGTCATATGGATGGGTCTAGTTAATCTCGAAATGACGGGTAGAACTTGACTAGTGCTTATGATATGTTGACCATAGCCAAGGTCATAAGCATCTAGGCGTAAATACCATATCGGGAGTTTTAAGAGTTGAGATTTGCAATGAGATTGCATACCATCTATATGATATTTAGATCTTGATCCCACTATGAGTAAGAGTTACTCCCGGGAGAATTTTGCACTTTACAATTAGATAATCCAGTAGGTGTCTAGAAAGGTGTTAACGGGGTTTGACCTCTGGGAAAACGAGATTTATTTTAATTAGGTCCATGCGCAAGCACGGAGAACCTCTCTCAAAGTAACGACACTGGCCTGGCTGACCGGTTAGCGAAACTGTAGAATGCAATTAATCCTGGCTAGTTTTCTTTTCAGGTTTGAAAGAAAATTTGATAAAAGCAGTGGGAGACATCGATTAGATAAGATAATAACCAATCTGATCTTTGCAAGAGCATTTCGCTGAGTGTATTGTTTTCTCTCTCCTAATGGCAGATACCGATGACGGGACTTAAGCTTCTTTTAGAGAAAAACAAACTCACTGGACCAAATTATAAAGAATGCTTGAGGAACTGGAACATTGCACTCACATATGATAAATTATCATATGTCCTCACTACCAAAGCCCCACCCGTCCTAGGACCTGAATCATCTGTTTCGGATATGGAGATCCGAAAAACATGGGATATTGATTGCAACACGGCCACGTGCCTTGCGCTTGCTTCTATGTGTAAGTCGATGTACAACACCCCACGAGTTGCGGGGAGGCGGAAATTTGAAAAACGATCATGTTTATAAAGCGAACAACAACTAACCGAAGATCTTTTCTAAACAATACTAAACAATAAGCATAGAGTTCTAAGCTACTATGTAAAGAGATTATACCAAACGATTCTAGTCCTTCGTCTTTACGATCTCTACGGCCTCCTTGGATCTCCACGTCCTCCTCGGCTTCCTTCCGTGATAGACGATCCACCCGAGAACCCTAATCCAAGCTATTACCTCTAAACTTAAGGTTACTTAGTTTCTCTAGTTGCTAATTAAAGTAACTAAGGTGATGTAGAGTTAGGTTATGGAGTGTTTAGTCTTTACTAATCCTTGTACTCAACTCATGAGTGGTAGGATTAGGGTTTGGAGAAGGATAGAGAGCTTGAGGAGAGAGAAGGTGGAGATGATAATGATAATAGAAAAGCTTCTTACATGAATATATCAAACATAATGAATTATCAAATAATATCAATTAAATGATTATTCACCATGCTTCATTTATTCAAGAAGGGTGATTCATCATGTGAGTCATTAGATCATTAATGATGCATTAATGATGCATTTAATGATATGATGAATCATATGAATGAGTCACTAAAGCAATTAATGAAAATGCCACCTTAACCCCTCATGTCACATCCTTCTAGAAGCTTCTCGAAAATTACGAGAACGCCCTTCACATCCGTGAAAACACGGAAAAACTTTAGACTGTATAAATCCAATAACCCAATACTAGAATCACGCTTAAACCAAAGCCGGCTTGTAAAAACTGTCCGAATGTTGTACGTGCGTTTAAACACGTATGCGTCCGAACCTTTGTCGTAAAACCGTACGACCTCTATATCTTTTCGCCTGGAGTTGGGAAATCTCTGTGTGGGACTCTAAGGACTCGACTACTACGCTGGCAGTGGGTTTAACCACAGAACGCAAGCGGCACTAGCTGCACGTAACGGTCCCCAGGTAGATATCGATAAAAAGCCGATGAGGGAACCCATCCGAAATCCTACTGAGCCTGTCCGTGACAATATCCGCCCAGTCCGGTCTGTTCGTCAAAAAGTATCACATGTATGGTCTTAGGAGGTGGTGGACGTTAGACCCCTAATAACCGTACAAGTCGTGTCGGTTTGGCTCTATCACCGTCCGAGAATCTACTGATCAATCTATCAGTAATTCTCAATCAGCCCTGGCCAGGGACTTATGGCAATGACCAACCGATCACCGTGCAATATCAACTCCCTATACCGGGAGAGACGAATCCCTAACAGTCGATCACTGCCTCCACATGGCTCGGGACTGTGCCCAACTAAAACCCGTTTGCACGACTCTTTTGAATCGTGGTAGGGTAGTAATCAAAGCACCGTGGGAACTCACAGGAGACAAATGACGACCTTAAGTCAACGGACTATCTGCACACATGTCACCTGAGAACTGCTATCTGACGTTAGGTATAATACCATCCAGTCAGTTCTCGGCGAGTCCTATCCGGTGTACTCACACCCAGTGAGCATCTGTATACAATCTTAGGTGCACTCCACCAATGGCTGTGGGACCAGTCCATCGCCCCTCCTCAGGATCTAGATATGTATACACTAGTCTACTCCGGAGTATCGATGCCCAGTCTCGATACTCCTGCGACCAGGGACATATAAGGATGTGCCTATTGACTATCCAGCTCCCACAAGTATGACTGCCATCACTACGCCGGTAGTCAGGCAAACACCCTATGGGCTTTATCAACATACATATATAAATACCAAGTAAAATATATCATACGTTGAGACAAAGACAAACCAAATAGCGTACTATCATATCAAGCATGACTGTCATGTACATACATATCCCTTGCATCCTATACAATGAAGGCCTCTAGGGCATATATATCCAACAATCTCCTACTTATACTAAGGCCTATAATTGGCGTAATGAGTACCCACTGTCTCTACCAGATCCAGTTGCTGGCGTACCGCATGCCAACATCTCAAACAGCCTCTCGAACTGCACTTGAGGGATGACCTTGGTGAATGGATCTGACGTGTTGTCTTTTGTGTCTACTCTCCGTATCTCGATCTCCCGACGATCCACGATCTCCCTGATCAGGTGAAAACGCCTTAAGATATGCCTGGATTTCTGATGGGACCTTGGTTCCTTCGCTAAAGCTACAGCACCATTGTTATAATAATACAAAGGTATTGGATTGGCAATGGTCGGAACCACCTGAAGTTGAGAAATGAACTTCCTCATCCAGACAGCCTCTTTTGCGGCTTCACTAGCAGCTATATACTCAGCCTCCATAGTTGAGTCTGCGACGGTATCCTGTTTGGAACTCCTCCAACATACCGCCCCTCCATTGAGGGTAAATACAAAACCCGAAATGGATTTAGAATCATCCTTGTCACTTTGGAAGCCGGAGTCGGTAAAAGCTTCTACCTGGAGGTCCTTATTACCGTAAACTAAGAACATCTCCTTAGTCCTTCTCAGGTACTTGAGAATGTTCTTCACCGCTATCCAATGTTTCTCACCTGGGTCAGAATGATACCTGCTTACCACACTAAGTGCGTAAGCTACATCCGGACTGGTACATAACATCGCATACATTATAAATCCTACCGCCGAAGCGTAGGGTATAATGCCCATGCGAGCCATCTCTTCATCAGTCTTTGGAGACATCTCTTTGGAGAGGGTGATTCCGTGACAAGCGGGCATATTACCATGCTTGGAATCTTCCATACTAAATCTCTTTAGTATAGTGTCAATATACATGGACTGTGAAAGTCCCAACATTCTATTAGATCTATCACGATGGATCTTAATGCCCAGAATGTATGATGCATCTCCCAAGTCTTTCATAGAGAATTTCTGTGACAAGAAGAGCTTTACTGATTGTAGCATAGGGATATCATTCCCTATCAGTAGTATGTCGTCGACGTACAAAACGAGGAAGACTACTGCTCTTTCTACAATCTTCCTATAAATACATGGTTCATCTACATTTTTGATAAAGTCAAATTCTTTGACTGTCTCATCAAAGCAGATGTTCCAACTCCGCGATGCTTGCTTTAATCCATAAATGGATTTAAGCAACTTGCAGACTCTTCCGCAGTTCCCACTGTCTAAAAAACCTTCTGGTTGATCCATGTAAACACTCTCTTCTAAATGTCCATTTAGAAAAGCGGTTTTACGTCCATCTGCCAGATTTCATAGTCATGGAAGGCAGCAATCGCAAGCAGGATCCGAATGGATTTAAGCATAGCTACAAGTGAAAAGGTTTCATCATAGTCCAATCCCGGTCTTTGACGAAAACCTTTTGCTACGAGTCTAGCTTTGTAGGTTTCCACTTGTCCAAATGCACCAATCTTCTTTTTGAAGATCCATTTGCATCCAACTGGTTTTACTTCAGGAGGAGCAAATTCTAAAGTCCATACTTTATTGGTGTACATGGATTCCATTTTGGATCTCATAGCATCCAGCCATTTCATCGAGTCACTACTCGTAATAGCCTGCTGAAAACTAGTAGGCTCATCATCATCGATGATGCAATCCTCTCGATCCCCATCTAGAAGAAAGCCATAGTATCTTTCAGGAGGATGAGAAAGCCTGCTAGATCTACGGAGTGGCGTTGGTTCGTCATGTTCTATTGATATCTGAGGTTCTACTAAGTCCTCGGTAGCAGTTTGAGGTTCTGGAATTTCTTCCAACTCTACCGCGCTCCCACTAATTTCTTTTGCAAGAAATTCGCTTTCTAAGAAGACAATGTGACGAGCGACAAACACCATTTGTTCTTCAGTGTGGTAGACCATATACCCCCTTGAATGCTTGGGGTATCCTACAAACTTGCATAAAACCGATCGTGCCTCGAGCTTGTCTGGATTATGCTTTTTAACATATGCCGGACACCCCCATATCTTGATATACTTGAGATATGGTCTCTTCCCGCTCCACATTTAATATGGAGTGGCAGGTACAGACTTAGTTGGAACTCTGTTCAATAGGTATGCGGCTGATTCTAGAGTAAATCCCCAGAAGGAAAGTAGCAACTCAGCACTACTCATCATTGAACGCACCATATCTAATAGAGTGCGATTCCTCCTTTCTGATACACCATTATGCTGAGGTGTATAAGGCGGAGTAAGCTGAGAGAGAATTCCATTCTCTTTTAAGCATTCAAGGAAACTGGTATTTAAGTATTCTCCACCTCGATCAGATCGAAGTGTCTTGATGCTTTTACCAGTTTGTTTCTCTACTTCATTTTTATACTCCTTAAACTTCTCAAAAGCCTCGGATTTATGCTTCATTAAGAACACATGTCCATACCTAGAGAAGTCATCAGTAAAAGTTATGAAGTAGGAGTGACCACTTCGTGCATGCGTAGACATCGGACCACATACATCACTGTGTACTAGTCCCAAGAGTTCAGTGGCTCTTTCTCCGTGTCCGGTGAACGGAGATTTGGTCATTTTTCCTTTGATACATGATTAACAAGTTGCATATGATGAATATTCAAACGGATCTAAATATCCATCTTTATGTAGCTTAGTCAACCTTGTTTCATTTATATGACCAAGTCTACAATGCCATAGGAAGGCTTGATTTGAATCTGGAGCCTTTCTTTTACGCGTGTTTTGAATATTGAAAATTTGAGGTTGATTAAGTATGTATATGCCGTTTTCCAGTGTGCCAATCCCAATCAGTTCTTGATTTAAGTGAATGTTCATAACATTTCTTTCAAGCGCAAAACTATATCCTTCATTCGATAACAAAGATATTGATATAATATTACACAATATACTGGGAATACAAAAACCGATGTAAAAAACCAAAATGCGCCCACTTGTCAACCCTAGGTGATTTTCCCCTATTGCAATTGCATCTACATGCATTCCATTGCCCATCCGGAGAGTCATATCACCTGTCCCCAGCACTCTACTATTTCTCAGATCCTGCAATGAATCACAGATATGAGAACCAGAACCAGTATCAAGTACCCATGATGTAGAGTTAACTGAAAGACAATTTTCGATTACAAACACACCTGAAGTAGAAGCAACCGCTTGCTTCATGTCCATGGCATTGAAGGCCTGACAATCCTTCTTCCAGTGCCCTTGCTTGTGACAATAGAAGCACTCGTTCTTTTCTGTCTTCAACCTTCCTGCCTTGTTCGTTCCCTGCACCTTCTTGACCCCACCTTTCGGTTTGGTGGCTTTCATCTTCTTCTTCCCTTTAGCTTTCGCTTTAGATTTAGAGGAAGATGATTGGCCAATATATAGAACGGGGGTCTTCTCCTTTTCCAAGGAGGTCTCTGCTACCCTCAACATATTGAAGAGCTTTGGAAGATCAGCTTCCATTTCGTGCATGTTGAAGTTCAGCACGAACTGAGAGAAGGTGTGGGGAAGGGACTGCAGAATCAAGTCGATATACAAATCGTTCTCTAGCACGCATCCCAGGTTTGCGAGTTTCTCAATGAGGATGATCATTTTGAGGACGTGCTCTCCTATAGGCGATCCTGGAGCTAACCTCATCTGGAAGAGTTTCCTTGAGGTTTCGTACCTCGTGTTCCTTAGTGTTCCCCATACAATTCTTTGACATGGAGAAAGATGGATACAATATCCATACTCTCGTGTTGTTTCTGGAGTGTAAGTGCACGGCGGCGTCCCGGCCGTCGATCCGACGCCGGAATGCGGAAGCGGTGATAAACTTAAATTTTGCGGACTTAGCAATCCGGCACCACCGCGCACTTTAACCCGGATCGAACCATTAACAAGTCTACGCTACTAAAAAGAAAGGGAAGAGATATACCGAGTGATCCGAGTCCTCCGGTCTTCTCGTCGTCGTCCCGATCTCCCGCGGATCCTCCGGTCGTCGCCTCCTTGCCGGAAGGGCACCACATCGCCTGTATCTTTTACGGGCTCCCACCTCAATACCGAGGCAACTCGGGCGCGAAGTTGGCTAGCCGACGCGTCCAAGATTTGCTGTAGAATAATGTAGAACCGTTGTCTCTTTGGGGTTAATGAGGTTGCCAAGATGGAGGAATTTATGAACAATGATTTTCATGAAGGCTTCAAGATAATTGGAGCATCCCTCAAAATGTAGCTCGGCCAGATGCCTTTTGAGCTCACTGGAAATGAAGAAAACAAGCACTCATTTATGCTTACTGGAAAAAATGAAGTCAATAGTGTGCATGGGTGAAGTCAATGGATAAAAAACATGCTATAATAAATTAATCATCATCCCAATATATATTCACTCCAGCACACTCATTTTTTTCCACAATGCAAACATACAAATATTAATTTATCATATCCATCATATATACACACCAGCACACTCATTTTCCACAGTGGCCGGCCCACTCCAATTCCAATTTCCAACACAAAATTCACATCAAAAACCCATACCTCCTCATGTCATAATAAATGCAAGTGATGGAGCATGGCAATATGCAAAGAACCCCTCCACAAGATGTTATTTGCACAAATGCAAATAACCCCCTCCATCGGAAAAGTCCGGCCGGGAAAGAACAAAGGAAAACCGGCCGGAACGGAATGCAAACTGGCAACTCCAGAAAACTGGTCCCGTAATAAATTACAGGAAAACCCCGATACTGTGCATACACACCCGCATCTGTATTCCGTCCGGATACAAATGCAAAGAGACAAAATCTACACTGTCAAATACTAAGATCCGGCTTAAGCCAAAGCCGGCTAGTAAAAACTGTCCGATCATGATCCGTGCAATACCGCACGTATCTGATCGAACCCTGCCATATCTCCATACGGCCTCTACAGCGTTTCGCCCGAAACTTGAGTAACTGAAAGTGTGGTAGACTCTAAAGACTCGTCAACACCTTGGTTGTGGATTTAACCACTAGCACGTCAGAGGTATAAGCCAATACGTGACGGGCTACCAGGTACCGACCAAATGGGACGTCGATGAGGAAGCTCACCCCGACACCCAACTGAGCCTGTCAGTGACAATATCCGTGCAGTCCGGTCCGTTCGTCTATGAGTATCGCATGGCGGGCCTAGGGGGTTGGTAAAAGTCAGACCCCCAAAAGCGGTACAAGTCGTGTCGGAGTGTAGCCCAGAACACCCTGAGATACTAGTGGAATACCTACCAGTAAATCTCCTTGCCTTGGCCAAGGACTTTGTGTAATGGCTCTCCTAGACACAGCACGACCTCACCCCCAATACCGGGAGAGACGAACCCCTGAAGATACGCTCACTGCCTCCATGTGGCTCGGGACTGTACCCAACTAAAACCTGTTTGCACGACTCCTTTGAGCCGTGGTAGGGTAGTAATCAAAGTACAGTGGGAACTCACACGAGACAAATGACGATCCCCAGGTCGATGAACTAACCTGCACACATGTCACCAGGGAACTGCCATCTGACGTCTGGTATATGACCAACTAGCATGTTCCCGGCGAGTCCTGTCCGGTGTACTCATAACCCAATGAGCACCTGTATACATCTTAGGTGATCCAACTGACACCAGTGGCTTGTGAGACCGGCCACCGCCCCTCGTCGGGGTCTCGACTGTATACACTAGTCTACTAATGGAGTATCGATGCCCGGTCTCGAAACTCCCACGACTAGGGACCTTTTAAGGATATGCTTGTAGACCCCCAGCTCCCACTTATATGATCGCCCTCATACTGCTGGTGGTCAAGCAAGAATCCTAGGGGCTCTATCAACGTGTAATAGCGACGTGTCAGGTCACCTAAAACAGTACACGATGATAAAGGTAAACCAGATAGCATACTATCATCTCGAGTAAGACTGTCCTACCGGGATAGGTCCTCCCTCAATCATTACAATCACGTACCTGTGACCTAATAATTGACTCTGAGGGCACTATCTCCAACAATCTCCCACTTGCACTCAAGGCTAATTATTGCGATGTCGCATACTCACAGCCCGTGTGATACCGAACATCCAACTCCTCTACTAGTCAGTCTCACAAAGCTCGTTTGCGGAACTATTGCGTTCGAGGAATAGCCTTAGTGAGTGGATCCGCTTAGTTGTTTCTTTCTATGTCTCTCTATATCTCAAGTTCGCGGAGAAAGCCATCTCCCGAAATGAGTAATACCTGTCTTGGAATGTCTGGATGTCTGATGGGACCTAGCTCATAAATGAACTCCAAATCCAAACTTCTTAGACTGTATCGTCAACTGAACTTAATCAGTATCCTGCGCCATGCCACCCTCAGTATTCCCTTGGACCACCTGTCCAAAATACTGCCCCTCGTCAGAAGGATAACTACAACTCTGACAACCTCCTTGTCGTCCAAGTCACCCTGGAAGCCTGGAATGATAACTGTCTCCTGAATAAGGCTGTCGTTATCATATCCCTAGAACATCTACTTATGTTCTAAAACTGCTTCCGACCGTTTCTCCAGGATTGGATTAATGTCAACTTATTGCATCTAGTGCAAGAACAACATCTGGTGTGGTACTTGACATCTCACGATTGACTCAATTGCCTGAGCAAGTGATCTGCCAATCATGCCCGTCCCTCTCCCCTTTAGTCTGTAAGACATCTTTGGAGAGGGTGACTCCATTACCTGCAGGTACACTACCGTGCCAGGAGTCGTCCATCCTAAATACTCTTAGAATGCTGTCAAGTACCCTGATTGGGAAACCACCCAAATCTAGATCTAAAACCATAGATCTAGTAGCCAGTATGTCTGATATAATACCCAATTCCTATGTGGAGAAACTACTGTGTGACGACCAAAGTATAACCGATCGTAGTGTAGGAGTTTCCTTTCCTACTCTGTGTATATCATCCAAATACCAGGATATCACACCCTACTACCTTTTCAACAGATCCATCCCCTATTCTGATGAAGTCAAACCCACGACTCTCACGTCAGAAATAGATGATCTATCTCCGCTACATCTGCTCTAGTCTATAAATAGACATAAGCAACCTGTCCACCAATGCTTCCGCTGCTCCCACTGACTACGACAACCCTCTGGCAGAGTCATATACACGTACACTTCTAAAACTAGTTTTAGAACGACGCTATACTCATCCTCCCGCCGGGTCTCGTAACCTGGAACAACAGCAATGGCAATTGTGGGTAAACAAGAACTTCCCTGTCACCGTCCTTGAGGCCACCGTAGTGCCTCTCGGGTGCCTGAAGTTACCCACCTTATCTGCGGAGTGGCCAATGGAATGTCAATCCAGATTGAATCTTTAGGATCCTTATCAAATCTTCAGTAATCGTTTGTGGTTCTGGAATCACTTCCAGTTCTACCATACTCCCACTACTGTTTTTCTGAAAAAATTCATTTTTAATTTAAAACTGTGGCGAGTCATAGAACAATATCGCTATTGTTCATCCAGATGGTAGAAAATCAACCCTCGTCATAGCCTGGGTCAACCCACAAACAGCCATTACAGAAACGTGCCTTGAGTTATCCAGAGTCTGGTTTTAATCATAAGCCGGACAACTCCCCGTACCTTAACAATGTTAAGATATGAACTGTACTATATCCAATATAGAACCAGAGGCACTGATTTAATTGAACCAGATTCAAATCATGCATCTGTCTCCAGTGCATGTCAACTAAATGGAGAGAGGCCGATCAGCGTTACTCAACTTAGGAATGCTTCCAATTATGAGTGACCTGAAAAAGAAGCAATTTCTCTTTATCATTACTATCAACTGAATACCATACACAAGTATCTATATCTTCGATCACTTTGAAGAATCTTGATACTTGCTACACCTGGTTCTCTACTCTATTCAAATACCTATAACTCCTCAAAACTTAGACCCTGTGTTTCTACGAAACACACGTCTAAAAACTAGAGAAGTTAAAAGTAAACAGAATATAGTATAAGGACCAACCCCTCTGTCCCAATGGACACTGGACAACATACAATACTCTGTATAAGTCCGATGAGTCTAACAACTCTTTCACTGTGTGTCGTAGGTTGAAAACTGTACTTATGGTTAAGAAGAATTACACCGCTGTTTAATGCTCCTTACCTAACCATCCACTGATATAGGTAAATGTCATCGACATAATATCAAAAGGTATATCTCACTCTATAAAAATAGACGTACAGATATACCAATTTGAAATTGGTGCACAACAGCGGATATTCAAAACCAAATATTTGCCGACCGGCAAACAGCCCAGGTGATCTCCTCAAATATCACCGATTACAACGAATCCCGATATAATGAGGATGATCACCTTATTCCCAATAACCTACTCCCACTCACCATCTGTAAAACCATACAGATGTGAGAATCAAACCTGGTAAATACATACCCTGGAGTAAGTATCTAATCGGGAAATCAGTTTTCTTTTAACAGTACACAGTGAACTGAAACATTGAAATGTTTCGATGGGGTGTCCTGGTATTCCTAGTAATGCCTCTTTCATTATCCAGATTCACAACTATAACCGTATAATTCTTTGCTACCTCTCCAAATCCCTTTATATGTCTTTAGTCATTACCTTCTGCACACCCGTTTAGGCCAATTGGTTTTCTTCCTTCCCTACCGTTCGGCACCAGCCTATGGTTTGGAAGAAGACTATCCAATAAGCATAATGGGTGTACTGTCCTAATCCTAGGAACACTCGCAACACGAGAGAAGGTGAAGATAAAAGACACCTGAATGTACTTTATTCCTATTTCTCCTGAACAAGAATCCATCCCCGAACTGGAACAAGTTCCTTTCGAGTTCGTATATAACCATACGATGGAATATCCAAATAAACTGTGGATCTTCGTAGTGATACGGAGTGTCCTGGAGAAATACAAAGGTGATGTGGGAGTGGTAACGAAATATTTGGTTTGGTCGTGAATATCTGTTGCAATTTACTTTGCCCTCTTACTAATCCCTTGCTTTGTCTGAACTTAATACCTTCTGCACACCATCGTTATGCTAATTGGTTTTCTTCATTCCCTACCGATCGGCACCAGCCTAAGGTTTGGAAGAAGACAATCCAATTTGCGTAATAGGTGTACTACCCCTAAACCAAGGAGTACTCGTAACCTGAGAGAGGGTAAAAGGAAAAGACAACTGAATAATCCTATCCGTTTTCTCCAGAACCGGAAACCATCCTCGAATAAATTCTTTCGAGTTCGTATCTAACCATACGATGGTTTTGTCCAATGGAAGTGGACGTTCGTAGTAAAACGGGGTGTCCTGGAGAAAAGGGTAAAAGTAGGAGTGGCAATGAGGTTTGCAACTCTGACAATCCAAAAGCCAGTGCTTTAAGAAGGTTCGGTCAACTTGGTCACTGAGTCAAAGTCTTAGGGTCGGGTCAATGGTCGCTGCCAAAGAGAGAGAGAAAAGAAACACTCAGCGTGCACTCTAACCTAGATCAGAATGGTCACCAATTTATCTAATCTGGAATCCTCCCACTGTACCTCAAATTCTCCTCCAAACCTGAAAGAAGAATTAGTCGGGGTCACCCGAGGAGTAAACTAACTCATCAGTGGGAATCGGGATCCAACTATCATTGCATGATAACGTGACGGAATCCGCTCACGCTATCACACTCCAGAAGGTATGCGCATATCTGGCAAGTTTCAGTTCTTTTGAAACTCCCGATGTGATTTCTGCCCCATGCTCTTATGACCTTGACTAAGGCCAACAAATCATAAGTCACATGTCAAGTTCTACCCGTCATTGTCCAGGTTGATTTGAACCCACCCGTACAAGCCCTTGACTAAGGCCAACAAGGCTATACGACTGTCCCAAACCAACGCATCTATCTATGCAGCATATGAATACCCAATAGCTACCAAACACTGTGCCTTGACTAAGGCCAACAAACACAGCTTGAATACTATTGACTACCCATATGAAACGACGGAGGGCTACGAATGGTTTCTGGCGAAAACCTTTAACGTAGTGAACTTGATATCGTTGAAGGAACGGATAGCTTTTTAGAAAATATAGTGACGAAAACTTTTACTAAAGAGGTCACTCCCGGTGAAGGGATCTCGGCTCTTTCCCCGTAGAATGGGGTGCAGGATATTCCAACTGAATACCACGATGCAAAGCAAAAGTAATCGGCTATAGTGAAGTTAATGCCCTGACGCAAACTTCTGTCCAAGGGGTCACTCCCGGTGAAGGGATCTCGGCCCTTGCCTCGTCGACTGAGGAGCAGGATATTCCAAATGAATACCACGATGCAAAACAAAAGTGAACGTCCTTGCAATAACAGCTTTTTGAAAAATGTTCCAACAACATCAGAATAGGTTTGTTTATCTTGCATTGATCCGAATCAATGCAGTCCCATCAATTGATCACACCACAAAGAACGAAAATATACTGACGTACGTATATGCCATCCGCATTCGCCACTGGGTCCCGTCATCACCCGTTAGGTTAGCTAACTAACGGCAGAGCGGGGACTGGACTAGCGCGGATGTAAAACATATACAACATCTACTAATATATATACCAATATATAGTATTTCGCTCAAGGCGTGAATAAAATGCAATATCACAGAAATGTACAGCATCACAGAACAAAACAGATATCTGGGATCCCCGGGTTTCACAGAGCCACTACTGAAACCCGACGTTCCCCTGGTCGTGTGGATAGCCTGTGCAATGAAATCCTATACCCCCTACGAGTGCGGCGAATAGCCAGCCAATCCTGGATTGAAGCCCCCTCCGTCCCAATGCCATGAGATGCGGGCTTGTGGCCCTCTAGAACCCGGCCATCCGTGCACCCCTCCGCGGGGTAATCCTAGTACAAAATGTAAAATATACATACACCGGGTACATCGACCGCAACCAGGTCGTGCCCCAAAAGAATAATACAATCAGGCAGTGACGGCAGTCCACATGTCGGACGCTCGCCCCGCAATATCAAATGTACATAATACAACAGCACAGTACTAGCATTGCATCCAGGCTATCCCCCACGACCGATCCGCAACATCACAGCAAAAACAGAACATCAACGTGAAAATCACGTTCGCAAATCCGTCTAACCGGGCTATAGCAGTTAGATCGGATTTACCGATCAAGTGACATTCACGGTCGCAGATATAATGTAAATACTGTGAAAAATGTGTTTAAAATATCCGACCGATCAAATTATAACAAGCGGGCCCCAAAGCAATACTGTAGCAGTTCAGGAAATTATGGGCCCAAAATTAATATTCCAGAAACCCAATTTTAACCCCAGAAGCCCACTGTAGAAATAAAGACAAATGACTCATCCATACTGCGGCGGAAGCGCGGCCAGAAGTGGGTTTAGGCCGCGCTTCCGCGCTCTTCTTGGAAGATCATTGTCTTGAATTTGAACAGTGGTCTTAGTTCATCGAGCACAGTACTTTTATGCAACCTGAAAAATTTTTGGAGACTGAAAAAATTCAACAGAAACTGTCGTGGGTGTATTTGGGTTTTCGGACATTTTGATCGATCGGAACTGAAAAACACATTACACAAAGCTAGACTAAGTTAATGGGGAGGCTCTGATACCACTGTAAGTGCACGGCGGCGTCCCGGCCGTCGATCCGACGCCGGAATGCGGAAGCGGTGATAAACTTAAATTTTGCGGACTTAGCAATCCGGCACCACCGCGCACTTTAACCCGGATCGAACCATTAACAAGTCTACGCTACTAAAAAGAAAGGGAAGAGATATACCGAGTGATCCGAGTCCTCCGGTCTTCTCGTCGTCGTCCCGATCTCCCGCGGATCCTCCGGTCGTCGCCTCCTTGCCGGAAGGGCACCACATCGCCTGTATCTTTTACGGGCTCCCACCTCAATACCGAGGCAACTCGGGCGCGAAGTTGGCTAGCCGACGCGTCCAAGATTTGCTATAGAATAATGTAGAACCGTTGTCTCTTTGGGGTTAATGAGGTTGCCAAGATGGAGGAATTTATGAACAATGATTTTCATGAAGGCTTCAAGATAATTGGAGCATCCCTCAAAATGTAGCTCGGCCAGATGCCTTTTGAGCTCACTGGAAATGAAGAAAACAAGCACTCATTTATGCTTACTGGAAAAAATGAAGTCAATAGTGTGCATGGGTGAAGTCAATGGATAAAAAACATGCTATAATAAATTAATCATCATCCCAATATATATTCACTCCAGCACACTCATTTTTTTCCACAATGCAAACATACAAATATTAATTTATCATATCCATCATATATACACACCAGCACACTCATTTTCCACAGTGGCCGGCCCACTCCAATTCCAATTTCCAACACAAAATTCACATCAAAAACCCATACCTCCTCATGTCATAATAAATGCAAGTGATGGAGCATGGCAATATGCAAAGAACCCCTCCACAAGATGTTATTTGCACAAATGCAAATAACCCCCTCCATCGGAAAAGTCCGGCCGGGAAAGAACAAAGGAAAACCGGCCGGAACGGAATGCAAACTGGCAACTCCAGAAAACTGGTCCCGTAATAAATTACAGGAAAACCCCGATACTGTGCATACACACCCGCATCTGTATTCCGTCCGGATACAAATGCAAAGAGACAAAATCTACACTGTCAAATACTAAGATCCGGCTTAAGCCAAAGCCGGCTAGTAAAAACTGTCCGATCATGATCCGTGCAATACCGCACGTATCTGATCGAACCCTGCCATATCTCCATACGGCCTCTACAGCGTTTCGCCCGAAACTTGAGTAACTGAAAGTGTGGTAGACTCTAAAGACTCGTCAACACCTTGGTTGTGGATTTAACCACTAGCACGTCAGAGGTATAAGCCAATACGTGACGGGCTACCAGGTACTGACCAAATGGGACGTCGATGAGGAAGCTCACCCCGACACCCAACTGAGCCTGTCAGTGACAATATCCGTGCAGTCCGGTCCGTTCGTCTATGAGTATCGCATGGCGGGCCTAGGGGGTTGGTAAAAGTCAGACCCCCAAAAGCGGTACAAGTCGTGTCGGAGTGTAGCCCAGAACACCCTGAGATACTACTGGAATACCTACCAGTAAATCTCCTTGCCTTGGCCAAGGACTTTGTGTAATGGCTCTCCTAGACACAGCACGACCTCACCCCCAATACCGGGAGAGACGAACCCCTGAAGATACGCTCACTGCCTCCATGTGGCTCGGGACTGTACCCAACTAAAACCTGTTTGCACGACTCCTTTGAGCCGTGGTAGGGTAGTAATCAAAGTACAGTGGGAACTCACACGAGACAAATGACGATCCCCAGGTCGATGAACTAACCTGCACACATGTCACCAGGGAACTGCCATCTGACGTCTGGTATATGACCAACTAGCATGTTCCCGGCGAGTCCTGTCCGGTGTACTCATAACCCAATGAGCACCTGTATACATCTTAGGTGATCCAACTGACACCAGTGGCTTGTGAGACCGGCCACCGCCCCTCGTCGGGGTCTCGACTGTATACACTAGTCTACTAATGGAGTATCGATGCCCGGTCTCGAAACTCCCACGACTAGGGACCTTTTAAGGATATGCTTGTAGACCCCCAGCTCCCACTTATATGATCGCCCTCATACTGCTGGTGGTCAAGCAAGAATCCTAGGGGCTCTATCAACGTGTAATAGCGACGTGTCAGGTCACCTAAAATAGTACACGATGATAAAGGTAAACCAGATAGCATACTATCATCTCGAGTAAGACTGTCCTACCGGGATAGGTCCTCCCTCAATCATTACAATCACGTACCTGTGACCTAATAATTGACTCTGAGGGCACTATCTCCAACATGGAGTTCATTGTTCATGGATGCCAGCACGATACACTTAGCTCGCTCATAATCTAGATCCCAGGTTTTGCAGACTTCCCTGTCCACAACTGAGGAATCTGGTCCTGGGATAAGGGGAGGATCAGCGGTGGTAACATATGCTACTTTGTCATAAGTCAGTGCAATATTGACGTTCCTTAGCCAATCCTTATAGTTCTGCCCGGTCAGTATATTTTTTTCAAGTAATAGTTTTAGTCCAGTCATGGTAGCTGCCAGGGAGAGAGAAAAGAAAACACTCAGCATATGCTCTTGCAAGTTTAGATTGGTTTATTAATTTATCGAAACAGGATGGTTCCCACTGTTTCCTCAAATCCTTCTTCAAAACCTAAAAGAAGAACTAGTCAGGATTTAATCACACGTCACAATACTTGCTTAACCTTTCAGCCAGGCTGGTGTTGGTACTTCGAGGGAGGTTTTCCAACGCTTTCGCGAAATTCCTTAATTAAAGAACCTCTTTTCCCTAGAGGCGTAGCCCCTCTAACACCTTTCTAGACACCTACTTGGTTTATAGCATTGATTGTTAAGTGAGAAAAATTCCCGAGAGTAATCCTACTCATCAGTGGGATCAGGATCCAACTATCATTGCATGTTGCCCTAGATAGAGGCCACTCTAGTCACCACACTCCAGAAGGTATGCTAAATCTGCAAGTTTCCTTTATGTTTGAAACTCCCGATGTGATTTTTACCCCAGGCTCTTATGACTTTGACGTAGGCCAACAAATCATAAGACGCAGGTCAAGTTCTACCCGTCGTTGTCCTGATCAATTTAAGTACATCGTACAAGCCCTTGACGTAGGCCAACAAGGTGTACGTTTGTCTTAAACTAATGCATCTATCTATGCAACAAATAGGCACACACACTGCTACCATACACTATGCCTTGACGTAGGCCAACAAGCATAGCATGAATACGATGTGCTGTCTATCTGAAACGACGGAGGGTTACGGCTGGGTTTTTGGCAAAAAACCGTTAACGTAATGAACTTATTATGATCGAAGGAACAAAGATAGCTTTTATTTAAAAGGAGTGGTTTAAGCTCCGCATTTAAAATTTGCTTTTTCAAGAAAACCGAGTGGTTTTAGAAATTGTTCCAACGATTCAGTTTAGGTTTTATTTTCTTTGCATTAATAATAATGCGTCCCATCAATTAACCTATCATTACAGATAACAACGAAAATACAACGTCCTCTTATGCCATCCGCATTCGCCACTGGGTCCCGTCATCACCCGTTAGGTTACTTAACTAACGACAGAGCGGGGGCCGGGCTAGAGCGGGTGTAAAACATAAGTGACGTCTAAATAGCTATCATATATAGATATTGTACATTCGTCAGACGCAATAATAGGCATTCCAGATCACAGATAAACAATATTGGATTTGCAAGCAATCCGCGTTTCTTTTGAGCCTGCAATGAAAGACGGATTACACAGTTGTGATGAATAGCCATTTACCCCACCCCAGACCCCTACGGGTACGGTAAACTACCCGCCAAGTACCAGAAGTGAAGTGGTCTGCCTCAACACTTCAAAATACCCGGTAGTTTGTGTACCCCACCTTAGGTCTATCCTAGGAGCAAAAACAGTAAAAAGAAATAATACAACGGTGGCTACAGCTGCAACATGGATGTGCCCCGCAAAATAATATTACAACTTATTACAATTACAACAAATGAATTAATACAATAACCCATCTCAAAACCCGGCTAATCATCACAACAGTCCAATATAGTTAATATACACAAACAGTTATAAATAACATCACAAATATGTTCAACCCCCTGCCAACCGACATACTAGCAGTTAGGGGAGGTTTACGAACACATAATACAGTTCACAGATATAATCAAACAAGCAAATATCGTATAATTTAGATCGATTAAACACATTAAATTTTGCTCCAATACTTCTCTGCAAATCTGAAACCTGAGAAAAAATTAAATCATACCAGAAAATACAAAATATCACAAAAGATGCACAGAAGAAAACTGGGCTGAATCGGCCCCAACTCGGCCGCGGATCCGCGGCGGATCGGTGAGATCGGCCGCGGTTCAGCGGCTCTTTGGCCGATTCAGGAGCCCATTTTTCTTGTGTGTTCTTATATTTTCATGCTGGTCATTCTGGAGGTCCCTAAAAAATTTTTGGACTTCATTTTAAAATCGACAGAAACTATTTGATATCGGGGTTTTTTCCGGTTTGTTTCCCGTTCAAAATTCATACAACTTCGCAACTGTAATTCGATGTATAACACCCCACGAGTTGCGGGGTGGCGGAAATTTGAAAAACGATCATGTTTATAAAGCGAACATCAACGAACCGAAGATCTTTTCTAAACAATACTTAACTATAAGCATAGAGTTCTAAGCAACTATGTAAAAGAGATTATACCAAACGATTCTAGTCCTTCATCTTTACGATCTCTACGGCCTCCTTGGATGGCCACTTCCTCTTCGGCTTCCTTCCGTGATAGACGATCCACCCGAGAACCCTAATCCAAGCTATTACCTCTAAACTTGAGGTTACTTAGTTTCTCTAATTGCTAATTAAAGTAACTAAGGTGATGTAGAGTTAGGTTATGGAGTGTTTAGTCTTTACTAATCCTTATACTCAACTCATGAGTGGTAGGATTAGGGTTTGGAGAAGGAGAGAGAGCTTGGGGAGAGAGAAGGTGGAGATGATAATGATAATAGAAAAGCTTCTCACTTGAATATATCAAACATAATGAATTATCAAATAATATTAATTAAATGATTATTCACCATGTTTCATTTATTCAAGAAGAGTGATTCATCATGTGAGTCATTAGATCATTAATGATGCATTAATGATGCATTTAATGATATGATGAATCATATGAATGAGTCACCAAAGCATTAATGAAATTGCCACCTTAACCCCTCATGTCACATCCTTCTAGAAGCTTCTCAAAAATTATGAGAACGCCCCTCGCATCCGTGAAAACACGGAAAAACTTTAGACTGTATAAATCCAATAACCCGATACTAGAATCTGGCTTAAACCAAAGCCGGCTAGTAAAAACTGTCCGAATGTCGTTCGTAGCGTTTAAACACGTATGCGTCCGAACCTTTGTCGTAAAACCATACGACCTCTATATCTTTTCGCCTGGAGTTGGGAAATCTCTCTGTGGGACTCTAAAGACTCGACTACTACGCTGGCACTGGGTTTAACCACAGACCGCAAGCGGCACTAGCTGTACGTAACGGTCCGTAGGTAGATGTCGATAAGAAAGCCGATGAGGTAACCCATCTGAAATCCTACTGAGCCTGTCCGTGACAATATCCGCGCAGCCCGGTCTGTTCGTCTAAGAGTATCGCATGTATGGTCTGGGGAGGTGGTGGACGTCAGAACCCTAATAGCCGTACAAGTCGTGTCAGTTTGGCTCTATCACCATCCGAGAATCTACTGATCAATCTATCAGTAATTCTCAATCAGCCCTGGCCAGGGACTTATGGCAATGACCAACCGATCACCGTACGATATCAACTCCCTATACCGAGAGAGACGAATCCCTAACCGTCGATCACTACCTCGACGTGGCTCTGGACTGTGCCCAACTAAAACCTGTTTGCACGACTCCTTTGAATCGTGGTAGGGTAGTAATCAAAGCACAGTGGGAACTCACACGAGACAAATGATGACCTTAAGTCAACGGACTATCTGCGCACATGTCACCTGAGAACTGCTATCTGACGTTAGGTATAATACCATCCAGTCAGTTCTCAGCGAGTCCTATTCGGTGTACTCAAACCTAGTTAGCATCTGTATACAATCTTAGGTGCACTCCACCAATGGCTGCGGGACCAGTCCATCGCCCCTCCTCAGGGTCTAGATATGTATACACAAGTCTACTCCGGAGTATCGATGCCCAGTCTCGATACTCCTGCGACCAGGGACACTTAAGGATGTGCCTATTGACTATCCAGCTCCCACAAGTATGACTGCCATCACAACGCCGGTAGTCAGGCAAACACCCTATGGGCTTTATCAACATACATATATAAATACCAAGTAAAATATATCATACGTTAAGACAAACCAACTAGCGTACTATCATATCAAACAAGACTGTCGTGTACATACATATCCCTAGTATCCAATACAATGAAAGCCTCTAGGGCATATATATCCAACACTATGGACAGTATCCATCAGAAACAGCACGAAAAGATGGATATACAATCCATCTTTCTTCATCCAAAGGAGTTGTATGAAGAGAAATCTCGTACTTTACGCTACGACGCATCTCGAAAGCTGTTTCAGATGCGGTTGGCCCCCGATGCATCAGTAGGAGACCATGTTCTGAAGATGATTGGTCTTATAGAAGAACTTGAGGAACTGGGATGGACTATGGATAATGAGCAATATATAGATATTGTTCTACAGTCTCTCTTCCCCGCCATTGATCCGTTCATAGTGAATTTAAATATGAACGATTTGGAGAAATCATTGCCTGAACTTCTCAATATGTTGAGAAATGCAGAGAGCACGCTTAAGACAGCGAAAACTCCCGCTCTGCTTTATGGGCCATCTTCCTCTTCAGTCTTGAAAGCCAAGGCCAAGGGAAAGAAGAAGAAGAATCCCACCAAGCCGAGAGGTGGAGTTGAAAAGGCGAAGGGGAAAGACAAATCTGGGACCGCGGGAAGTGGAAAAGGGGAATGTTTTTACTGCCACAAGTCGGGACACTGGGAACGCAATTGTGCTTTGTACCTTGCAGATCTCAAGAAGAAGAATCATGTTAATGCTTCCGCTACAGGTGTGTTTGTAACTGAAAACTGTTTTTCATTAAACTCTACATCTTGGGTATTAAATACCGGTTCTGGTTCTCATATCTGTAATTGTATGCATGGATTGAGAAACAGTAGAGTTTTGAAGACTGGGGACCACACTCTACGGGTTAGAAATGGTTCCAATGTACATGCTGTATCCGTAGGAGAGTATCATCTAGGTTTGCTTTCAGGATGTATTTTGGTTTTGAACCCTTGTTATTTTGTACCTGGTTTGCTATGTAATATAATATCCGTATCTTTGTTAGACAATGAAGGATATCATTTTGTGTTGCAAAATAATGTTATGAACATTAACTTGAATCAACAGTTGATTGTTTATGGTACATTAAGTAACGGAATTTACGTCCTAAACCAACACATAGTTTTCAATATACAACATACAAATAAAAGAAAGATTTCAGATATAAATGAATCTTTTCTTTGGCATTCTAGACTTGGTCATATTAATGAAACACGACTAAATAAGCTACATAAAGATGGATATTTAAAACCTTTTGAATATAAATCTAATACAACTTTCCAGTCTTGTATCAAAAGGTAAAATGACCAAAACTCCGTTTATAGGACACGGAGAGAGAGCTACAGAACTCTTAAGCCTCATACATGTGATGTATGCGGACCAATCTCTACACATGCTGAAGGCGGTTTTTCATACTTCATCACTTTTACTGATGATTTCTCAAGATTCGGACACGTGTCTTTATTGAAGCATAAATCCGAAGCTTTCGAGAAATTCAAGGAGTACAAACTTGAAGTAGAAAAACAAACTGGCTCGAGTATCAAGAAACTTCGATCAGATCGAGGTGGAGAGTATTTAAGCACTGAGTTTCAGACATCTTAAAAGAGAATGGGATTCTCTCTCAGCTCACTCCTCCTTACACACCACAGCACAACTGTGTGTCAGAACGGAGGAATCGTACCCTATTAGATATGGTACGGTCCATGATGAATGATGCTGAGTTACCACTTTCCTTTTGGGGACATGCATTAGAGACAACAATTTATCTATTGAACAGGGTTCCATCAAAGAATGTGTCTACCACTCCATATGAGATATGGTGTGGAAGGAGACCATCTCTTAAAAGAGTTAGGATTTGGGGTTGTCCGGCTTATGTCAAAAAGCAGAATCCGGATAAACTCGAGACACGATCGGTCATGTGCAAATTTGTGGGATATCCAAAACACTCGTATGGATATCTATTCTACCACAAGGATGAATAAAAGGTGTTTGTTTCTCAACATGCCACATTTTTGGAAAATGAAATCTTTACAGACAGTACTGATGGAAAAGTGGTTGAACTAGAAGAGGTTCTAGACACAAAAATTACTTAGGACGAATTGGTTGAAACTGATGTTGCAGTAGAACTTCAAGAAGCTCAGCCGCTCCGAAGATCTAGTAGAACTTCTTCCCCGCCGGAGATATACTATGGGTTTCTCATTGATGGTGATAGAGAAGATTGCATCATAGATGATGATGACCCTACTAGTTTTCAGCAAGCTGTCACGAGTGGTGACTCAGTGAAGTGGCTGGATGCCATGAGATCTGAAATAGAGTCCATGTACACTAACAAAGTATGGACTTTGGACGTTGCACATCCTGGGATAAAACCAGTTGGGTGCAAATGGATCTTTAAGAGAAAGATTGGTGTAGATGGAAAGGTAGAGACCTATAAAGTAAGGCTCGTAGCGAAAGGTTTTCGTCAAAGACCAGGACTGGACTATGATGAAACTTTCTCTCAAGTAGCAATGCTTAAATCCATTCGGATCCTACTTGCTATTTCTTCTCACTACGACTATGAAATCTGGAAGATGGATGTTAAAACTGCATTTCTAAATGGTAATTTAGAAGAGTGCGTTTTTATGGATCAGCCAGAGGGCTTCATTGACAGTGGGACCAGCGAAAAAGCATGTAGGTTGCTTAAATCTATTTATGGATTAAAGCAGGCATCACGGAGCTAAAACATCTGTTTTGATGATACAATCAAAGAGTTCGATTTTCTCAATAATATAGATGAACCATGTATTTAGAAGAAGATTGTAGGGAGTACTGTCAGTTTCCACGTATTGTACGTAGATGACATTCTCTTTATAGGAAATGATATTCCCATGCTACAATCGGTCAAATTATTCTTATCACAAAGGTTCTCCATGAAGGACCTGGGTGATGCCTCGTGCATTTTGGGCATAAGGATCTATAGAGATAGATCCAAAAGGTTATTGGGATTGTCCCAATCAGAGTACATTGATACCATCCTAAAAAGGTTTAGTATCGAAGATTCCAAGCGTGGTGCCTTGCCCGCTTGCCATGGAATCACTCTCTCTAAGGACTTCTGTCCGAAGACTGATGAAGAGAGAGCTCGCATGAGCATTATACCCAACGCTTCAGCCGTAGGATCTATATTGTATGCGATGATATGTACTCGCCTTGATGTTGCTTATGTACTAGCTGTAGTAAGCAGGTATCAATCCAACCCAGGGGAGAAACACTGGATAGCCGTGAAGAACATTCTTAAGTACTTGCGAAGGACTAAAGAATTGTTCTTGGTGTATGGTAATGGGGATCTCCAAATGGAGGCCTTTACCGATTCTAGCTTCCAAAGTGATAAGGATGACAGTAAATCTATCTCAAGGTTTGTATTTACCCTCAATGGATGGGCGGTATGTTGGAAGAGTTCCAAATATGATACCATTGTAGACTCCACGATGGAAGCTGAGTATATTGCTGCAAATGATGCTGCAAAGGAAGCCGTCTGGATGAGGAAGTTCGTTCCGGAGCTAGGAGTAGTTCCAACCATTATTAATCCAATACCAATGTATTCTGATAATAATGGAGCTATGGCGTTGGCCAAAGAACCCAGATTCCATCAAAAGTCCAGACACATCCTCAGGCGATATTATTTGATCCGGGAGATAGTTGATCGCCATGAGATCTAGATTCGGATAGTAGATACAAAGGATAACACCGCAGATCTACTCACCAAGGCACTTCCACAGCCGCAACATGAGCGACTTTTTGAGATGTTGGGTATGAGATACGCCAATAATTGGCCTTAGTGCAAGTGGGAGATTGTTGGATATATGTATGCCCTAGAGGCCATTATATGTATAGTGGATGCTTGGACATATATATATGTATATTTTGATATATGACTTTCTTGCTCGACATGATAGTATGCTATCTGGTTTTACTTCATCTGACATGTTTGCTTGATACTGTTCATTTAATACATGTTGATAAAGCCCTGAGGATATATGCTTAACTTCCATGGCTATGATGGAGATCATACTAGTGGGGCACGTATAGTCTATAAGCGTATCCTCAAATGTTCCTAGTCGTAGGTATATCGAGATAGGGCATCGATATTCCAGAGTAGACATATGATGGGCGATGGATGATCACATATCCATCGGTGTTGTGACATCGAAGATTGTATACGGGTGCTCAGTGGAGACTGGGTACACTGAACGGACTCACAGAGAATTCCTATATGGTATTATATTTATCGTCCGATATCAGTTCTCTGGTGACATTGGTACAGGTTAGTCTGTAGACCTGAGATCGTCATAGAGTCTTGTGTGTTCTCCAACTGTACATTGATTTCCACCCTACCAAGGCACTACTGAGTCATGCAAACAGGGGGCTTTTGGGTATAGTCCTGAGACACATGGAGACAGTGAGCGATAGGAGGGGTTTCGTCTCTCCCGGTATTGGGAGTTGATGTTGTGCTATGTGCGATAGGCTCTGACATGAAGTCCCCGGCCAGGCCTGATGAGATTTACTGATAAGTGTTACCAGTAGTTTCTCGACCGGTCATAGACCAAATCGACATGACTTATTGAGTTATTAAGGCTCGACGATTCCATCCCTAGACTTGATATGCAGCATATCAGATGAAGAGACCGGACTGTACGGTATGTGTTACCAATGGCTCGACGTGAGTTTTGACTGGTTCGCTTGTTTTTCTTCTGATCGCTCAATACCCGGGTGGCCGTTATGTTTAGCTGACCACTTGCGGCTTGCAGGTGTTTTGATATGATCATCACTTACTGCCGGCGTATTGACGAGTCTTAGAGTCCCACACAGGATTTTTCTAGCTCAGGCGAAATGATGTGGTGTGCATATGTGATATGCGCAGGAGCTCGATTAAATACGAATATGTGATACCGCATTTTAATAGGACGTTCGATATTGGTCGGGTCGCATTTGATGTGACCGATTTATTAAATCAAGTGTTGATTTAATATTATCTTTAAGCTAACTTTTAATTAACCCTTTTTCTTTTGGATGTATGCATGTATGTTCACACATACACATGATGATGTGCATGCACACATACACACATACATATGTGACATGGTTGATGATACAAAGTAGATGGCAATATAAGACTCACAAGGTTGATAAATATCTAGATTTTTGTTAATGGATTAAAGGAAAAAGGAAATTAGCATAATGACTCATTTTCTACACACTTCTTATTTGACCATTGACTTTAACCATGGTTTAATTTCCTTTTGTTCTTTAACCCATCCAAATAATATCTAGATATTTAGCCAACCATGGTTATATGTGAGACTGTCTCATATATAATATTTTCATTTTTCATTATTGAAAATAAGTTTTCATTATTTACACAAAAGCTTTTGCCATCTTCACTTTCCTCCTTTTCCAAGCTCTTTTGAGTTTTGTTTTGAGTGAGGAAATTAAAAAGAAAGGGTTTTTAAGTGAGTATACAAACCACACAACCATTCTACACTACCCTAGCCCTTTAGTGTAGAGTGTTTGCTTCATTTTGTGAAGCTATGAGCTTGTTTTAGGAATCTCCAGGTGGATCATCGTAGACGACGAAGGATCTCGAGCGGAGTCGTTCCAAACTTTGTGCAAAACCGTAGGAGTCTTAAAGACCGAAGGAGTTGGCTACAAAGGTTGTATTTCCTTTTCCTTTAGTTTAGACTTCACATAATGATGTTATTACCCTAATCTCTAGTTACGATTCATAGTTCGTTTGTAATAGCGCTCTAAAATTTAAAATTTCACTACTATATGTTGTTACAACCTCACTAGAGGCGCTACTACTCACCAACACCCCTCACAGTTTGATTTCAGCACTTTGTGCTAGTCGGTTTTGAGGAGGGGATGTCGAGGATTCTTAGCTTTCATTCGTGATACCGGAGCCACAGTAGATTCATTGGACCAGGTTCTTATTGTGAGAGATTTTCCTGACGTTCTTCCCGATGAGTTACCTGGATTGCCGCTAGAGCGTCAGATTGACTTTTGCATTGATTTGATCCCCGGCATGGGGCCTATTTCTATACCACCTTACCGGATGGCCCCGACGGAGCTTAAGGAGCTTAAGGATCAGCTGCAATAGTTGCTTGATAGGGGACTTCTTCATCCGAGTGTTTCTCCTTGGGGAGCTCTTGTTCTGTTCGTCAAAAAGAAGGACGGCAGTTTGAGGTTGTGCATTGATTATCGTCAATTGAATCGAGTTACGGTGCGAAATAGGTATCCTTTACCTCGCATTGACGATTTGTTTTATCAGCTTCAGGGTGCGGGAAATTTTTCCAAGATTGATTTGAGATCAGGTTATCATCAGTTGCGGGTTTGGAATGATGATATTCCGAAGACTGCTTTTCGTACGTGCTATGGGCATTATGAGGTTTTGGTGATGTCGTTCGGACTCACCAATGCCCCAACAGCGTTCATGGATTTGATGAACCGGATTTTCAAGCCGTTCCTCGACCAGTTTCTTATTGTGTTTATTGATGACATTCTGGTTTATTCCAAGATTTGAGAGGAGCATGAGCAGCACTTGAGGATTACTTTGCAGACATTAGGAGAGCACCAACTGTTTGCTAAATTCTCGAAGTGTGCCTTTTGGCTTGATAGTGTTTACTTCCTAAGTCATGTAGTTACGGGAGACGGTATTCGTGTAGACCCGAGGAAGATCAAGGCCGTACAGCTTTGGCCCAGACTTGTATCAGTGACTAAGGTCCGTAACTTTTTGGGCTTAGCCGGTTATTATCTCTGTTTGCTGCAGGATTTCTCGAGTATCGTTGCACCGCTAACCGGAATGACCAGGAAGGGGTTCCTTTTCTTTAGACTGAGCCATGCGAGCTGAGTTTTCAGCAGTTGAAGACTCAGTGGACGACTGCACCAGGTTTATCTTTGCCTTCTGGATCGGGCAGCTTTGTCGTTTACTGTGATGCGTCTCGAGTGGGGCTCGGTTGTGTATTGATGCAACATGATAGAGTTATCGCTTATTCTTCCCGGCAGTTGATGAAGCACGAGCAGAATTATCCCACTCATGATCTTGAATGGCCTGGTGGTCTTTGCGCTTAAAATTTGGAGACACTACTTATACGTGGAGTCGTGTAAGATTTTCACGGACTACAAGAGCTTGAAGTACAACTTCCAGTAGCGAGATCTGAATTTGAGACAGCGCCATTGGATGAAGCTTGTGAAGGATTATGATTGTGAGATCCTTTATCACCCGGGCAAGGCGAATGTGGTAGCCGATGCTTTGAGTCGTAGGCCCGGTGGTAGCTTGTCCCAGTTGAGCGCAGTTCGGAGACAGTCTTCTGCAAATTGGTTGATCTTGTATGATAATAGAGTATAGTTTGAGTTCACTTCCACTGGGGGACATCTTGCTCATGTCCGCGCCCGTCCACTTCTACTTGATTGTATTCGTGAGGCACAGCCCGACGATGCCCGTTTGTCTGAGATTCTTGAGCATGTTCGGCTGGGTCAAGATTCGGAGTTCTTGATTGATGACCAGGGTGTGCTACATTTTCGGACTCGTTTGTTTGTACCTAATACCGACGAGTTAAGACACGAGATCCTAGAGCAGGCACATCAAACAGATTATAGTGTTCACCTAGGTTCCACCAAGATGTATGGTGACTTGAGAGATATCTACTGGTAGGCTGGGACGAAGAGTGATGTTTCAGATTTCGTTTCGAGGTGCATGACTTGTCGGCAAGTCAAGGCTGAGCTTCAGAGACCAGCAAGAGAGATGCAGCCTTTACCCGTTCTGGAGTGGAAATGGAAATAGATCTCCATAGATTTCGTTGTGGGTCTACCCAGGTCCAGTCGAGGGTATGACTCCATTTGGGTGATTGTTGACCGGTTGACGAAAGCGGCTCACTTCCTTCCAGTGAAGACCACTTTCGGCTATGCTCAGTTGTACATTGATGAGATTGTGCGTTTGCGCGGCGTTCCTACATGCATTGTATTGATAGGGGCACCCAGTTCACTAGTCGTCTTTGGCAGAAGCTACAGGAATCCTTAGGTACCCGTTTGAGTTTTAGAAGAGCTTTCCATCTGCAGACCGATGGTCAGTCAGAGCAGACTATACAGACTCTGGAGGATATACTTCGTGCATGCGTGCTTGATTTTGGTGGCAGTTGGGATCGTCACTTGCCATTGATAGTGTTCTCCTACAACAACAGTTATTAGGAAACGATTCAGATAACACCTTTTGAGGCTTTGTATGGTAGAAAGTGTCGATCGCCAGTCTGTTGGACTGAACTCAACTAGACCAGGATTTTGGAACCCCAGCTAGTTCAAGAGACTACGAAGAAGATCTAGTTCGTTCAGGATAGGATGAGAGCAGCCCAGTACAGACAGAAGTCTTATGCCGACCGTCGTCGTCGCAGGCTCAAATTCACAGTGGCGGATCATGTATTCATATGGATTTCTCCGATGATGGGCGTGATGAGATTTGGAAAGAAAGGGAAGCATAGTCCCAGATTTGTAGGTCCTGTTGAGATCCTTAAGTGAGTTGGCACCGTTGCCTATCATTTGGCACTTCCACCCAGTTTTCTGGATGTTCACCCCGTATTCCATGTATCGATACTTCGTAAGTACCTTCATTACCTTTCTCATATGATTTAGCATCAGACCGTTCGGCTAGAGCGTGATCTATCGTTCACCGAGCAGCCGGTAGTTATATTGGATCGGCAGGTGAAGAAACTGTTAGTGTGATATGCCCTAGAGGCCATTATTATATAGTACTAGTTTGTATAGTACATTTTGGAAGCTTGGGATATATACACGGATTTATGACAGTCTTGCTCGATATAGTAGTATGCTACTTGGTTTGTATTTATCTTAATATGTGTATATGTTTCTTTTAACATATCGCTAATACATATTGATAGAGCCCTTTGGATCTTTGCTTGGCTACCAGCGTTGTGATGACAGTCACACTAGTGGGGGATGGGTAGTCTACAAGCACATCCTTATACAAGTCCCGAGTCGTAGGATTATCAAGACAGGACATCGATACTCCAGAGTAGACTAGTGTATACGCTTCTCATCCTAGCAGGGGAGATGGTTTGTCCCACAACCATCAGTACGTCATACTGGATAGAGTATGCAGGTGCTTATTGGGTTATGAGTTACACTGGACGAACTCGTGGGGAACTACTGGTTGGTACTATACCTATCGTCAGGTAGCAGTTCCCAGGTGACATGAGTACAGCTTAGTCCGTTGACTTGACACTGCTACTGAAGGCTTGTCCTTAGCACCACTACTAGGGTTTGGTAGCATCACACATGACATATTAAAAATTTATAGAGTGCTAAAGAAACAATCCTAAGGATCAAACTAGAAAAGCTAGGGTAACACTAAACTTTAACACAATCCACAAGTAGTTGAGTACTAGGTTTAGAGAATACAACCTTTGTAGCTCCCTTCGCTAGACTCCTTGGCTGCTTGATAGTTGAAATAAGCTTGCTTGAGATCCTCCAAGTCGACGACGATCCATCCGGAGTCCTCTTTGTCCAAGCTCAAAGCTCCACCTGATCAAGATGATGAAGTTGAAGCTAACATTCTAAACTAATGGGCAAGAGTAGTATAGAATAATGATGTGGTTTGTTTTCTCACTTCAAAACCCTAACTTCATCACTCTTCCACTCACTATCAAGTCCTAGAGAGCAAGAGAGAGAGGACGAAGAAGATGGCAATATGAGAACTTAAGATAAAATGATAAGCTTAAGATAAAAATGAGAATAGAAAAAATATATATTTTCTTCTTCTCATTCTTAACCCAAGTTAATAAATATCTAGATATTTCTTTTGGAGCTCTAATGGCCATGGAAAAATAACTCATGGTTAACCCTAGGTTTGGTGTAAGAATAAAATAATCAACCATGAGTGATTATCTATTTCCATTAATCCAAAAATAAATATCAACATATTTACTAACATGTGAGTCTTATATTGCCACCATCAAGTGTATCAACAACCATGACACTCATGTGTATGCATTTATGTGTGCATGCACATCCATATGTCCATCAATGTAAACATGTGCATAAACGCATGCATACACCAAAAGATAAAAAGGGTTTAAAGTGAAAATGCTAATGGTCAATGTTAAATCAACACTTGATTTAGCAAACCGGTCATATCTTATACGACCCGACCGATTAATATACGGTATCACATACGCACATTTAATCAGGTCCCCACGCATATCCCATATGCAGACCATATCGTTTTGCCTGGACTAGGTAACTCCATTGTGGGACTCAAAGACTCGTCAATACGCCCGCAGTGGGTGATGATCATATCAAGCACCCCCAAACCGCAAGAGGTCAGCTAAATATAACGGCCACCCGGGTATTGGGCGATCAGAAGAAAACAAGCGAACCTGTCACAACTCCCGTCGAGCCATTCAGCAACACTACCGTACAGTCCGGTCTTTTCGTTAGATATGCTGCATATCGAGTCTAGGGATGGTATCGTCGACCCTAATAACTCAATAATTCATGCCGATGAATGGTCCATAACAGATCGAGAAACTACTAATAACACGTATCAGTAAATCTCAACAGCCTTGACCAGGGACTTACTGATATAGCCAATCGAGCACAGCACAACATCAACTACCAATACCTGGAGAGACGAAACCCCTCCTATCGCTCATCATCTCCATGTGTCTCGGGACTGTATCGAAAAGCCACCTGTTTGCATGACTCAATAGAGTCGTGGTAGGGTGGTAATCAAACTACAGTGGTAGTACACACAAGACTCTATGACGATCTCGGGTCTACAGACTAACCTGTACCAGTGTTACTTAAGAACTGTTATCCGACGATAGATATAATACCATATAGGAGTTCTCCGCGAGTCCGTCCAGTGTACCCAGTCTCCACTGAGCAGCTATATATGATCTCGATGTCAAACATCAATGGAAGTGGGAACATCCATCGCCCATCGTATGGGTCTAGTATCATATACGCTGGTCTACTCTGGTATATTGATGCCCCATCTCGATACACCTACGACTAGGGACATTTTAGGATATGCTTATAAACTATAGATATCCCACTAGTATGTTCTCTATCATAATCACAGTAGTTAAGCAAATATCCTCAGGGCTTTATCAACATGTGTAATGAATAAAAGCATGATCAAGTCAACATGTCAGATAAAGAAGAACCATATAGCATACTATCATGTCGAGAAAGAATGTCATTTGTATATATATATATATATATATATATATATATATATACATGTATAAATACATCCACTATCATATAATGGCCTCTAGGGCATACATATATCTAACAATCTCCCACTTACACTAGGGCCAGTTATTGGCGTATCTCATACCCAACATCATAAAAAGCCTCTCATGCTGCGGCTGAGGGAGGGCCTTTTTGACTGGATCCGCAGTCTTATTCTTTGTGTCTACTAATCCAATCTCGATCTCGCGGCGATCTGTAATCTCCCGGATCAAATGAAAGCGCCACGGGATGTGTCTGGACCGCTGATGGGACCTGGGCTCCGTGGCTAACGCCATAGCCTTATTATTATCACAATATAATGGTATTGGATCAATAATGGTTGTAACTACTCCTAGCTCCGAGACGAATTTCCCCATCCATACGGCTTCCTTGGCGGCATCATTCGCAGCAATGTACTCAGCTTCCATTGTAGAGTCTACAACGTTATCCTGTTTGGAATTCTTCCAACTTACCGCCCCTCCATTAAGGGTAAATACAAACCCAGAGATAGATTTGCTGTCGTCCTTATCACTCTGGAAGCTCATTTCGGTAAAGACCTCCATTTGGAGATCTCCATTACCATACACCAGGAACAATTCTTTAGACCTGCGCAAGTACTTAAGAATGTTCTTCACTGCTATCCAGTGATTCTCCCCGTGGTTGGATTGAGACCTGCTTACTACACTAAGTGGGTAAGCTACATCTGGGCGTGTACATAACATCGCATACATTATAGATCCTACTTCCGAAGCATAGGGTATAATTCTCATGCGAGCTCACTCTTCATCGGTCTTTAGGCAAAAGTCCTTGGAGAGAGTGACTCCATGATAAGCGGGTAAGGCACCCCGCTTGGAGTCTTCCATACTAATCCTTTTTAGGATGGTGTTGATGTACCTGGTTTGTGACAATCCCAATAACCTCTTGGATCTGTCCCTATAGATCCGAATGCCCAGAATGTATGTGGCATCTCACAGGTCCTTCATAGAGAACCTTAGTGATAAGAAAGATTTGACCGACTGTTGCATAGGAATATCATTTCTTATCAGAAGAATGTCATCTACGTACAATAGGAGGAATGTGACAGCTCTCCTTACAGCCTTCTTATAAACACAAGGTTCGTCTGGATTTTTGATGAAATCAAACTCTTTGATAACATCATCAAAACAGATGTTCCAACTCCGTGATGCCTGCTTTAATCCATAAATGGATTTAAGCAATCTACTTGCTTTCCCGCTGCTCCCACTGTCAATGAAGCCCTCTGGCTGATCCATATAAACCCATTCTTCTAAATCACCATTTAGAAATGCAGTTTTAACGTCCATCTGCAAGATTTCATAGTCGTAGTGAGCAGCAATAGCAAGTAGGATCCGAATGGATTTAATTACGGCTACGGGAGAAAAGGTTTCGTCATAGTCCAGACCTGGTCTTTGACGAAAACCCTTCGCCACAAGTCTTGCCTTATAGGTCTCCACCTGCCCATCTACACCAATCATTCTTTTAAAGATCCATTTGCACCCTACGGGTTTTACCCCAAGGGGTACAACGTCCAAAGTCCATACTTTGTTGGTGTACATAGACTCCATTTCAGATCTTATGGCATCCAGCCACTTCATAGAGCCTCCACTCGTGATAGCTTGCTGAAAGCTGGTAGGATCATCATCCTCCATGATGCAGTCTTCTCTGTCACCATCAATAAGGAAACCGTAGTACCTCATCGGTGGGCGAGAAGTCCTACCAGTCCTACGTAGTGGCCGAGGTTCATCAGTATCTGTTGCAATAGCCGGTTCAACCAAGTCATCATTTGTAATTTGTGTTTCTAGAACTTCTTCTAAGTCTACCATACTGCCATATGTATCATTTGTAAAATGCTCTTTTTCTAAAAATGTGTCATGCTGAGAAACAAACACCTTTTGTTCCTCCTTGTGGTAGAATAGATATCCATAAGAATTCTTCGTATATCCCACAAAATTACACATGACTGACCGTTTCTCGAGTTTTTCCGGATTCTGCTTTTTAACATTGGCCGGACAACCCCAAATTATAATTTGTTTTAACATTGGCCGGAAAACCCTAAATCTTAATTCGTTTAAGAGATGGTCTCTTCCCATGCCATATCTCATATGGAGTGGTAGCCACGGTTTTGGTTGGGACCTTGTTCATTAGAAACGCTGCAGTCTCCAATGCATACCCCCAAAATGAGACGGTTAACTCAGCATCACTCATCATGGAACGAACCATATCTAATAGGGTCCGATTCCGACGTTCTGACACACCGTTGTGCTGTGGTGTGTAAGGAGGAGTGAGCTGAGAGAGAATCCCATTCTCTTTTAGGAAGTCTGCAAACTCTGTACTGAGATACTCCCTGCCTCGATCTGATCGAAGCATTTTGATGCTCAAGCCGGTTTGTTTTTCTACTTCGAGTTTATATTCAGTGAATTTCTCGAAAGCTTCGGACTTGTGCTTTAATAAAAATACATGAACGAATCTTGAGAAATCATCAGTGAAAGTAATGAAGCATGAAAAACCGCCTGTAGCCTATGTAGACATTGGCCCACATACATCATTATGTATGAGGCCTAAGAGCTCAGTAGCTCTCTCTCCGTGTTCTCTAAACGGAGTTTTGGTCATTTTACCCTTGATACAAGACTGGCATATTGCATAAGATTTATATTCAAAACGGTTGAAATATCCATCTTTGTGTAACTTGTTTAGTCTTGTTTTGTTAATATGACCAAGTCTATAGTGCCAAAGACTGCCTTGTGCGTGCTACGGGCTTTGTGTGTTTTTGTGAGTCGTTGGATTCACTGATGCCCTGGCAGCATTCGTAGATGTGATGAACCAGATTTCTTCAGGCCGTTCCTCGACCAGTTACTGTTGTGTTATTTACGACATTCTGGTCTATTTAATGTGCCTTGAGGGACAGTAGTATCACTTGAGGATTTGTTATGCAGATACTGGGAGAGCACCAGCAGTTTGCTAAATTCTCGGAGTGTTTCTTCAGGCTTGTTTTGTGTTGACTCCTAGGTCTTGTAGTCACGGGAGACGGTTTTGTATGTTCCCGAGGGAGATCGTGACCGTACAGCTTAGGTCCAGACATGTGTGCAGGATGGAGACCCGCAGATTGTTGGGCTTAGTAGGTTTTACCGCCGTTTCATGCAGGATTGCTAGAGTAGTGCTGCACCGTCGACTGAATGGACCGGAAAAGTGGTTTCTTTTCTGTGGACTGAGGCATGTGTACGGAGTTTTCGGCAGTTGGAGATTCGGTTAACAACTGCATCAGTTCCTTCTTTGCTTTTGGTTCGGGCGACCTTGTTGTTTAACTGTAATGTTTCTTGAGTGGGCTCGATTGTGTACTGAGGTGACACTATAGAGTTATCACTTTTGCTTCCCTACATTTGGAGGAAGTACGAGAAGGATTTTCCACTCATGATCTGGAGATGGCCGGTGGTTTTTGCGTTGGAAATTTAGAGACACTACTTGGTTGAGTGTCGTGTCAGATTTTCCACGGACCACCAGAGCTTAATGTACATCTTCCTGCAGTGGATTGTGATTGTTGTGATAGTCTTCTGCAGATTTACTGTTCTTGTGTGATCGTTGAGTATAGCTTAAGTTCGTCTCTACGGAGGGGATAGCTTGCTCATGTCCGCGCCCGACCACCTTCCTTAAATCGTTTTCGCGAGACACTGCCCGCCCATACTCGTTCGTCAGTGATACTTGAGCATACTCGGCTTGGTAATGACTTGGAGACCTTGATTTGTGACAAGGGCGTGCTAAGTTAGGGACGTGTTTGTGTACCTGGTATCATCGGGTAGAGACGTGTAATCCTAGAACATGCACATCTGTCAACTCTCTATATGCATTCAAGTTCCCCCAACATTTGACGTGACTTGTGAGATAGTTACGGGTGGAGAGGGATGTAAAGAGAAATTTCAGGTTTCGTTTCGACGTGTCTGTCTTGTTGTATGCTTAGGTCGAGCATCTGAGGCCGGCTGGAGAGTTGCAACCTTTTACCGTTCCGAAGTAGGAGTGGGAGCAGATCTCCACGAATTTCGTTATGGTTTCTACCCAAATTTAGTCAGGTTGTGACTCCATTCGGATTCTTGTCGTCTGGTTATACTCAATGTGCTCAGTTGGTTCTTGTTAAGTTGTGTGTTTGTTTGATTGTTGTCGGCAGTTGGGGATCGTCACTCGCCATCGTTAGGGTTCTCCTTCGATAGCTGTTATCAGGAGACACTCCAATTGGCAACTTTTAGGTTTAGGGGTTAGATCGTGTCGATCACCAGTCTGTTGTTTTTCTGACTCTGCGTAAGTAGGACTTTGGACCCCAGCTAGTCTAGAGACTTCGGAGATGGTCCAGTTGTGTTAGATCAGGATGGGAATTGTCCATTGCGATCTGAGGTCTTGTGCCGACTGCCTTGGTCATAGACTCGAGTTCACAGGGACAGATCGTGTATTCCTACGGACTTTTCGATGAATGGCGTGTTGGATTTTGGTAAGCTTGTCCCAGGATTTAGGTCCTTTTAAGATCCTATAAGCGAGTTAGTTTCGTTGCCTTTAATTTGGCTCTTCCGCCCAGATTATTGGATTTTCACCCCGTATTCCTTGTGATGATGCTTTACAATTACCTTCATGACCTTTCACACATAATTTGGCACCAGACCATTTGGCTTGGACGCGATCGTTTCGCTCACCGGCAGCCATTGTGTTAATGGCTCGGCAGGTGGAGGAACATCGGTCAAGGGTCTTGCCATCTGTAATGGGTTTTTCTTGGGCGTAGCCGTAAAAGTGAGATAATCACTTGGGAGGCTGCGAGCGAGATTTGAGAGTCGTAATCTTCTCTTTGAAGGTACGTATAGTATATTTTTTAAAATCCGGGGACGAATTTCTTTTAAGAGAGGGAGATTGTAACACCTTAGAATGTGTTTTGTAGCTAATTATATTTTTATATATAGTTTTTAATAAAAAGGTTTACCAATTTGGTTTTCAAATATTTTATCCTATTTATTGAGTATTTTATTAGATTTTTCCTAGGCTTGCACACACTTGTGCATGATGACTAGGGTTGTTTTTGGGGTTTAACCATGATTAGCAACATGGTGAACTAACCATTCCCTAATCTAGTTTTATAGTTTTGTTTTAAGTGTTAGGGGTTTTAAGCATGATGGTTGTTTTAAAATGGAAAATGAACTTAAAAAGGGGGTTTAAATTTGACTTTCTTGTGTTGACCTTGGTGAGAGAGAGAGAGAGAGTGAGAATGGGCATCATGGCAAAGGCCATGCTTGTATTAAATGAAGAGAGTGGGAGAGGGGTTGACACTTGATGCTATCATTTTGTTGCCTCTCATTTACTCTCATCACTTCTCTCATTCTCTCACTCACTCAAGCTATCACACACTCACACCCATACTCACTCAGCAACAGCAGCAGCACTCACAGCAACAACAGCAGCTCCAGCTTCAGCAACATCAGCAGCAGAGCAGCATCAATAGCACCAGCAGCAGAAGCTTCAACAGCAGCTCGAGCAAGCAGTAGCAACAGCTGAATGCATCAGCATCAGCAATAAGCAAGCAGCAGCACCAGCAGAGAGCAGCAGCAGCAGAGACAAGCAGCAGCAGCAGCAGCAGCAGCAACAGGAACCCCAGCACTTGCAGAAGCTCTTCTTCCCCCATTCACTTCTTCACATGCCTTCTAGGGTTTGTTAGGATATATTTTCTTGAACCCAACTTCCCTTTTTGCTTAGCTTATCTGATAATTAGCTTCGGTTTGCATTTAAAGCTAGTTTAGTGCTAATTAATGTGATTTGTGTGGAATGTTGATTAAGTGTTGATTGTGTTAGTTAACCCTACCTAGTTAAGTGTTATTAGGGTCACTTGAACTGAGATTAACCCAGACTTCACTAAAATACCATAAGGTTTCTAAATTGTGCAATTTGGTGTTTTTAAAGTGATATACTGGGTATTTGTAATCTGCTACTGGCCCGGACCTTTCAGGATAAATTTGAGAATACTGGAGCATGCTCACTAGGTTTAGACAACACCACCAGAACACGAGCCCTTCTCTCCCAAATATGGCCCCAGATTTAATCTTATTGGCCGCAAATTGCGGCCATGGTAGGGTTCTGGGTCTTGAGGTTTTGAGTAGGGTTGTCTGCTGTGTATTGTAGTGTTTTGGCATGTCTAGTTTTGTAAGATTTGACCTGTAGGAAAATCTGGGACTATTTACCGTTTTTCCTGTCCGTTGTGTTTGCGTGATACGCGCAATACGTGAGATGGTTCGGTGATCCAGTTTATCGCGGCGTGTCGCGATGGTTTTAGACGCATATACACACGTTTTAGTGTATCGTGCACACGCGCGTTTAGTTCGCGACGCGAGTTTCTCGTTTTGGTTCGATATCGCGTTTCGCGGAATATTTGGCTTATATATGATTTCCATGTCTTATTTGCAAGTTTGCAGGCAGGGACTACGGACACTGCTACAGGGGGGAGCAGATGGTAGAATTCACCTAGCATGGAGCGTAGGTGAGTAGATTTAACATCTACAGGGGAATCGCCCGCATGGCGTTATGCGTCTGGGCTAGGATTCAAATACCTGTCGCACATTCTACGTCATTGTTAGAATTGCGCCTTTACTTCATTTTCTTGATATAGTTATACTGTGACTAGCAGCCGTAGGACACTGCTCATATTATTGACGGTTCATGTTGCACGAGCACGGATTGTATGCTACACACACACCGTCAATAATTGCTATGTCACACACAACCCCTTATAGATTATATTGCTTATCACACATGACATCTAGCTTATCGGTATACCTGTAGTGTATCTTACCATTAGTGATAGGCACATATTCACCTTGCGATACAGCTACAGGTATACCATGCACATGTTTTACTTATAGGTAGGTACCTATACTTAGCTGTACCTTATTGATTTCGCATACATCTGGTTTCAGCTACATGTTCTCATTTATATGCTCACATTCAGATATATCGCATTTATTTGTTCCTGGATTTGCTCATTTTTTATTTGGATTTTACATGGTGTTTTCTGGATTTGGGAACCGTGGGAGTTCATGAAATTATGCATACATTGAATAACCCGGTTTCCTTGATATGATATTTGCGCGTCCACCATGAGTTTTATCGGTGCTGATTAAATACTCCATACGAGGTGTGGTTGCCTATGAGAGTACATGGTGGGGCCCGGTATGGTTCCCCTCGGCAAGAAGATCGATGGATTTTGCCGATTGAGCCTTGAGGCGGGCGAGTACCTACCGGTGACAGTACCCATGACTCGGCGGGGGATCACGGAGACACCATTGGGAGTCATGTACGTATGCTTACGTCGAAAGGCGAGGGTCAGAGCTAGGCACTCGTGCTTTCGGGATAGCGTATGATACGTGATCAGGATTTCTGTGTCGATGCTTGGCACATTGATTTCATGATATTTCTTTAATACCTTTGTATATATAACAGGGGATTTAGCCGTTGTTATATATACCCTTACACCAATATTAGTGGAATGGGATGCTAATATATGTGTATTGCCCCCATCATATTTTATTTCTGCAAATATATATATATATATATAGGATGTTAGCAATTATTTAAGATTCGACTTGGGATATAGGTGATTCATTTAGATTGGATATTGGATATGAAAGAGATTGATGGTTTGTACATTCGGGATATAGGAGATCTATTCGATATTGTACATTGAGGAGATGTGAGACTTATATGATATGAGAGCCCAACTTGGGGGGGGCTGATTTGAGGATTTGGGATTTGAGTGTCTTGATGGATTGTGATCCGGCCCGATGTCAGGTTTCTGTAGAAATGACATATTCCACCCCATAACTCACATTTATCTATTCTTTGCACAGATTCATATGTTGGTAGTACCTGTTAGTGTACCCTTATGATAGTTGCATATTTGCTTTCTCATATCCCTATTGCATAGTTATTGCATACTACTTTCATGTCATCATTGCTTCATATATTGATTGTACCTGCTAGTGTACATCTCCATTACTTTGCTTTCACATGACCTGTTATTATTGTAAATTGTATATCTTAGATTCATGCTATACGTGCATTCCTGCAATTACCTGCATATGTTATCTACTATTCACGAGTTGGCAACTCACCCCCGTTGTGCCACAGGTGTTTTAGGTTGTTCCCCAGAGTAGTCGAAGCAGGCTATTCAGCTATTCAGCTATCCATCTATCATCTTTTGCTACAGATACCGCATCAGCTCACAGTACTATTTTGCTTAGGTGGGTTAGAATATTATTTGTATTTCATATTGTACTTTCGTTGTATCTTGTACTCTCCATCTACTATTATGTTGTTGACTTAGAGACTTGGTGAGGACGTTGTTGTATATTAATTGTGGATTTGTTGTCTTTTATATACAGCTTTCTCTCTACTGTCTTTATTTCTTCGCTACGGCGTCGTAAATTTGTATTGTATTCACCTTGGCTAGTTTTTACAAAAAGGGGGTGTTGCCAAAATTTTAAAGAAAGAAAGTAGGACTTTTAAAGAAATTGGGTTATGATTTCAAATGTTTCAAAAACTTTTATTGTCTTTTCCGTATTTTTTATGGTTTAGATTTCTGGGTTTTGGCTTTCTTTTACTGCGTTATGTCTTTAGGCGTTGCGTAGTATTAGAGCCGTCCCATGCCAATTTTCGGGTCGTGACAAAGTTGGTATCAGAGCGCTAGGTTTTACCTTTCGGAGTGTAGGATGACCTTAGTATGATGGAGTAGGTAGCTTAAGAAGAGTAACGTAGTGTGTGTATGTCTGCAGCATACCCACGATGCGGTACCTTGCATTAAGTAACCTAAGTACAATTTGCTTGAAATTCCTTCCTTGATGATTCATATCCTTGAGAGTCGATTCGTTATTCTCATCGAATCTTATATCTATTTATAGCCTTGCCGCCGATGACTATGGCGACTCAGAGTGATGCAGCGAGGGCCGAGGTCAGAGTTGGCTCGGGTGAGACGAGTACTGACCAGGATGGCACTCTAGTTGCACAGGTGCAGACGGATCAGCATACGACATATACTATTGATAGACTTTTGGCAGAGATGCAGGACTTCCGCCAGACTATGAGTTCTTTGGTTGATGTCGTTCGGGAGCTACGACAGGAGGTTGTCACCCCTGTTACTCAGTTGTCACTTGCGATCAGCGTGCAGCAGTCCGTCACCTACATAGCACCAGTGGTTGCAGCTCCAGTTGACGAGGCACATATTCCAGGACGGTGGAGGACTCGTACCAGTGTACCAGCCCAGAGGCAGAAGTTTGGCCGTCAAGACAGATTTCGTGGCCGTCGCAGGAGTAGCAGAGGCTTAGGACGAGGACAGTCGTTCAGCTCTCATCCCAGGATTGTCAGCAGTCAGCGCGGGGATGTTTTCGATGCGGGAGCCTTCAGCACTTCGTCAGGGATTGTTCCTTAGCACCTCATCAGAGTCGTATTCAGAGAGGCCGTGGACGTGGAAGATTCGCTCATAGGGCTCAGTCTACCAGAGGAGTTCAGCCAGTTGCGGGTAGAGGGCAGGCACAGGAGTTTGCTTCTACTCATCGGGACGCGCAGGCGTCCAATGTGGAGTTTTCAGGTATCTTTAATTCTCTTGTTCTTTTGATGTATTCGTTGTTTTCATGCTTGTACTGTGGTTGGGTAGATTAGTCGTAGTTGTGTTAACTTCTGTCATCGATTCTTTTGTTGCGTGACTCGTATTCAGTTGTGTGCCAATCAGATAGGAGATAGAGGCTCGTCCGTCATTTTGATCCTTGTAGAGATGTTGGATTTGACGTTCTCCTGGCCACGGACTGGTTAACTACGTGCTAGGCATTGTGGACTACCGTGAGAAAACAGTCAGGTTTGTTTTCCCGGCAGGTCTGTCCTGGTTGTGCAGGTGGATAGTTGTGCCGCCTCTCACAGCTTGAATTCAGCCTTTCTCGCTAGTCGGCTACTGAGGAGATGTCGTGGGTTCTTGGCGTTCATTCGTGATACCGTAGCCACAGTGGGACTGTTGGACCGGGTTCCTTTCGTGCGAGAATTTTCCGACGTTGTTCCAGATGAGCCGGCGAAGCTTGGGAGCTATAGGATCAGCTGCAGAGTTGTGGTTTGGGGTGTTTGTGCGTCTGAGTGTTTCGCTTTTGGTAGCTCCTATTTCTGTTCATCGAGGAGGAAGACGGCAGTTTGAGGTTGTGTATCGACGGATCGTCAATTGAACCGGCTTACGGTGCGGATAGGTATCCTTTACCTCGCCGTGACGATTTCTTCGATCAGCTCCATAGTGCGAGACATTTCTAAGTTTGCTTGGGATCAGGTCATCATTATTGCGGATTCGGAGTGATGGCATTCCGAAGACTGCCTTGTGCGTGCTACGGGCTTTGTGTGTTTTTGTGAGTCGTTGGATTCACTGATGCCCTGGCAGCATTCGTAGATGTGATGATCCAGATTTCTTCAGGCCGTTCCTCGACCAGTTACTGTTGTGTTATTTACGACATTCTGGTCTATTTAATGTGTCTTGAGGGACAGTAGTATCACTTGAGGATTTGTTATGCAGATATTGGGAGAGCACCAGCAGTTTGCTAAATTCCCGGAGTGTTTCTTCAGGCTTGTTTTGTGTTGACTCTTAGGTCTTGTAGTCACGGGAGACGGTTTTGTATGGTCCCGAGGGAGATCGTGACCGTACAGCTTAGGTCCAGACATGTGTGCAGGACGGAGAACCGCAGATTGTTGGGCTTAGCAGGTTTTACCGCCGTTTCATGCAGAATTGCTAGAATAGTGCTGCACCGTCGACTGAATGGACCGGAAGGGAGGTTTCTTTTCTGTGGACAGAGGCATGTGTACGGAGTTTTCGGCAGTTGGAGATTCGGTTAACAACTGCATTAGTTCCTTCTTTGCTTTTGGTTCGGGCGACCTTGTTGTTTAACTGTAATGTTTCTTGAGTGGGCACGATTGTGTACTGAGGTGACACTATATAGTTATCACTTTTGCTTCCCTACATTTGGAGGAAGTACGAGAAGGATTTTCCACTCATGATCTGGAGATAGCCGCGGTGGTTTTTGCGTTGGAAATTTAGAGACACTACTTGGTTGAGAGTCGTGTCCGATTTTCCACGGACCACCAGAGCTTAATATACATCTTCCTGCAGCGGATTTTGATTGTTGTGATAGTCTTCTGCAGATTTACAGTTCTTGTGTGATCGTTGAGTATAGCTTAAGTTCGTCTCTACGGAGGGGACAGCTTGCTCATGTCCACGCCCGACCACCTTCCTTAAATCGTTTTCGCGAGACACTGCCCGCCCATACTCGTTCCTCAGTGATACTTGAGCATACTCGGCTGGGTAATGACTTGGAGACCATGATTTATGACAAGGGCGTGCTAAGTTAGGGACGCGTTTGTGTACCTGGTATCATCGGGTAGAGACGTGTAATCCTAGAACATGCACATCTGTCAACTCTCTATATGCATTCAAGTTCCCCCAACATTTGACGTGACTTGTGAGATAGTTACGGGTGGAGAGGGATGTAAAGAGAAGTTTCAGGTTTCGTTTCGACGTGTCTGTCTTGTTGTGTGCTTGGGTCGAGCATCTAAGGCCGGCTGGAGAGTTGCAACCTTTTACCGTTCCGAAGTAGGAGTGGGAGTAGATCTCCGCGAATTTCGTTATGGTTTCTACCCAAATTTAGTCAGGTTGTGACTCCGTTCGGATTCTTGTCGTCCGGTTATACTCAATGTGCTCAGTTGGTTCTTGTTAAGTTGTATGTTTGTTTGATTGTTGTCGGCAGTTGGGGATCGTTACTCGCCATCGTTAGGGTTCTCCTTCGATAGCTGTTATCAGGAGACACTCAAATTGGCCACCTTTAAGTTTAGGGGTTAGGTCGTGTCGATCACCAGTCTGTTGTTTTTTTGACTCTGCGTAAGTAGGACTTTGGACCCCAACTAGTCTAGAGACTTCGGAGATGGTCCAGTTGTGTTAGGTCAGGATGGGAATTGTCCATTGCGATCTGAGGTCTTGTGCCGACTGCCTTGGTCATAGACTCGAGTTCACAGGGACAGATCATGTATTCCTACGGACTTTCTGATGAATGACGTGTTGGATTTTGGGAAGCTTGTCCCCGGATTTAGTTCCTTTTAAGATCCTATAAGCGAGTTAGTTTCGTTGCCTTTAATTTGGCTCTTCCGCCCAGATTATTGGATTTTCACCCCGTATTCCTTGTGATGATGCATTACAATTACCTTCATGTCCTTTCTCACTTAATTTGGCACCAGACCATTTGGCTTGGACGCGATCGTTTCGCTCACCGACAGCCATTGTGTTAATGGCTCGGCAGGTAGAGGATCGGTCAAGGGTCTTGCCGTCTGTGAAGGGTTTTTCTTGGGCATAGCCGTAAAAGTGAGATAATCACTTGGGAGGCTGCGAGCGAGATTTGAGAGTCGTAATCTTCTCTTTGAAAGTACGTATAGTATATTTTTTAAAATTCGGGGACGAATTTCTTTTAAGAGGGGGAGATTGTAACACCTTAGAATGTGTTTTGTAGCTAATTATATTTTTTTATATAGTTTTTAATAAAAAGGTTTATCAATTTGGTTTTCAAATATTTTATCCTATTTATTGAGTATTTTATTAGATTTTTCCTAGGCTTGTACACACTTGTGCATGATGACTAGGGTTATTTTTGAGGTTTAACCATGATTAGCAACATGGTGAACTAACCATTCCCTAATCTAGTTTTATAGTTTTGTTTTAAGTGTTAGGGGTTTTAAGCATGATGATTGTTTTAAAATGGAAAATGAATTTAAAAAGGGGGTTTAAATTTGACTTTCTTGTGTTGACCTTGGTGAGAGAGAGAGAGAGTGAGAATGGGCATCATGGCAAAGGCCATGCTTGTATTAAATGAAGAGAGTGGGAGAGGGGTTGACACTTGATGCTATCATTTTGTTGCGTCTCATTTACTCTTATCACTTCTCTCATTCTCTCACTCACTCAAGCTATCACACACTCACACCCATACTCACTCAGCAACAGCAGCAGCACTCACAGCAGCAACAGCAGCTCCAGCTTCAGCAACATCAGCAGCAGAGCAGCATCAACAGCAGCAGCACGAGAAGCTCCAGCAGCAGCAGAAGCTTCAACAGCAGCTCGAGCAACCAGTAGCAACAGCTGAATGCATCAGCATCAGCAATAAGCAAGCAGCAGCACCAGCAGAGAGCAGCAGCAGCAGAGACAAGCAGCAGCAACAGCAGCAACAGGAACCCCAGCACTTGCAGAAGCTCTTCTTCCCCCATTCACTTCTTCACCTGCCTTCTAGGGTTTGTTAGGGTATATTTTCTTGAACCCAACATCCCTTTTTGCTTAGCTTATGTGATAATTAGCTTCGATTTGCATTTAAAGCTAGTTTAGTGCTAATTAAGGTGATTTGTGTGGAATGTTGATTAAGTGTTGATTGTGTTAGTTAACCCTACCTAGTTAAGTGTTATTAGGGTCACTTGAACTGAGATTAACCCGGACTTCACTAAAATACCATAAGGTTTCTAAATTGTGCAATTTGGTGTTTTTAAAGTGATATACTGGGTATTTGTAATCTGCTACTGGCCCGGACCTTTCAGGATAAATTTGAGAATACTGGAGCATGCTCACTAGGTTTAGACAACACCACCAGAACACGAGCCCCTCTCTCCCGAACAAGGCCCCAGATTTAATCTTATTGGCCGCAAATTGAGGCCATGGTAGGGTTCTGGGTCTTGAGGTTTTGAGTAGGGTTGTCTGCTGTGTATTGTAGTGTTTTGGCATGTCTAGTTTTGTAAGATTTGACCTGTAGGAAAATCTGGGACTATTTACCGTTTTTCATGTCCACTGTGTTTGCGCGATACGTGAGATGGTTCGGTGATCCAGCGTATCGCGGTGTGTCGCGATGGTTTTAGACGCATATACACACGTTTTAGTGTATCGTGCACACGCGCGTTTAGTTCGCGATGCGAGTTTCTCGTTTTGGTTCGATATCGCGTTTCACGGAATATTTGGCTTATATATGATTTCCATGTCTTATTTGCAAGTTTGCAGGCAGAGACTACGCACACTGCTACAGGGGGGAGAAGATGGTAGGATTCACCTAGCATGGAGCGTAGGTGAGTAGATTTAACATCTACAGGGGAATCGCCCGCATGGTGTTATGCATCTGGGCTAGGATTCAAATACCAGTCGTACATTCTACGTCATTGTTAGAATTGCGCCTTTACTTTATTTTCTTGATATAGTTATACTGTGACTAGCAGCCGTAGGACACTGCACATATTATTGACGGTTCATATTGCACTGGCACGGATTGTATGCTACACACACATCGTCAATAATTGCTATGTCAGACACAACCCCTTATAGATTCTTTTGCTTATCACACATGACATCTAGCTTATCGGTATACCTGTAGTGTTTCTTACCATTAGTGATAGGTACATATTCACCTTGCGATACAGCTACAAGTATACCATGCACATATTTTACTTATAGGTAGATACCTATACTTAGCTGTACCTTATTGATTTCGCATACATCTGGTTTCAGCTACATGTTCTCATTTATATGCTCACATCCAGATATAACGCATTTATTTGTTCCTGGATTTGCTCATTTTTTATTTGGATTTTACATGGTGTTTTCTGGATTTGGAAACCGTGGGAGTTCATGAAATTATGCATACATTGAAAAACCCGCTTTCCTTGATATGATATTTGCGCGTCCACCATGAGTTTTATCGGTGCTGATTATATACTCCATACGAGATGTGGTTGCCGTATGAGAGTACATGGTGGGGCCCGGTATGGTTCCCCTCGGCAAGAAGATCGATGGATTTTGCCGATTGAGCCTTGAGGCGGGCGAGTACCTACCGGTGACAGTACCCATGACTCGGCGGGGGATCACGGAGACACCACTAGGAGTCATATACGTATGCTTACGTCGAAAGGCGAGGGTCAGAGCTAGGCACTCGTACTTTCGGGATAGCGTATGATACGTGATCAGGATTTCTGTATCGATGCTTGGCACATTGCTTTCATGATATTTCTTTAATACATTTGTATATATAACAGGGGATTAAGCCGTTGTTATATATACCCTTACACCAATATTAGTGGAATGGGACGCTAATATATGTTTATTGCCCCCATCATATTTTATTTCTGCAAATATATATATAGGATGTTAGCAATTATTTAAGATTCGACTTGGGATATAGGTGATTCATTGAGATTGGATATTGGATATGAAAGAGATTGATGGTTTGTACATTCGGGATATAGGAGATCTATTCGATATTGTACATTGAGGAGATGTGAGACTTATATGATATGAGAGCCCAACTTGGGGGGGGCTGATTTAAGGATTTGGGATTTGAGTGTCTTGATGGATTGTGATCCGGCACGATGTCAGGTTTCCATGGAAATGACATATTCCACCCCATACCTCACACTTATCTATTCTTTGCACAGATTCATATGTTTGTAGTACCTGTTAGTGTACCCTTATTATAGTTGCAGATTTGCTTTCTCATATCCCTATTGCATAGTTATTGCATACTACTATCATGTCATCATTGCTTCATATATTGATTGTACCTGCTAGTGTACATCTCCATTACTTTGCTTTCCCATGACCTGTAATTACTGTAAATTGTATATCTTAGATTCATGCTGTACGTGCATTCCTGCGATTACCTGCATATGTTATCTACTATTCACGAGTTGGCAACTCACCCCCGTTGTGCCACAGGTGTTTCAGGTTGTTCCCCAGAGTAGTCGAGGCAGGCTATTCAGCTATTCAGCTATCCATCTATCATCTTTTGCTACAGATACCGTATCAGCTCACAGTATTATTTTGCTTAGGTGGGTTAGATGATTATCTGTATTTCATATTGTACATTCGTTGTATCTTGTACTCTCCATCTACTATTATGTTGTTGACTTAGAGACTTGGTGAGGACGTTGTTGTATATTAATTGTGTATTTGTTGTCTTTTATATACAGCTTTCTCTCTACTGTCTTTATTTCTTCGCTACGGCGTCGTATATTTGTATTGTATTCATCTTGGCTAGTTTTTACTAAATGGGGGTGTTGCTAAAATTTTAAAGAAAGAAAGTAGGACTTTTAAAGAATTTGGGTTGTGATTTCAAATATTTCAAAAACTTTTATTATCTTTTCCGTATTTTTATGGTTTAGATTTCTGGGTTTTGACTTTCTTTTACTGCGTTACGTCTTTAGGCGTTGCGTAGTATTAGGTCCTTCACATGCCAATTTTCGGGTCGTGACAGCCAGGGGCCATCCGCATCTAAAACAGCTTTCTGGATGCTTCGTATCGTAATACATGAGATTGCTCTCCATACAAATCCTTTGTATGGAGAAATATGACTTGGACGCCCATATTCTCGTGCTGCTTCTGATATGTGTTATCCATCGATGCAAGCGCGAGACATTTGGCCGTGGCACAGTCAGCGTCCCATGTCTTACGGACTTCCTTATCCGCAACCGAAGATTTAGGACCTGGGACGGGCGGGGCAGGAGCCGTGAGGACATATGATGCCTTATCATAAGTCAAGGCAATATTAATGTTCCACAGACAGTCTTTATAATTGGTCGCATTCAGTTTATTTTTATCTAGTAGAAGCTTGAGTCCAGTCATTGGTATCTTCCATTAAGAGGGAGAAAAGAATGCACTCAGCGAAAGCTCTTGCAAAGATCAGATTAGTTATTATCTTGTCTAATCGATATCTCCCACTGCTTTTATCAAATTCCCCTCAAACCTTAAAAAGAAAACTAGCCAAGATTAATTACAGTCTACATCTTCGCTAAACGTTCAGCCAGGCTAGTGTCGGTACTTGAGGGAGGTTTCCCGTGCTATCGCACGGAACTAATTAATATAAAACTCTTCTTCCCAGAGGCGTAGCCTTGTTAACACCTTTCTAAACACCTAATGGGTTAGCTAATTGTAAACTGCAAAACTCTCCTGGGAGCAACTATTGCCCACAGTGGGATCGGGATCCAACCATCATATGGAAGGTATGCAATCTCATTGCAAATTTCAACTCTTGAAATTCCTGATATGGTTTTTACCCCTAGCACTCATGACCTTGGCTATGGTCTACAAATCACAAGCACTAGTCAAGTTCAACCCGTTATTTCTTGATTAATTAGACCCATTCACATGAACCTTGGCTAAGGTCAACAAAGTCACATGCCCGTCCCAATTAATCTGCATCATATGCAATGTAGGAAGACATCACTTAGCTACCGTACACTACGGCTTGGCTAAGGTCAACATATGTAGCACGAATACTAAGTACTCTACTTCTTAAAATGACGGAGGGTTGCAGATGGTTTTTAAGAAAAGCTTTAATGCTTTGAGCTTGATATCGTCGTAGAATCAAATGGTTTTCAAAAGGAGTGGCTTAAGCTCCGCAGTTTTGAAATGTAGCTTTTTCGTAAAAAGCCGAGTGGTTTTCAAATCCGATTCTACAAAATCTTTTTCGGTTTATTTTTCTTCACATTAATCATATTAATGTTGTCCCATCATTTATGTTCTTAAGCCAATCACAGAAAAGAAACGAAAATACAACGTACGCTTATGCCATCCGCATTCGCCGCAATGTTCCGTTATGCACCGTTAGGTTACTTAACTAACGGCATACCGGGACGGGACTAGCGCGGGTGTAAAACATAAGCAACGTCTATTATATATCTCATATATAATATAGCATTCGTCTTAGATATATTAAGCGATCACATCAGAGAATATAGGCAACAGAAACACAGATATGATCATATAGGATATACTAGAATGTTCGTATTTAGTATTTAGCCATCAATAGAAAATACGGATTCCACGGTCGTGATGAATACCCAATCCCACACCCTACACCCATACGAGAGAAGCAAGCGACCCTACCAATTCTAGAGTTAGGAGTCCCGTCCCGACTCCTCGAGATGGTCTCCCACTGGACTCTAGAACCCGGTCACCTGTGCTCTCCACCTTGGGTCTATCCTAATGCGTAAAAATAAATAATATACAACAATGGTGACATCATCCTCAACCCGGAAGTCCCCCAAATAAAAGGATATTACATAGAAATGAATTTTACATGAATGAAAAGTAAAACTCTCATCTCACATAAACCCCCCGGCTATTCGATCACGACAATCCTATACATCATAGCACAGCAACAAATAACATCACATGTCATCAACGTAAGCAAGTGTGCGTACCCCAATTGCCGTTGACATATAGCAACGAAACCGGCGATATGCAAACTACGCTTGCGGTCGCAGAAACAAGTATCACATACTACTAGGCGATGTTAAACCCTTCGATCGAATTAACGAAAACCTATATTCCTCAGCAAGCTCAACACTTAATCACCGTTAAATAATACCAAAAATCTATGCCATAGAATTTAATTGACCGGCCGTAGAATGCCAAACCCAAGCCTCATTTGTGGCGCCACTAACTACGGTAAACCCTAAGGTTTAGTCGCAGTTCTGTGGTCACATCTTGAGTTAGGGTTTCATTCTTCTAGAGGGTCCATAAGAATACCTGCTTTATATATTGAGTACGTTCAACCTGAAAAATACCAGTGTTTGATAATCGTTCGACCTGTTTAAAGTTGTCTAGGTTACCAATACAATGCTAAAAAAATACGAATACAAAATACTCCGCAAAGAGTCCATTACCAAACTTACATCACATGAAATTCTGGACTACCAAACAATACCAGAAACCCTAGATCAAGAACTATAGAGCACTGGTGCAAAACGAGGTGAAGAGGAGCACAAAAGTCCGGCGACGCAAGAAAATGACCCTTGGTCGCCTGTCGGGAGCCGAGCACCCCCCCTCGTTTTCACCTGTGTTCTTATATTCTCTTAATTGTCACTCTGCAGTTACTAAAATAATTTTTAGACCACTTTTTAAAAAAATTCCAGAGAGCATTTTCAATGGTTTCTAAAACCGTATTTTTGCGGAGGTTTTCGTTTTCGGACTATCGTAACATCGTCTAGGCTTCTAGTTAGGCTCTGATACCATGAAGGCTTTTCCTTAGCACCACTACTAGGGTTTAGTAACATCACACATGCCATATTAAAAATTTATAGAGTGCTAAAGAAACTATCCTAAGGATCAAACTAGAAAATCTAGGGTAACACTAAACTTTAACACATTCCACAAGTAGTTGAGTACTAGAGAAAGCAACCTTTGTAGCTCCCTTCGCTAGACTCCTTGGCTACATGAGAGTTGAATGTGGCTACATGAGAGTTGAATGATGCTTGCTTGAGATCCTCCAAGTCCATGACGATCCACTCGGAGTCCTCTTTGTCCAAGCTCAAAGCTCCACTTGATCAAGATGATGAAGTTGAAGCTAACACTCTAAACTAAAGGGCAAGAGTAGTATAGAATGATGATGTGGTTTGTTTTCTCACTTCCAAACCCAAACTTGATCACTCATTCACTAACTATCAAGACCTAGAGAGCAAGAGAGAAAGGAAGAAGAAGATGGCAATATGAGAGCTCAAGATAAAATGATAAGCTTAAGATAAAAATGAGAATAGAAAATATATATATTTTCTTCTTCTCATTCTTAACCCAAGTTAATAAATATCTAGATATTTCTTTTGGAGCTCTAATGGTCATGGAAAAATAACTCATGGTTAACCCTAGGTTTAGTGTAAGAATAAAATAATCAACCATGAGTGATTATCCATTTCAATTAATAAAAAAATAAATATCAACATATTTACTAACATGTGAGTCTTATATTGCCACCATCAAGTGTATCAATAACCATGACACACATGTGTATGCATGTATGTGTGCAAGCACATCCATATGTGCATCAATGTAAACATGTGCATACATGCATGCATACACCAATAGACAAAAAGGTTTAAAATGAAAATGCTGTAAGTGCACGGCGGCGCCCCGGCCGTCAATCCGACGCCGGAATGCGGAAGCGGTGAAAAACTTAAATTTTGCGGACTTAGCAAACCGGCACCACCGCGCACTAAACACCCGGATCGTTAACCATTAACAAGTCTAAGCTAACTAGAAGATAGGGAATAGAGATATACCGACGATCCAAGTCCTCCGGTCTTCTCGTCATGGTCCCGATCTCGTGCGGAAACGTCCCGTCTCCTCCTCGTCGCCGGAAGTGCACCACATCGCCTACTTTGTTTACGGGCTCCCACCTCAATGCCGAGGCAACTCGGGCACGAAGCCGGCTACTCGACGTGCCCAAGATTTGTTGTAGAATGTTTAGTCCTCAAGTCTCATTTGGGGTTTTGGAGCTTTGCCATTTGGTGGAAGAAAAAAGAGAGCTTGGAGAGAGGTGGGGAAAAATGTAGCATACCAAAAATGAGAGTAACATTTTTCCACCCAAAAATGAAATGAATCCCATTCATCTTTGGAATGCCCCCCCCCCCACTTCACAAGTGTGATTGGAGAGAGAAAGAGAAAAGCTCAAGGGGGTGGGTGGAACAATAATGAAAAAGGGAATCATGAAAGAACATGATAACAAACAAAAACCACACACAACCACAACCATCAAGTCCACAAAGTCAATCCATCATGAGAAGGAGAAGTCAATGATGGTGCACATCATGAAAACCATCATGATGCCAAAAGATGCAAAGAACCCCCTCCACAAATGCCTATTTGCAACAATGCAAATAAACCCTCCTCCACCAATTTTCGGCCAATGAACGAAACAATGGAAATCGACCGAAACGGAAAGCAAACTGGCAACTCCAGAAAACTGGTCCCGTAATAAATTACAGGAAAACCCCGATACTGTGCATACACACCCGCATCTGTATTTCGACCGAAATACAAATGCAATGAGACAAAATCTACACTGTACTATACTAGAATCCGGCTTATACCAAAGCCGGCTAGTAATATCCGTTCGATCCTGATCCGTACAATACCGCACATATCTGATCGAACCCTACCATATATCCATACGGCCTATAGTACAAACTGTCCGATCCCGATCCGTGCAATACCGCACGTATTTGGTCGGACCTTGCCATATCTCCATACGGCCTCTACAACCTTTCGCCCGAAAGCTGAGTAACTGAATGTGGGGGACTCTAAAGACTCATCAACACCTTGGTTGTGGATTTAACCACTAGCACGTCAGAGGTATAAGCCAATACGTAACGGGCTACCAAGTATTGACTAAAAGGGACGTCTGTGAGTGAACTCAGCCTGACAACCCTACTGAGCCTGTCAGTGACAATATCCGTGCAGTCCGGTCCGTTCGTCTATGAGTATCGCATGGCGGGCCTAGGGGGTTGGTAAAAGTCAGACCCCCAAAAGCGGTACAAGTCGTGTCGGAGTGTAGCCCAGAACACCCTGAGATACTACTGGAATACCTACCAGTAAATCTCCTTGCCTTGGCCAAGGACTTTGTGTAATGGCTCTCCTAGACACAGCACGACCTCACCCCCAATACCGGGAGAGACGAACCCCTGAAGATACGCTCACTGCCTCCATGTGGCTCGGGACTGTACCCAACTAAAACCTGTTTGCACGACTCCTTTGAGCCGTGGTAGGGTAGTAATCAAAGTACAGTGGGAACTCACACGAGACAAATGACGATCCCCAGGTCGATGAACTAACCTGCACACATGTCACCAGGGAACTGCCATCTGACGTCTGGTATATGACCAACTAGCATGTTCCCGGCGAGTCCTGTCCGGTGTACTCATAACCCAATGAGCACCTGTATACATCTTAGGTGATCCAACTGACACCAGTGGCTTGTGAGACCGGCCACCGCCCCTCGTCGGGGTCTCGACTGTATACACTAGTCTACTAATGGAGTATCGATGCCCAGTCTCGAAACTCCCATGACTAGGGACCTTTTAAGGATAAGCTTATAGACCCCCAGCTCCCACTTATATGATCGTCCTCATACTGCTGGTGGTCAAGCAAGAATCCTAGGGGCTCTATCAACGTGTAATAGCGACGTGTCAGGTCACCTAAAGCAGTACACGATGATAAAGGTAAACCAGATAGCATACTATCATCTCGAGTAAGACTGTCCTACCGGGATAGGTCCTCCCTCAATCATTACAATCACGTACCTGTGACCTAATAATTGACTCTGAGCGCACTATCTCCAACAATCTCCCACTTGCACTCAAGGCTAATTATTGCGATGTCGCATACTCACAGCCCGTGTGATACCGAACATCCAACTCCTCTACTAGTCAGTCTCACAAAGCTCGTTTGCGAAACTTTTGCGTTCGAGGAATAGCCTCCGTGAGTGGATCCGCTTAGTTGTTTCTTTCTATGTCTCTCTATATCTCAAGTTCGCGGAGAAAGCCATCTCCCGAAATGAGCAATACCTGTCTTAGAATGTGTCTGGATGTCTGATGGGACATAGCTCATAAATGAACTCCAAATCCAAACTTCTTAGACTGTATCGTCAACTGAACTTAATCAGTATCCTGCGCGCCATGCCTCCCTCAGTATTGCCTTGGACCACCTGTCCAAAATACTGCCCCTCATCAGAAGGAAAACTATAACTCCGACAACCTCCTTGTCGTCCATGTCACCTTGGAAGCCTGGAATGATAACTGTCTCCTGAATGAGGCTGTCGTTATCATCTCCCTAGAACATCCACTTATGTTCTAAAACTGCTTCCGACTGTTTCTCCAGGATTGGATTAATGTCAACTTATTGCATCTAGTGCAAGAACAACATCTGGTGTGGTACTTGACATCTCACGATTGACTCAATTGCCTGAGCAAGTGATCTGCCAATCATGCCCGTCCCTCTCCCCTTTAGTCTGTAAGACACCTTTGGAGAGGGTGACTCCATTACCTGCAGGTACACTACCGTGCCAGGAGTCGTCCATCCTAAATACTCTTAGAATGCTGTCAAGTACCCTGATTGGGAAACCACCCAAATCTAGATCTAAGACCATAGATCTAGTAACCAGTATGTCTGATATAAAATCCATTTCCATTGTGGAGAAACAACTGTGTGACGACCAAAGTATAACCGATCGTAGTGTAGGAGTTTCTTTTCCTACTCTGTGTATATCATCCAAATACCAGGATATCACACCCTACTACCTTCTCAACAGATCCATCCCCTATTCTGATGAAGTCAAACCCATGACTGTCACGTCAGAAACAGATGATCTATCTCCGCTACATCTGCTTTAGTCTATAAATAGACATAAGCTACCTGTCCACCAATGCTTCCGCTGCTCCCACTGACTACGACAACCCTCTGGCAGAGTCATATAGACGTGCACTTCTAAAACTAGTTTAGAACGACGCTATACTCATCCTCCCGCCGGGTCTCGCAGCCTGGAACAACAGCAATGGCAATTGTGGGTAAACATGAACTTCCCTGTCACCGTCCTTGAGGCTACCGTAGTGCCTCTCGGGTTCCTGAAGTTACCCACCTTATCTGCGGAGTGGCCAATGGAATGTCAATCCAGATTGAATCTTTAGGTTCCTTATCAAATCTTCAGCAATCGTTTGTGGTTCTGGAATCACTTCCAGTTCTACCATACTCCCACTTCTGTTTTCTGAAAAAAATCCATCTTTAATAAAACTGTGGCGAGTCTAGAACAATGTCGCTATTGTTCATCCAGATGGTAGAAAGTCAACCCTCGTCATAACCTGGGTCAACCCACAAACAGCCATTACAGAAATGTGCCTTGAGTTGTCCAGTGTCTGGTTTTAATCATAAACCGGACAACTCCCCGTACCTTAACATCGTTAAGATATGAACTGTTCTATATCCAATATAGAAACAGAGGCACTGATTTAATTGAACCAGATTCAAATTATGCAGCTGTCCCCAGCGCATGTCAACTAAATGGAAGGAGGCCGATCAGCGTTACTCAACTTAGGAATACTTCCAATTATGAGTAACCTGAAAGAGAAGCAAGATCTCTTTATCATTACTATCAACTGAATACCATACACAAGTATCTACATCTTCGATCACTTTGAAGAATCCCGATACTTGCTACACCTGGTTCTCTACTCTATTCAAATACCTATAACTCCTCAAAACTTAGACCCTGTGTTTCTACGAAACACATGTCTAAGAACTAGAGAAGTTAAAAGTAAACAGAATATAGTATGAGGACCAACCCCTCTGTCCTAATGGATACTGGACAACATACAATACTCTGTATAAGTCCCCTGAGTCTGATAACTCTTTCACTGTGTGTCGTAGGTTGAAAACTGTACTTATGGTTAAGAAGAATTACACCGCTGTTTAATGCTCCTTACCTAACCATCCACTGATATAGGTAAATGTCATCGACATAATATCAAAAGCTATATCTCACAAAAATAGACGTACAGATATATCAATTTGAAATTGGTGCACAACAGCGGATATTCAAAACCAAATATTTGCCGACCGGCAAACAGCCCAGGTGATCTCCTCAAATATCACCGATTACAACGAATCCCGATATAATGAGGATGATCACCCAATTCCCAATAACTTACTCCCACTCATCATCTGTAAAACTATACAGATGTGAGAATCATACCTGGTAAATACATACCCTAGAGTAAGTATCTAATCGGGAAATCAGTTTTCCTTTAACATTACACAGTGAAACTGAAACATTGAAATGTTCCGATGGGGTATTCTGGTATTCCTAGTAATTCCTCTTCCAGATTCACGACTGTAACCGTATAGTTCTTTGCCACCTCTCCAAATCCCTTCATATGTCTTTAGTCTTTACCTTCTGCACACCCTTTTAGGCCAAATGGTTTTCTTCCTTCCCTACCGTTCGGCACCAGCCTATGGTTTGGAAGAAGACTATCCAATAAGCATAATGGGTGTACTGTCCCAATCCTAGGAACACTCGCAATGAGAGAGGGTGAAGATAAAAGACAACCGAATAAACCTTATTCCTATTTCTCCTGAACCAGAATCCATCCCCGAACTGGAACAAGTTCCATTCGAGTTCGTATATAACCATACGATGGAGTATCCAAATAAACTGTGGATCTTCGTAGTGATACGGAGTGCCCTGGAGAAATACAAAGGTGATGTGGGAGTGGTAACGAAATATTTGGTTTGGTCGTGAATATCTGTTGCAATTTACTTTGCCCTCTTACTAATCCCTTGCTTTGTCTGAACTTAATACCTTCTGCACACCATCGTTATGCTAATTGGTTTTCTTCATTCCCTACCGGTCGGCACCAGCCTAAGGTTTGGAAGAAGACAATCCAATTTGCGTAATAGGTGTACTACCCCTAAACCAAGGAGTACTCGTAACCTGAGAGAGGGTAAAAGGAAAAGACAACTGAATAATCCTATCCGTTTTCTCCAGAACCTGAAACCATCCTCGAATAAATTCTTTCGAGTTCGTATCTAACCATACGATGGTTTTGTCCAATGGAAGTGGACGTTCGTAGTAAAACGGGGTGTCCTGGAGAAAAGGGTAAAAGTAGGAGTGGCAATGAGGTTTGCAACTCTGACAATCCAAAAGCCAGTGTTAAGAAGGTTCGGTCAACTTGGTCACTGAGTCATAGTCTTAGGGTCGGGTCAATGGTCGCTGCCAAAGAGAGAGAGAAAAGAAACACTCAGCGTGCACTCTAACCTAGATCAGAATGGTCACCAATTTATCTAATCTGGAAACCTCCCACTGTACCTCAAATTCTCTTCCAAACCTATAAGAAGAATTAGTCGGGAATACCCGAGGAGTAAACTAACTCATCAGTGGGAATCGGGATCCAACTATTATCGCATGATAACGTGACGGAATCCGCTCACGTCATCACACTCCAGAAGGTATGCGCATATCTGGCAAGTTTCAGTTCTTTTGAAACTCCCGATGTGATTTCTGCCCCATGCTCTTATGACCTTGACTTTGGCCAACATATCATAAGTCACATGTCAAGTTCTACCCGTCATTCTCCAGGTTAATTTGAATCCACCCGTACATACCCTTGACTTTGGCCAACATGGCAGTACGACTGTTCCAAACCAACGCATCTATCTATGCTGCATATGAATACCCAATAGCTACCAAACACTGTGCCTTGACTTTGGCCAACATACACAGCTTGAATACTATTGACCACCCATATGAAACGACGGAGGGCTACGAATGGTTTCTGGCGAAAACCTTTAACGTAAAGAACTTGATATCGTTGAAGGAACGGATAGCTTTTTGAAAATATAGTGACGAAAACCTTTGCTAAAGAGGTCACTCCCGGTGAAGGGATCTCGGCTCTTTCCCCGTAGAATGGGGTGCAGGATATTCCAAATGAATACCGCGATGCAAAGAAAAAGTAATCGGCTATAGTGAAGTTAATGCCCTGACGCAAACTTCTGTCCAAGGGGTCACTCCCGGTGAAGGGATCTCGGCCCTTGCCTCGTCGACTGAGGAGCAGGATATTCCAAATGAATACCGCGATGCAAAACAAAAGTGAACGTCCTTGCAATAACAACTTTTTGAAAAGTGTTCCAACAACATCAGATTAGGTTTGTTTTTAACTTGCATTAATCCGAATCAATGCAGTCCCATCAATTGATCACACCAAAAAGAATGAAAATATACTGATGTACGTATATGCCATCCGCATTCGCCACTGGGTCCCGTCATTACCCGTTAGGTTAGCTTACTAACGACAGAGCGGGGACTGGACTAGCGCGGATGCAAAACATATACAACATCTACTAATAAATATACCAATATATAGTATTTCGCTCAAGGCGTGAATAAAATGCAACATCACAGAAAAGTACAGCATCACAGAAACAATACAGATATCTGGGATCCCCGGGTTTCACAGAGCCACTACTGAAACCCGACGTTCCCCTGGTCGTGTGGATAGCCTGTGCAATGAAATCCTAGACCCCTACGGACGCGGCAAGTTACCCGCCAAAACCTGAAGCGAGGCAGCCCCCTTCAGCAACGTGAATGGACCACCCAGCACTTCACGGAATCCGGTAACTTGGGCACCCCTCCTGGGTCAACCTGTACCCCCTACGAGTGCGGTGAATAGCCCGCCAATCCTAGAGTGAAGCCCCCTCCGTCTCAATGCCATGAGATGCGGGCTTGTTGCCCTCCAGAACCCGGCTATCCGTGCACCCCTCCGCGGGGCAATCCTAGTACAGAAAGTAAAATATACATACAACGGGTACATCGACCGCAACCAGGTCGTGCCCCAAAATAATAATACAAACAGGCAGTGACGGCAGTCCACATGTCGGACGCTCGCCCCGCAATATCAAATGTACATAATACAACAAAACTGTACTAGCATTGCATCCAGGCTATCCCCCACGACCGATCCGCAACATCACAGCAAAAACAAAACATCAACGTGAAAGTCACGTTCGCAAATCCGTCTAACCGGGCTATAGCAGTTAGACAGGATTTACCGATCGAGTGACATTCACGGTCGCAGATATAATGTAAATACTGTGTTTAAAATTTTCCGATTGACCAAAAATTAACAAGTGGGCCCCAATCAAAACTGTAGCAGTTAAAGAAATTCTGGGCCCAAATTTAATATTCCAAAAACCACATTTTCAACTCAGGAACATTCTGCAAAATTTTGGGAGCGTGAACAGTTTCCTACGCGGCGGAAGCGCGGCCAAAACAGGGGTTTGGCCGCCCTTCCGCGGCTGTATGGTGAGTTCGTGGTACCAAATTTTTACAGTAACCTTAAAATTCCCTGCACATCACTCTGAGACAACCTGAAAAATTTTTGGACTCAAAAAAAAAATCGACAGAAACTGATGTGCATGAAAAATGCGTTTTCGGGATTTTGTTCGATCGGAAACGTAAAACACATTACACAAAGCTAGACTAAGTTAATGGGGAGTCTCTGATACCACTGTAAGTGCACGGCGGCGCCCCGGCCGTCAATCCGACGCCGGAATACGGAAGCGGTGAAAAACTTAAATTTTGCGGACTTAGCAAACCGGCACCACCGCGCACTAAACACCCGGATCGTTAACCATTAACAAGTCTAAGCTAACTAGAAGATAGGGAATAGAGATATACCGACGATCCAAGTCCTCCGGTCTTCTCGTCATGGTCCCGATCTCGTGCGGAAAAGTCCCGTCTCCTCCTCGTCGCCGGAAGTGCACCACATCGCCTACTTTGTTTACGGGCTCCCACCTCAATGCCGAGGCAACTCGGGCACGAAGCCGGCTACTGGACGTGCCCAAGATTTGTTGTAGAATGTTTAGTCCTCAAGTCTCATTTGGGGTTTTGGAGCTTTGCCATTTGGTGGAAGAAAAAAGAGAGCTTGGAGAGAGGTGGGGAAAAATGTAGCATACCAAAAATGAGAGTAACATTTTTCCACCCAAAAATGAAATGAATCCCATTCATCTTTGGAATGGCCGCCCCCCCCCCCCACTTCACAAGTGTGATTGGAGAGAGAAAGAGAAAAGCTCAAGGGGGTGGGTGGAACAATAATGAAAAAGGGAATCATGAAAGAACATGATAACAAACAAAAACCACACACAACCACAACCATCAAGTCCACAAAGTCAATCCATCATGAGAAGGAGAAGTCAATGATGGTGCACATCATGAAAACCATCATGATGCCAAAAGATGCAAAGAACCCCCTCCACAAATGCCTATTTGCAACAATGCAAATAAACCCTCCTCCACCAATCTTCGGCCAATGAACGAAACAATGGAAATCGGCCGAAATGGAAAGCAAACTGGCAACTCCAGAAAACTGGTCCCGTAATAAATTACAGGAAAACCCCGATACTGTGCATACACACCCGCATCTGTATTTCGACCGAAATACAAATGCAATGAGACAAAATCTACACTGTACTATACTAGAATCCGGCTTATACCAAAGCCGGCTAGTAATATCCGTTCGATCCTGATCCGTACAATACCGCACGTATCTGATCGAACCCTGCCATATATCCATACGGCCTATAGTACAAACTGTCCGATCCCGATCCGTGCAATACCGCACGTATTTGGTCGGACCTTGCCATATCTCCATACGGCCTCTACAACCTTTCGCCCGAAAGCTGAGTAACTGAATGTGGGGGACTCTAAAGACTCATCAACACCTTGGTTGTGGATTTAACCACTAGCACGTCAGAGGTATAAGCCAATACGTAACGGGCTACCAAGTATTGACTAAAAGGGACGTCTGTGAGTGAACTCAGCCTGACAACCCTACTGAGCCGGTCAGTGACAATATCCGTGCAGTCCGGTCCGTTCGTCTATGAGTATCGCATGGCGGGCCTAGGGGGTTGGTAAAAGTCAGACCCCCAAAAGCGGTACAAGTCGTGTCGGAGTGTAGCCCAGAACACCCTGAGATACTACTGGAATACCTACCAGTAAATCTCCTTGCCTTGGCCAAGGACTTTGTGTAATGGCTCTCCTAGACACAGCACGACCTCACCCCCAATACCGGGAGAGACGAACCCCTGAAGATACGCTCACTGCCTCCATGTGGCTCGGGACTGTACCCAACTAAAACCTGTTTGCACGACTCCTTTGAGCCGTGGTAGGGTAGTAATCAAAGTACAGTGGGAACTCACACGAGACAAATGACGATCCCCAGGTCGATGAACTAACCTGCACACATGTCACCAGGGAACTGCCATCTGACGTCTGGTATATGACCAACTAGCATGTTCCCGGCGAGTCCTGTCCGGTGTACTCATAACCCAATGAGCACCTGTATACATCTTAGGTGATCCAACTGACACCAGTGGCTTGTGAGACCGGCCACCGCCCCTCGTCGGGGTCTCGACTGTATACACTAGTCTACTAATGGAGTATCGATGCCCAGTCTCGAAACTCCCACGACTAGGGACCTTTTAAGGATAAGCTTATAGACCCCCAGCTCCCACTTATATGATCGCCCTCATACTGCTGGTGGTCAAGCAAGAATCCTAGGGGCTCTATCAACGTGTAATAGCGACGTGTCAGGTCACCTAAAGCAGTACACGATGATAAAGGTAAACCAGATAGCATACTATCATCTCGAGTAAGACTGTCCTACCGGGATAGGTCCTCCCTCAATCATTACAATCACGTACCTGTGACCTAATAATTGACTCTGAGGGCACTATCTCCAACAAATGCTAATGGTCAATGTTAAATCAACACTTAATTTAGAAAACCGGTCATATCTCATACGATCCGACCAATAGCAAACCGCTCGATTAATATACGGTATCACATACGCGCATTTAATCGGGTCCCCACGCATATCTCATATGTATACCACATCGTTTCGCCTTTACTAGGTAACTCCATTGTGGGACTCTAAGACTCGTCAATACGCCGACAGTGGTTGATGATCATATCAAGAACCCCTAAGATGCAAGAGGTCAGCTAAACGTAACGGCCACCCGGGTATTGAGCGATCAGAAGAAAACAAGCGAACCTGTCACAACTCCCGTCGAGCCAACCGGCAACACTACTGTACAGTCCGGTCTTTTCGTCAGATATGCTGCATATCGAGTCTAGGGATGGTAACGTCGGCCCCAATAACTCAATAAGTCGTGCCGATGAATGGTCTATAACAGATCAAGAAACTATTGATAACACTTATCAGTAAATCTCAACCGCCTTGGCCAGGGACTTACTGATATAGGCAATCGAGCATAGCACAACAACAACTCCCAATACCGGGAGAGACGAAACCCCTCCTATCGCCCATCGTCTCCATGTGTCTCGGGACTGTACCCAAAAAACACTTGTTTGCATGACTTAGTAGAGCCGTGGTAGTGTGGTAATCAAAGTACAGTAGGAGAACACACAAGACTCTATGACGATCTTGGATCTACAGACTAACCTATACCAGTGTCACCTGAGAACTGCATCTGACGATAGATATAATACCATATAGGAGTTCTCGGCGAGTCCGTCCAGTGTACCCAGTCTCCATTTAGCACCCGTATATGATCTCAATGTCAAATATCAATGGATATGGGAACATCCATCGCCCATCATATGGGTCTAGTATCATATACGCTAGTCTACTGTGGTATATCGATGCCCCATCTCAATACACCTACGACTAGGGACATTTTAGGATACTACAAACGACCCACTAGAATGATCTTCATCATAATCACAGTAGTCAAGAAAATATTCTCAGGGCTTTATCAACATGTGTAAATGAATAAAAGGATGATCAAGTCGACATGTCAGATAAAGAAGAACCAGACAGCATACTATCATGTCGAGCAAGAATATCATCTATATATATATATATACATGTATAAATACATCCACTATCATATAATGGCCTCTAGGGCATACATATATCCAACAGCTACTTCGCCTCAAGTGTGTTCCCACTGTTCTTAGATTGCTACCCTACCACGGCTCTATTGAGTTGTGCAAACAGGTAGTAGTTGGGTGCAGTCCCGGAGCACTTGGAGACAGTGGCAGTTAGATAGGATTCATCTCTGTCGGTATTGGGGGTTGATATTGCGCTGTGTTCGGAATGCCATTACACAAAGTCCCTGGCCAGGGCAAGCCAGATTTACTGGTAAGTACTTCAGTAGTTTCTCAGGGTGTTTGGGACTGTACTCCAACATGATATATACCGCTATTAGGGGTTTGACGTTTACCGCCCCCCTAGGCCCGATATGCGATACTTTTAGACGAACAGACCGGACAGTACTGTAACGCTTTGAAAATTCGTTTAGGTTAATTTTGTTTTAATTAGCGATAATACATGTTTTTCATAAGACCTCATTAATAATTATTTTCCACGTCGGCCGGAATAAATCTATTTTAGTTGTGAAATTATGTAATCACATATTTATTGTGCTTTGTTAATTAATATTTAATTTATTGTTCACTTAATTATCTATTTGCTAATTTATTTTTACTAAGCTAATTTTTTTATTAATCTTGCACTATTCCAATTTTACCCTCGTTAATTATGTGCTTAACAACCTTGACAATCAACACAAAGTTTTGTAGCATGCTTTTACCTCTAATTCTTTTATGGTTCCAATATCCTTTTAAAAGAAAAAGAAAAGAAATAGAATGAGAAAAGAGTAGCATGGGGCATTAAAGAGGCATGGGGGCTTGACTTTTGACGCCTTCTCTTTCTCTCTCTCTCACTCTCTCTCTCCCCCTATCAAGCCAGAAGCAGCCGCAGCAGCAGCCCCTTCCCTTCCCCTTCTTCTTCTTCTTCTTCTTCTCTTCATTTCTAAGCCTCAAGTCAATCAAAAGTCCACAAGCTTAACACAATTCTATCTACAATCATCACTAACTTCCCTTTTGGCAATCAAGGTTCTTGGCAAGTTTGAATCCCCTTCTCTACCATCTTGAGGTATAAAGCCAAACTTAATTTCTTTTTGCTAAACTTTTAATTTATTTAGCTTAATGTAGTGTTTAAGTGGGATACAGAGCTAAATGTGTGGTTTAAGTGGAGATTAGGTCATGTTAGGGTTTTGTGACTTAAGTAGCTTAACTAAGTATTGTTAGTGTCGTATAATCCAAGTATTTTCCCCTGTTTACACTGAAACACAATATTGTATTAAATTAGTGTTTAATTAGAGTTTTAATTAAGGATTACTTTCTTTTTGGGATCTTCTTTTAAACCAGAAGTTGCAGATAAAAGTTGCAATTAATGGAGCATAGTTACTGGACTAGGATCACACACCCGAAGCACGAGACCCCCTTTCCCTTTTTTGGCGGCAAATTAATGGGTTCTGGCCGCAAATTGCGTCCATATTGGAGACCTGGGTGTCAGGGTTTGGTTGATGGGTGCCTGCTGTATATTTAAGGTCTTTGGTATATGCAACTTTTCCTAGTTCCACTCGTATCAAAATCAGGGACCATTTACCTTGTTTTTAGTACTTTTAGGCTTGCGCGACACGTACGTTCTGAGTTTGGGTTTGGTGTTTGCTGTGTTTCACAGCCAGTCGGGGTGGTTTCAAACGTTAGCACACATTTTTTGGTGCTTCGAGTGCACACGCGTTTAGCTTGCGACGCTAGTTTTCTCGTATGGTCTTGATATAGCGTTTTGAAGGATATTAGCCTTATGTGTGTTGCTTTGTGTAATTCTAGGATCAGTCGCGGAGACATCGGATGTGGCGTGGAAAGAAAAGGCGGTGATTGGATCAGACTAGCGGAGGCGCTCCGGTGAGTAGATGTACACATCTATGGGGGAATCGTTTGAATGGCGCAAGATGCCTGATGGTTAGAATTTCAATTAGTACTTGCACTACAATGCGTAGTTCCTAGTTATTCATCCCGTTGCATTGCATCATCTATCATATATCTATATACTATGATAGCACCTCATAGGACACTCACACCATTACCATTGGTTTATATTACACGAGCACTATTCATGGGGACACACACGCCTTTGTAATTGCTATGCCACGAACACTTTATAACTTGTTTAAACCCGAATCTTATCACTTGCCCCAATTATGATTAATAAACCTGCATTTGATATGTTTAATACATCAGGATGGATACGTAGGATTGCTAGTCATATGCACATATCTTATTGCATCATTGTTCATGCATAGTTTTCTAGTTCCGTATCGCATTGCTTATTGTTGATATCATAGACATTCATCAATTCCTACATGTTCATGTATTATGATTCTTCTCGAGGATTTCTGTATTTATGAGATCTATGGATTTGTAGAAACTGCAAGGATTTAAGAACGCGTTACCATTTAAAAATGTAAGTTGCAGTTTTCTCGTGATTGATGTATATATATCGTCCACCATGAGATTTCTCGGTTCTTGAGCGGTATAATACACACGATTCGAGGAGGAAGAGGAACCGTTTGTGGGTGCATGGTGTACCCGGGGCAAGATGGTCGCAAATAATGGCATTGAGCCCGGCAGGGGAGCACTACCGACCGGTTATTTGTGACACGGCGGATATCCGGAGGATACCGACTTAGTCTTGAGATCTGATACATGGGCCAGTCCGGATTGCCGGAGCCCGAGATCAGATATACGGGCCAATCCGTATTGCAAGAGCCCAGTATAATAAATAAGATATTCATATTTGGTGTCGATGCTTGACACGGATTTATATTGATTTTATTAATGAAACTACAGCTAAATTACAGAAGTTTAATAAGAAAAGAATACAGATTTCCCACGTTAATCATATTCAAATCTCGTGTTGTTTATTGCATTCATGTTGCATACGTAGTATTACATCGCGTCATATTAGTATTTGTAGGCTGTGTCGAAATTGTGTACATACTTACGATATTCTTATTAGATATTACTTTTTACTCACAAGTTGGCAACTCACCCTTGTCGTGCCACAGTGTTTTGCAGGACCGACCCGTCAGCACAGTAGCGGCGGGCGCACCTTCTCTTTTGCTCCTTTTTGCTTGTACTCGTAGCATTGTTCGTAGGTGGGTTGCGGGGTTATTTTGTTTCCACCTTGTATCAGTATTGTATCTAGTGTACTCCATCTACCGTATTTATCACTAGTACTATTGTATTTGTGACCTAGCGATGAGATAGTGAGATTTGTGTACTTATATGTATTTCTCTAGGGTCGAGCTCACTTGAGCCGACATGATACATTATTACTTGTGCCTTTATTTGAATATTTTGCACAGTGATGATATTTATTGCGTGTGATTTTGAGTCCGCCTTGGCCGAAGAGCTAGCTCCCTCATGGGGATGCCTTATTTCATGTTGTATATATATTCTCGTTTTGTACCCGTCTGGGGCCCGTATTTACAAAGGAGACTCTGGCGAAATTGTCGGAAAAATGGATGTTGCTTTTAAAAAGCTTGATGTGACTTATTTGATTAAAATCGCTATCAATAATTTGCTTTTCCTTCACTCTACTACTTTATTTGGTTTTGATTTCTGGGTTTTGGCTTACTTAGATTATGTACGCATCGAGACGTTTCGTATTTTAATGCCAGTCACGCTCCGTACTTCTCGGGCTGTGACAAAGTTGGTATCAGAGCATTAGGTTTTACCTTTCTGAGTTTAGGATGACCCTTGGATGATGGAGTAGGTGACTTAAGCAGAGCGACGTAGCGTGTGTATGTTCCGCGGCATACTTACGATACGGTACTCCACCTAAGTGACCTTAGGATATACATTCTTGAAATTCATTCTTCGGTTCCATATATCCCATGATTTTATTGCACTGTTCTTATTATCCTGTTTCCTGTACCAGCCATTATGCCGCCGAAGGCCACGAGGGCTCAAAGGGCTGCCGCGAGAGGTGAGATTCGAGCGTAGTCATTCGAGACGAGGACCGATTAGGACAGTATGCCTACTCCTTAAGGACAGATTGATCCGCCTTCCCCAGGCCACATTGACAGGCGAGAGTCATGTATGCAGGAGTTACGTTAGATGACGGGATCCTTAGTCGAGGCCAGTCGGGCACAGAGATCTGAAGATGTACCTACCACTGCACAGACCACGATTATACCTGCTTCCCAGAAAGTTGTTCTTTCTACCACCGAGACTATTCCTGTATCATTACAGGAGTATATGAGGCTGAGACCTCCAGTCTTTACCCGTACAGATGCAGCGGAGGATCCGCAGACATTCCTCGACAGGTTGCCTAGGATTTGCTGTTCGATGACGTGTTCTAACAATAGATGGGTGGAGCTTGCGAGTTTTTGTCTGAAGGGCCCTGCTCAGACGTGATGCGAGTCGGTCGAGAAAGGTCGAGCTGCAGGTCTACCTCCTATGACATGGGACGAGTTCACAGCAGTGTTTCTTGCCCGTTTCCTTTCGGAGAGCGTCCGTGATGCTCGAGCCAGTAGTTTTGAGGTTTTGTGCAAGACTCCAGGGATGACAGTGTCTGCGTATGATATCCAGTTTACTCAGTTGTCCGGATATGCTCCTTACCTAGTGGACACCGAAGAGAAACGCATGAAGAGGTTCATACGTGGGTTAGACACGCAGCTATTCCTTGCTATTGGCGCCCAGCACTTTGACACCTATGCAGCCGCGGATGCAGCCTTACTTTTGGAGGAGCGCATTTCAGAAACTTCGGTCGTTTCGTGTCCGAAGATGATTCATATAGATATACCAGCTCTAGTGCAGTTTGGCAGAGGCACGGCATGCAGAGGTCGTGGAGGATTCTTTCCAGGCCATGGCGGTGGTCGAGGCATGATGTGAGGCCAGTTGTTCAGTTCCTATTCACCAGGTCAGCGGCCACCGCCAGTATGTTATTGGTGCGGAAGTCCAGGTCACCTTTTTAAGAATTGTACCGCGAGGCGCCACGGTGAGCCGACAGTTCCTTTTGTGACCCTTCCACCCTCACCCCTACTGAGAGAGCTCTACTTCCTACCCCTGGTGGTACTCCACACCAGGAAGACATTCTCAGAGGCCATGGACATGGCGGTCTTGTTCAGAGTGCAGGGTTCCTAGGCACGCTAGTGAGGTCTCCCAAGCCATCAACCATGGCAATTTCAAAAATTATGGTGCCTACAAACCCTAAAGTACGGATCGTTTGCTAGATGTCTAGGCGAACAAGCTAACTAGTTAACTCTTAACTAAAAGATACGGAAATACAACCTTTGTAGATCCGGTGCTCCACCTCCACGGCTCCGCAACGAGGTCCTCTCCGCTGTCCAAATCAAATCCGGGCTCTAGGATCGGCTTCGTCAGAGAATGGGCAAGCTAGGTCGTCGATGTCCATGCCGAAGATGATCTACGTCGAGGCATCGATGAATCAAGCTCCACCTTCACCAAACCGTGAAAAGTTGTGAAGGAAACACACTCTACTACTTGGCAAGAGGTAGAGGATGAAGAAATAGGAAGTGGGTAGACTTTAGAATTGGATTTCTCACTCATTTCCAACAATCACCATTGATGGACTTCAAGCTTCTTCACTTGAAGCATGAAGAAGAAGAAGAAAGATATTATGATAAGTTAATAGAAAATGAAAAGAAAATGAATTCTTATCATAATTCTAACCATGGTCAAGTGTAGAGAATGAATCATGGTTAGTGAGAATGGTTAGGGTTAAGGATGAGATAAGTATGGTTGACTTTATCAAAGCTTCATGAAGTTTCAACTAAACTCCAAATCTAGCAACCATTCTTTTCTCTTTTCTTTTATTCATTTATCAAAAATAAAAAGATAATTAAATAAGATAAATGAATAATGAATTATAAACCCTAACCATTTCATTAACCAAGGTTTAATCTTTACACTTGAACCCTAGCTTGACTTGTATCATCAAACATGATACAATCAAGTGCACAAAAACATATCGCATATGCAATGCGCACGAACCAAGTGAGAAAATCCGTCTAAAGTGAACCGATACTAGTTAATGCAAAGTAATATATCAAATATATAATTATACATTAAATCACTAAATCAACACTTGATTCAATGATCCGGTCATGCGCACATAACCGACTGGTATCTAATATATCGGCTTATCGAATCAACGCTTGAATCGATAACTAGGTTATATCGCATACAACCATTCGATATATATATATATCGCGAGAATAGAATACGGTATCACATACACGCATTATTCTCGGTCCCGCACATATCTCATATGCGCTCCTATTTCATTTCACTTGAGCCAGGAAACCTCTGTGTAGGACTCTAAAGACTCGTCAATACGCCGGCAGCGGATGATGATCATATCAAACATCCACAAGCCGCAAGCGGTCTGCTAAACGTAACGGCCACCCGGGTATTGAGCGATCTGAAGATCGACGAGCAAGCCCGCTCACACTCCAGTGAATCCGACCAGTAACACTACCGTACAGTCCGGTCTGATCGTCTGATATGTCGCATATCTCGCCTAGGGGTGGTAAACGTCAGACCCCAATAGCTCAATAAGTCGTGTCGATATGAGGTCTATAACTGTTCGAGAAACTACTGGTAACACTTACCAGTAAATCTCAGCAACCCTGGCCAGGGATTTCCTGTTATAGCCAATCGAACACAGCGCAACATCAACCCCCATATACCGGGAGAGACGAATCCCCTCCTATCGCTCATTGCCTCCATGTGACTCGGGACTGTACCCAAAAACCACCGTTTTGCACGCCCTCTTGGACGTGGTAAGATGGAAATCAAAGCACAGTGGGAACCACACAAGACTCTATGACGATCTCGGGTCAACAGACTACTCTGTACCAGTGTCACCAGAGAACTGCCATCTGACGTGAGGTATAATACCATCTGGGAGTTCTCGGCGAGTCCGTCCAGTGTACCCAGTCTCTACTGAGCACCCGTATATCATCTCTGATGTCAAACACCGATGGATATGGGATCATCCATCGCCCATCTGTATGGGTCGAGAAGGTACACGCTAGTCTATTCTGGTATATCGATGCCCCGTCTCGATACACCCACGACTAGGGACTTTGAAGGATGTACTTATAGACTACCATGTCCCCACTAGTATGATCCGCATCATAGTCCAGGTAGTCAAGTACAGATCCTAAGGGCTTTACCAACATGTAACAGAGAGACAATCAGCATACACGTTAAGGTAAAGATCAACCAGATAGCATACTATCATGTCGAGCAAGAAAGTCCTCCCTATATACGTCCCAGCATCCACTACAATATACATCCTATGTATAGTAATGGCCTCTAGGGCATACATATAACTAACAATCTCCCACTTGCACTAGGGCCATCTTTAGCAGTGGTTGCAGTATCTCATACTCAACCATCCCATGAAAGTCTCTCTCTCTGGGAACAGGCCTTTGTGAGTGGATCCGCTGTGTTGTCCTCTGTGTCTACTCTCCAAACCTCGATCACCCTGGAGATCAATCATCTCCATGATCAGGCGATGCTGCCTTAGAATATGTCTGGATCACTGATGGGACCAGCGTTCCTCGGGATAAGCCACAATTCCATTGTCACACAATGGGAGGAACATAGTTCATCTCATGAACCATTATACATCCAAACAACCTCTTTGGTAGCATCTTAAGTAGCGATGTATCCTGCCTTTATCGTCTAGTATGTCACGGTATCTAGCTTGGAACTCTTCCAACATACCGTCCCTTTACTGAGGGTAAAGACAATGCCTGTGACTGACACTCAGTCGTCTTTATCACCCTGGAACAATTCCAGTGATTCTCCTCAGGATCGATTGACACCACCTCACTACATCTAGTGAGTTTCCTAATATCCATTTAGATCTATCTCATAGATCCAAAATCCAGGATTTAGTAGGTATCACTTTAATCCTATATGGAGAATCTTTGTGATAAGCGGAGATTGATCGAGCGTAGCATAAGAAACTCCTTTCTTATCAAGAGTATGTCATCCACGTACTCTACGAGGATCGTCACCATACTCCCTACTACCTTTTTGTTTATACAACGTTCATCTACCATTTTGATGATGTCAACTTCTTTGACTAACACATCAAAACAGACGTTCCATCTCCGCGATGCCTGCTTTATCCTATAAAGCATCTTGCACACGTTTCCGCTGCTTCCACTGTCTACGAAGCCCTCTGGCTGTGTACTTATAGACGCTCTCTTCTAAATCATCATTTAGAAAAGCAGTCAAGACACCCAACCACCAGATATCGCAGTCATGGTATGTAGCCGTGGCAAGTAGGATCTGGATGGACTTAAGCATAGTCACTTGAAAAGGTTTCATCATGATCCACGCCTGGTCAATGATGCAAACCTTTAACAAGTCTAGCTTTGAAAGTCTCAACTCTTCCATGTACACCAAGTAATCTTCTCAAGATATACTTGCTCCTGATGGGGATTTAACCCTTCAGATATAGCAACCAAAGTCCATACTTTGTTGGTGTATAAGGATTCCATCTCAGATCGCTAAGCATCCAGCCATTCTTACAGAGTCTTACTCTCGATGGCCAGCTCGAAACTAGTTGGGTCATCATCTCATGATGCAATCCTCGCTCCCACTGTCATAGAGAAACTGAAGTATCTCTCTGGTGGGTGAGGAACCCTACTACATCGGCGGAGAGGCTGAGGTTCGTTGGAATCTACTGAATCCTTTGGCTCTATCAAATCATCTGCTGTAGTTTGTATAGCTGGAACATTTCCAGTTCTACATAACAGACCTTGCCTCGAGCTTGTCCGGATTTTGCTTTCAGACATAGGCCGGACAACCCCAAATCTTAACTGACTTAAGACATGGGCTCTTCCCATACCATATCACATATGAAGCGGTAGGCAACTGATTTGATTAGAACCCTATTCAATAGGTATGCAGCTTCTCAAGTGCATAACTCCCAAAAGGAAAAAGGTAACTCAATATTACTCATCATAGAGCACACCATATCAAATAGGGTGTATCTGCTCCGCCCCGATATACCATCGTGCTATGGTGTATGCGGAGGAGTAATGCTGAGAGAGAATCTCATTCTCCTTTAGAATAATCGAGGATTTCCGTGCTCAAGTATTCTCCTCCTTGATCTCATCATAGGACATAATACTTATACCCATTTAGGTTCTCTACTTCCAACTTATATTCTGTGAATATCTCAAAAGGTTCGGACTCATGTTTCAACAGGAACATATGACTGAATCTTGAGAGATTATCAGAGAATATAATGAAGTATAAAGAACCGGTCTTGGCATGTGTAGACAGGGGACCTACATACATCAACATGTATCATCCCAAGAGTTTATTAACTCTTTCTCTGTTTCCAATAAACAGAGCTGTGGTCATCTTTTCTTTGTGACATGACTGGCGAGTTTCACAAGATGTAAATTCAAACTGATTTAAATATGCATCTTTATGTAACTCTAGCTAGTCGGGTCACATTGATCTGACCTAGTCTACAATACCTCAAGAAGGATTCGTTCATTTCTGAACTCTTCCTCTTGTGTGTGTTCCATATACTAAGAACTGTAGTTTGATTTAGAACATTAATGCTTTTAGATAACGTGCCTGAACCGATCAACCTTTGATATAGGAAATGTTCAAAACATTATCCAACAATACAAAATTATATCCTTTCTTTTCAGATAAAGAGACTGATATGATTTTGTATATCAGGTTCGGTATCTAACAACATTCGTTCAGAATCAATGTATTGTAATACAGGGTGACAGTGACCGACAGACTTGGCTGCAACACTTGCCCTGTTTTCTGCCTCATGAAACTTATCACCCGTTCTCAGTTCTCTACCTATCTGTAGCCCTATGTAACAGATTACATATCTGGGATCCTGATCTGGTATCACATACCCAGGACGTAAAGGATACTGAGAAACAGTTCTGTATAATGAACACACCCGAAGATGATGCATCAGCATGCACTCTCTTCGTTTGGGCGGCACGGGAAATCTGGTATTCCACAAATTCCTGCTCTGTCTTATAACAATTATAAGTTGGAGCGGGACCAACGTTCCCCAGCTCAGTATAACAAGCGGGTTCGGTCAATAATCCGTATTATTATCTTGATTAAGGCGTAATATGGTCGCTACCTGGAGAGAGAGAGAAGAAAACACTCAGCGTGCGCTCTTACAAGAATAGATTGGTTATTATTTTATCTAATCAGGATGGCTCCCACTGCTTTTTATCAAATCTTCCTTCAAACCCTAAAAGGAAAGACTAGCCGGGATTAATTACACACTACAAGTTCGCCAATCTTTCAGCCAGGCCAGTGTCGGTACTTTGAGGGAGGTCCCCCGTGCTTTCGCACGAACCTAATTAATGTAAACCTCGTTTTCCCAGAGGCGTAACCTCGTTGACACCTTTCTAGACACCTACTTGATCGGCTAGTTGTAATGTATAAAACTCTCCCAGGAGTAACTCTTACTCGCAGCGGGTATCGGGATCCAACTATCTCATAGAAGGTATGCAATCTCATTGCAAATTTCAACACTTGAAATTCCCGATAATATTTTGCCCCTAGCAGCTTATGACCTTGGCTAAGGTCAACAAATCATAAGTGCTAGCCAAGTTCAACCCGTCATTTCCCGATTGAATTAAACCCACCCGCACGACCCTTGGCTAAGGTCAACAAAGTCGCACGACTACCCTAACTCAATCGCATCATATGCTTATACAGATAAGCACTAATCAGCTACCGCACACTACGCCTTGGCTAAGGTCAACAAACGTAGCACGAATACTAACCAGTACTTATCTGAAATGACGGAGGGCTACGACCGGTTTTTCTGAAAACCTATTGCGTAATGAACTTGATATCGTTGTAGGATCGAATGAATTTTGAAATGGAGTGTTTTTGAGGCTTTTCTAGTTTTGCTAAAGGAGTCATTCCCGGTGAAGGGATCGTCGGTCCTTTCCTCGTCGAATGAGGTGCGGGATATATCACATATATCACTGTGCAAAGCAAAAACTCTTAAAAGCAATCAAAAAACAAACCGAGGGTTGTAGCATCTGCCAGTTATTGCTAAAGGAGTCACTCCCGGTGAAGGGATCTCGGTCCTTTCCTCATCGAATAAGGTGCAGGATATATCACATATACCGCTATGCAAAGCAAGAACTGTAGCTACCTGTTTTTATTTTGAAATTCGATTCTACAACATCTTAGGTTTCTTTTAATTCATTAATCACATTAATGAAGTCCCATCATTTAAGTACCTAAACATCACAGATAGATATGACGTACACTTATGCCATCCGCGTTCGCCTCGATGTCCCCTCGTGCACCGTTAGGTTAGGTAACTAACGGCAGAGCAGGGCAGGGCTAGCGCGGGTGTAAAACATAAGCAACGTCTATATAATATATCATATATACTATATACTATATCCATCACAGAAACATCACATGATCACATCACAGATATCGCAGCAGAAGTATCATATGAAATATTGGATATACTAGGACGTCCGTGTTTTCAATACGAGCCAGTATAAAACACGGATTCCACGGTCGTTATGAATAGCCAAACCCACACCCCTAGACCCCTACGAGAGCGGCAAGCAACCCTACCAATTCTGGAGTTAGGAGACCCGGACTCGACTCCTCGAGTTGGTCTCCCACTGAACTCCAGAACCCGGTTACTTGTGCCCTCCTCCTTGGGTCTATCCTAGTGCGGAAAAGTAAATAATATACAACAGGTGACAACTCCCGCAACCTGGAAGCGCCCCAATAAAAGAATATTACATACAAGTTTTTACATGAATGAAAATGAAAAACACTCATCTCACATAAAAAACCCCGGCTATTCAAACACGACGATCTAATATAACATATCCAGCAACACATAACATCTCATGTCATCAACGTAAGTAAATATGTCCATCCCAATTGTCGTTGACATATAGCAACGAAACCGGCGATATCACATATTACACTTACGGTCACAGAAAAGAAAGTGTAAAACTACAACAGTTGGAATCCGCAATCTCTTCAGACATCGCATGCCTGACCAAATGAATTACTTAGACATCGCATGCCTAACAATTATAAACCCCGCATTTTAGTCTCAAAATCGAAAACACTTTTCAATATCTAGTCGGGGAATTCAACAAGATTCCCGACAGTCTGATCGAATACTCGTCGCAAACTTCAGTAGACGGCCGCACCCCCGATACCGGCGACGAAGTGCACCAAGGCGGAACACCGCTACCGCGAGCACCCGTACGGATGCTTTCGGCGACGGGGTTCTCCTACAGTCACTTTGTCGGGGCTATGGAGTGAAGCTGTCTATTAAGTTTACCCGGCGAGTATCCGCGTACGCTACGTGATTGCGACGGACTTTTGATCACATCAAAATTCCGTGGCAACCGATCAAGTGAGACTAAACTGCTACGTTTATAACATTCATTCAGTTATCTCATAACTTATTGTGAATTCCAATTATTGTATCCCATTCCAGATAAATAGAAAATGTTAAATTTTCCGATCAAACAATCGAACACCCAAGTTTTCCCGATACAGATCAACACATGAAACAAGTCTAACAACATTCCGTTCGTGCCTCAGTACCAACGATCCAGCCGTAGAAGGGTCAAGCCAACGCCTCACATGTGGCACGCCGTACTGCCCCAAACCCGAAGGTTCAAAGGGCAGTTCAAGACGGTCACATAATCGAGTTAAGGTTTGTGTCTTCTAGAGGGACCATCGCGTTACTTGCACTACTTAGAACGTCGTCAAACTACGGAAAAATCCAACACTTGGAAATTTCCCGACAGGGGAAAAGTTGGGTATTTATATCCGGTCGAACTTTTTAACATATTCTTAAATTTATCCGGAAAGCCACACAGACAAAATTTGATACCCCGATCGAAATACCGAATCCCCAAATCAACTCAGAAAAATTCAACTCTGGAATAAATATTAAAAATACCCAGGAATACCAGCACTAATAATTATGAGATACTGTGAAAAAATTATTTAATAAAGTGGCCGTACCGCCGCGCAACCGCCGCACGAGGCTAGCTCGTGCCGCGGAAGCGCGGCAATAAGGAGGAAACAGTGGTACGAATTTCACAGTATTTCATATATTCACCTGCTGATTTTTCTAAACATTTTTAATGTATAAAAATACCAGATTTTAAAAATTGTACAGAGAGCAATTTCCCGGGTATGGTTTCGGTTCGATCGGACTTCAAATCGCGTCTGGACTTCGCCTAAGGCTCTAGCTAGGCTCTGATACCACTGCAGGGTTCCTAGGCACGCTAGTGAGGTCTCCCAAGCCATCAACCATGGCAATTTCAAAAATTATGGTGCCTACAAACCCTAAAGTACGGATCGTTTGCTAGATGTCTAGGCGAACAAGCTAACTAGTTAACTCTTAACTAAAAGATACGGAAATACAACCTTTGTAGATCCGGTGCTCCACCTCCACGGCTCCGCAACGAGGTCCTCTCCGCTGTCCAAATCAAATCCGGGCTCTAGGATCGGCTTCGTCAGAGAATGGGCAAGCTAGGTTGTCGATGTCCATGCCGAAGATGATCTACGTCGAGGCATCGATGAATCAAGCTCCACCTTCACCAAACCGTGAAAAGTTGTGAAGGAAACACACTCTACTACTTGGCAAGAGGTAGAGGATGAAGAAATAGGAAGTGGGTAGACTTTAGAATTGGATTTCTCACTCATTTCCAACAATCACCATTGATGGACTTCAAGCTTCTTCACTTGAAGCATGAAGAAGAAGAAGAAAGATATTATGATAAGTTAATAGAAAATGAAAAGAAAATGAATTCTTATCATAATTCTAACCATGGTCAAGTGTAGAGAATGAATCATGGTTAGTGAGAATGGTTAGGGTTAAGGATGAGATAAGTATGGTTGACTTTATCAAAGCTTCATGAAGTTTCAACTAAACTCCAAATCTAGCAACCATTCTTTTCTCTTTTCTTTTATTCATTTATCAAAAATAAAAAGATAATTAAATAAGATAAATGAATAATGAATTATAAACCCTAACCATTTCATTAACCAAGGTTTAATCTTTACACTTGAACCCTAGCTTGACTTGTATCATCAAACATGATACAATCAAGTGCACAAAAACATATCGCATATGCAATGCGCACGAACCAAGTGAGAAAATCCGTCTAAAGTGAACCGATACTAGTTAATGCAAAGTAATATATCAAATATATAATTATACATTAAATCACTAAATCAACACTTGATTCAATGATCCGGTCATGCGCACATAACCGACTGGTATCTAATATATCGGCTTATCGAATCAACGCTTGAATCGATAACTAGGTTATATCGCATACAACCATTCGATATATATATATATCGCGAGAATAGAATACGGTATCACATACACGCATTATTCTCGGTCCCGCACATATCTCATATGCGCTCCTATTTCATTTCGCTTGAGCCAGGAAACCTCTGTGTAGGACTCTAAAGACTCGTCAATACGCCGGCAGCGGATGATGATCATATCAAACATCCACAAGCCGCAAGCGGTCTGCTAAACGTAACGGCCACCCGGGTATTGAGCGATCTGAAGATCGACGAGCAAGCCCGCTCACACTCCAGTGAATCCGACCAGTAACACTACCGTACAGTCCGGTCTGATCGTCTGATATGTCGCATATCTCGCCTAGGGGTGGTAAACGTCAGACCCCAATAGCTCAATAAGTCGTGTCGATATGAGGTCTATAACTGTTCGAGAAACTACTGGTAACACTTACCAGTAAATCTCAGCAACCCTGGCCAGGGATTTCCTGTTATAGCCAATCGAACACAGCGCAACATCAACCCCCATATACCGGGAGAGACGAATCCCCTCCTATCGCTCATTGCCTCCATGTGACTCGGGACTGTACCCAAAAACCACCGTTTTGCACGCCCTCTTGGACGTGGTAAGATGGAAATCAAAGCACAGTGGGAACCACACAAGACTCTATGACGATCTCGGGTCAACAGACTACTCTGTACCAGTGTCACCAGAGAACTGCCATCTGACGTGAGGTATAATACCATCTGGGAGTTCTCGGCGAGTCCGTCCAGTGTACCCAGTCTCTACTGAGCACCCGTATATCATCTCTGATGTCAAACACCGATGGATATGGGATCATCCATCGCCCATCTGTATGGGTCGAGAAGGTACACGCTAGTCTATTCTGGTATATCGATGCCCCGTCTCGATACACCCACGACTAGGGACTTTGAAGGATGTACTTATAGACTACCATGTCCCCACTAGTATGATCCGCATCATAGTCCAGGTAGTCAAGTACAGATCCTAAGGGCTTTACCAACATGTAACAGAGAGACAATCAGCATACACGTTAAGGTAAAGATCAACCAGATAGCATACTATCATGTCGAGCAAGAAAGTCCTCCCTATATACGTCCCAGCATCCACTACAATATACATCCTATGTATAGTAATGGCCTCTAGGGCATACATATAACTAACACAGAGAGGACGAGGAGGCAGACGCCGAGGCAGTGGACAGCTAGCTATTAGTGGGGGACATGCCCGAGTGTTCGCTTTTACCCCGCAAGATGTGCAGGCATCCAATGCCGTTGTGACTGGTACCTTGCCAGTATGTTCTTTCGACGCACGAGTATTATTCAACCTAGGTTCCACACATTCGTATGTATCTACACACTTTGCACCGAGGATGGGTCGAGAGTCATCGTCGTTAGATCAGTAGTGTAAGTCCATGCTACCTCTCCCGGTACTTTCGGGCATGCGGAATTTGGTGAAAAACAATTTTCTAGAGGCGGTAACATGGACTCAAAACCGGATCTTTGTTAAACATCTAACTAACAACCTAACTAGGAGTTGTTAACTACTCGGTTAGGGGGTTATACCTTTCTTACTTGAACTCCTTCGTCTTCAAACCTCAATGGTTGTCCGGATCGGCTTCACCCCGTCGTCTCCTTGCGCCGAAGATCGATCCACCTGAAAGCTTCTACCTTTGGCTTCTTCTTCAAACTTTGAAGAAACTAGTTCACTCGGTTTGCTAAACCTTGTGAACTAGAGTGAGTAGAGGAGAGTGTGTTGGGATTTTCTCTATGGTTCTTGGTTCTCAACACATGAGACAAGTGAACCATAGACTAAAGAGAGGGAGAGCAAGAGGAAGGAGATGAGAGCTCAAGAACACAAGAGAGAGAATGAAAATGATAGAATGAGCAAGACTTTTCTCACTTGGCTCTCATAATCCAAAACCATCATCACAAAATTAGTATTCAAGTATTGTGTAAATGGTTTAAGTCAAAATGGCTATATCATTTCATGCACTCATATTGCACAAGAGAACAAGCAAGTAAAAAGTCTTTGCCATGAAATGATAGCCATTGTCATCATGATGGTCAACTAGTCCAACCTAGTCAACCGGTCAACAAAGTCAACAAAGTCAACCCCTCAACAACCATGTCACCACAATACTTAATTAATATTATTGTTAATTACATATCATATTCTCATTAGGGTTGAGCAAAAAGTCAATAGTCAACAGTCAACGGTCAACAACCCTAATGAGAATCCTCTGCCTCTGTCTCTCCGTCAACTGTGCATACACACCCGCATTCGCGTTCCGAGGAACACGAATACATACTGGATAAAACCAATCCCAAAACGTACACTAGGATCTGGCTTCAACCAATGCCCGCTAGTGTTAACTTTCCAGACACTGTACGTGCACAAGTGCACGGATATGACCGGACCCTGTCGCAATATCGTGCGACCTGTCGCAAAACCATGCGACCTCTACTCTTTTGCCTAAAGGAGAATAGCTTTCTGTGTGGGACTCTAAAGACTCAACACTACGATGGCAGTGGGTTTAACCACAGACTGCAAGCGGCACTAGCTGTGCGTAACGGTCCCTAGGTAGATGCCAACAAGAAGACTGACGAGGTGAAACCCATCTGATATCCTACTGAGTCTGACTGTGACAATCTCCATACTGTCCGGTCTGTTCGTCCGATACATCGCATGGCGGGCCTAGGGGGCGGTAAACGTCAGTCCCCTAATAGCGGTACAAGTCGTGTCGGAGTGAAGCCCAAAACACCCTAAGATAACACTGGAAGCCTACCAGTATATCTCGCTTGCCCTGGCCAGGAGCTACTCATGTAATGGCTCTCCTAGACACATCGTGATGTCAACCCCCAATACCGAGAGAGACGAATCCTGTATAACCGTCACTGCCTCCAAGTGCTTCAGGACTGCACCCAATTACTACCTGTTTGCACGACTCCTTTGAGCCGTGGTAGGGTAGTAATCAAAGTACAGTGGGAACACACTCGAGGCGAAGTGACAGTGTCAAGTCAGCGGACTAAGCTGTACTCATGTCACTTGGGAACTGATAACTGACGATAGATATAATACCAACCAGTCAGTTCCCGATGAGTCCTGTCCAGTGTACTCGTAACCCAACGAGCATCCGCATACTATCTCCAGTACGACGTACTGACGGCTGTGGGACAGACCGTCTCCCATACTGGGATGAGAAGCGCATACACTAGTCTACTCCGGAGTATCGATGCCCTGTCTCGATATTCCTGCGACTAGGGACCTGCATAAGGATGTGCTTATAGATTACCCAGCCCTACTAGTGTGACTGCCATCACAACGCTGGTAATCAAGCAAAGATCCAAAGGGCTCCACTAATGTGCATAGGTGATATACTAATATAAACACATGTACACATTGAAGTAGAAACAAACCAAGTAGCATACTATTATTTTGAGCAAGATTGTATATACAAGGTGAATATCCCAAGCTTCCATTAAGTAATATACAAACTAGTATGATACAGTAATGGCCTCTAGGGCATATACACTAACAATCTCCCACTTGCACTAAGGCCATGTACTGGCGTATCGAAGACCTATCAGTTCGATCAGCCGCTCGAACTGAGTCTGGAGCAAGGCGTTGGTGAATGGATCTGCAGTGTTATCTTCTGAAGCAACCCTACGAACCTCGATCTCCTGGCGATCCACGATCTCCCTGATCAGGTGATACCGCCTCAAGATTTGTCTGGATCTCTGATGGGACCTCGGTTCCTTCGCTAAAGCTATAGCCCCGTTGTTGTCGCAATACAGAGGTATTGGATCAACAATGGACGGAACCACCTGAAGTTCTTTCAAGAACTTCCTCATCCAGACAGCTTCTTTTGCGGCATCAGATGCAGCGATGTATTCTGCTTCCATCGTCGAGTCTGCAACGGTTTCCTGTTTGGAACTCTTCCAACACACCGCCCCTCCATAGAGGGTAAAGACAAAACCCGACATGGACTTTGAATCATCCTTGTCACTCTGGAAGCTGGAGTCAGCAAAGGCCTCGATCTGGAGGTCTTCTCCGCCATACACCAAGAACATCTCCTTAGTCCTTCTCAGGTACTAGAGAATGTTCTTTACCGCTATCCAGTGTTTCTCCCCAGGGTTTGACTGATACCGGCTTACCACACTCAGTGCATAAGCTACATTCGGTCTGGTACACAACATCGCATACATTATAGAGCCTACCACAGAAGCGTAGGGTATAATAGACATGCGATCCCTCTCCAAATCAGTCTTGGGAGACATCTCTTTAGAGAGGGTGATCCCGTGACAAGCCGGTAGGTTACCGCGCTTGGAATCTTCCATACTGAATCTCTTCAGTATGGTGTCGATGTACCTGGACTGTGAAAGTCCTAATATCCTCTTGGATCTATCACGATGGATCCGGATCCGCAGGATGTATGAGGCATCACCCAGGTCTTTCATGGAGAACCTGTGTGACAAGAACCCCTTGACAGATTGTAGCATAGGAATGTCATTTCCTATTAAGAGAATGTCATCCATGTATAAAACGAGGAATACTACAGTTCTCGCTACAAATCTACTATAGATGCATGGTTCATCTGGATTTTTGATAAAGCCAAATTCCTTGACCGTCTCATCAAAACAGATGTTCCAACTCCGCGATGCCTGCTTTAGTCCATAGATGGACTTAAGCAACTTGCACACCTTTCCGCTGCTCCCACTCTGAATGAAACCCTCTGGTTAGTCCATATAGACACACTCCTCTAAATTTCCATTTAGAAAAGCGGTCTTTACGTCCATTTGCCAGATCTCATAATCGTGGAAGGCAGCAATGGCAAGAAGGATCCGAATGGATTTCAGTATAGCCACTGGAGAAAAGGTTTCGTCATAGTCCAAGCCAGGTCTTTGACGGAAACCCTTTGCAACAAGTCTAGCTTTATAGGTCTCAACCTGTCCATCTACACCAATCTTCCTTTTGAAGATCCACTTGCATCCTACGGGTTTTACCCCGTCTGGAGCAATGCCCAACGTCCATACTTTGTTGGTGTACATGGACTCCATTTCGGTCCGCATTGCATCCAGTCATTTTACCGGGTCAACGCTCTGAACGGCCTGCTGGAAGCTAGCAGGCTCATCATAATCCATGATGCAATCCTCTCTATCCCCGTCTATGAGAAAACCGTAGTATCTCTCGGGCGGATGAGACTGCCTACTACTCCTGCGGAGCGGCGTAGGAATGTCCTGTTCTTTTGAACCCTCTGGTTCCACTAAGCTTTCAGTAATAGCTCGTGGTTCTGGAATTTCTTCCAATTCTACTGTGCTCCCACTTATCTGGTTTTCCAAAAGCTCAGTTTCCAAGAAGTAGGCATGACGAGAAACAAAAACCTTTTGTTCCTCTTCGCAGTAGAAGGAATATCCCTTGGAGTTCTTTGGATATCCCACGAACTTGCACTGTACTGAGCGTGCCTCGAGTTTGTCCGCATGCTGCTTTTTAACAAAAGCTGGACATCCCCGTGTCTTAATGTGCTTAAGATAGGGTCTCTTCCCACACCATATCTCATATGGTGTAGTAGGCACAGTCTTAGTTGGAACTCGGTTCAAAAGGTATGCAGCTGATTCTAGCGCATAACCCCAGAATGATCGTGGTAACTCAGCGTTACTCATCATGGACCGTACCATATCCAATAGGGTTCGGTTCCGTCTCTCCGATACACCGTTATGTTGCAGAGTGTATGGAGGAGTAAGCTGAGAGAGAATTCCGTTCTCTTTTAAATAGTCCAGGAACTCGGCACTCAAGTATTCTCCACCTCGATCCGATCTTAGAATCTTGATACTTTTGCCGGTTTGTTTTTCTACTCATTCTTATATTCCTGGAATTTTCCAAAGGCTTCGGACTTATGTTTCATTAAGAAGACATAACCGTACCTTGAAAAGTCATCCATGAAAGTAATGAAGTAAGAATAACCGCTTCGCGCATGTGTAGACATTGGACCGCACACGTCGCTGTGTACGAGTCCCAAGAGCGAGCTCGCCCTTACTCCGTGTCTAGTGAACGGAGTCTTTGTCATCTTTCCTTTGAGACAGGATTGACAAGTGGCATACGATTGATATTCGAACGGATTCAAATATCCTTCTGTATGTAACTTCGCCAACCTTCTCTCATTGATGTGACCTAGTCTACAATGCCACAAGGAAGTCTGATTGATTTCTGGAGACTTTCTTTTGTGTATATTCTGGACATTGAAAATCTGTGGCTGGTTTAATACGTATATACCATTGCTCAATGTACCTGACCCAATCATAACTTGATTAAGGTGAATGTTTACAACATTGCTTACAAACGCAAATTCATAACCTTCTTTAGAAACCAAAGATACAGAAATGATATTACAAGTTGCGTTGGGTACAAAAAAGCAATTACGCAAAACCAAAACATGTCCATCTGACATTCCCAGGTGATAGTCCCCCACGGCCTTAGCATCCATGCTAGCTCCGTTTGCAACTTTGAGGGTCATGTCACCTGCCTTCAAAAACCTACGGTTTCTCAATGCCTGCAAAGAATTACAGATATGAGATCCTGATCTGGTATCCAATACCCAGGAAGTAGAGTTTATTGAAAGACAGTTATCAATAACATACACACCTGAAGCTGAAGCCGCAACCTGCTTCAGTTCCTGTATTCTGCCTTTCCAAGCCCTGCAATCATTCTTCCAGTGTACCTTCTTATGACAATAGAAGCATTCTTCCTTATCCACAAGCTTTCCCACTTTCTTTGTTGCTTTTGCCTTTCCCTTCGTATCCACTTACTAACACTTCCCCTTGGTTTGGCGGGGGCTTTCTTCTTCTTTCCCTTGGCTTTCGCCTTGGACCTAGAAGAGGAAGATCCTCCTACAAACAAAGTGGATGTTTCCCTACTTTTCTGTGGGGTGCCCTCTGCGCTCCTCAGCATGTTGAGGAGTTCTGAAAGTTCAACTTCCTTTTCTTGTAAGTTGAAGTTCAGGATAAACTGGGTGTAAGTGGAAGGAAGGGACTGGAGAATCAAGTCCGTATAGAGCTCATTCTCCAACGTGGTCCCAAGGTCCGCGAGCTCTTCTATATAGCCAATCATCTTAAGCACGTTTTCCGCTACCGACGATCCGATGGCCAATCTAGCCGAAAATAACTTCTTAGACACTTCGTATCTTGCGATACGAGACTGCTCTCCATACAGTTCTTTTGTATGGAGAAATATGGATTCGAGGTCCATATTCTCGTGCCTCCTCTGATGTTCGTTGTCCATAGAGGCAAGCACGAGGCACTTGGCCTTCGCGCAATCGATTTCCCAGGTCTTACGGATTTCCTTATCCGCGACGCTAGTTTTGGGACCTGGGACAGGGGGAGCTTTGGTAGTAAGAAGATACCCCAGCTTGTCGTAAGTGATTGCCATCTTGACATTCCTGAGCCAATCTTTGTAGTTTGGCCCTGTCAGTATGTTTTTATCTAGAAGTAACTTAAGTCCAGTCATGTCGATTGGTCGATGCAATTAGGAGAGAGAAGAAACACTCAGCATGAGGCTCTTGCAAGTTTAGAATGGTTTTTAGTTTGTCTAAACAGGATGGCTCCCACTGTTTCTCGAATCCCACCTCAAACCAAAAAGGAAGAATTAGTCAGGATCAATCTCACCGTACAATACTTGCTTAACCGTTCAGCCAGGCCAGTGTCGGTACTTCGAGGGAGGTTTTCCAACGCTTTCGCGAAGTTCCTTAATTAAATAACCTCTTTTTCCCGTGGGCGTAGCCCCGCTAACACCTTTCTTGACACCTACTTGGTTTATAGCATTGATCGTTAAGTGAGAAATTTCCCGAGGAGTAGCATATACTCACTGTAGGATCGGGATCCAAATATCATTGCGTGACGAAACTGAAGGAATCCTACCAGAATCATCACACTCCAAATGGTATGCAACACTAGCAAGTTTCAGTTCTTTTGAAACTCCCGATGTGGATTTTTGCCCCATGCTCTTATGACCCTGACTTTGGCCAACAAATCATAAGTCACATGTCAAGTTCTACCCGTCGTTCTCCAGGTTAATTTGAATCCACCCGTACCTACCCTTGACTTTGGCCAACAAGGTAGTACGACTGTTCCAAACCAACGCATCTATCTATGCTGCACATGAATACCCAATAGCTACCAATCACTATGCCTTGACTTTGGCCAACAAACATAGCTTGAATACTATTGACCATCCATGTGAAACGACGGAGGGCTACGAATGGTTTTGGCGAAACCGTGAACGTAGTGAACTTGATATAATCGATGGAACGAGATAGCTTTTAAAAGGAGTGGCTCAAGCTCCGCATTTAAAAGTTGGTTTTGAAAAGAACCGAGTGGTTTTTCGAAATTGTTCCAACGACTTTTACTTGGTTTATTTTTCTTGCATTAGTTCTTTTAATGCGTGATATTCTTGCATTAGTTCTTTTAATGCGTCCCATTATTTAATCCTACCATTGCAGAAAACAACCAAAATATAACGTACGCTTATGCCATTCGCATTCGCCACGGGGCCCCGTCATTACCCGTTAGGTTACTTAACTAACGACAGAGCGGGGGCTGGGCTAGCGCGGCTGTAAAACATAAGCAGCGCCTAAATAATATCATATATAGATATATTGCAATGATAGCTATTTCAGATCACAGATGAACACATTGGATATACTAGGAATCCGCAATTCGTACGAGCCTGTAACGAAAAGCAGATTACACGGTCGCGGTGAATAGCCAATACCCCACCCAAGACCCCTATGGGTGCGGCAAACTACCCGCCAACTACCCGAAACGAAGCAACCTCCCTCAACTCCGTGAGTAGGCCACTGGGCACTTCGGCATACCCGGTAGTTTGTGCACCCTCTCCATGGGTCTATCCTAGGAGCAAAAACAGTAAAAAGAAATTATACAATGACGGCTACAACCCCGATCCGGTTGTGTGGCCATACAAATAATTATTACATCACTTTACAAATTTACATGATTTGAAAGAAAAGAAAACTCTCGTCTCACGACCCCCGGCTATTCACCTGCGACAATCCAATGAATTCATATACACATTCCAATAACATTACAGATCACAGATTTGTATAACCCCCACTAATCGATATATTGCGATTAGCAGACGTTCAATACAAATATCACATCACAGAAAAACCCGTCAGCTTAAGTCTTTTAGAAGTTCGATCAAAAATACGGATTTTCAGGCCCCAAACACAAAATTTTCGTTCTGGAAAATCTGGGCAGAAAATACATATTCCAAAAATCCCAAAACAACTCCATAAAAACACTGCACAAAATTTGGACCTCGGCCGAGTCAACTCGGCCGCGGAACCGCGGCGAGAGCGTGCTCCCGCCGCGTTTCCGCGGCGCTTTGACAGGTTCGTGGGACCAAATTTTGTGGGTGTTTAATAAAAACCCTGAGCCGATTTTTAAGATGAAATTTATCAATTTTACAGAACTTTAAAAATCGACAGCAACTTTGAATTTCGGGTTTATTTCTCCGATCGAATTTCTAGCTACTATGCTAACATGTTAGATAGAGTTTAACTAGGCTCTGATACCACTGTAAGTCCATGCTACCTCTCCCGGTATATTCGGGCATGCGGAATTTGGTGAAAAACAATTTTCTAGAGGCGGTAACATGGACACAAAACCGGATCTTTGTTAAACATCTAACTAACAACCTAACTAGGAGTTGTTAACTACTCGGTTAGGGGGTTATACCTTTCTTACTTGAACTCCTTCGTTTTCAAACCTCGATGGTTGTCCGGATTGGCTTCACCCCGTCGTCTCCTTGCGCCGAAGATCGATCCACCTGAAAGCTTCTACCTTTGGCTTCTTCTTCGAACTTTGAAGAAACTAGTTCACTCGGTTTGCTAAATCTTGTGAACTAGAGTGAGTAGAGGAGAGTGTGTTGGGATTTTCTCTATGGTTCTTGGTTCTCAACACATGAGACAAGTGAACCATAGACTAAAGAGAGGGAGAGCAAGAGGAAGGAGATGAGAGCTCAAGAACACAAGAGAGAGAATGAAAATGATAGAATGAGCAAGACTTTTCTCACTTGGCTCTCATAATCCAAAACCATCATCACAAAAATAGTAATCAAGTATTGTGTGAATGGTTTAAGTCAAAATGGCTATATCATTTCATGCACTCATATTGCAAAAGAGAACAAGCAAGTAAAAAGTCTTTGCCATGAAATGATAGCCATTGTCATCATGATGGTCAACTAGTCCAACCTAGTCAACCGGTCCACAAAGTCAACAAGTCAACAAAGTCTACCCCTCAACAACCATGTCACCACAATACTTAATTAATATTATTGTTAATTACATATCATATTCTCATTAGGGTTGAGCAAAAAGTCAATAGTCAACAGTCAACGGTCAACAACCCTAATGAGAATCCTCTGCCTCTGTCTCTCCGTCAACTGTGCATACACACCCGCATTCGCGTTCCGAGGAACACGAATACATACTGGATAAAACCAATCCCAAAACGTACACTAGGATCTGGCTTAAACCAAATCCCGCTAGTGTTAACTGTCCGGACACTGTACGTGCACAAGTGCACGGATGTGACCGGAACCTGTCGCAATATCGTGCGACCTGTCGCAAAACCATGCAACCTCTACTCTTTTGCCTAAAGGCGAATAGCTTTCTGTGTGAGACTCTAAAGACTCGACACTACGCTGGCAGTGGGTTTAACCACAGACCGCAAGCGGCACTAGCTGTGCGTAACGGTCCCCAGGTAGATGCCGATAAGAAGACTGACGAGGTGAAACCCATCTGAACTCCTACTGAGTCTGACTGTGACAATCTCAATACAGTCCGATCGGTTCGTCTGATACATCGCATGGCGGGCCTAGGGGGCGGTAAACGTCAGTCCCCTAATAGCGGTACAAGTCGTGTCGAAGTGAAGCCCAAAACACCCTGAGATAACACTGGAAGCCTACCAGTATATCTCACTAGCCCTGGCCAGGGACTACTCATGTAATGGCTCTCCTAGACACAGCGCGATGTCAACCACCAATACCGAGAGAGACGAATCCTGTCTAACCGTCACTGCCTCCAAGTGCTTCGGGACTGCACCCAACTACTACCTGTTTGCACGACTCCTTTGAGCCGTGGTAGGGTAGTAATCAAAGTACAGTGGGAACATACTCGAGGGGAAGTGACAGTGTCAAGTCAGCGGACTAAGCTGTACTCATGTCACCTGGGAACTGATAACTGACGATAGGTATAATACCAACCAGTCAGTTCCCGACGAGTCCTGTCCAGTGAACTCATAACCCAACGAGTACCTGCATACTATCTCCACTACGACGTACTGACGGCTGTGGGATAGACCGTCTCCCACACTGGGATGAGAAGCGCATACGCTAGTCTACTCCGGAATATCGATGCCCTGTCTCGATAGTCCTGCGACTAGGGACCTGTATAAAGATGTGCTTATAGATTACCCAGCCCCACTAGTATGACTGCCATCACAACGCTGGTAATCAGGCAAAGATCCTAAGGGCTCCACTAATGTGCATAGGTGATATACTAAAATAAACACATGTACACATTGAAGTAGAAACAAACCAAGTAGCATACTACTATTTTGAGCAAGATTGTATATACAAGGTGAATATCCTAAGCTTCCATTAAGTAATATACAAACTAGTATGATACAGTAATGGCCTCTAGGGCATATACACTAACAATTAGCTTATTATTGTTACTCAGGTAGGCGAGTCGTTTGTCGCTCAATTTGTGTTTCTATTTTGTTCTGTTCGTATCGAGGAGAGGGATTCTTCGGTTGATTTGATTCTCCTCGATATGTTGGACTTTGATGTTCTTCTGGGCATGGACTGGCTAGCCACTTGTTATGCATCCTTGGACTACCGTGAGAAAGCGGTCAGTTTTAATTTTCTGGGAGAGCCGGTTCTTGTTATTCATGAAGACCGTAGCGTCACCCTTCCCATCTTGATTTCTTCTTTTCGTGCGGGTCAACTCTTGAGGTAAGCGTTAGTGTATATGCCCTAGAGGCAATTACTGTATCATACTAGTTTGTATATTACTTAATGGAAGCTTGGGATATTCACAGTTGTATAGACAATCTTGCAGAAAATGGTAGTATGTTACTTGGTTTGTTTCTACTTTAATATGTGCATGTGTTTCTTTTAGCATATCGCTTATACATATTAATGGAGCCCTTCGGATGTTTGCTTGATTACTAGTGTTGTGATGGCAGTCACACTTGTGGGGGTTGGGTAATCTACAAGCACATCCTTATACAGGTCCCTAGTCGTAGGATTATCGAGACGGGGCATCGATACTCCAGAGTAGGCTAGCGTATGCGCTTCTCATCCCAGCAGGGAAGATGGTCTGTCCCACAGCCATCAGTATGTCGTACTGGAGATAGTATGCGGGTGCTCGTTAGGTTACGAGTACACTAGACAGGATTCGTCGGGAACTGTTGGTTGGTACTGTACCTATCGTCAGTTATTAGATCCCAGGTGACATGAGTACAGCTTAGTCCATTGACTTGACACTGTCACTTCACCTCGAGTGTGTTCCCACTGTTCTTTGATTACTACCCAACCACGGCTCAAAAGAGTCATGCAAACAGGTAGTAGTTCGGTGCAGTCTCGAAGCACTTGGAGGTAGTGACGATTAGACAGGATTCGTCTCTCCCTGTATTGGGGGTTGATATCACGCTGTGTCTAGGAGAGCCATTACACAAAGTCTCTGGCCAGGGCAAGCGAGATGTACTGGTAGGTTTTCCAGTGTTATCACAGGGTGTTCTGGGCTACACTCCGACACGACTTGTACCGCTATTAGGGGACTGACATTTACCGCCCCCTAGGCCCGCCATGCGATATTCTAAGACGAACAGACCGGACTGTACGGAGATTGTCATGTTCAGGCTCAGTAGGAGTTCGGATGGGTTTACTTCATCGGCCTTCTTATCGACATCTACCTGGGGACCGTTACGTACAGCTAGTGCCGCTTGCAGTCTGTGGTTAAACCCACTACCAGCGTAGTGTCGAGTCTTTAGAGTCCAACATAGAGAGTTTCCCTGCACTGGGCGAAAGGTGTAGAGGCCGTATGGTTTTACGGCAGGGCTACGATCACTTACGTGCACTTGTGCGCGTATGATGTTCGGGAAGACAATACTAGTTGGCTTTGGTTTAAGCCGGATCCTAGTATTGTATAGATGGATTAGTTTTGTCTTCTGTGTATTCGTATTCTACGGAATGCGGATGCGGGTGTGTATGCACGGTTGTGAGGAGCAAAGAAGAAGTTGCCTCATTAGGGTTTCGACCATTGACTTGGTCAAAACCATTGTGAGGTGGGGAAAATGTTTATTAATCTTTCTAATGATAATTGTATGATGGCTAGTTGGTTTGACCATTTGACCTTGTTTGACTATTTGAGCTTGCTTGACCATTTGACCTAGTTGACTTGGATATTTTGAGAACACTAGATCCTTCTTATTGTTTTGGAATTATCTTTGAGATGATAATGGTCAAATTAAGGGGAGCCATCAACATTATCATGATAAAAGATTACTAAATTTTTTTCTATGATCATTATCTCTTTGGCTTTCTCTCTCATCAAAAGAGAGCTCCCATGGTTCTTCTTGTTCCTCCTCACTAGAAATTTCTATAGCTCTCATGTATTGAGAAAAATAGAAATTAAAAAGACAAACAAATCCATCTTCTTCTTCTACATCACCTAGGACATCAAGAGTAGCATACTTGTTGCCCTAGTTACCTCGGCTTGAGGTGGAGCTCGGACTACAAACTCTCGGGTGGATTGTCTTCGACTCTAGGAGGCCGTGGATGTGACCAAGATCCGGATCGATTCTCGGAGCTAGCATGGACGAGGAGGAAAGCGGAAAGAAGACCCGAAGGACTTGGTTTGTGAGGTATAATCTCTTGAGCATAGTAGATAGAACCTCTTGTAGTTACTTTGCTAGGTTTAGTTTAGCAAAGATCCTCTAGTTTCTACTCCATGTTGCCTTTAGAAAAAAAAATCGTTTTTTACCTATTCCGCCTCCCCGCAAGCACCGGTGTGGGTAACGTGGACTTACAGTGGTATCAGAGCCTAGCTAAATAACAACTAGCATGTTAGCAAAGTGATTAGAACTTCGTTCCGAAAAAAAAACGTGAAACATGTCTAAAGACTAAACTTTCTGCCGATTTTTAAAACTGCTCTAAAAATAATTCCACATACCTTAAAAATCAGTGCAGGGTTTTTTAAAAACATGCAGAAAAAATGAGACGACGATTCGGTCAACTCACCACTGAAGCGCGGCGAAACCACGTGTTTCGCCGCGAATTCGCGGCCGAGTTGACTCGGCCGCGACTCGTCTTTACTGCAGTTTGTTCAGTGTACTGTTTTGGGATTTTTAAAATATTTTGTTTTTGCTCAGAATTTCCAGAGAACAATGTTGTGTTTGGGGTAGTTGCAAATTGGTATTTTGATCGAAATTCTACAAACTTTTGCTAAATGATTATATCTATAATGTGATATATGAACTGAACGTCGACTAATCGCTATATGTCGATTAGTGGGGGTTACGCATATCTGTGATCTGTAATGTTGTTGGATTGTGTATATGAACTTGTTGGATTGTCGCGGATGAATAGCCGGGGGTTGTGAGATGAGAGTTTTCTTTATCTTTCATTTGATGTAATATGTAAATTGATGTAATATTATTTTATGGCTACACATCCGGGATGAGGTTGTAGGCGCCATTGTATATTATTTCTTTTACTGTTTTTGCTCCTAGGATACACCCAAGGTGGGGTGCATAAACTACCGGGTATTTTAAAGTGCCGAGTGGCCTACTCACGTTGTTGAGGGAGGTTGCTTCAGTTCGGGTACTTGGCGGGTAGTTTGCCGCACCCGTAGGGGTCTAGGGTGGGGTTTGGCTATTCATCGCGACTGTGTAATCCGTCTTTCGTTGCAGGCATGAATGAAACCCGGATTCCTAGCATATCCAATGTGTTCATCTGTGATCTGGAATTGCTATCATTGCATCTGACGAATGTATATATCTAGTAGGCATTGCTTATGTTTTGCATCCGCGCTAGTCCAACCCCCGCTCTGTCGTTAGTTAAGTAACCTAACGGGTGATGACGGGGCCCTGTGGCGAATGCGGATGGCATAAGCGTACGTCATGTTTTCGTTGTTTTCTGCAATGGTATGATTAAATGATGGGACACATTAAATCAATGCAAGAAAATAAATCAAAGTTAAAATCGTTGGAACAATTTCAAAACCACTCAGTTTTTTTCATAACAGAAAAACTTTTAGAAACACGGAGCTTAAGGTACTCCTTTTAAAAGCTATCAAGCTTCCTTCGATTATATCAAGTTCACTACGTTCATGGTTTCGCCAAAACCATTCGTAGCCCTCTGTCGTTTCATATAAATATTCAATAGTATTCAAGCTATGTTTGTTGGCCTTAGTCAAGGCATAGTGATTGGTAGCTGCTGGGTATTCATATGTTGCATAGATAGATGCGTTGGTTTGGGACAGTCGTATTACTTTGTTGGCCATAGTCAAGGGTATATACTGGTGGGTTCAAATCAACCTGGACAATGAACGGTAGAACATGACATGTGACTTATGATTTCTTGGCCTTAGTTAAGGTCATAAGAGCGTGGGGCAAAAATCCACATCGGGAGTTTCTAAAGAAACTGAAACTTGCTAGTGCTGCATACCATTTGGAGTTTGATAATGTTTGTAGGATTCCTTCAGCATTATCTCATAATGATATTTGGATCCCGATCCTACTGTGAGTATCCGCTACTCCTCGGGAAACTTTTCACTTAACGATCAATGTTATAAACCAAGTATGTGTCTGGAAAGATTTTAGTGGGGCTACACCCATAGGGAAAATAGGTTATTTAATTAAGCAATTTCGTGAAAGCGTCGTAAAACCTCCCTCGAAGTACCGACACTGGACTGGCTGAACGGTTAAGCAAGTATTGTATGGTGAGATTGATCCTGGCTAATTCTTCTTTTATGGTTTGAGGAAGGATTCGAGAAACAGTGGAAGCCATCCTGTTTAGATAAAATAAAAACCAATCTAAACTTGCAAGAGCATCATGCTATGTGTTTTCTTCTCTCTCTCTTAATTGCAGCGACCCAGTGACCAGACATAAGTTACATCTAGATAATAAAATGACTGAATCTGACTATTATGACTGGTAATGGTCTGTCCAGATGTCCATTACACATGACAAGCTGGGACACCTCATAACTAATCAAACCCCTACCGTCTTATGACAAGTTTCCCCTGTCATGGATATTGATATCCGTAAGGCATCGGAAAAAGACAGTGCGAATGTCAAGTTCCTTGTGTTGGCCTCAGTTGATGGTGCATACCAGAGGCAGCACGAGAAGATGGACTTAGCTTCTGTCTTCCTCCATAACAAATATTTATATGGAAAGCAATCTCGTATCGCAAGATATGAGAGCTCGAACGAATTGCTTCAAGCGAGGTTGGCTTTCGGGTCATCTATAGGGGACAACGTCCTTACAGAGACTAGCTATTTTGATGAGCTCACGGACCTGAAGACCACATTGAAGAACGAGTCAAATACTGACTTGATTCTACAGTCTCTGCCCTCTACTTATACCCTGAAGGAAACCAGGGAAGTAGAAGGAAAGGGAAGGGCAAAAGTTTTGGGACTGGATATAGTAAAGGAGGGACGTTCCTATTGTTACAGAAATGAACATTGGCAGAAGGATTGCAGGGCTAGAAAAGCCAGTAGCCAGGATTCGAAGCATGTTGTGGCTTCGGCTTCAGGTGTGTTTGTAGTAGAAAACTGTATGTCAATTAACCCTACTTCCTGGGTATTGGATACCGGATCAGGATCTCACATCTCTAATTCATTACAGGCTCTGAGAAACCGTAGAGTTATCAGGATAGGTGATATGACTCTCAGGGTTGCCAACGGAATGAGCGTGGATACTGAATCCGTAGGGGAATATCACCTTGGATTGACAACTGGGCAGATATTGATTCTGCGTGACTGTTTGTATGTACCTAGTATGGCTTGTAATATCATATCTGTATCCATACTTTCTAAGGAAGGATATGATTTTACTTTTGTAAGCGATGTGGTCCACATCCACCTAAATCAAGTTCTGATTGGGTCAGGTACAATAGAAAACGGAATATACGTACTGAATCAAGCTCAGGTTTTCAGTGTCCAGAACACACTTAAAAAAATGTCTCCGGAATTAAATCAGACTTTCTTATGGCATTGTAGACTGGGTCACATTAATAAGGCACGGTTAACAAAGTTATATAAAGAGGGATACTTGAATCCGTTCGAGTATCAGTCTTATGCTACTTGTGAATCTTGTCTCATGGGAAAGGTGACAAAGACTCCGTTTACTGGACACGGAGTAAGAGCGAGCGAGCTCTTAGGACTCATACACAGTGACGTATGTGGTCCAATGTCTACACATGCGCGAAGTGGTTATTCTTATTTCATTACTTTTACGGATGATTTCTCTAGGTATGGACATGTCTTCCTGATGAAGCATAAATCCGAGGCCTTTGAGAAATTTCGGGAATACAAGAATGAAGTTGAAAAACAAACAGGCAAGAGTATCAAGACACTGAGATCTGATCGAGGTGGTGAATACTTGAGTGCTGAGTTTCTGGGCTACTTAAAAGAGAATGGAATTCTCTCTCAGCTTACTCCTCCATACACTCCACAACACAACGGTGTATCGGAAATGCGGAATTGAACTCTATTGGATATGGTTCGTTTCATGATGAGTAAGGCTGAGTTGCCGTGATCTTTCTGGGGTTATGCACTAGAAACAGCTCCAAATCTTTTGAAACAAGTTCCTACTAAGTCAGTGCCTACCACACCATATCAGATGTGGAGTGGGAAGAAACCCTGTCTTAAACACTTTAAGACATGGGGATGTCCATCTTTTGTCAAAAAGCAGCATGCGGACAAGCTCGAGGCACGCTCAGTACAGTGTAAGTTTGTGGGATACCCAAAGAACTCCAATGGGTATGTTTTCTATTACGCAGAGGAGCTAAAGTTCTTTGTTTCTCGTCATGCCCGCTTCTTGGAAGCTGAGTTTTTGGAAAGTCAGATAAGTGGGAGCGCAATAGAACTGGAAGAAATTCCAGAACCACAAGCTATTACTGAAATCTTGGTAGAACCAGAAGTTTCAGGAGAACCGGACATCCCTGCGCCACTCCGCAGGATTAGTAGGCAGTCTCATCCGCCCGAGAGAGACTATGGTTTTCTCATAGACGGTAATCGAGAGGATTGCGTCATTGAAAATGATGAGCCTACTAGCTTCCAGCAAGACATTCAGAGCGGTGACTCAGTAAAATGGCTGGATGCAATGCGGACCGAGATGGAGTCCATGTACACCAAAAAAGTTTGGACTTTGGATATTGCTCCAGAAAGGGTAAAACCCATAGGCTGCAAATGGATCTTTAGAAAGAAGATTGGTGTAGATGGGCTGGTTGAAACCTATAAAGCTAGACTTGTTGCAAAGGGTTTTCGTCAAAGTCCTGGTTTGGACTATGAGGAAATCTTTTCTCCAGTGGCTATACTCAAATCCATTCGGATCCTTCTTGCCATTGCTGCGTTCCACGATTATGAGATCTGGCAGATCGACGTAAAGACGACTTTCCTAAATGGAAATTTATAAGAGTGCGTCTATATGGATCAGCCGGAGGGTTTCATTCAGAATGGGAGCAGTGGTAAAGTGTGCAAGTTTCTTAAGTCCATCTATGGACTGAAGCAGGCGTCGTAGAGTTGGAACATCTGCTTTGTTGATACTGTCAAAAAATTCGACTTTATCAAAAATCCGGATGAACCATGCATTTACAGTAAAATTCTCGGGAGAACTGTGGTATTCCTCATTTTGTACGTGGATGACATTCTCCTAATAGGAAATGACATTCCTATGCTACAGTCAGTCAAAGGATTCTTGTCACAGAGGTTCTGTTGGAGATAGTGCCCTCAGAGTCAATTATTGGATTACAGGCACGTGATTGCAATGATTGAGGGAGGACCTGTCCCAGTAGGACACACTTACTCAAGATGATAGTACGCTATCTGGTTTATCATTATCATCATGTACTGCTTTAGGTGACCATACAGGTCACTATTACACGTTGATAGAGCCCCTAGGATTCTTGCTTGACTGCCAGCAGTATGAGGGCGATCATATACGTGGGAGCTGTGGTCTATAAGCATATCCTTAAAAGGTCCCTAGTCGTGGGTGTTTCGAGACAGGGCATCGATACTCCAGAGTAGACTAGTGTATACAGTCAAGACCCCGACGGGGGGCGGTGGCAGGTCTCACAAGCCACTGGTGTCTGTTGGTTCACCTAAGATGTATACAGGTGCTCATTGGTTTATGAGTACACCGGACAGGACTCGCCGGGAACCTGCTAGTTGGTATTATACCAGACGTCTGATAGCAGTTCCCTGGTGACATGTGTACAGGTTAGTTCATCGACCTGAGATCGTCATTTTTCTCGTGTGAGTTCCCACTGTACATTGATTACTACCCTACCACGCTCAAAAGAGTTGTGCAAACAGGTTTTAGTTGGGTACAGTCGCGAGCCACATGGAGGCAGTGAGGGATCTGCCGGGATTCGTCTCTCCCGGTATTGCGGGTGAGGTCGCGATGTGTCTAGGAGAGCCATTACACAAAGCCCTCGGCCGAGGCAGGAGATTTACTGGTAGGTATTTCAGTAGTATTTCAGGGTGTTCTGGGCTTCACTCCGACACGACTTGTACCGCTTTTGGGGGTCTGACTTTTACCAACCCCCTAGGCCCGCCATGCGATGCTCATAGACGAACGGACCGGACTGTACGGATATTGTCACTAACAGGCTCAGTAGGGTGTCAGGATGAGTTCGCTCATCGACGACCCTTTTGGTCAATACCTGGTAGCCCGTTACGTATTGGCTAATACCTCTGACGGGCTAGTAGTTAAATCCATAACCAAAGTATTGACGAGTCTTTAGAGTCCCCCACATACCAGTTTCTTAAGTTTCGGGAGAAACGCTGTAGAGGCCGTATGGAGATATGGCAGGGTTCGATCAGATACTTGCGGTATTGCACGGATCGTGATCGGACGGATTTTACTAGCGGGCTTTGGTTTAAGCCGGATCCTAGTATTAGACAGTGTAGTTTTGTCTCTTTGCATTTATATTCAGTGGGAATACAAATACAGGCATGTATATGCAGTCGCAGGGTTTTCCAGTAATTTATTACGGGATCAGTTTTCTGAGGTTGCCAGTTTGCATTATGTTCCGGCCAGTTTTCCTTTGTTCCTTCCCGGCCGGACTTTCTGATGGAGGGGCTTATTTGCAGTTGTGCAAATTAGTTTTTGTGGAGGGGATCATTTGTAAAATGGAGGTATCATGATGAACTAGCATCATTAGATTCCATTCTTTTCTTGTGATCATTTCACTTGTATTAATGGTGATAGGAAATGAATGGATTTGGATGTGGTCACCATTCTACTTTTCCTACACTCACCTCCCTTCATGTTTTATTCCTTTTTTCCCTCCACCATTTTGATCCTAGAGAGGGGCCGGTCACATTTAGAGAGAGGGGAGATGAGAGGTTCATTTTTTTTGGGAGAGTGGAAAATTAATCATTCATCTTATTTTTTATGCTTGCTACAAAAATCCTTCACCTCTCTCAAAAACTTCATTCTATTCCTCCATCAAGGCAACTTCACCCTATTGAGACAAAGTGCATTCTACACTACACCTACCGTACCCTTGGACGCGTCGGCTTGCCAACTTCGTGCCTGAGTTGCCTCGGTTCAGAGGTGGGAGCCCGTAAAAGGATTCGGCTACGTGGTGCCCTTTCCGATGAGATGGTGATGAACGGAGATTCCGTGGGGGATCGGGACGACGACGAGAAGACCGAAGGACACGGATCGCTTGGTATAGCTATTCTACCCCTTTCTCATGTTTGCTAGCGTTAGGTTAATGGCCCGATCCGGGATTTTTGTGCGCGGTGGTGCCGGTTTCTAAGTTCTAGAAAAGTATCAATTGCGCATTCCGGCGTCGGATTGACGGCCAGGGCGCCGCCGTGCACTTACATTGGTATCAGAGCCACGCCATTAACCTAGTCTAGCTTGCTCTAGTATGTTTAGAACTCGATCGAACAAAAATCCCAAAAACCGTATTTTTAGTGCATCTGTTCTCTGTCGAAATTTTTTTAGCTCCAAAATTTTTTCAGGTTCTTGCAGAAACACGTGCAGGGAATTATAAGCATACTGTAAAAATTTTGTGAGGCGATACTACAGTTCCACCGCGGAAACGCGGCTAAACCCACATTTGCGCCGCGGTTCCGCGGCGGAATTAAGTCAACGCGACACCAAATTTTTCCAGTGGGCATTTGGGTTAAAAATAGGGTTTTTGGGATATTCTTTTTGGGCCCAGATTTTCTGTGAGAGCTACGGTAGTGCTTGGGGCCCACTTCGGTAAATTTGGTCGATCGAAAAGTTTAAACATGTTAGTTCACGGTATTTACATAATATCTGCGACCGTGAATGTCATTTGATCGGTAAATCCTGTCTAACTGCTATAGCCCTTTTGGACGGATTTGCGAACGTGACATTCACGTTGATGTTCTGTGTTGTGCTGTGATGTTACGGATTGGTCGTGGGGGATAGCCTGGTTGCAGTGTTAGTACAGTTTATTTTATATGTACATTTGATATTGCGGGGTGAGCGTCCGACATGTGGACTGCCGTCACTGCCTGTTTGTATATTATTCTTTTGGGGCACGACCGGGCCAAGATCGATGTACCCGTTGTATGTATATTTTACTTTCTGTATTAGGATTACCCCGCGGAGGGGTGCACGGATAGCCGTGTTCTAGAGGGCAACGAGCCCGCATATCATGGCATTGAGACGGAGGGGGCTTCACTCTAAAATTGGCGGGCTATTCGCCGCACTCGTAGGGGGTACAGGTTGGCCCAGGAGGGGTGCCCGAGTAACCGGATTCCGTGAAGTGCTGGGTGGTCCATTCACGTTGCTGAAAGGGGCTGCCTCGCTTCAGATTTTGGCGGGTAACTTGCTGCTCCCATAGGGGTCTAGGATCTTTTTGCACAAGCTATCCACACGACCAAGGGAACATCGGGTTTCAATAGCGACTCTATGAAACCCGGGGTTCTTAGATATCTGTATTGTTCTGTTATGCTGGTTACATTTCTGTGATGTTGCATTTTATCACGCCTTGAGCGATATTATATATTGATATATATACTAGTAGATGTTGTATATGTTTTGCATCCGCGCTAGTCCTGTCCCCGCTCTGTCGTTAGTTAAGTAACCTAACGGGTGATGACGGACCCAGTGGCGAATGCGGATGGCATATACGTACATCATTATTTTCGTTCTTTGTGGTGTGATCAATTGATGGGACTGCGTTGATTCGGATCAATGCAAGCTAAACAAACCTATTTTGATGTTGTTGGAACAATTTTTTCAAAAAGCTGTTATTGCAAAGGCGTTCACTTTTGTTTTGCACAGTGGTATTCAGTTAGAATATCCTGCTCCTCAGTCGACGAGGCAAGGGCCGAGATCCCTTCACCGGGAGTGACCCTTTGGACAAAAGTTTGCGTCAGGGAAATAACTTCACTATAGTCGATTACTTTTGCTTTGCATCATGGTATTCAATTGGAATATCCTGCACCTCATTCTACGGGGAAAGAGCCGAGATCCCTTCACCGGGAGTGACCTCTTTAGCAAAGGTTTTTGCCACTATATTTTTATAAAGCAATCCCGTTCCTTCAACGATATCAAGTTCATTACGTTAAAGGTTTTTCGCCAAAAACCATGTGTAGCCCTCCGTCGTTTCATATGGATAGTCAATAGTATTCAAGCTGTGTTTGTTGGCCATAGTCAAGGCACAGTGATTGGTAGCTGTTAGATATTCATATGCAGCATAGATAGATGCGTTGGTTTGGGACAGTCGTATAGCCTTGTTAGCCCTAGTCAAGGGCTTGTACGGATGGGTTCAAATTAACCAGGATAATGACGGGTAGAACTTGACATGTGACTTATGATATGTTGGCCTTCGTCAAGGTCATAAGAGCATGGGGCAAAAATCACATCGGGAGTTTCTAAAGAAACTGAAACTTGCCAGATATGCGCTTACCTTCTGGAGTGTGATAACGTGAGCGGATTCCGTCACGTTATCATGCGATGATAGTTGGATCCCGATTCCTACTAATGAGTTGGTTTACTCCTCGGGTGATCCCGACTAATTCTTCTTTCAGGTTTAGGGAAGAATTTTACGTTACAGTGGGAGGTTTCCTGATTAGATAAATTGATAACCATTCTGATCTAGGCTAGAGTGCACGCTGAGTGTTTCTTTTCTCTCTCTTTTTGGCAGCGACATGACCCGACCCTAGACTATGACTCAGTGACCAAGTTAACCGAACCTTCTTAAAACACTGGCTTTTGGATTGTCAAAGTTGCATACCTCATTGCCACTCCTACTTTTACCCTTTTCTCCAGGACACCCCGTATTACTACGAACGTCCACTTCCATTGGACAAAACCATCGTATGGTTATATACGAACTCGAAGGAATTTATTCGAGGATGGTTTCCGGTTTTGGAGAAAACTAATAGGACTATTCAGTTGTCTTTTCCTTTTACCTTCTCTCAGGTTGCGAGTACTCCTTGGTTTAGGAGATAGTACACCCATTATGCTTAATGGATAGTCTTCTTCCAAACCTAAGGCTGGTGCCGAACGGTGGGGAATGAAGAAAACCAATTAGCATAATGATGGTGTACAGAAGGTATTAAGTAAAGACATATTAAGGGAATTGTAAGAGGACAAAGTAAATTGCGACTGCTATTCACGACCAAACCAAGTATTTCTTCGCCAATCCTATATCACCTTTGTATTTCTCCAGAATACTCCGTATCACTACGAAGATCCACAGTTTATTGGATACTCTATCGTATGGTTATATACGAACTCGAAAGGAACTTGTTCCAGTTCGGGGATGGATTCTGGTTCAGGAGAAATAGGAATAAGGTTTATTCGGTTGTCTTTTATCTTCACCTTCTCTCGCATTGCGAGTGCTCCTAGGATTAGGACAGTACACCCATTATGCTTATTGGATAGTCTTCTTCCAAACCATAGGCTGGTGCCGAACGGTAGGGATGGAAGAAAACCATTTAGCCTAAGAGGGTGTACCGAAGGTAATGACTAAAGACATATAAAGGGATTTGGAGAGATGGCAAAGAATTATACGGTTACAGTTGTGAATCTGAATAATAGAAGAGGCATTACTAGGAATACCGAGATACCCCATCGAAACATTTCAATGTTTCAGTTTCACTGTGTACGGTTAAAAGAAAACTGATTTCCTAATTAGACATTTGCTCCAGGGTATGTATTTACCTGGTTTGATTCTCACATCTGTATGGTTTTACAGATGATAAGTGGTAGTAAGTTATTAGTGTTAGTTGTATGTATGCCCTAGTGGCCAGTATTGTACTGATGATGTATATTCTATTGGATGCTTGGACATATATAGAGAGGACTTTCTTGCTCGATATGATAGTATGCTATCTGGTTGCTCTTTATCTTAACATGTATACTTGACTCTTTATACTATCTGATGAATACATGTTGATAAAGTCCTTAGGATGTGTACTTGACTACCTGGACTATGATGCGGATCATACTAGTAGGGACATGGTAGTCCATAAGAACATCCTTCAAGGTCCGTAGTCGAGGGTGTATCGAGACAGGGCATCGATATACCGGATTAGACTAGCATATACGATTCTCGACCCATGAGATGGGCGATGGATGATCCCATATCCATTGGTGTTTGACATCAGAGATGGTATGCGGGTGCTCAGTGGAGACTGGGTACACTGGACGGACTCGCCGAGAACTCCCAGATGGTATTATACCGTACGTCAGATGGCAGTTCTCTGGTGACACTTGTGCAGGTTAGTCTGTAGATCCGAGATCGTCATAGAGTCTTGTGTGATTCCCACTGTGCTTTGATTTCCACCTTACCACGTCTATGAAGGCGTGCAAAACGGTGGTTTTTGGGTACAGTCCCTAGTCGTATGGAGGCAGTGAGCGATAGGAGTGGTTTCGTCTATCCCGGTATTAGGGATTGATGTTGCGCTGTGCTCGATTGGCCGTAACAGGGAAGTCCCTGGCCAGGGCTGATATAGAGATTTACTGGTAAGTGTTACCAGTAGTTTCTCGACCCGTTATGAGCCTCACATCGGCACGACTTATCGGTTATTGGGGTCTGACGTTTACCACCCCTAGACTTGATATGCGACATATCAGACGAGGAGACCGGACTGTACGGGAAGTGTTACCGGCAGGCTTTTACAGGAGTTGGAGCAGGCTTGCTTGCTGATCTTCTGTTCGCTCAATACCCGGGTGGCCGTTACGTCCAGCTAGAACCGCTGACGGCTTGTGGGTGCTTGATGTGATCATCACCTACGGCCGTCGTATTGACGAGTCTTTAGAGTCTTACACAGTGGTTTTACTGGCTCAGGAAAAACGAAATAGGAGATCGTATGTGATATGTGCGAGACCGAGAGTAAATGCATGTATGTGATACCGTATTCTATCCTCACGACTATATGTATCGGTCGGTTATATATGATATGGCCGGGTTATCGAATCAAGTATTGATTCGATAAGTCGATACAATGGATGTTAGCCGGTTATATGAGATGTGACCGGATTATTAAGTCAAGTGTTGATTTAATAATTAAGTGTATAATTGTATATTAGATATACTAGTTTACATTTACTAACACTTGCTCACTTTAGGGTTTTTCTCACTTGTACACTCCTTTAACATATATATGATATATGTTTAAAATGTGTTATCATATTGTATCATGGTTGATGATACACAATCCATGTGTGTATGAGACTTACACTATGCTAATGTTTATTTTGCGTTTTTAATATTTAAAGTAATTGCAAAATCAAGTGGAGGATTTGTAAATACATGAAGCTTGTGGAAGCTTGTGGATGGATTGAATAATCCAACTTGATTTTGTTTTTACTATGGATTTTTATTAACCCAACCATAACCATTAGCCTAGGGTTAAGTCTCTACAAGGATTAGTATATGATACTCACTCACCATGGTTACTCTTCTCACTTGATCATTATCCTCATCTCTTTCTTTTCTTCTTCTTCTTCATTTGTGAAAAGAGAAAAGAAAACTAGGGTTTGATCCAAAGTGAGAAACAAAGTAAGAAACAAAATTCTAAAGAGAACCCACTTCCTATTTCTCCATCCTCATCAAGACTAGCACTCTTGTATAGGGTGTTTCCTTCACTAATTCTGAAACTAGTGAAGTAGGAGCTTGAGTCGGAATTCTCTCGACGTAGATCATCTTCGGCCTCGGAGACTTCAAGCAAAGTCGCATCCCACGCGTTGTGAAGCCATGCAAGAGCCCGGAAGAACCTTGATCGCAGCGAAGGGACTTCATCAAGGTGCTTTAGAAACGAAGGACCGATCTACAAAGGTTGTATTTCGTATTCCCTTTAGAGTAAAGATGTTTATTTGCTAATTGTTTCGCCTAAACTCTAGTTAACGATCTTGCTAAGTGTTATTCGGCACATAAAAATTTAATTTTGGCATGGTCGATGCCTTGTAGAGCCTCGTTATGTGCCTAGTAACCTTACAGTGGTATCAGAGCCTAGCTAGAGCATTAGACGATGCGTTAACAAAGTTAAAACTCCGAACGAACCCGAATACGACAAAACGACCCCCTCTCTGGACAATTTTTAAAATCTGGGATTTTTGTGAATTAAAAATATCTAAAAAAATCAGCAGGGTTTTATAAGAATTATGGTGCAAGACGTAGACGTGAATCGAACATTTGACCGCTGTTCCGCGGCAAATCCCTGCTTGTGCCGCGGAACCGCGGCAGTATAGTGATCGTTGGATCTTCTGTTTGCACAGTAATTCTAGGTTCTGTGATTTTTAATTTCTGGGTATTTTCAATTTGACTCAAGTGTTGAGTTTTCAGGGGTTCATTTTATAATCGTCGATTCGATCGGGGAATTTAATTTTGTTCTGATATTACGGATAATTTAGAAAGTATTAAAATGTTCGAACGGATATCATTAACTCAATTTTTCCCGGCACGAAAAACATTCAAGTGTTGAATTTTTCTCGGGTTTGAATATTTCGGAAAAACGTGCATGTGATGCGATGGACCCTCTAGAAGACAACAAACCTTAACTCGATTATGTGACCGTCTTGAACTGCCCTTTGAACCTTAGGGTTTGGGGCAGTACGGCGTGCCACATGTGAGGCGTTGACTTGACCCTTCTACGGCTGGACCGTTGCTACTGTGACGCATTCTGGAATTTTTGAACTCTGCTCAAGTGTTGAGCTATTTAGGAAATCTTGGGTATTTGATTATTCGATCGGAAAGTTTAATACTGTCTATTTATCTGGAATGTGATACAATATGTGGAATTCATACAGTTAGGCATGAAATGCGAAATATGTGATATTTCGGATTTACGATGTCTAAAGTGATTGTGGATTCCAAATGTTGTAGTTTTACACTTTTTCTGTGACCATAAGTGTAATATGTGATATCGCCGGTCTCGTTGCTATATGTCAACGACAATTGGGATGCGCATATTTACTTACGTTGATGACATGTGATGTTCTGTGTTGCTGGATATGTTATATTGGATCGTCACGTTCTGAATAACCGGGGGGTTTTATGTGAGATGAGAGTTTTTATTTTCATTCATGTAAAATTTAATTGTATGTAATATTCTTTTATTGGGGCACTTCCGGGTCGAGGTTGATGTCACCTTTTGTATATTATTTACTTTTCCGCACTAGGATAGAACCAAGGAAGGGAGCACAAGTAACCGGGTTCTAGAGTCCAGTGGGAGACCAACTCGAGGAGTCGGGTCCGGGTCTCCTAACCCTAGAATTGGCAGGGTTGCTTACCGCTCTCGTAGGGGTCTAGGGGTGTAGGTTTGGCAATTCATCGCGACCGTGGAATCCGTGTTTTAAAGAGGCTCAAAATAAAACACGGACGTCCTAATATATCCAATGTTTCATATGTTTCTTCTGCTGCGATATCTGTGATGTGATCATTTGATGTTCTGTGATAAATACTGTATATAGTATATATGATATATTATATAGGCGTTACTTATGTTTTACACCGGCGCTAGCCCTGCCCTGCTCTGCCGTTAGTTACCTAACCTAACGGTGCACGAGAGGACATCGAGGCAAATGTGGATGGCATAAGTGTACGTCGTATTTATCTGTGATATTTAGGTGACTTAAATGATGGGACTTCATTAATGTGATTAATGAAAGAAAAGAAACCTAAAAGATATTGTAGAATCAAAATTTTATAAAGGGTAGCAACAGTTTTGCTTTGCATAGCGGTATATATGATATACCCTGCACCTTATTCGATGAGGAAAGAGCCGAGATCCCTTCACCGGGAGTGACCTCTTTAGCGAAACGGGCAGATGCTACAAAACTCGGTTTGTCTTTTGATTGCTTTTAGAGTTTTGCTATGCACAGTGATATATATGATATGTCCTGCACCTTATTCGATGAGGAAAGAGCCGAGATCCCTTCACCGGGAGTGACCTCTTTAGCAAAACTAATGAAAGCCTAAAAAACACTCCATTTCAAAATTTCACATGATTCTATGACGATATCAAGTTCATTACGCTCATGGTTTTCTGAAAAACCTGCGTAGCCCTCCGTCATTTCAGATAAAGACTAGTTAGTATTCATGCTACGTTTGTTGACTATGTTAAGGCGTAGTGTGCGGTAGCTAATTAGTACTTATCTGCTAGAACATGAGATGTGATTGGATTAGGGTAGTTGTACGACTTTGTTGACTATGTTAAGGGTCGTGCAGGAGGGTTTAATTCAATCGGGAAATGACGGGTTGAACTTGACTAGCAATTATGATTTGTTGACTATTTTAAGGTCATAAATTGCTAGGGGCAAAATATTATCGGGAATTTCAAGTGTTGAGATTTGCAATGAGATTGCATACCTTCTATGAGTTAGTTGGATCCTGATACCCACTGCGAGTAATTGTTACTCCCGGGAGAGTTTTACACAGGACAATTAGCCGATCAAGTAGGTGTCTAGGAAGGTGTCAACGGGGTTAGCCTCTGGGAAAATGAGGTTTACTTTAATTAGGTCCGTGCGAAAGCACGGGGAACCTCCCTCAAAGTACCGACACTGGCCTGGCTGAAAGATTGGCGAAGTTGTAGGGTGTAATTAATCCCGGCTAGTCTTTCCTTTTAGGGTTTGAAGGAAGATTTGATAAGAAAACAGTGGGAGCCATCCTGATTAGATAAGATAATAACCAATCTGATCTTGCAAGAGCATACGCTAAAGTGTTTTCTTCTATCTCTCTCTCCAGGTAGCGACCATATCATGTCTTAATAAAGATAATAATATGGATGTATTGACCGAATCCGCATGTTATACTGTGCTAGGGAACGTTGGTTCCGTTCTTTCTTATAAGAGTTATAAGACTGAACAGGATATAGAGGAATACCAGGATTCTCATGCCACCCGAATGAAGAAAGTACATGTTGATGCATTTTTCTTCGGATGTGTTCGTTACAGAGAACTGTTTCTCCAATTCCTCTACATCCTGGGTATTATATACCGGGTCAGGATCCCATATATGTAATCAGTTACATGGGCTTAGGAAAGGTAGAGAACTTGGAGAAGGTGATAAAGACATAAGGGTTGGAAATGGTGTAATTGTTGCAGCTAAAACCGTCGGGGAATATCCCCTTCTATTGCCAACTGGTAATACATTGAATCTGAACGAATGCTATTACATGCCGAACCTGATATGCAACATTATATCAGTTTCTTTGTTGAGTAAAGAGGGATATAATTTTGTATTACAGGATAATGTTATGAACATTTTCCTAAACCAAAAGTTGGTCGGATCAGGCACGATGTGCAATGGCATTTATGTTCTAAATCAATCAACAGTTCTGAGCATAACAAACACACACAAGAGGAAGAGTTCAGAACTGAACGAATCCTTCTTATGGCATTGTAGACTCGGTCATATAAATGCGACACGGCTAGCTAAGTTGCATAAGGATGGATACTTGAAACCGTTCGAATTTTCATCTTATGACACTTGCCAGTCATGTTTCAAAGGCAAGATGACCAAAACTCCGTTTACGGGACACGGAGAAAGAGTTACCGAATTCTTGGGACTGATACATAGTGATGTATGCGGTCCTATGTCTACACATGCCAGGGATGGTTCTTCGTACTTCATTACATTCACTGACGATCTCTCTAGATTCGGATATGTGTTCCTGATGAATCACAAATCAGAAGCTTTTGAGAAATTTAGAGAATATAAACAAGAAGTCGAGAGCCAAACCGGAAAAAGTATTAAAATATTACGATCTGATCGAGGAGGTGAATACTTGAGCAATGAATTCCTGGACTTCCTAAAAGATAATGGGATTCTCTCTCAGCTGACGCCTCTATATACACCACAGCACAACGGTGTATCGGAACAGAGGAATCGCACCCTATTAGATATGGTGCGCCCGATGATGAGTACAGCTGAGTTACCTATTTCCTTCTGGGTTATGCGCTTGGGACAGCAGCATACCTATTGAATCAAGTTCCATCTAAATCTGTACCTACCACACCATATGAGATATAGAGTGGGAAGAGACTATATTTTAAACGAGTTAAGATATGGGGTTGTCCGGCCTATGTCAAAAGGCAAAATCCAGACAAACTCGAGGCACGGTCAGTTCTTTGCAAGTTTGTGGGATATCCTAAGAATTCCCAAGGATATTTTTTCTACCACGCTGAAGAACAAAAAGTATTTGTTTCTCAATATGCCACCTTTTTCGAAAAGGAATTTCTTGCAAAAGAAATTAGTGGCAAAGTGGTAGAGCTGGAAGAGGTTCCAAATACACAAACTGCAACTGAAGATTTAGTGGAACCAGAGGATTCGGTAGTTCCCAACGAACCTCAGCCTCTCCGCGGATCTAGTAGGGTTCCTCACCCACCTGAGTGATACTACGGTTTTCTCATGGATGGTGGGAGCGAGGATTGCATCATGGTTGATGATGACCCTACTAGCTTCGAGCAGGCCATCACGAGTGGGGACTCAGTGAAATGGCTGGATGCAATGCGGTCCGAGATGGAATCCATGTACACCAACAAAGTGTGGACTTTGGAAGTTGCTCCTGAATGGGTAAAACCCATTGGGAGCAAGTGGATCTTCAAGAAAAAACTTGGTGTAGATGGGAAAGTGTAGACTTTCAAAGCTAGACTTGTAGCAAAGGGTTTTCGTTAAAGACCAGGTGTGGATTATGACGAAACTTTTCACCAGTGGCTATGCTTAAATCCATCCGGATCATGCTTGCCATCGCTGCATATCATGACTACGAAATTTGGCAAATGGATGTTAAGACCACCTTTCTAAACGGTGATTTAGAAGAGTGCGTGTACATGACTCAGCCAGAGGGCTTCGTACATAGTGGGAGCAGCGGGAAGGTGTGCAAGCTGCTTAAATCCATTTATGAATTAAAGCAAGCATCGCGGAGTTGGAACATCTTCTTTAACGTCTGTAGGGTTCCTAGGCACACATATGAGGTTTCACAACAGATCAAACATGGCCAATTCAAAATTTTCTATGTGCCGATAAACCCTATTACGGATCGTTGACTAGAGGTAAGGCGAAAGAATGCAAGTTAACAACTTTAACTAAAAAGGAAAGTGACTACAACCTTTGTAGATCCGGTCCTCCACTTCCTTAGCTCCGTGATGACGCCTCTCCGCTGCGATCATCGGATCCCGGACTCTAGCGATGGTTTCAACGAAGAAATGATCGGGCTAAGTCGTCGACTTCGATGCCGAAGATGATCTACGTCGAGGCAACTCAAGATCAAGCTCCAACTTCACCAAGTCATGAAACTTGTTAAAAAAAACACCCTATACTACATGGCAAGTGGTAGAGGGTGAAGAAATAGGAAGTGGGTTCACATTAGAATTGGATTTCTCACTCTTTTTCTCAAGGCACCATTGATGCTAGAATGGTTTCTTCTTCTTGAAGAAGAAGAAGAAGAAGAAAAAGAATATGGTAAGAAAAAATCAATAAAAGAAAATAAAGTGATTCTTATCATTTTAGCAACCATGGTTTAGTGTAGAGAATAAACTATAGTTTAGTTGAATGGTTAGGTTAAGGGATAAAGACAAAATGGTAGACTTTCAAAGATGCTTTGAAGCTTCAAGAAGCTTCAATCAAAGAAAGAAAAGAAAACCACCATTTTATCCTTTCCAAAAATGAATAAATGAATAAATAAATAAAACAAACCCTAACCATTAACCTAATCATAGTTTAAAGCGCGCACACACACCCAAGTTTGCATGTATCATCAAACATGATACAAACTAGTGCACAATACTATATCATATATATAATGTGCGCATGAAGTGAGAAAATCCATCTTTAAGTGAACAAATACTAGTTAATGTAAAGTAGTATATACAATATATAACTATACATCAAATCATTAAATCAACACTTGATTTAATGATCCGGTCATATCGCATATGACCGACTAATATCCAATGTATCGACTTATCGAATCAATTCTCGATTCGATAACTAGGTTATATCGCATACAACCTATCGATACATTCATCGCGAGAATAAACTACGGTATCACATACACGCATTATTCTTGGTCCTGCACATATCTTATATGCGCTCCTATTTCGTTTCGCCTGAGCTAGGAAACCTCTGTGTAGGACTCTAAAGACTCGTCAATACGCCGGCAGCAGGTGATGATCATATCAAACACCCACAAGCCGCAAGCGGTCTGCTAAACGTAACAGCCACCCGGGTATTGAGCGATCAGAAGATCGACGAGCAAGCCTGCTCACACTCCTGTGAATCTAACCAGTAACACTTACCGTACAGTCCGGTCTATTCGTCTGATATGCCGCATATCTCGCCTAGGGGTGGTAAACGTCAGACATTAATAGCTTGATAAGTAATGCCGATGTAAGGTCCATAACAATCGTGAAACTACTGATAACTCTTACCAGTATATCACTGCAACCCTGGCCAGGGATTTCCTGTTATGGCCAGTCGAGCATAGCACAACATCAACCCCCAATACCGGGAGAGACGAATCCCCTCCTATCGCTCATTGCCTCCATGTGAATCGGGACTGTACCCAAAAACCACCTATTTGCATGACTCGGTAAAGCCGTGGTAAGGTGGAAATCAAAGCACAGTGGGAGACACATAAGGCTCTATGACGATCTCGGGTCAACAGACTAAGCTGTACCAGTGTCACCTAAGAACTGCCATCTGATGTGAGGTATAATACCATCTGGGAGTTCTCGACGAGTCCGTTCAGTATACCCAGTCTCCACTGAGCACCCGCATACCATCTCTGATGTCAAACACCAATGGATATAGGATCATCCATCGCCCATCACATGGGTCCAGAAAATATACGCTAGTCTACTCTGGAATATCGATGCCCCGTCTCGATATTCCTACGACTAGGAACATTGAAGAATGTACTCATGGACTACCCAGGCCCCACTAGTATGATCTACATCATAGTCCTGGAAGTTGAGTACACATCCTAAGGGCTTTATCAACTTGTAATAGGGAGACATCATGTATACATGTTAAGATAAAGAGCGACCAGATAGCGTACTATCATGTCGAGCAAGAAAGTCCTACCTATATATGTCACAGCATCCACTACAATATACATCCAGTGTAAAATAATGGCCTCTAGGGCATACATATAACTAACAATCTCCCACTTGCACTAGGGCCATCTGTAGCAGTGGTTGCAGTATCACATACTCAAACAGCCCCTATAAGTCTCTCTCTGGGGAAAAGCCTTTGTGAGTGGATCCGCCGTGTTGTCCTCTGAGTCTACTCTTCTAACCTTGATCACCTTGGAGATCAACTATCTCCATGATCAGGTGATGTTGCCTCAGAATATGTCTGGGTCACTGATGGGACCAGGGTTCCTGGGCCAAAGCCACACTTCCATTGTCACACAATGGTAGGAACCTGGTTCATCTTATGAACCAATATACACCCAAACTTCCTCTTTGGTAGTATCTTTAATAGCGATGTTACCAGCCTTTATCGTCTAGTCTGCCACGGTATCTAGCTTGGAACTCTTCCAACATACCGTCCCTCTACTGAGGGTAAAGACAATGCCTGCGACAGACATTCAGTCGTCTTTATCACCGTGGAACCTTTCCAGTGATTCACCTTTATCCTATTTGGAGAATCCCTGTGATAAGAGGAGATTGACCGTTCGTAGCATAAGAAAATCTTTTCCTATCAAGAGTATGTTGTCCACATATAATACGAGGATGACCACCTTACTCTTTTTGTATATACAAGGTTCATCTACCATTTTGATGAAGTCAAACTCTTCGACTACCACATCAAAACAGATGTTCCAACTCCGCGATGCCTGCTTTATCCTGTAAAGCAACTTGCAGACGTTTCCGCTGCTCCCACTGTTTTCGAAGCCCTCTGGCTGTGTACTTATAGACGTTCTCTTCTAAATCATTATTTAGAAAAGCAGTCATGGCACCCAACCACCAGATATTGTAGTCATGGTATGCAGCAATATTAAGTAGAATCCGGATGGACTTAAGCATAGCCACTGGAAAAGGTTTCACCATTATCCATGCCTGGTCGATGACGAAAAACTTTAACAAGTCTAGCTTTGAAAGTCTCAACTTTTCCATCTACACCAAGTAATCTTCTCAAGATATACTTGCTCCTGATGGGAATTTAACCCTTCAGATATAGCAACCAAAGTCCATACTTTGTTGGTGTACATGGATTCCATCTCAGATCGCTAAGCATCCAGCCATTCTTACAGAGTCCCTACTCTTGATGGCCAGCTCGAAACTAGTTGGGTCATCATCTCATGATGCATTCCTCGCTCCCACTGTCATAGAGAAACAGAAGTATCTCTCAGGTGGGTGAGGAAACCTAATAGATCGGCGGAGAGGCTAAGGTTCGTTGGTAACTATTGAATCCTTTGGTTCTTCCAAATTATCAGCTGCAGTTTGTATAGCTGGAACCTTTCCAGTTCTACAGAACTGACCTTGCCTCGATTTTGTATGGATTTTGCTTTTGACATAGGCCGGACAATCCCAAATCTTAACATTCTTAAGAGATAGGCTCTTCCCATACCATATCTCATATGGAGTGGTAGGCACTGATTTGATTGGAACTCAATTCAATAGGTATGCAGCTTCTCAAGTGCATAACCCCAAAAAAAAAGAAATAGGTTACTCAGTAGTACTCATCATAGAGCACACCATATCTAATATGGTGCGATTGCTCCGCCATGATACACCGTTGTGCTGTGGTGTATTCAGAGGAGTAACACTGAGAGAGAATCTCATTCTCCTTTAGAATAGTCCAGGAATGCTATGCACAAGTATTCTCCTCCCTGATCTTATCATAGGACATAATACTTATACCCGTATTTTGTTTCTCTACTTCTAACTTATATTCTGTGAATATCTCAAAAGGTTCGGGCTTATGTTTCAACAGAAACATATGACTGAATCTTGAGAGATCATCAGAGAATGTAGTGAAGTACAAAGAACCCGTCCTGGCATGTGTAGACAGGGGACCTTACATACATCATCATGTATCAGTCCCAAGAGTGTACTAACTCTTTCTCTGTTTCCAGTAAGCGGAGTTATGGCCATCTAATCTTTGTGACATGACTGGCAAGTTTCACAAGATGTAAATTCAAACTGATTTAAATATGCATCTAAAATGTAACTTCAGCCAGTCGGGTCACATTAATATGACCTAGTCTACAATGCCTCAAGAAGGATTCGTTCATTTCTGAACTCTTCCTCTTGTGTGTGTTCTGTATACTAGGAACTGTAATTTGATTTAGAACGTCAATGCTTTTAGATAACGTGCCTGAACCGATCAACTTTTGATATAGGAAATGTTCAAAACATTATCCACTAATACAAAAATTTTATGATTTCTTTAATAAATAAAGAGATTGATATGATTTTGTATATCAGGTTCGGTATCTAATAGCATTTGTTCAGAATCAATGTATTGGTAATACAGAGTGACAGTGACCAACAGACTTGGCTGCAACACTTGCCCCGTTTTCTGTCTCATGAAACTTATCACCCGTTCTCAGTTTTCTGCCTTTCCATAGCCCTATGTAACGTATTACATATCTGTGATCCTGATCCGGTATCAAATACCCAGGACGTAGAGGATACAGAGAAACAGTTCTTTGTAATGAACACACCTGAAGGAGATGCGTCATATGCACTTTCTTCGTTTGGACGGCATAGGAATCCTGGTATTCCCCTATTTCCTGCTCGGTCTTATAACAATTATTAGTTGGAGCGGGACCAACGTTCCCCAGCTCAGTATAACTAGCGGGTTCGGTCAATACATCCATATTATTATCTTGAGTAAGGCGTGATATGGTCGCTATCTGGAGAGAGAGAGAAGAAAACACTCTGCGTGCGCTCTTGCAAGATTAGATTGGTTATTTATATTATCTAATCAGGATGGCTCCCACTGTTTTTATCAAATCTTCCTTCAAACCTTAAAAGGAAAGACTAGCCGGGATTAATTACACTCTACAAGTTCGCCAATCTTTTAGCCAGGCCAGTGTCGGTACTTTAAGGGAGGTTCCCCGTGCTTTCGCACTGACCTAATTACAACAAACCTCGTTTTCCCAGGGGCGTAACCCCGTTGACACCTTTCTAGACACCTATTTGATCGGCTAATTATAAAGTGCAAAACTCTCCCAGGAGTAACTATTACTCGCAGTGGGTATTGGGATCCAACTATCATATAGAAGGTATGCAATCTCATTGCAAGTTTCAACACTTGAAACTCCCGATAATGGTTTTTACCCCTAGCACCTATGACCTTGGCTAAGGTCAACAAATCATAAGTACTAGTCAAGTTCTACCCGTCATTTCATAATTAATTAGACTCACCCACATGACCCTTAGCTAAGGTCAACAAAGCCACCTGACTGTCCTAACTAATCGCATCATATGCTGTGTAGGAAGACATCACTTAGCTACCGCACACTACGCCTCGGTTATAGTCGACAAACGTAGCACGAATACTAAGTACTCTACTTCCTAAAATGACGGAGGGTTGCGGATGGTTTTTAAGAAAACCTTTAATGCTTTGAACTTGATCTCGTTGCGGAATCAAATGGTTTTTAAATGGAGTGTTTTCGAAGCTTTTCTAGTTTTGCTAAAGGGGTCACTCCCGGTGAAGGGATCGTCGGCCCTTTCCTCGTCGAATGAGGTGCGGGATATATCATATATATGACTGTGCAAAGCAAAAACTATAGAAGCAATCAAAAGACAAACCGAGTGTGTAGCATCTGCCAGTTATTGCTAAAGGGGTCACTCCCGGTGAAAGGATCTCGGCCCTTTCCTCATCGGATAAGGTGCAGGATGTTCTACAAGGAACACCGCGATGCAAAGCAAGAACTGTAGCTACCTGTTTTATTTTTTTTTGAAATTCGATTCCACAACATCTTTTAGGTTTATTTTCTTTCATTAATCACAATAATGAATATCCCATCATTTATGTCCACCTAAACATCACAGATAAATATAACGTACGCTTATGCCATCCGCATTCGCCTCGATGTCCCGTCTGCACCGTTAGGTTAGGTAACTAACGCCAGAGCGAGGCAGGGCTAGCGCGGGTGTAAAACATAAGCAACGTCTATATTATATATCATATATACTATATATAATATCTATCTGAACACATCACATGATCACATCACAGATAACGCAGTAGAAAAATATCATATGAAATATTGGATATACTAGGGCGTCCGTGTTTTGTTTTGAGCCTGAATAAAACACGGATTCCACGGTCGTGATGAATAGCCAATCCCACATCCCTAGACCCCTACGAGAGAGGCAAGCAACCCTACCAATTCTAGGGTTAAGAGACCCGGACTCGACTCCTCGAGATGGTCTCCCACTAGACCATAGAACCCGGTTACTTGTGCTCCCCTCCTTGGGTCTATCCTAGTGCGGAAAAGTAAATAATATACAAATGGTGACATCATCCGCAACCTGGAAGTGCCCCAATAAAAGAATATTACATACAAGTTTTTACATGAATGAAAATGAAAAACACTCATCTCACATAAAACCCCCCCGGCTATTCAAACACGACAATCCAATATAACATATCCAGCAACACATAACATCATATGTCATCAACGTAAGTAAACATGCGTATCCCAATTGTCGTTGACATATAGCAACGAAACCGGCGATATCACATATTACACTTACGGTCACAGAAAAGAAAGTGTAAAACTACAACAGTTGGAATCCGCAAACTCTTTAGACATCGCATGCCTAACAGTTATAAACCCCGCATTTTAGTCTCAATATCGAAAACACTTTTCAATATAAAGTCGGGCAATTCAACAAGATTCCCGGCATCCAGAACGAATGCTCGTCGCAAACTTTAGTCGACGACCGCACCCCCAATACAGTCGACGTAGTGCACTAAGGCGGAATACCGCTGCCGCGATCACCCGAACAAATGCTTTTTGGCGACGGGGTTCTCCTACAGTCACTTGGTCGGGGCTATGGGGTGTAACTGACTATTAAGTTTACCGGCGAGTATCCGTGTAATCAACGTGATTGCGACGGACTTTTGATCACATCAAAATCCCGTGGTAACCAATCAAGTGAGGCTAAACTGCTATGTTTATAACATCCAAATCAGTTATCTCATAACTGCTTGTGGATTCTAAATATTGTATCACATTCCAGATAAAATAGAAAATGTTAAACTTTCTGATCGAACAATCAAACACCCAAGTTTTCCCGTAACAGCTCAACACAAGAAATAAGTTTAAAAACATTCACTTCATGCCTCAGTACCAACGGTCCAGCCGTAGAAGGGTCAAGCCAACGCCTCACATATGGTACGCCGTACTGCCTCAAACCCTAAGGTTCAAAGGGCAGCTCAAGACGGTCACATAATAGAGTTAAGGTTTGTTGTCGTAAAGAGGGACCATCGCGTTACTTGCACTACTTAGAACGTCATTAAACTACGGAAAAATCCAACAACTGGAAATTTCCCGGCAGGGTAAAAAGTGGGTATTTATATCCGATCGAACTTTTTAACATATTCTAAAATTACCCGGAAAAACACATAGACAAAGTTTGATAATCTGATCGAATCTACGAACTCCCAATACAACCCAGAAAACTCAACTCTTGAGTAGAATTTAAAAATTCCCAGAAAAAACATCACTACAATATAGGAATTACTGTGCAAAATTAAATGAAGGATGCTGCCGTACGGCCGCGGAACCGCAGCACGAGCCATGCTCGTGCCGCGGTTCCACGGCGGTTTGATCGAGTTATCCGCTCGTTTTGCACAATATTTCTTAGAAAAGCCTGCAGATTTTTCTGCATATTTTTAATTCACAAAAATCCAAAATTCCAGAAAATGTCCAAAGAGTGGTTTTGAGTTAGGGTTTCGGGTTTGATCGGGTTTCTAACTTCGTCTACTCATCGCCTAAGGCTCTAGCCAGGCTCTGATACCACTGTAGGGTTCCTTAGCACACCCATAAGGTTTCACAACAGATCATACATGGCCAATTCAAAACTTTCTATGTGCCGAGAAACCCTATAACGGATCGTTGACTAGAGGTAAGGCGAAAGAATGCAAGTTAACAACTTTAACTAAAAAAGAAAGTGACTACAACCTTTGTAGATCCGGTCCTCCACTTCCTTAGCTCCGTGATGACACCCCTCCGCTGCGATCATCGGATCCCGGACTCTAGCGATGGTTTCGACGAAGAAATGATCGGGCTAAGTCGTCGACTTCGATGCCGAAGATGATCTACGTCGAGGCAACTCAAGATCAAGCTCCAACTTCACCAAGTCATGAAACTTGTGAAGAAAACACCCTATACTACATGGCAAGTGGTAGAGGATGAAGAAATAGGAAGTGGGTTCACTTTAGAATTGGATTTCTCACTCTTTTTCTCAAGGCACCATTGATGCTATAATGGTTTCTTCTTCTTGAAGAAGAAGAAGAAGAAGAAGAAGAAAAAGAATATGATAAGAAAAAATCAATAAAAGAAAATAAAGTGATTGTTATCATTTTAGCAACCATGGTTTAGTGTAATGAATAAACTATAGTTTAGTTGAATGGTTAGGTTAAGGGATAAAGACAAAATGGTAGACTTTCAAAGATGCTTTGAAACTTCAAGAAACTTCAATCAAAGAAAGAAAAGAAAACCACTATTTATCCTTTCCAAAAATGAATAAATAAATAAATAAATAAAACAAACCCTAACCATTAACCTAATCATAGTTTAAAGTGCACACACACACCCAAGTTTGCATGTATCATCAAACATGATACAAACTAGTGCACAATACTATATCATATATGCAATGTGCACATCAAGTGAGAAAATCCATCTTTAAGTGAACAAATACTGGTTAATGTAAAGTAATATATCAAATATATAACTATACATCAAATCATTAAATCAACACTTGATTTAATGATCCGGTCATATCGCATATGACCGACTAATATCCAATGTATCGACTTATGGAATCAATCCTCGTTTCGATAACTAGGTTATATCGCATACAACCAATCGATACATTCATCGCGGGAATAGAATACGGTATCACATACACGCATTATTCTTGGTCCCGCACATATCTCATATGCGCTCCTATTCGTTTCGCCTGAGCCAGGAAACCTCTGTGTAGGACTCTAAAGACTCGTTAATACGCCGGCAGCAGGTGATGATCATATCAAACACCCACAAGCCGTAAGCGGTCTGCTAAACGTAACGGCCACCCGGGTATTGAGCGATCAGAAGATCGACGAGCAAGCCTGCTCACACTCCTGTGAATCCAACCAGAAACACTTACCGTACAGCCCGGTCTGTTCGTCTGAAATGTCGGATATCTTGCATAGGGGTGGTAAACGTCAGACCCAAATAGCTTGATAAGTCAAGCCGATGTAAGGTCCATAACAATCGTGAAACTACTGATAACTCTTACCAGTATATCACTGCAACCCTTGCCAGGGATTTCCTGTTATGGCTAGTCGAGCAAAGCACAACATCAACCCCCAATACCGGGAGAGACGAATCCCCTCCTATCGCTCATTGCCTCCATGTGAATCGGGATTGTACCCAAAAACCACCTGTTTGCACTCCTCAGTAGAGCAGTGGTAGGGTGGAAATTGAAGCACGGTGGGAGACACACAAGACTCTATGACGATCTCGGGTCAACAGACTAAGCTGTACCAGTGTCACCTAAGAACTGCCATCTGACGTGAGGTATAATACCATCTGGGAGTTCTCGGCGAGTCCGCTCAGTGTACCCAGTCTCCACTGAGCACCCGCATACCATCTCTGATGTCAAACACCAATGGATATGTGTAACGTTTTAAAAATAATTAAATAAATAATTAAATGAATAAAATTGTTTAAGTGAATTTTATGATTTTCGGTAAAGAAAAATGTATTTTTCGTAAAACCTAACCGTGATTGTTTTTCATTATAATTTCAAAAATACCTATTTTAATTATGTAATTACTAGTAAATGGTGTTTATTTAGCCACTTATAAATTTTTAGTTTAATTAAATATTTTTCCTAAATTAATTATTTTAAATATTAACATAAGCTTTATTTTTACACTAAATTAGTGTAAATTACAAATTTGAATGGTTTTAATTTGTAAAAAGAAACCATGGCATATTAGAATTTAGTGTGTATCATGAAAAATTTATTTGCAAATTTTCCCATTTTTCTAGAGTTTTCTAGGTTGTTTTAGTAAAGGAATGAAAGAAAATGAAGAAATTCATGAAAAGACATAAAGTGAGATGTTAATTGATGAAGTTTCTACACAACTCATGAAACTCTTTTCTCTTTCTCCCTCTCTCCCTTGCAAGGCCGGCCACAACCCCATGGCAGCCCCCCCCCCCCATTTTTCATTTTTATTTCAACTCCAAAAATCATCAAAAATCCTCCAAAATTCAATAAAAATTGCACAAAATCCTAATAAATTCCTACCCTTTGTTCTTTGCTCTTCTTGACATGGATTTTGGAGTGGGAAAGCATGCATTTTGGAGGCTCATTTTCATGTTTGGATTTTATATTTTGAAGGTATAAATTTCCTTCTTTTGTTTTATTTCTATTAGACGTTTCTTTTAAAGCATAATTAGATTTGTTAGATTAATTCTATGTTCAATTTCTAAAATTCAAGTTAGGGTTTGTAAATTCAAGTTAGGATTTTTATTAATTAATTAGGGTTATAATAGCTAGTCTACCATTTTTAGAAGTGGAAAAATCTTGCATGGTTGTTGTATAATAAATTGTTTATTGAAATTGTTTTAATTAAACTATTTAGCTAACTAGATTTTTCTAAAATGTGTTTGTGGGTAAAATAAAATTCTTATTAAGGTGGTTATAATTAGATGGTAGTTTTAATGGGAATATGAGCATATTAAAGGAATGAAAAACTTAGTTTGATCACTAGTTTCTTGTGATAATTGGAAAAATATTAATAAAAGGCTATTTTTGTAAACTAGATTTTGGAAAATTCCTAAATAAATGAAATTAAAAATATAATAATGGTTTCATTATATCATTATAATCATGAATTGTAGTTTAATACATTAATTCATGCAAAATCATGTTTTGTAGTGGAATTGTGGTATTTTGCTTGAAAAATGTTGAAAATTGTTAAAGGTTGCAAACTAGAAATTTCAAATTAATACAAATTTGTGTAATAAAAATATAGTAATGGTTTGTATAGTCTAGTTATGCTATTCAATGAGTTTTATGACCATTGGATTCATTTAAATGTCAAGTTTTGATGAAAAACGGTAAATTGGCATTTTCGGGTTTTACGAAATTAGACGATTTGATTGATTTTAGGGTTTCGATGGATTTAATCATGTTTTATAATATAAGTAAGGTGTTTTAAAAATATGAGTTATTTGTTGATGTTTATCTCGATCCATCGGAGTTTGTACGCCGATATCGAGCGAAATTTGGTTCTTTTGCGTGGACGGGACATAGGTTTTAACCTGTGCTTGTTCCTTGTATCGTTTGACTTCGTATATGATTCAGTTTACGATACTATTTATATGTTTGCGTTTAGGTACCCCTTATGTGGACTGCGGGCAATGAAGAGGAGGATGGCGACACTGTCTTCGGCAGACATGGACCAGGTGAGTAGATGCATATCTACGGGGGGAAGTAGGGTGGATGGCGTTTAGCACCCCCGCAACATAGCATAGGTATAGTACTTAGTGTCATTAAGAAACAAGATGTGACCCTAGATTCTTAATCAGTAGGACCCTAGTATTGACCCTAGGCTGGACTAGACTGATTTAGAAAATCCATATCAGAGGATAAGTACCTTGGAAGAGGTTCGTAGGTTTCAGACAGAAACACACACACGCACACACTGAAACTCGATATGGGGTATACGTGTATGTGTATATATATAGAACTAGGTATAGGTATATACATGTATATACTACACGTATATGGGATTGATTGAGGTGATATGATACATGGGAAAGAAACGGCAGAACTGGGCTTGATGCCGTGATTCTTGACTATACAGTCGTATTAAAGTGTTAGCGGATCATTAGAGAATGAGATAATGAACAGGTATATATAAATTATAGTGGGTAGTGATGATATTGAGGTTCATGGAACTCTAAAATAGTACCCGGACTGTAACTTGTGATTGATCACGATATGGGATATGTATGACTTGATTACGACATCATATAGGTGTGACCTGATGTCGATATCATAGAGGTGTGACTTGAGTACGATATGATATCAGTATGACTTAATCACAATATGATACATATGACATTATACGAATAATGAGACACCTAGGAGATACTTGACCCGTACCCCGATATTGGGTTGCCGTACGATGGATTTTACCGTACGAGGCATAGATATGATGATTGATCCGCACTCTTGATTGAGGAAGCCGTACTTCGTACGTGACGCTATTGAGGCTGGATCGCCGACAATTAGAGATATTGATTCAGACCTAGGTAGGCTCTTGTTTCTTAAGGACTAGTTTCTTAGGTTAAGTGCCTTAGAAGGTTAGATAGACACTAGTTTAGGTTTGATTTATATAGTGGTGGTTGTACTCGTATATCGTAGAGAAGTGGATAATGCACATCTGTCTTGCATTCATACTGTAATCATCATGGTGCATGTTCTTTTATATGTTGCTATAATCAGTATAAACTTTACCTGTTAGGACACCAGCACTATTACCGATGATGCGCATATTCCACGCACAATTATTTGCCGGCTCACACACATCATCATCGGTAATTGCTATGTCACGTACACTTTAGATCATATTGTCTTTTATGGATAGAATCAGTTAACAACTAGACCGATATAATATTGTGATTATTCTCTGACATTAGTACAGACATGATATTTATTGCTTAGACATTCATGCATTCATATTTTCATGTTATCATGAAGTATTAAGGGCATATGCCGACACTTATCATATAGTTACTCATGATTTTAAGATTTGAATTTCTATGAGATTTCTGGATTTTGGGGAAAACCGCAAGAATATTTAAAAACTTCTCTCTCCTCCTCCTCTCTTTTTAAAAAACATAAGATGCGGTTTTCTCGTGATGTATGTGTCGTCCACCATGAGATTTCATGTTTTCTGATGGATTTCGAGACCCGATTCGAGGAGTGGATGAACCGTCTCGGTTACATGGTGGGCCCGGTATGGTACCCCGGGGCAAGAAGATCGAGTTGTAGATGATGAGCCTGGCAGGGGAAGGCTACCTACCGGTGATGTCTGGCACGGCGGATATCCGGAGGATACCGACCGTTGTCGTGAGATTTGATGATATGGACCGATCCGGACTGACGGAGCCCGAGATATTGAGACTTGAGATTACATGTGTTGTGTCGATGCTTGACACGGATTTCCATGGATTTCATTGTTGAGATTTCAGATTCTTATACACATTTTACTATGATAACAGCTAAAGATTTCTTATACATATATATCTGGATTTCAGGATTTGTTACTTTACATTCATGGTGCATGCATTTCATTTCATATGGCATAGTATTATATGAGGCACTGACACGAGCACGGAGTATCTGCACTTACACATAGTTTTACCCTGCTATTACTGTTGATTGGAATATAATAGTGCATTATTATGACCTAGGATAGCGTCGTGCATTCGATTTCTTTTCGTAGATGTCTTCTACTCACGAGTTGGCAACTCACCCCCGTTGTGCCAAATTCTTTACAGGTTCGATGTACAGGTTTCCGTGGCAGCTTGTTGGCACATCTTTTCTTCAAGGTGATTTGCACGGTAGGTTGGTTCACTTGTATCCGAACCACCATTATACTTTTATTCATTCATTTGTATCTAGTAAGCTCCATCAACCATATTTGTATTACTTGATAAGTTTATTGGGCCAGTCTTTTATTTCGACCTTAGAGTCGCGCATGTATTATTCTGATCTGGTGGTTTTGTTTTCTTTTGAGTTTTGAGCCTCGCCCTTTGGCGTTGTATATTATTGTGCTTGTTGTGGTTGTTTCCGCCTGTTGGCGTTGAGTTAGCTCCCGTTTGGGGATGCTTTTTATTGTTGTTTATGTATATTATACTTGTTGTACCCGTTTGGGGGCCAGTTTTTATAGAGGAGACTCTGCCGAAATTTTTGGGAAAATTTGCTGATGTTTTAAACTTGTTCCTTCATATTTTCTTTTACTGCTTCTTCTTCTTTTTCATGGTTTAGATTTCTGGGATTTGTCTTCCTTAGGTTACGTGGCGCCTCTAGACGCTTCGTAATCTAAGTGCCGGTCACGTTCCGTACTTTCGGGTCGTGACAAAGTTGGTATCAGAGCGCTAGGTTTAACCTTGTATAAGTCTAGGTGACCCTTGGTTGATGGAGTAGGCGATTTAGGTAGAGTAACGTACCGTGGGTATGGTCCGCGGCATACTTACGATACGCTACTCTGCTTAAGGAGCCTTAGGATGTATATTGCTTGCACCGTATTTCATTCGTTCCTTTGATCTATCTTCGTCGATATCGGATGGTGGTTTCTGTTACCACGGGCAGAGGGAGCTGCGGCTCGAATGCGATAACCATTACGGTATCGTTTATTCTTGAGGATTGAAGCATTGCTTAGCGTGCGAACGAAGGGTATTCATATGCCGTCCGGATGAAGTTAAAGGGTTCGAACGATTATCAGAAAACCATTTTCCCAAGTTTAAGGTATTCGGAAGAACATGCAGGTATTTCGATAGACCCTCTAGAAGAATGAAACCCTAACTCAACATAAAGACCACGAGAACGCCCTTGAACCTTAGGGTTTACGGCAGTTCCGCGATGCCATTAGTGAGGCTTGGGTTTGCCCTTCTACGGCTGGATCATCGATGCTGGGGTATGTACCGGATATTTTTAAACTGTACTTGAGTGTTGAGCTCTCGGGTAATTATGGGATTTTGATGGATCGATCGAAAAGTTTAATGTAGTCCGGATATCAAGTGAAGGGATCGACTACGTGAGAGACTCTAGATATGAGTATTGCCGTCGGTAGCGCAGCCAGCACAGCTACGAAGGGACGAGTTCGAAGCAATCGACATCAGAGGAAAGAGGCACACATTGACGATAGTGTTTACGATTGTGATTTAGTGATTTGAATTTCATATTTTCGTTGATTGGATTTTGGTATTTTGAGGACTTTGTTCTACGATTGGTATTTCATGTGTGTACCTTCATTAAATTCTATTTGTGTTTCATGTATCAGTCGTATTGATGTTGTTTAGTACACACCCGGTACACTTGATTTGGTTTTATATATTTTGAGATTTTTTTAATTTGTTTTCGTGCATAGGGGTTACACATGATTTTGACATATGTTTAGACCTAGTTTTCATGAATTTTTGTGCCGTGATTTCGATTTTGATATTCGATGTATGTTTTCGTGCACTATGTGCACCTGATTAGGATTCTTGCGCATACTTGGCGCACTTGATGCGATTTTGTGCACACCAGATGCACTAAATCGGGGTTTTGTGCAGATTAGATGCACCTGATATTGAGTCGTGCATGCCCGTTGCACTTGACAGATGTTTTTGGTGCACACCTGTTGCATTTAGTTTTGTTGTTGTGTGTATTCGTCGTATCTGTATTTGGTTTCGATTTCAGTGCGCACCGGACGCACATGATATTTTATTGATGTGATTGGGATTGATTTCAGTTTGAGCAGTATGTTTTCATAATCATTATTATTTGATTTAGTAACCAGGCGGGACGTGTATGTTAAATAAAAGATATATATAGAGTTATTTTTTAAATAAACGTCCGCTACTTATGCCGTGACACGTGCATCACACGGCAATTTTCAAAAAGGGGTGTTTGCATATTTCCTTATCCAGATATTTGTACGGTTTTACTATGATGCGCACTATATATAACTTACAGATTGATGTATACTATGATGGTTTTCATATTGGGTTTTGATATTTTATTCTCGTCATAACTCCGATGATTGCGTAATGCTTGACGGAGTTGATTTTTGTTATGTATTGATGATTTCGGAGCCCCGACGATTTGAGTGTTTTGCTAAATGTTTTAGTATTTGGAGGAGGAGTTTTAATTTAAATTCGGGGACCGAATTTCTTAAAGGGGGGAAGATTGTAACGTTTTGAAAATAATTAAATAAATAATTAAATGAATAAAATTGTTTAAGTGAATTTTATGATTTTCGGTAAAGAAAAATGTATTTTTCGTAAAACCAAACCGTGATTGTTTTTCATTGTAATTTTAAAAATACCTATTTTAATTATGTAATTACTAGTAAATGGTGTTTATTTAGCCACTTATAAATTTTTAGTTTAATTAAATATTTTTCCTAAATTAATTATTTTAAATATTAACATAAGCTTTATTTTTACACTAAATTAGTGTAAATTACAAATTTGAATGGTTTTAATTTGTAAAAAGGAACCATGGCATATTAGAATTTAGTGTGTATCATGCAAAATTTATTTGCAAATTTTTCCATTTTTCTAGAGTTTTCTAGGTTGTTTTAGTAAAGGAATGAAAGAAAATGAAGAAATTCATGAAAAGACATAAAGTGAGATGTTAATTGATGAAGTTTCTACACAACTCATGAAACACTTTTCCCTTTCTCCCTCTCTCCCTTGCAAGGCCGGCCACACCCCCATGGCAGCCCCCCCATTTTTCATTTTTATTTCAACTCCAAAAATCATCAAAAATCCTCCAAAATTCAATAAAAATTGCACAAAATCCTAATAAATTCCTACCCTTTGTTCTTTGCTCTTCTTGACATGGATTTTGGAGTGAGAAAGCATGCATTTTGGAGGCTCATTTTCATGTTTGGATTTCATATTTTGAAGGTATAAATTTCCTTCTTTTGTTTTATTTCTATTAGATGTTTCTTTTAAAGCATAATTAGATTTGTTAGATTAATTCTATGTTCAATTTCTAAAATTCATGTTAGGGTTTGTAAATTCAAGTTAGGAATTTTATTAATTAATTACGGTTATAATAACTAGTCTACCATTTTTAGAAGTGGAAAAATCTTGCATGGTTGTTGTATAATAAATTGTTTATTCAAATTGTTTTAATTAAACTATTTAGCTAACTAGATTTTTCTAAAATGTGTTTGTGGGTAAACTAAAATTCTTGTTAAGGTGGTTATAATTAGATGGTAGTTTTAATGGGAATATGAGCATATTAAAGGAATGAAAAACTTAGTTTGATCACTAGTTTCTTGTGATAATTGGAAAAATATTAATAAAAGGCTATTTTTGTAAACTAGATTTTGGAAAATTACTAAATAAATGAAATTAAAAATATAATAATGGTTTCATTATATCATTATAATCATGAATTGTAGTTTAATACATTAATTCATGCAAAATCATGTTTTGTAGTGGAATTGTGGCATTTTGCTTGAAAAATGTTGAAAATTTTTAAAGGTTGCAAACAAGAAATTTCAAATTAATACAAATTTGTGTAATAAAAATATTGTAATGGTTTGTATAGTCTAGTTATGCTATTTAATGAGTTTTATGAGCATTGGTTTCATTTAAATGTCAAGTTTTGATGAAAAACGGTAAATTGACATTTTCAGGTTTTACGAAATTAGACGATTTGATTGATTTTAGGGTTTCGATGGATTTAATCATGTTTTATAATATAAGTAAGGTGTTTTAAAACTACGAGTTATTTGTTGATGTTTATCTCGATCCATCGGAGTTTGTACGCCGATATCGAGCGATATTTGGTTCCTTTGCGTGGACGGGACATAGGTTTTAACCTGGGCTTGTTCCTTGTATCGTTTGACTTTCGTATGTAATTCAGTTTACGATACTATTTATATGTTTGCGTTTAGGTACCCCTTATGTGGACTGCGGGCGATGAATAGGAGGATGGCGACACTGTCTTCGGCAGACATGGACCAGGTGAGTAAATGCATATCTACGGGGGGAAGTCGGGTGGATGGCGTTTAGCACCCCCGCAACGTAGCATAGGAATAGTACTTAGTGTCATTAGGAAACCAGATGTGACCCTAGATTCTTAATCAGTAGGACCCTAGTATTGACCCTAGGCTGGACTAGATTGATTTAGCAAAACCATATCAGAGGATAAGTACCTTGGAAGAGGTTCGTAGGTTTCAGACAGAAACACACACGCGCACACACTGAAACTCGATATGGGGTATACGTGTATGTGTATATATATAGAACTAGGTATAGGTATATACATGTATATACAACACGTATATGGGATTGATTGAGGTGATATGATACACGGGAATGAAACGGCAGAACTGGGCTTGATGCCGTGATTCTTGACTATACAGTCGTATTAAAGTGTTAGCGGATCATTAGAGAATGAGATAATGAACAGGTATATATAAATTATAGTGGGTAGTGATGATATTGAGGTTCATGGAACTCTAAAATAGTACCCGGACTGTAACTTGTGATTGATCACGATATGGGATATGTATGACGTGATTACGACATCATATAGGTGTGACCTGATGTCGATCATAGAGGTGTGACTTGAGGACGATATGATATCAGTATGACTTAATCACAATATGATACATATGACATTATACGAATAATGAGACACCTAGGAGATACTTGACCCGTACCCCGATATTGGGATGCCGTACGATGGATTTTACCGTACGAGGCATAGATATGATGATTGATTCGCACTCTTGATTGAGGAAGCCGTACTTCGTACGTGACGCTATTGAGGCTGGATCGCCGACTATTAGAGATATTGATTAAGACCTAGGTAGGCTCTTGGTTCTTAAGGACTAGTTTCTTAGGTTAAGTTCCTTAGAAGGTTAGATAGACACTAGTTTAGGTTTGATTTATATAGTGGTGGTTGTACTCGTATATCGCAGAGAAGTGGATAATGCACATCTGTCTTGCATTCATACTGTAATCATCATGGTGCATGTTCTTTTATATGTTGCTATAATCAGTATAAACTTTACCTGTTAGGACACCAGCACTATTACCGATTATGCGCATATTCCACGCACACTTATTTGTCGGCTCACACACATCATCATCGGTAATTGCTATGTCACGTACACTTTAGATCATATTGTCTTTTATGGATAGAATCAGTTAACAACTAGACCGATATAATATTGTGATTATTCTCTAACATTAGTACAGACATGATATTTATTGCTTAGACATTCATGCATTCATATTTTCGTGTTATCATGCAGTATTATGGGCATTGCCGACACTTATCATATAGTTACTCATTATTTTGAGATTTGGATTTCTATGAGATTTCTGGATTTTGGGAAAAACCGTAAGAATATGTAAAAACTTCTCTCTCCTCCTCTCTTTTTAAAAAACATAAGATGCGGTTTTCTCGTGATGTATGTGTCGTCCACCATGAGATTTCATGTTTTCTGATGGATTTCGAGACCCGATTCGAGGAGTGGATGAACCGTCTCGGGTACATGGTGGGCCCGGTATGGTACCCCGGGGTAAGAAGATCGAGTTGTAGACGATGAGCCAGGCAGGGGAAGGCTACCTACCGGTGATGTCTGGCGCGGCGGATATCCGGAGGATACCGACCGTTGTCATGAGATTTGATGATATGGACCAATCCGGACTGACGGAGCCCGAGATATTGAGACTTGAGATTACATGTGTTGTGTCGATGCTTGACACGGATTTCCATGGATTTCATTGTTGAGATTTCAGATTCTTATACACATTTTACTATGATAACAGCTAAAGATTTCTTATACATATATATCTGGATTTCAGGATTTGTTACTTTACATTCATGGTGCATGCATTTCATTTCATATGGCATAGTATTATATGAGGCACTGACACGAGCATGGAGTATCTGCACTTACACGTAGTTTTACCCTGCTATTACTGTTGATTGGAATATAATAGTGCATTATTATGACCTAGGATAGCGTCGTGCATTCGATTTCTTTTCGTAGATGTCTTCTACTCACGAGTTGGCAACTCACCCCCGTTGTGCCAAATTCTTTACAGGTTCGATGTACAGGTTTCCGTGGCAGCTTGTTGGCACATCTTTTCTTCAAGGTGATGTGCACGGTAGGTTGGTTCACTTGAATCCGAACCGCCATTGTACTTTTATTCATTCATTTGTATCTAGTAAGCTCCATCAACCATATTTGTATTACTTGATAAGTTTATTGGGCCAGTCTTTTATTTCGACCTTAGAGTCGCGCATGTATTATTCTGATCTGGTGGTTTTGTTTTCTTTTGAGTTTTGAGGCTCGCCCTTTGGCGTTGTATATTATTGTGCTTGTTGTGGTTGTTTCCGCCTGTTGGCGTTGAGTTAGCTCCCGTTTGGGGATGCTTTTTATTGTTGTTTATATATATTATACTTGTTGTACCCGTTTGGGGGCCAGTTTTTATAGAGGAGACTCTGCCGAAATTTTTGGGAAAATTTGCTGATATTTTAAACTTGTTCCTTCATATTTTCTTTTACTGCTTCTTCTTCTTTTTCATGGTTTAGATTTCTGGGCTTCGGCTTACTTAGGTTACGTGGCGCCTCTAGACGCTTCGTAATCTAAGTGCCGGTCACGTTCCGTACTTTCGGGTCGTGACAAAGTTGGTATCAGAGCGCTAGGTTTAACCTTGTATAAGTCTAGGTGACCCTTGGTTGATGGAGTAGGCGATTTAGGTAGAGTAACGTACCGTGGGTATGGTCCACGGCATACTTACGATACGCTACTCTGCTTAAGGAGCCTTAGGATGTACATTGCTTGCACCGTATTTCATTCGTTCCTTTGATCTATCTTCGTCGATATCGGATGGTGGTTTCTGTTACCACGGGCAGAGGGAGCTGCGGCTCGAATGCGATAACCATTAGGGTATCGTTTATTCTTGAGGATTGAAGCATTGCTTAGCGTGCGAACGAAGGGTATTCATATGCCGTCCAGATGAAGTTAAAGGGTTCGAACGATTATCAGAAAACCATTTTCCCAAGTTTAAGGTATTCGGAAGAACATGCAGGTATTTCGATGGACCCTCTAGAAGAATGAAACCCTAACTCGACATAAAGACCACGAGAACGCCCTTGAACCTTAGGGTTTACGGCAGTTCCGCGATGCCATTAGTGAGGCTTGGGTTTGCCCTTCTACGGCTGGATCATCGATGCTGGGGTATGTACCGGATATTTTTAAACTGTACTTGAGTGTTGAGCTCTCGGGGAATTATAGGATTTTGATGGATCGATCGAAAAGTTTAATGTAGTCCGGATATCAAGTGAAGGGATCGACTACGTGGGAGACTCTAGATATGAGTATTGCCGTCGGTAGCGCAGCCAGCACAGCTACGAAGGGACGAGTTCCAAGCAATCGACATCAGAGGAAAGAGGCACACATTGACGATAGTGTTTACGATTGTGATTTAGTGATTTGAATTTCATATTTTCGTTGATTGGATTTTGGTATTTTGAGGACTTTGTTCTACGATTGGTATTTCATGTGTGTACCTTCATTAAATTCTATTTGTGTTTCATGTATCAGTCGTATTGATGTTGTTTAGTACACACCCGGTACACTTGATTTGGTTTTATATATTTTGAGATTTTTTTAATTTGATTTCGTGCATAGGGGTTACACATGATTTTGACATATGTTTCGACCTAGTTTTCATGCATTTTTGTGCCATGATTTCGATTTTGATATTCGATGTATGTTTTCGTGCACCATGTGCACCTGATTAGGATTCTTGCGCATACTTGGCGCACTTGATGCGATTTTGTGCACACCAGATGCACTAAATCGGGGTTTTGTGCAGATTAGATGCACCTGATATTGAGTCGTGCACGCCCGTTGCACTTGACAGATGTTTTTGGTGCACACTTGTTGCATTTAGTTTTGTTGTTATGTGTATTCGTGGTATCTGTATTTGGTTTCGATTTCAGTGCGAACCGGACGCACATGATATTTTATTGATGTGATTGGGATTGATTTCAGTTTGAGCAGTATGTTTTCATAATCATTATTATTTGATTTAGTAACCAGGCGGGACGTGTATGTTAAATAAAAGATATATATATAGAGTTATTTTTTAAATAAACGTCCGCTACTTATGCCGTGACACGTGCATCACACGGCATTTTTCAAAAAGGGGTGTTTGCATATTTCCTTATCCAGATATTTGTACGGTTTTACTATGATGCGCACTATATATAAGTTACAGATTGATGTATATTATGATGGTTTTCATATTGGGTTTTGATATTTTATTCTCGCCATAACTCTGATGATTGCGTAATGCTTGACGGAGTTGATTTTTGTTATGTATTGATGATTTCGGAGCCCCGACGATTTGAGTGTTTTGCTAAATGTTTTAGTATTTGGAGGGGGAGTTTTAATTTAAATTCGGGGACCGAATTTCCTAAAGGGGGGAAGATTGTAACGTTTTAAAAATAATTAAATAAATAATTAAATGAATAAAATTGTTTAAGTGAATTTTATGATTTTCGGTAAAGAAAAATGTATTTTTCGTAAAACCAAACCGTGATTGTTTTTCATTATAATTTCAAAAATACCTATTTTAATTATGTAATTACTAGTAAATGGTGTTTATTTAGCCACTTATAAATTTTTAGTTTAATTAAATATTTTTCCTAAATTAATTATTTTAAATATTAACATAAGCTTTATTTTTACACTAAATTAGTGTAAATTAAAAATTTGAATGGTTTTAATTTGTAAAAAGGAACCACGGCATATTAGAATTTAGTGTGTATCATGCAAAATTTATTTGCAAATTTTCACATTTTTCTAGAGTTTTCTAGGTTGTTTTAGTAAAGGAATGAAACAAAATGATGAAATTCATGAAAAGACATAAAGTGAGATGTTAATTGATGAAGTTTCTACAGAACTCATGAAACACTTTTCTCTTTCTCCCTCTCTCCCTTGCAAGGCCAGCCACACCCCCATGGCAGTCCCCCCATTTTTCATTTTTATTTCAACTCAAAAAATCATCAAAAATCCTCCAAAATTCAATAAAAATTGCACAAAATCCTAATAAATTCCTACCCTTTGTTCTTTGCTCTTCTTGACATGGATTTTGGAGTGGGAAAGCATGCATTTTGGAGGCTCATTTTCATGTTTGGATTTCATATTTTGAAGGTATAAATTTCCTTCTTTTGTTTTATTTCTATTAGATGTTTCTTTTAAAGCATAATTAGATTTGTTAGATTAATTCTATGTGCAATTTCTAAAATTCAAGTTAGGGTTTGTAAATTCAAGTTAGGATTTTTATTAATTAATTAGGGTTATAATAACTAGTCTACCATTTTTAGAAGTGGAAAAATCTTGCATGGTTGTTGTATAATAAATTGTTTATTCAAATTGTTTTAATTAAACTATTTAGCTAACTAGATTTTTCTAAAATGTGTTTGTGGGTAAAATAAAATTCTTATTAAGGTGGTTATCATTAGATGGTAGTTTTAATGGGAATATGAGCATATTAAAGGAATGAAAAACTTAGTTTGATCACTAGCTTCTTGTGATAATTGGAAAAATATTAATAAAAGGCTCTTTTTGTAAACTAGATTTTGGGAAATTCCTAAATAAATGAAATTAAAAATATAATAATGGTTTCATTATATCATTATAATCATGAATTGTAGTTTAATACATTAATTCATGCAAAATCATGTTTTGTAGTGGAATTGTGGTATTTTGCTTGAAAAATGTTGAAAATTGTTAAAGGTTGCAAACTAGAAATTTCAAATTAATACAAATTTGTGTAATAAAAATATAGTAATGGTTTTTATAGTATAGTTATCCTATTTAATGAGTTTTATGACCATTGGTTTCATTTAAATGTCAAGTTTTGATGAAAAACGGTAAATTGACATTTTCGGGTTTTACGAAATTAGACGATTTAATTGATTTTAGGGTTTCGATGGATTTAATCATGTTTTATAATATAAGTAAGGTGTTTTAAAACTACGAGTTATTTGTTAATGTTTATCTCGATCCATCGGAGTTTGTACGCCGATATCGAGCGATATTTGGTTCTTTTGCGTGGACGGGACATAGGTTTTAACCTGTGCTTGTTCCTTGTATCGTTTGACTTTCGTATGTGATTCAGTTTATGATACTACTTATATGTTTGCGTTTAGGTACCCCTTATGTGGACTGCGGGCGATGAATAGGAGGATGGTGACACTGTCTTCGGCAGACATGGACCAGGTGAGTAGATGCATATCTACGGGGGGAAGTCGGGTGGATGTCGTTTAGCACCCCCGCAACGTAGCATAGGAATAGTACTTAGTGTCATTAGGAAACTAGATGTGACCCTAGATTCTTAATCAGTAGGACCCTAGTATTGACCCTAGGCTGTACTAGACTGATTTAGGAAAACCATATCAGAGGATAAGTACCTTGGAAGAGGTTCGTAGGTTTCAGACAGAAACACACACACGCACAAACTGAAACTCGATATGGGGTATACGTTTATGTGTATATATATAGAACTAGGTATAGGTATATACATGTATATACAACACGTATATGGGATTGATTGAGGTGATATGATACACGGGAATGAAACGGCAGAACTGGGCTTGATGCCGTGATTCTTGACTATACAGTCGTATTAAAGTGTTAGCGGATCATTAGAGAATGAGATAATGAACAGGTATATATAAATTATAGTGGGTAGTGATGATATTGAGGTTCATGGAACTCTAAAATAGTACCCGGACTGTAACTTGTGATTGATCACGATATGGGATATGTATGACTTGATTACGACATCATATAGGTGTAACCTGATGTCGATATCATAGAGGTGTGACTTGAGGACGATATGATATCAGTATGACTTAATCACAATATGATACATATGACATTATACGAATAATGAGACACCTAGAAGATACTTGACCCGTACCCCGATATTGGGATGCCGTACGATGGATTTTACCGTACGAGGCATAGATATGATGATTGATCCGCACTCTTGATTGAGGAAGCCGTACTTCGTACGTGACGCTATTGAGGCTGGATCGCCGACTATTAGAGATATTGATTCAGACCTAGGTAGGCTCTTGTTTCTTAGGTTAAGTTCCTTAGAAGGTTAGATAGACACTAGTTTAGGTTTGATTTATATAGTGGTGGTTGTACACGTATATCACAGAGAAGTGGATAATGCACATGTGTCTTGCATTCATACTGTAATCATCATGGTGCATGTTCTTTTATATGTTGCTATAATCAGTATAAACTTTACCTGTTAGGACACCAGCACTATTACCGATGATGCGCATATTCCACGCACACTTATTTGCCGGCTCACACACATCATCATCGGTAATTGCTATGTCACGTACACTTTAGATCATATTGTCTTTTATGTATAGAATCAGTTAACAACTAGACCGATATAATATTGTGATTATTCTCTGACATTAGTACAGACATGATATTTATTGCTTAGACATTCATGCATTCATATTTTCATGTTATCATGCAGTATTATGGGCATATGCCGACACTTATCATATAGTTACTCATGATTTTGAGATTTGGATTTCTATGAGATTTCTGGATTTTGGGGAAAACCGCAAGAATATGTAAAAACTTCTCTCTCCTCCTCCTCTCTTTTTAAAAAACATAATATGCGGTTTTCTCGTGATGTATGTGTCGTCCACCATGAGATTTCATGTTTTCTGATAGATTTCGAGACCCGATTCGAGGAGTGGATGAACCGTCTCGGGTACATGGTGGGCCCGATATGGTACCCCGGGGCAAGAAGATCGAGTTGTAGACGATGAGCCTGGCAGGGGAAGGCTACCTACCGGTGATGTCTGGCGCGGCGGATATCCGGAGGATACCGACCGTTGTCGTGAGATTTGATGATATGGACCGATCCGGACTGACGGAGCCCGAGATTTTGAGACTTGAGATTACATGTGTTGTGTCGATGCTTGACACGGATTTCCATGGATTTCATTGTTGAGATTTCAGATTCTTATACACATTTTACTATGATAACAGCTAAAGATTTCTTATACATATATATCTGGATTTCAGGATTTGTTACTTTACATTCATGGTGCATGCATTTCATTTCATATGGCATAGTATTATATGAGGCACTGACACGAGCATGGAGTATCTGCACTTTCACGTAGTTTTACCCTGCTATTACTGTTGATTGGAATATAATAGTGCATTATTATGACCTAGGATAGCGTCGTGCATTCGATTTCTTTTCGTAGATGTCTTCTACTCACGAGTTGGCAACTCACCCCCGTTGTGCCAAATTCTTTACAGGTTCGATGTACAGGTTTCCGTGGCAGCTTGTTGGCACATCTTTTCTTCAAGGTGATTTACACGGTAGGTTGGTTCACTTGTATCCGAACCACCATTGTACTTTTATTCATTCATTTGTATCTAGTAAGCTCCATCAACCATATTTGTATTACTTGATAAGTTTATTGGGCCAGTCTTTTATTTCGACCTTAGAGTTGCGCATGTATTATTCTGATCTGGTGGTTTTGTTTTCTTTTGAGTTTTGAGCCTCGCCCTTTGGTGTTGTATATTATTGTGCTTGTTGTGGTTGTTTCCGCCTGATGGCGTTGAGTTAGCTCCCGTTTAGGGATGCTTTTCATTGATGTTTATGTATATTATACTTGTTGTACCCGTTTGGGGGCCAGTTTTTATAGAGGAGACTCTGCCGAAATTTTTGGGAAAATTTGCTGATGTTTTAAACTTGTTCCTTCATATTTTCTTTTACTGCTTCTTCTTCTTTTTCATGGTTTAGATTTCTGGGCTTCGGCTTACTTAGGTTATGTGGCGCATCTAGACGCTTCGTAATCTAAGTGCCGGTCACGTTCCGTACTTTCGGGTCGTGACAAAGTTGGTATCAGAGCGCTAGGTTTAACCTTGTATAAATCTAGGAGACCCTTGGTTGATGGAGTAGGAGATTTAGGTAGAGTAACGTACCGTGGGTATGGTCCGCGGCATACTTACGATACGCTACTCTGCTTAAGGAGCCTTAGGATCCATTGGTGTTTGAAATCAGAGATGGTATGCGGGTGCTCAATGGAGACTGGGTACACTGGACGGACTCGCCGAGAACTCCTAGATGGTATTATACCTTACGTCAGATGGCAGTTCTCTGGTGACACTTGTGCAGGTTAGTCTGTAGACCCGAGATCGTCATAGAGTCTTGTGTGATTCCCACTGTGCTTTGATTTCCACCTTACCACGTCCATGAGGGCATGCAAAACGGTGGTTTTTGGGTACAGTCCCGAGTCACATGGAGGCAGTGAGCAATAGGAGGGGTTTCGTCTCTCCCGGTATTGGGGGTTGATGTTGCGCTGTGCTCGATTGGCCGTAACGGGAAGTCCCTGGCCAGGGCTGATATAGAGATTTACTGGTAAGTGTTACCAGTAGTTTCTCGACCCGCTATGAGCCTCACATCGGCACGACTTATCGGTTATTGGGGTCTGACGTTTACCACCCCTAGACTTGATATGCGACATATCAGACGAGGAGACCGGACTGTACGGGAAGTGTTATCGGCAGGCTTTTACAGGAGTTGGAGCGGGCTTGCTTGATGATCTTCTGAACACTCAATACCCGGGCGGCCGTTATGTCCAGCTAGTACCGCTGACGGCTTGTGGGTGCTTGATGTGATCATCACCTACGGCCGGCGTATTGACGAGTCTTTAGAGTCCTACACAGAGGTTTTACTGGCTCAGGCAAAACGAAATAGGAGCACGTATGTGATATGTGCGAGACCGAGAATAAATGTGTGTATGTGATACCATATTCTATCCTCGCGACTATATGTATCGGTCGGTTATATATGATATGGCCGGGTTATCGAATCAAGTATTGATTCGATAAGTCGATACAATGGATGTTAGCCGGTTATATGAGATGTGACCGGATTATTAAGTCAAGTGTTGATTTAATAATTAAGTGTATAATTGTATATTAGATATACTAGTTTACATTTACTAACACTTGCTCACTTTAGGGCTTTTCTCACTTGTACACTACTTTAACATATATATGATATATGTTTAAAATGTGTTATCGTATTGTATCATGGTTGATGATACACAATCCATGGGTGTATGAGACTTACACTATGGTAATGTTTATTTTGGGTTTTTAATATTTAAAGTAATTGCAAAATCAAGTGGAGGATTTGTAAATACATGAAGCTTGTGGAAGCTTGTGGATGGATTGAATAATCCAACTTGATTTTGTTTTTACTGTGGATTTTTATTAACCCAACCATAACCATTAGCCTAGGGTAAAGTCTCTACAAGGGTTAGTATATTATACTCACTCACCATGGTTACTCTTCTCACTTGATCATTATCCTCATCTCTTTCTTTTCTTCTTCTTCTTCATTTGTGAAAAGAGAAAAGAAAACTAGGGTTTGATCCAAAGTGAGAAACAAAGTGAGAAACAAAATTCTAAAGAGAACTCACTTCCTATTTCGCCATCCTCATCAATACTAGCACTCTTGTATAGGGTGTTTCCTTCACTAATTCTCAAACTAGTGAAGTAGGAGCTTGAGTCGGAATTCCCTCGACGTAGATCATCTTCGGCCTCGGAGACATCAAGCAAAGTCGCATCCCACGCGTTGTGAAGCCATGCAAGAGCCCGGAAGATCCTTGATCGCAGCGAAGGGACTTCATCAAGGAGCTTTAGAAGCGAAGGACCGATCTACAAAGGTTGTATTTCGTATTCCCTTTAGAGTAAAGATGTTTACTTGCTAATTGTTTCGCCTAAACTCTAGTTAACGATCTTGCTAAGTGTTGTTCGGCACATAAAAATTTAATTTTGGCATGGTCGATGCCTTGTAGAGCCTCGTTAGTGTGCCTAATAACCCTACAATTGGGAATTAGGTGATCATCCTCATTATATCGGGATTCGTTATAATTGGTGATATTTGAGGAAGTCACCTGGGTTGTTTGCCGGACGGCAAATATTTGGTTTTGAATATCCATTATTATGCACCGATTTCAAATTGATATATCTGTACGTCTATTTTTATAGAGTGAGATATACCTTTTTGAAATTATGTCTATGACATTTACCTATATCAGTGGATGGTTAGGTAAAGAGCATTGAACAGCGTTGTAATTCTTCTTAACCATAAGTACAGTTTTTTACCTACGACACACAGTGAATGAGTCACTATACTTAGGGGAATTATACAGAGTATTGTATATTGTCCAGTGTCCATTAAGACAAAGGAGTTGGTCCTCGTACTATATTCGGTTTACTTATGACTTCTCTAGTTTTTAAACAAGTGTTTCGTAGAAACACAGGGTCCAAGTTTTGAGAAGTTATAGGTATAAGAGTAAAGTAGGGAACCAGGTATTGCAAGTATCGGGATTTTTCAAGGTGATTGAAGATGTAGATACTTGTGTATGGTATTCAGTTAATAATAATGATTAAGAGAACTTGCTTCTCTTTCAGATTACTCATAATTGGAAGTACTCCTAAGTTGAGTAACGCTGATCGGCCTCCTTCCATTTAGTTGACATGCACTGGTGACAGCTGAATGATTTGAATCTGGTTCAATTAAATCAGTGTCTCTGTTTCTGTATTGGATATAAAACAGTTCATATCTTAACGATGTTAAGGTACGGGGAGTTGTCCGGCTTATGCTTAAAACAAGATTCTGGATAACTCAAGGCACGTTTCTGTAATGGCTGTTTGTGGGTTGACCCAGGCTATGATGAGGGTTGGCTTTGTACCATCTGGAAGATCAATAATGATATTGTTCTTGACTCACCACAATTTTAAAAGAAATGGATTTTTTCAGAAAACAGTAGTGGGAGTATGGTAGAACTGGAAGTGATTCCAGAACAGCAAACGATTACTGAAAATTTGATAGGAACCTAAACATTCAATCTGGTATTGACATTCCATTAGCCACTCCGCAGATTGTTAGTGTATATGCCCTAGAGGCCATTACTGTATCATACTAGTTTGTATATTACTTAATGGAAGCTTGGGATATTCACCTTGTATATACAATCTTGCTCAAAATAGTAGTATGCTACTTGGTTTGTTTCTACTTCAATGTGTACATGTGTTTATTTTAGTATATCGCCTATACACATTAGTGGAGCCCTTAGGATCTTTGCTTGATTACCGGCGTTGTGATGGCAGTCACACTAGTGGGGCTGGGTAATCTATAAGCACATCCTTATGCAGGTCCCTGGTCGCAGGACTATCGAGACAGGGCATCGATACTCCGGAGTAGACTAGCGCATGCGCTTCTCATCCCAGTGTGGGAGACGGTCTGTCCAACAGCCGTCGGTACGTCGTACTTGAGATAGTATGCGGGTGCTCGTTGGGTTACGAGTACACTGGACAGAACTCGTCGGGAACTGACTAGTTGGTATTATGCCTATCGTCAGTTATCAGTTCCCAGGTGACATGAGTACAGCTTAGTCCGCTGACTTGACACTGTCACTTCGCCTCGAGTGTGTTCCCACTGTACTTTGATTACTACCCTACCACGGCTCAAAGGAGTCGTGCAAACAGGTGGTAGTTGGGTGCAGTCCCGAAGCACTTGGAGGCAGTGACGGTTAGACAGGATTCGTCTCTCCCGGTATTGGGGGTTGACATCGCGCTGTGTCTAGGAGAGCCATTACACGAGTAGTCCCTGGCCAGGGCAAACGAGATATACTGGTAGGCTTCCAGTGTTATCTCAGGGTGTTTTGGGCATCACTCCGACACGACTTGTACCGCTATTGGGGGACTGACGTTTACCGCCCCTAGGCCCGCCATGCGATGTATCAGACGAACAGACCGGACTGTACGGAGAATGTCACATTCAGGCTCAGTAGGAGTTCAGATAGGTTTCGCCTCGTCGGTCTTCTTGTCGGCACTACCTGGGGACCGTTAGGCACAGCTAGTGCCGCTTGCGGTCTGTGGTTAAACCCACTGCCAGCGTAGTGTCGAGTCTTTAGAGTCCCACACAGAAAGCTTTTCGCCTTTAGGCAAAAGAGTAGAGGTCGCATGGTTTTGCGACTGGTCGCATGGTTTTGCGACAGGGTTCGGTCACATCCGTGCACTTATGCACGTACAGTGTCCGGACAGTTTACACTAGCGGGCTTTGGTTTAAGCCAGATCCTAGTGTACCTTTTGGGATTGGATTTATCCAGTATGTATTCGTGTTCCACGGAACGCGGATGCGGGTGTGTATGCACAGTTGACGGGGAGACAGAGGCAGAGGATTCTCATTAGGGTTGTTGACAGTTGACCGTTGACTATTGACTTTTTGCTCAACCCTAATGAGAATATGATATGTGATTAACAATTATATTAATTAAGTATTATGGTGATATGGTTGTTGACTTGTTGACTTTGTTGACTTGTTGACTTTTGTTGACTTGTTGACTTTGTTGACCGGTTGACTAGGCTTGACTAGTTGACCATCATGATAACCATAGCTATCATTTCATGGCAAAGACTTTTGCTTGCTTGCTCCTTTGTGCAAAATGAGTGCATGAAATGATATGGCTATGGTTGCTTAAACCATCACATATACTTGATTGATATGATGAGTTATGATTGTTATGGATTATGAGAGGGTGAAAGACAAAAGAGAGGCTCATTCTTACTTGCTCATTCTCTCTCTTGTTCTTGAGCTCTCATACTCTTGCTCTCACCCTCTGCCTCTTGCTCCCTCACTTGACTCTATGGTTCACTTATCTCATGAGTTGAGAACCAAGAACCATAGATAAAATCCCATACAAACTCTTCTCTACTCACTCTAGTTCACAAGGTTTAGCAAACCGAGTGAACTAGTTTCTTCAAAGTTCGAAGTAGGAGCCAAAGGTTGGAGCTTTCAGGTGGATCTATCTTCGGCGTAAGGAGACGACGGGAAGAAGCCGATCCGGACCACCATCAGAGCTTGAAGACGAAAGAGTTCAAGACAAGCAAGGTCTAAACCCCCTAACCGAGTAGTTAACGACTCCTTGTTAGGTTGTTAGTTAGATGTTTAACAAAGATCCGGGTTTAAGTCCATGTTACCACCTCTATAAAAATCGTTTTTTATCAAATTCCGCATGCCCGAAAGTACTGGGAGAGGTAGCATGGACTTACAGTGGTATCAGAGCCTAGTTAAACTCTATCCAACATGTTAGCAAGTAACTAGAAGATCGATCAAAGCAAAGTCGCGAAACGAACCCAAAACTGTCCAGCTTCTGCCGATTTTTATTCTGTTCAAAAGTTGATAATTTTCATCTTAAAAATCGGCTCAGGCTTTTGTTAGAATAACCACCAAATTTGGTCCAACGATCGAGTCAAAGAGCCGCGGAAACGCGGCGGGAGCACGCTCCCGCCGCGGTTCCGCGGCCGAGTTGACTCGGCCGAGGTCTATCTTTGGTGCAGTGTGTTTCTGGGGTTGTTTTGGGATTTTTGGAATATGTGTTTTCTGCCCAGATTTTCCAGAACGAAAATTTTATTTTTGGGGTCCCGAAAATCCGTATTTTTGATCGAACTTCTAAAAGACTTAAGCTGACGGGTTTTTCTGTGATGTGATATTTGTATTGAACGTCTACTAATCGCTATATGTCGATTAGTGGGGGTTATACAAATCTGTAATCTGTAATGTTGCTGGAATGTGGAAATGAATATGTTGGATTGTCGCGGGTGAATAGCCGGGGGTTGTGAGACGAGAGTTTTTCTTTTCTTTCAATTCATGTAAATTTGTAAATTGATGTAATAATTATTTGTATGGCCGCACAACCGGGTTGGGGTTGTAGTCGTCATTGTATAATTTCTTTTTACTGTTTTTGCTCCTAGGATAGACCCATGGAGGGGGTGCACAAACTACCGGGTATGCCGAAGTGCCGTGTGGCCTACTCAAGGGGATGAGGGAGGTTGCTTCGCTTCGGGTACTTGGCGGGTAGTTTGCCGCACCCGTAGGGGTCTTGGGTGGGGTCTTGGCTATTCACCGCGACCGTGTAATCTGCTTTTCGTTACAGGCTCGTACGAATTGCAGCTTCCTAGTATATCCAATGTATTCATCTGTGATCTGAAATGGCTATCATTGCAATATATCTATATATGATATTATTTAGGCGTTGCTTATATTTTACAGCCGCGCTAGCCCAGCCCCCGCTCTGTCGTTAGTTAAGTAACCTAACGGGTAATGACGGGGCCCCGTGGCGAATGCGAATGGCATAAGCGTACGTCATATTTTGGTTGTTTTCTGCAATGATAGGATTAAATGATGGGACGCATTAAAAGAACTAATGCAAGAATATCACGCATTAAAAGAACTAATGCAAGATAATAAACCAAGTTAAAGTCGTTAGACACTTTCGAAAAACCACTCGGTTCTTTTCAAAACCAACTTTTAAATGCGGAGCTTGAGCCACTGCTTTTAAAAGCTATCTCGTTCCATCGACTATATCAAGTTCACTACGTTCACGGTTTTGCCAAAACCATTCGTAGCCCTCCGTCGTTTCACATGAATAGTCAATAGTATTCAAGCTGTGTATGTTGGCCAAAGTCAAGGCATAGTGATTGGTAGCTATTGGGTATTAATGTGTAGCATAGATAGATGCGTTGGTTTGGGACACTCGTACTGCCATTTTGGCCAAAGTCAAGGGTAGGTACGGATGGATCCAAATTAACCTGGATAATGACGGGTAGAACTTGACATGTGACTTATGATATTTTGGCCAAAGTCAAGGTCATAAGAGCATGGGGCAAAAAAAAATCGACATCGGGAGTTTCATAAGTACTGAAACTTGCTAGATTTGCATACCATTTGGAGTGTGGTGATTCTGGTAGGATTCCTTCAGTTTCGTCACGCGATGATATTTGGATCCCGATCCTACTCTGAGTATATGCTACTCCTCGGGAAATTTCTCACTAAACGATCAATGCTATAAACCTAGTAGGTGCCTAGAAAGGTGTTAGCGGGGCTACGCCCCCAGGGAAAAGAGGTTCTTGAATTAAGGAACTTCGCGAAAGCGTTGGAAAACCTCCCTCGAAGTACCGACACTGGCCTGGATGAACGGTTAAGCAAGTATTGTGCGGTGGGATTGATCCCGACTAATTCTTCCTTTTTGGTTTGAGGAGGGATTCGAGAAACTGTGGGAGCCATCCTGTTTAGACAAACTAAAAACCATTCTAAACTTGCAAGAGCATCAAGCTGAGTGTTTCTTCTCTCTCCTAATTGCAGCGACCAATCGACATGACTGGACTTAAGTTACTTCTAGATAAAAACATACTGACAGGGCCAAACTACAAGGATTGGCTCAGGAATGTCAAAATGGCAATCACTTACGACAAGCTGAGGTATTTTCATACCACCAAATCTCCCCCTGTCCCTGGTCCCACTTCCAGCGTCGCGGATAAGGAAATCCGTAAGACTTGGGAGATTGATAGCGCGAAGGCCAAATGCCTCGTACTTGCCTCTATGGACAATGAACTTCAGAGGAGGCACGAGAATATGGACTTGGAATCCATATTTCTTTATACAAAAGAACTGTATGGAGAGCAATCTCGTATCGCAAGATACGAAGCGTCGAAAAAGTTATTTTCGGCAAGGATGGCCGTCGGATCATCAGTAGTAGAGCACGTGCTTAAGATGATCAGCTACACTGAGGAGCTCGCGGACCTAGGGACCACATTGGAGAGTGAGCTCTATACGGACTTAGTTCTCCAGTCCCTTCCTTCCACTTACGCCCAGTTTATACTGAACTTCAACTTACAGGAAAAAGAAGTTGAACTTTCAGAGCTCCTCAACATGCTGAGGAGCGCAGAGGGCACCCTACAGAAAGGTAGGGAAACATCCACTTTGTTTGTAGGAGGATCATCTTCTTCTAGGTCCAAGGCGAAAGCCAAGGGAAAGAAGAAGAAAGCCCCCGCCAAACCAAGAGGCGGTGTTAGTAAAGTGGATACGAAGGGAAAAGCAAAAGCAACAAAGATATCGGGGAAGCTTGTGGATAAGGAAGAATGCTTCTATTGTCATAAGAAAGGACACTGGAAGAATGATTGCAGGGCTTGGAAAGCCAGGACACAGGAATTGAAGCAGGTTGCAGCTTCAGCTTCAGGTGTGTATGTTATTGAAAACTGTCTTTCAATAAACTCTACTTCCTGGGTACTGGATACCAGATCAGGATCTCATATCTGTAATTCATTGCAGGCGTTGAGAAACCGTAGGGTTTTGAAGGCAGGTGACATGACCCTCAGAGTTGCGAACGGAGCTAGCATGGATGCTAAAGCCGTGGGGGACTATCACCTGGGAATGTCAGATGGACATGTTTTGGTTTTGCGTAATTGCTTTTTTGTACCCAACGCAACTTGTAATATCATTTCTGTATCTTTAGTTTCTAAAGAAGGTTATGAATTTGCGTTTGTAAGTAATGTTGTAAACATTCACCTTAATCAAGTTTTGATTGGGTCAGGTACATTGAGTAATGGTATATACGTATTAAACAACCACAGATTTTCAACGTCCAGAATACACACAAAAGAAAGTCTCCGGAAATAAATCAGACTTTCTTGTGGCATTGTAGACTGGGTCACATCAATGAGAGAAGGTTGACGAAGTTACATACAGAAGGATATTTAAATCCGTTCGAATATCAATCGTATGCCACTTGTCAATCCTGTCTCAAAGGAAAGATGACAAAGACTCCGTTTACTGGACACGGAGTAAGGGCGAGCGAGCTCTTGGGACTCATACACAGCGACGTGTGCGGTCCAATGTCTACACATGCGCGAAGCGGTTATTCTTACTTCATCACTTTTACGGATGACTTTTCAAGGTACGGTTATGTCTTCTTAATGAAACATAAGTCCGAAGCCTTTGGAAAATTCCAGGATTATAAGAATGAAGTAGAAAAACAAACCGGCAAAAGTATCAAGATCCTAAGATCGGATCGAGGTGGTGAATCCTTGAGTGCCGAATTCCTGGACTATTTAAAAGAGAACGGAATTCTCTCTCAGCTTACTCCTCCATACACTCCGCAACATAACGGTGTATCGGAGAGACGGAACCGAACCCTATTAGATATGGTTCGGTCCATGATGAGTAACGCTGAGTTACCGCGATCATTCTGGGGGTATGCGCTAGAATCAGCTGCATACCTTTTGAACCGAGTTCCTACTAAGACTGTGCCTACTACACCATATGAGATGTGGTGTGGGAAGAGACCCCATCTTAATCACATTAAGACATGGGGAAGTCCAGCTTTTGTTAAAAAGCAGCATGCGGACAAGCTCGAGGCACGCTCAGTACTGTGTAAGTTTGTGGGATATCCAAAGAATTCCAAGGGATATTTCTTCTACTGCGAAGAGGAACAAAAAGTCCTTGTTTCTCGTCATGCCCACTTTCTAGAACACCAGTTCTTAGAAAAGGAAATTAGTGGGAGCGCAGTAGAACTGGAAGAAATTCCAGAACCACAGACTATTACTGAAAGTTTAATGGAACCAGAGGGTTCAAAAGAATAGGACATTCCTACGCCGCTCCGCAGGAGTAGTAGGCGGTCTCATCCACCCGAGAGATACTACAGTTTTCTCATAGACGGGGATAGAGAGGATTGCATCATAGATTATGATGAGCCTACTAGCTTCCAGCAGGCTGTTCAGAGCGTTGACTCAGTAAAATGGCTGGATGCAATGCGGACCGAAATGGAGTCCATGTACACCAACAAAGTATGGACGTTGGACATTGCTCCAGACGGGGTAAAACCCGTAGGATGCAAGTGGATCTTCAAAAGGAAGATTGGTGTAGATGGACAGGTTGAGACCTATAAAGCTAGACTTGTAGCAAAGGGTTTTCGTCAAAGACCTGGTTTGGACTATGACGAAACCTTTTCTCCAGTGGCTATGCTGAAATCCATTCGGATCCTTCTTGCCATTGCTGCCTTCCACGATTATGAGATTTGGCAGATGGACGTAAAGACAGCTTTTCTAAATGGAAATTTAGAGGAGTGTGTCTATATAGACCAGCCAGAGGGTTTCATTCAGAGTGGGAGCAGCGGAAAGGTGTGCAAGTTGCTTAAGTCCATCTATGGACTAAAGCAGGCATTGCGGAGTTGGAACATCTGCTTTGATGAGACGGTCAAAGAATTCGGCTTTATCAAAAATCCAGATGAACCATGCATCTATAGTAGATTTGTAGCGAGAACTGTAGTATTCCTCGTTTTATACGTGGATGACATTCTCTTAATAGGAAATGACATTCCTATGCTACAATCTGTCAAGGGGTTCTTGTCACAGAGGTTCTCCATGAAAGACCTGGGTGATGCCTCATACATCCTGGGGATCCGCATACATCGTGATAGATCCAAGAGGATATTAGGACTTTCACAGTCCAAGTACATCGACACCATACTGAAGAGGTTCAGTATGGAAGATTCCAAGCGCGGTAACCTACCGGCTTGTCACGGGATCACCCTCTCTAAAGAGATGTCTCCCAAGACTGATTTGGAGAGGGATCGCATGTCTATTATACCCTACGCTTCTGCGGTAGGCTCTATAATGTATGCGATGTTGTGTACCAGACCGGATGTAGCTTATACACTGAGTGTGGTAAGCCGGTATCAGTCTAACCCTGGGGAGAAACACTGGATAGCAGTAAAGAACATTCTCAAGTACCTGAGAAGGACTAAGGAGATGTTCTTGGTGTATGGCGGAAAAGACCTCCAGATCGAGGCCTTTGCTGACTCCAGCTTCTAGAGTGACAAGGATGATTCCAAGTCCATGTCGGGGTTTGTCTTTACCCTCAATGGAGGGGCGGTGTGTTGGAAGAGTTCCAAACAGGAAACCGTTGCAGACTCGACAATGGAAGCGGAATACATCGATGCATCTGATGCCGCAAAAGAAGCTGTCTGGATGAGGAAGTTCTTGAAAGAGCTTCAGGTGGTTCCGTCCATTGTGATCTAATACCTCTGTATTGCGACAACAACGGGGCTATAGCTTTAGCGAAGGAACCCAGGTCCCATCAGAGATCCAAACACATCTTAAGGCGGTATCACCTGATCAGGGAGATCGTGGATCGCCAGGAGATCGAGGTTCGGAGAGTCGCTTCAGAAGATAACACTGCAGATCCATTCACCAAGGCCTTGCCCAAGACTCAGTTCGAGCGGCTGATCGAGATGATAGGTCTTCGATACGCCAGTACATGGCCTTAGTGCAAGTGGGAGATTGTTAGTGTATATGCCCTAGAGGCCATTACTGTATCATACTAGTTTGTATATTACTTAATAGAAGCTTGGGATATTCACCTTGTATATACAATCTTGCTCAAAATAGTAGTATGCTACTTGGTTTGTTTCTACTTCAATGTGTATATGTGTTTATTTTAGTATATCGCCTATACACATTAGTGGAGCCCTTAGCATCTTTGCTTGATTACCAGCGTTGTGATGGCAGTCACACTAGTGGGGCTGGGTAATCTATAAGCACATCCTTATGCAGGTCCCTGGTCGCAGGACTATCGAGACAGGGCATCGATACTCCGGAGTAGACTAGCGCATGCGCTTCTCATCCCAGTGTGGGAGACGGTCTGTCCCACAGCCGTCGGTACGTCGTACTTGAGATAGTATGCGGGTGCTCGTTGGGTTACGAGTACACTGGACAGGACTCGTCGGGAACTGACTAGTTGGTATTATGCCTATCGTCAGTTATCAGTTCCCAGGTGACATGAGTACAGCTTAGTCCGCTGACTTGACACTGTCACTTCGCCTCGAGTGTGTTCCCACTGTACTTTGATTACTACCCTACCACGGCTCAAAGGAGTCTTGCAAACAGGTGGTAGTTGGGTGCAGTCCTGAAGCACTTTGAGGCAGTGACGGTTAGACAGGATTCGTCTCTCCCGGTATTGGGGGTTGACATCGCGCTGTGTCTAGGAATAAGGTTTTTTCGGTTGTCTTTTATCTTCACCTTCTCTCGCATTGCGAGTGCTCCTAGGATTAGGACAGTACACCCATTATGCTTATTGGATAGTCTTCTTCCAAACCATAGGCTGGTGCCGAACGGTAGGGAAGGAAGAAAACCATTTAGCCTAAGAGGGTGTACCGAAGGTAATGACTAAAGACATATAAAGGGATTTGGAGAGATGGCAAAGAATTATACGGTTACAGTTGTGAATCTGAATAATGGAAGAGGCATTACTAGGAATACCGAGATACCCCATCGAAACATTTCAATGTTTCAGTTTCACTGTGTACGGTTAAAAGAAAACTGATTTTCTAATTAGACACTTGCTCCAGGGTATGTATTTACCAGGTTTGATTCTCACATCTGTATGGTTTTACAGATGATAAGTGGTGGTAAGTTATTGGTGTTAGTTGTATGTATGCCCTAGTGGCCAGGATTGTACTGATGATGTATATTATATTGGATGCTTGGATATATATAGAGAGGACTTTCTTGCTCGATATGATAGTATGCTATCTGGTTTCTCTTTATCTTAACATGTATACTTGACTCTTTATACTGTCTGATGGATACATGTTGATAAAGTCCTTAGGATGTGTACTTGACTACCTGGACTATGATGCGGATCATACTAGTAGGGACATGGTAGTCCATAAGAACATCCTTCAAGGTCCGTAGTCGAGGGTGTATCGAGACAGGGCATCGATATACCGGATTAGACTAGCGTATACGCTTCTCGACCCATGAGATGGGCGATGGATGATCCCATATCCATTGGTGTTTGACATCAGAGATGGTATGCGGGTGCTCAGTGGAGACTGGGTACACTGGACGGACTCGCCGAGAACTCCCAGATGGTATTATACCGTACGTCAGATGGCAGTTCTCTGGTGACACTTGTGCAGGTTAGTCTGTAGACCCGAGATCGTCATAGAGTCTTGTGTGATTCCCACTGTGCTTTGATTTCCACCTTACCACGTCTATGAAGGCGTGCAAAACGGTGGTTTTTGGGTACAGTCCCGAGTCACATGGAGGCAGTGAGCAATAGGAGTGGTTTCGTCTCTCCCGGTATTGGGGATTGATGTTGCGCTGTGCTCGATTGGCCGTAACAGGGAAGTCCCTGGGCAGGGCTGATATAGAGATTTACTGGTAAGTGTTACCAGTAGTTTCTCGACTCGTTATGAGCCTCACATCGGCATGACTTATCGGTTATTGGGGTCTGACGTTTACCACCCCTAGACTTGATATGCGAATATCAGACGAGGAGACCGGACTGTACGGGAAGTGTTACCGGCAGGCTTTTACAGGAGTTGGAGCGGGCTTGCTTGCTGATCTTCTGTTCGCTCAATACCCGGGTGGCCGTTACGTCCAGCTAGAACCGCTGACGGCTTGTGGGTGCTTGATGTGATCATCACCTACGGCCGTCGTATTGACGAGTCTTTAGAGTCCTACACAGTGGTTTTACTGGCTCAGGAAAAACGAAATAGGAGCACGTATGTGATATGTGCGAGACCGAGAGTAAATGCGCGTATGTGATACCGTATTCTATCCTCACGACTATATGTATCGGTCGGTTATATATGATATGGCCGGGTTATCGAATCAAGTATTGATTCGGTAAGTCGATACAATGGATGTTAGCCGGTTATATGAGATTTGACCGGATTATTAAGTCAAGTGTTGATTTAATAATTATGTGTATAATTGTATATTAGATATACTAGTTTACATTTACTAACACTTGCTCACTTTAGGGTTTTTCTCACTTGTACACTCCTTTAACATATATATGATATATGTTTAAAATGTGTTATCATATTGTATCATGGTTGATGATACACAATCCATGTGTGTATAAGACTTACACTATGCTAATGTTTATTTTGCATTTTTAATATTTAAAGTAATTGCAAAATCAAGTGGAGGATTTGTAAATACATGAAGCTTGTGGAAGCTTGTGGATGGATTGAATAATCCAACTTGATTTTGTTTTTACTATGGATTTTTATTAACCCAACCATAACCATTAGCCTAGGGTTAAGTCTCTACAAGGATTAGTATATGATACTCACTCACCATGGTTACTCTTCTCACTTGACCATTATCCTCATCTCTTTCTTTTCTTCTTCTTCTTCATTTGTGAAAAGAGAAAAGAAAACTAGGGTTTGATCCAAAGTGAGAAACAAAGTAAGAAACAAAATTCTAAAGAGAACCCACTTCCTATTTCTCCATCCTCATCAAGACTAGCACTCTTGTATAGGGTGTTTCCTTCACTAATTCTGAAACTAGTGAAGTAGGAGCTTGAGTCGGAATTCTCTCGCCGTAGATCATCTTCGGCCTCGGAGACTTCAAGCAAAGTCGCATCCCACGCGTCGTGAAGCCATGCAAGAGCCCGGAAGAACCTTGATCGTAGCGAAGGGACTTCATCAAGGTGCTTTAGAAACGAAGGACCGATCTACAAAGGTTGTATTTCGTATTCCCTTTAGAGTAAAGATGTGTATTTGCTAATTGTTTCGCCTAAACTCTAGTTAACGATCTTGCTAAGTGTTATTCGGCACATAAAAATTTAATTTTGGCATGGTCGATGCCTTGTAGAGCCTCGTTAGTGTGCCTAGTAACCTTACAGTGGTATCAGAGCCTAGCTAGAGCATTAGACGATGCGTTAACAAAGTTAAAACTCCGAACGAACCCGAATACGACAAAACGACCCCCTCTCTGGACAATTTTTAAAATCTGGGATTTTTGTGAATTAAAAATATCTAAAAAAATCAGCAGGGTTTTATAAGAATTATGGTGCAAGACGTAGACGTGAATCGAACATTTGACCGCTGTTCCGCGGCAAATCCCTGCTTGTGCCGCGGAACCGCGGCAGTATAGTGATCGTTGGATCTTCTGTTTGCACAGTAATTCTAGGTTCTGTGATTTTTAATTTCTGGTTATTTTCAATTTGACTCAAGTGTTGAGTTTTCAGGGGTTCATTTTATAATCGTCGATTCGATCGGGGAATTTAATTTTGTTCTGATATTCCGGATAATTTAGAAATTATTAAAATGTTCGAACGGATATCATTAACTCAATTTTTCCCGGCACGAAAAATATTCATGTGTTGAATTTTTCTCGGGTTTGAATATTTCGGAAAAACGTGCATGTGATGCGATGGACCCTCTGGAAGATAACAAACCTTAACTCGATTATGTGACCGTCTTGAACTGCCCTTTGAACCTTAGGGTTTGGGGCAGTACGGCGTGCCACATGTGAGGCGTTGACTTGACCCTTCTACGGCTGGACCGTTGCTACTGTGACGCATTCTGGAATTTTTGAACTCTGCTCAAGTGTTGAGCTATTTAGGAAATCTTGGGTATTTGATTATTCGATCGGAAAGTTTAATACTGTCTATTTATCTGGAATGTGATACAATATGTGGAATTCATACAGTTAGGCATGAAATGCGAAATATGTGATATTTCGGATTTACGATATCTAAAGTGATTGTGGATTCCAAATGTTGTAGTTTTACACTTTTTCTGTGACCATAAGTGTAATATGTGATATCGCCGGTCTCGTTGCTATATGTCAACGACAATTGGGATGCGCATATTTACTTACGTTGATGACATGTGATGTTCTGTGTTGCTGGATATGTTATATTGGATCGTCGCGTTCTGAATAGCCGGGGGTTTTTTTGTGAGATGAGAGTTTTTATTTTCATTCATGTAAAATTTAATTGTATGTAATATTCTTTTATTGGGGCACATCCGGGTCGAGGTTGATGTCACCTTTTGTATATTATTTACTTTTCCGCACTAGGATAGAACCAAGGAAGGGAGCACAAGTAACCGGGTTCTAGGGTCCAATGGGAGACCAACTCGAGGAGTCGGGTCCGGGTCTCCTAACCCTAGAATTGGCAGGGTTGCTTACCGCTCTCGTAGGGGTCTAGGGGTGTGGGTTTGGCTATTCATCGCGACCGTGGAATCCGTGTTTTAAAGAGGCTCAAAATAAAACACGGACGTCCTAATATATCCAATGTTTCATATGTTTCTTCTGCTGCGATATCTGTGATGTGATCATTTGATGTTCTGTGTTAAATACTGTATATACTATATATGATATATTATATAGGCGTTACTTATGTTTTACACCGGCGCTAGCCCTGCCCTGCTCTGCCATTAGTTACCTAACCTAACGGTGCACGAGAGGACATCGAGGCGAATGTGGATGGCATAAGTGTACGTCGTATTTATCTATGATATTTAGGTGACTTAAATGATGGGACTTCATTAATGTGATTAACGAAAGAAAAGAAACCTAAAAGATGTTGTAGAATCAAAATTTTATACAGGGTAGCAACAGTTTTGCTTTGCATAGCGGTATATATGATATACCCTGCACCTTATTCGATGAGGAAAGAGCCGAGATCCCTTCACCGGGAGTGACCTCTTTAGCGAAACGGGCAGATGCTACAAAACTCGGTTTGTCTTTTGATTGCTTTTAGAGTTTTGCTATGCACAGTGATATATATGATATGTCCTGCACCTTATTCGATGAGGAAAGAGCCGAGATCCCTTCACCGGGAGTGACCTCTTTAGCAAAACTAATGAAAGCCTAAAAAACACTCCATTTCAAAATTTCACATGATTCTATGACGATATCAAGTTCATTACGCTCATGGTTTTCTGAAAAACCTGCGTAGCCCTCCGTCATTTCAGATAAAGACTAGTTAGTATTCGTGCTACGTTTGTTGACTATGTTAAGGCGTAGTGTGTGGTAGCTAATTAGTACTTATCTGCTAGAACATGAGATGTGATTGGATTAGGGTAGTTGTACGACTTTGTTGACTATGTTAAGGGTCGTGCAGGAGGGTTTAATTCAATCGGGAAATGACGGGTTGAACTTGACTAGCAATTATGATTTGTTGACTATTTTAAGGTCATAAATTGCTAGGGGCAAAATATTATCGGGAATTTCAAGTGTTGAGATTTGCAATGAGATTGCATATCTTCTATGAGATAGTTGGATCCCGATACCCACTGCGAGTAATTGTTACTCCCGGGAGAGTTTTACACAGGACAATTAGCCGATCAAGTAGGTGTCTAGAAAGGTGTCAACGGGGTTACGCCTCTGGGAAAATGAGGTTTACTTTAATTAGGTCCGTGCGAAAGCACGGGGAACCTCCCTCAAAGTACCGACACTGGCCTGGCTGAAAGATTGGCGAAGTTGTAGGGTGTAATTAATCCCGGCTAGTCTTTCCTTTTAGGGTTTGAAGGAAGATTTGATAAAAAACAGTGGGAGCCATCCTGATTAGATAAGATAATAACCAATCTGATCTTGCAAGAGCATACTCTTAAGTGTTTTCTTCTATCTCTCTCTCTAGGTAGCGACCATATCATGTCTTAATAAAGATAATAATATGGATGTATTGACCGAATCCGCATGTTATACTGTGCTAGGGAACGTTGGTTCCATTCTTTCTTATAAGAGTTATAAGACTGAACATGATATAGAGGAATACCAGGATTCTCATGCCACCCGAATGAAGAAAGTACATGTTGATGCATTTTTCTTCCGATGTGTTCGTTACAGAGAACTGTTTCTCCATTTCCTCTACGTCCTGGGTATTAGATACCGGGTCAGGATCCCATATATGTAATCAGTTACATGGGCTTAGGAAAGGTAGAGAACTTGGAGAAGGTGATAAAGACATAAGGGTTGGAAATGGTGCAATTGTTGCAGCTAAAACCGTCGGGGAATATCCCCTTCTATTGCCAACTGGTAATACATTGAATCTGAACGAATGCTATTACATGCCGAACCTGATATGCACCATTATATCGGTTTCTTTGTTGAGTAAAGAGGGATATAATTTTGTATTACAGGATAATGTTATGAACATTTTCCTAAACCAAAAGTTGGTCGGATCAGGCACGATGTGCAATGGCATTTATGTTCTAAATCAATCAACAGTTCTGAGCATAACAAACACACACAAGAGGAAGAGTTCAGAACTGAACGAATCCTTCTTATGGCATTGTAGACTCAGTCATATAAATGCGACACGGCTAGCTAAGTTGCATAAGGATGGATACTTGAAACCGTTCGAATTTTCATCTTATGACACTTGCCAGTCATGTTTCAAAGGCAAGATGACCAAAACTCCGTTTACAGGACACGGAGAAAGAGTTATCGAACTCTTGGGACTGATACATAGTGATGTATGCGGTCCTATGTCTACACATGCCAGGGATGGTTCTTCATACTTCATTACATTCACTGACGATCTCTCTAGATTCGGATATGTGTTCCTGATGAAACATAAATCAGAAGCTTTTAAGAAATTTAGAGAATATAAACAAGAAGTCGAGAACCAAACCGGAAAAAGTATTAAAATCTTACGATCTGATCGAGGAGGTGAATACTTGAGCAATGAATTCCTGGACTTCCTAAAAGAGAATGGGATTCTCTCTCAGCTGACTCCTCTATATACACCACAGCACAACGGTGTATCGGAACAGAGGAATCGCACCCTATTAGATATGGTGCGCCCGATGATGAGTACAGCTGAGTTACCCATTTCCTTCTGGGTTATGCGCTTGGGACAGCAGCATACCTATTGAATCAAGTTTCGTCTAAATCTGTACCTACCACACCATATGAGATATGGAGTGGGAAGAGACCATATTTTAAATGAGTTAAGATATGGGGTTGTCCGGCCTATGTCAAAAGGCAAAATCCAGACAAACTCGAGGCACGGTCAGTTCTTTGCAAGTTTGTGGGATATCCTAAGAATTCCCAAGGATATTTTTTCTACCACGCTGAAGAACAAAAAGTATTTGTTTCTCAATATGCCACCTTTTTCGAAAAGGAATTTCTTGCAAAAGAAATTAGTGGCAAAGTGGTAGAGCTGGAAGAGGTTCCAGATACACAAACTGTAACTGAAGATTTAGTGGAACCAGAGGATTCGGTAGTTCCCAATGAACCTCAGCCTCTCCGCCGATCTAGTAGGGTTCCTCACCCACCTGAGTGATACTACGGTTTTCTCATGGATGGTGGGAGCGAGAATTGCATCATGGTTGATGATGACCCAACTAGCTTCGAGCAGGCCATCACGAGTGGGGACTCAGTGAAATGGCTGGATGCAATGCGGTCCGAGATGGAATCCATGTACACCAACAAAGTGTGGACTTTGGAAGTTGCTCCTGAATGGGTAAAACCCATTGGGAGCAAGTGGATCTTCAAGAAAAAACTTGGTGTAGATGGGAAAGTGTAGACTTTCAAAGCTAGACTTGTAGCAATGGGTTTTCGTTAAAGACCAGGTGTGGACTATGACGAAACTTTTCTCCAGTGGCTATGCTTAAATCCATCCGGATCATCCTTGCCATCGCTGCATATCATGACTACGAAATTTGGCAAATGGATGTTAAGACCACCTTTCTAAACGGTGATTTAGAAGAGTGCGTGTACATGACTCAGCCATAGGGCTTCGTACATAGTGGGAGCAGCGGGAAGGTGTGCAAGCTGCTTAAATCCATTTATGAATTAAAGCAAGCATCGCGGAGTTAGAACATCTGCTTTAACGTCTGTAGGGTTCCTAGGCACACATATGAGGTTTCACAACAGATCAAACATGGCCAATTCAAAATTTTCTATGTGCCGATAAACCCTATTACGGATCGTTGACTAGAGGTAAGGCGAAAGAATGCAAGTTAACAACTTTAACTAAAAAGGAAAGTGACTACAACCTTTGTAGATCCGGTCCTCCACTTCCTTAGCTCCGTGATGACGCCTCTCCGCTACGATCATCGGATCCCGGACTCTAGCGATGGTTTCAACGAAGAAATGATCGGGCTAAGTCGTCGACTTCGATGCCGAAGATGATCTACGTCGAGGCAACTCAAGATCAAGCTCCAACTTCACCAAGTCATGAAACTTGTGAAGAAAACACCATATACTATATGGAAAGTGGTATAGGGTGAAGACATAGGAAGTGGATTCACTTTAGAATTGGATTTCTCACTCTTTTTCTCAAGGCACCATTGATGCTACAATGGTTTCTTCTTCTTGAAGAAGAAGAAGAAGAAGAAAAAGAATATGATAAGAAAAAATCAATAAAAGAAAATAAAGTGATTCTTATCATTTTAGCAACCATGGTTTAGTGTAGAGAATAAACTATAGTTTAGTTGAATGGTTAGGTTAAGGGATAAAGACAAAATGGTAGACTTTCAAAGATGCTTTGAAGCTTCAAGAAGCTTCAATCAAAGAAAGAAAAGAAAACCACCATTTTATCCTTTCCAAAAATGAATAAATAAATAAATAAATAAAACAAACCCTAACCATTAACCGAATCATAGTTTAAAGCGCACACACACACCCAAGATTGCATGTATCATCAAACATGATACAAACTAGTGCACAATACTATATCATATATATAATGTGCGCATCAAGTGAGAAAATCCATCTTTAAGTGAACAAATACTGGTTAATGTAAAGTAGTATATACAATATATAACTATACATCAAATCATTAAATCAACACTTGATTTAATGATCCGGTCATATCGCATATGACCGACTAATATCCAATGTATCGACTTATCGAATAAATTCTCGATTCGATAACTAGGTTATATCGCATACAACCTATCGATACATTCATCGCGAGAATAAACTACGGTATCACATACACGCATTATTCTTGGTCCCGCACATATCTCATATGCGCTCCTATTCGTTTCGCCTGAGCCAGGAAACCTCTGTGTAGGACTCTAAAGACTCGTTAATACGCCGGCAGCAAGTGATGATCATATCAAACACCCACAAGCCGTAAGCGGTCTGCTAAACGTAACGGCCACCCGGGTATTGAGCGATCAGAAGATCGACGAGCAAGCCCGCTCACACTCCTGTGAATCCAACCAGAAACACTTACCGTACAGCCCGGTCTGTTCGTCTGAAATGTCGCATATCTCGCATAGGGGTGGTAAACGTCAGACCCAAATAGCTTGATAAGTCATGCCGATGTAAGGTCCATAACAATCGTGAAACTACTGATAACTCTTACCAGTATATCACTGCAACCCTGGCTAGGGATTTCCTGTTATGGCTAGTCGAGCAAAGCACAACATCAACCCCCAATACCGGGATAGACGAATCCCCTCCTATCGCTCATTGCCTCCATGTGAATCGGGATTGTACCCAAAAACCACCTGTTTGCACTCCTCAGTAGAGCAGTGGTAGGGTGGAAATCGAAGCACGGTGGGAGACACACAAGACTCTATAACGATCTCGGGTCAACAGACTAAGCTGTACCAGTGTCACCTAAGAACTGCCATCTGACGTGAGGTATAATACCATCTGGGAGTTCTCGGCGAGTCCGCTCAGTGTACCCAGTCTCCACTGAGCACCCGCATACCATCTCTGATGTCAAACACCAATGGATATGTGTAACGTTTTAAAAATAATTAAATAAATAATTAAATGAATAAAATTGTTTAAGTGAATTTTATGATTTTCGGTAAAGAAAAATGTATTTTTCGTAAAACCAAACCGTGATTGTTTTTCATTATAATTTCAAAAATACCTATTTTAATTATGTAATTACTAGTAAATGGTGTTTATTTAGCCACTTATAAATTTTTAGTTTAATTAAATATTTTTCCTAAATTAATTATTTTAAATATTAACATAAGCTTTATTTTTACACTAAATTAGTGTAAATTACAAATTTGAATGGTTTTAATTTGTAAAAAGAAACCATGGCATATTAGAATTTAGTGTGTATCATGCAAAATTTATTTGCAAATTTTCCCATTTTTCTAGAGTTTTCTAGGTTGTTTTAGTAAAGGAATGAAAGAAAACGAAGAAATTCATGAAAAGACATAAAGTGAGATGTTAATTGATGAAGTTTCTACACAACTCATGAAACTCTTTTCTCTTTCTCCCTCTCTCCCTTGCAAGGCCGGCCACACCCCCATGGCAGCCCCCCCCATTTTTCATTTTTATTTCAACTCCAAAAATCATCAAAAATCCTCCAAAATTCAATAAAAATTGCACAAAATCCTAATAAATTCCTACCCTTTGTTCTTTGCTCTTCTTGACATGGATTTTGGAGTGGGAAAGCATGCATTTTGGAGGCTCATTTTCATGTTTGGATTTCATATTTTGAAGGTATAAATTTCCTTCTTTTGTTTTATTTCTATTAGATGTTTCTTTTAAAGCATAATTAGATTTGTTAGATTAATTCTATGTTCAATTTCTAAAATTCAAGTTAGGGTTTGTAAATTCAAGTTAGGATTTTTATTAATTAATTAGGGTTATAATAACCAGTCTACCATTTTTAGAAGTGGAAAAATCTTGCATGGTTGTTGTATAATAAATTGTTTAATCAAATTGTTTTAATTAAACTATTTAGCTAACTAGATTTTTCTAAAATGTCTTTGTGGGTAAAATAAAATTCTTATTAAGGTGGTTATCATTAGATGGTAGTTTTAATGGGAATATGAGCATATTAAAGGAATGAAAAACTTAGTTTGATCACTAGTTTCTTGTGATAATTGGAAAAATATTAATAAAAGGCTATTTTTGTAAACTAGATTTTGGGAAATTCCTAAATAAATGAAATTAAAAATATAATAATGGTTTCATTATATCATTATAATCATGAATTGTAGTTTAATACATTAATTCATGGAAAATCATCTTTTGTAGTGGAATTGTGGTATTTTGCTTGAAAAATGTTGAAAATTGTTAAAGGTTGCAAACTAGAAATTTCAAATTAATACAAATTTGTGTAATAAAAATATAGTAATGGTTTGTATAGTCTAGTTCTGCTATTTAATGAGTTTTATGACCATTGGTTTCATTTAAATGTCAAGTTTTGATGAAAAACGGTAAATTGGCATTTTCGGGTTTTACGAAATTAGACGATTTGATTGATTTTAGGGTTTCGATGGATTTAATCATGTTTTATAATATAAGTAAGGTGTTTTAAAACTACGAGTTATTTGTTGATGTTTATCTCGATCCATCGGAGTTTGTACGCCGATATCGAGCGAAATTTGGTTCTTTTGCGTGGACGGGACATAGGTTTTAACCTGTGCTTGTTCCTTGTATCGTTTGACTTTCGTATGTGATTCAGTTTACGATACTATTTATATGTTTGCATTTAGGTACCCATTATGTGGACTGCGGGCGATGAAGAGGAGGATGGCGACACTGTCTTCGGCAGACATGGACCAGGTGAGTAGATGCATATCTACGGGGGGAAGTCGGGTGGATGGCGTTTAGTACCCCCGCAACGTAGCATAGGTATAGAACTAAGTGTCATTAGGAAACCAGATATGACCCTAGATTATTAATCAGTAGGACCCTAGTATTGACCCTAGGCTGGACTAGACTGATTTAGGAAAACCATATCAGAGGATAAGTACCTTGGAAGAGGTTCGTAGGTTTCAGACAGAAACACACACACGCACACACTGAAACTCGATATGGGGTATACGTGTATGTGTATATATATAGAACTAGGTATAGGTATATACATGTATATACAACACGTATATGGGATTGATTGAGGTGATATGATACACGGGAATGAAACGGCAGAACTGGGCTTGATGCCGTGATTCTTGACTATACAGTCGTATTAAAGTGTGAGCGGATCATTAGAGAATGAGATAATGAACAGGTATATATAAATTATAGTGGGTAGTGATGATATTGAGGTTCATGGAACTCTAAAATAGTACTCGGACTGTGACTTGTGATTGATCACGATATGGGATATGTATGACTTGATTACGACATCATATAGGTGTGACCTGATGTCGATATCATAGAGGTATGACTTGAGGACGATATGATATCAGTATGACTTAATCACAATATGATACATATGACATTATACGAATAATGAGACACCTAGAAGATACTTGACCCGTACCCCGATATTGGGATGCCGTACGATGGATTTTACCGTACGAGGCATAGATATGATGATTGATCCGCACTCTTGATTGAGGAAGCCGTACTTCGTACGTGACGCTATTGAGGCTGGATCGCCGACTATTAGAGATATTGATTCAGACCTAGGTAGGCTCTTGTTTCTTAAGGACTAGTTTCTTAGGTTAAGTTCCTTAGAAGGTTAGATAGACACTAGTTTAGGTTTGATTTATATAGTGGTGGTTGTACTCGTATATCGCAGAGAAGTGGATAATGCACATCTGTCTTGCATTCATACTGTAATCATCATGGTGCATGTTCTTTTATATGTTTCTATAATCAGTATAAACTTTACCTGTTAGGACACCAGCACTATTACCGATGATGCGCATATTCCACGCACACTTATTTGCCGGCTCACTCACATCATCATCGGTAATTGCTATGTCACGTACACTTTAGATCATATTGTCTTTTATGGATAGAATCAGTTAACAACTAGACCGATATAATATTGTGATTATTCTCTGACATTAGTACAGACATGATATTTATTGCTTAGACATTCATGCATTCATATTTTCATGTTATCATGCAGTATTATGGGCATATGCCGACACTTATCATATAGTTACTCATGATTTTGAGATTTGGATTTCTATGAGATTTCTGGATTTTGGGGAAAACCGCAAGAATATGTAAAAACTTCTCTCTCCTCCTCCTCTCTTTTTAAAAAACATAAGATGCGGTTTTCTCGTGATGTATGTGTCGTCCACCATGAGATTTCATGTTTTCTGATGGATTTCGAGACCCGATTCGAGGAGTGGATGAACCGTCTCGGGTACATGGTAGGCACGGTATGGTACCCCGGGGCAAGAAGATCGAGTTGTAGACGATGAGCCTGGCAGGGGAAGGCTACCTACCGGTGATGTCTGGCGCGGCGGATATCCGGAGGATACCGACCGTTGTCGTGAGATTTGATGATATGGACCGATCCGGACTGACGGAGCCCGAGATATTGAGACTTGAGATTACATGTGTTGTGTCGATGCTTGACACGGATTTCCATGGATTTCATTGTTGAGATTTCAGATTCTTATACACATTTTACTCTGAAAACAGCTAAAGATTTCTTATACATATATATCTGGATTTCAGGATTTGTTACTTTACATTCATGGTGCATGCATTTCATTTCATATGGCATAGTATTATATGAGGCACTGACACGAGCACGGAGTATCTGCACTTACACGTAGTTTTACCCTGCTATTACTGTTGATTGGAATATAATAGTGCATTATTATGACCTAGGATAGCGTCGTGCATTCGATTTCTTTTCGTAGATGTCTTCTACTCACGAGTTGGCAACTCACCCCCGTTGTGCCAAATTCTTTACAGGTTCGATGTACAGGTTTCCGTGGCAGGTTGTTGGCATATCTTTTCTTCAAGGTGATTTGCACGGTAGGTTGGTTCACTTGTATCCGAACCACCATTGTACTTTTATTCATTCATTTGTATCTAGTAAGCTCCATCAACCATATTTGTATTACTTGATAAGTTTATTGGGCCAGTCTTTTATTTCGACCTTAGAGTCGCGCATGTATTATTCTGATCTGGTAGTTTTGTTTTCTTTTGAGTTTTGAGCCACGCCCTTTGGCATTGTATATTATTGTGCTTGTTGTGGTTGTTTCCGCCCGTTGGCGTTGAGTTAGCTCCCGTTTGGGGATGCTTTTTATTGTTGTTTATGTATATTATACTTGTTGTACCCGTTTGGGGGCCAGTTTTTATAGAGGAGACTCTGCCGAAATTTTTGGGAAAATTTGCTGATGTTTTAAACTTGTTCCTTCATATTTTCTTTTACTGCTTCTTTTTCTTTTTCATGGTTTAGATTTCTGGGCTTCGGCTTACTTAGGTTACGTGGCGCCTCTAGACGCTTCGTAATCTAAGTGCCGGTCACGTTCCGTACTTTCGGGTCGTGACAAAGTTGGTATCAGAGCGCTAGGTTTAACCTTGTATAAGTCTAGGTGACCCTTGGTTGATGGAGTAGGCGATTTAGGTAGAGTAACGTACCGTGGGTATGGTCCGCGGCATACTTACGATACGCTACTCTGCTTAAGGAGCCTTAGGATGTACATTGCTTGCACCGTATTTCATTCGTTCCTTTGATCTATCTTCGTCGATATCGGATGGTGGTTTCTGTTACCACGGGCAGAGGGAGCTGTGGCTCGAATGCGATAACCATTAGGGTATCGTTTATTCTTGAGGATTGAAGCATTGCTTAGCGTGCGAACGAAGGGTATTCATATGCCGTCCGGATGAAGTTAAAGGGTTCGAACGATTATCAGAAAACCATTTTCCCAAGTTTAAGGTATTCGAAAGAACATGCAGGTCTTTCGATGGACCCTCTAGAAAAATGAAACCCTAACTCGACATAAAGACCACGAGAACGCCCTTGAACCTTAGGGTTTACGGCAGTTCCGCGATGCCATTAGTGAGGCTTGGGTTTTCCCTTCTACGGCTGGATCATCGATGCTGGGGTATGTACCGGATATTTTTAAACTGTACTTGAGTGTTGAGCTCTCGGGGAATTATGGGATTTTGATGGATCGATCGAAAAGTTTAATGTAGTCCGGATATCAAGTGAAGGGATCGACTACGTGGGAGACTCTAGATATGAGTATTGCCGTCGGTAGCGCAGCCGGCACAGCTACGAAGGGACGAGTTCGAAGCAATCGACATCAGAGGAAAGAGGCACACATTGACGATAGTGTTTACGATTGTGATTTAGTGATTTGAATTTCATATTTTCGTTGATTGGATTTTGGTATTTTGAGGACTTTGTTCTACGATTGGTATTTCATGTGTGTACCTTCATTAAATTCTATTTGTGTTTCATGTATCAGTCGTATTGATGTTGTTTAGTACACACCCGGTACACTTGATTTGGTTTTATATATTTTGAGATTTTTTTAATTTGATTTCGTGCATAGGGGTTACACATGATTTTGACATATGTTTCGACCTAGTTTTCATGCATTTTTGTGCCGTGATTTCGATTTTGATATTCGATGTATGTTTTCGTGCACCATGTGCACCTGATTAGGATTCTTGCGCATACTTGGCGCACTTGATGCGATTTTGTGCACACCAGATGCACTAAATCGGTGTTTTGTGCAGATTAGATGCACCTGATATTGAGTCGTGCACGCCCGTTGCACTTGACAGATGTTTTTGGTGCACACCTGTTGCATTTAGTTTTGTTGTTGTGTGTATTCGTGGTATCTGTATTTGGTTTCGATTTCAGTGCGCACCGGACGCACATGATATTTTATTGATGTGATTGGGATTGATTTCAGTTTGAGCAGTATATTTTCATAATCATTATTATTTGATTTAGTAACCAGGCGGGACGTGTATGTTAAATAAAAGATATATATATAGAGTTATTTTTTAAATAAACGTCCGCTACTTATGCCGTGACACGTGCATCACAGGGCAATTTTCAAAAAGGGGTGTTTGCATATTTTCTTATCCAGATATTTGTACGGTTTTACTATGATGCGCACTATATATAAGTTACAGATTGATGTATATTACGATGGTTTTCATATTGGGTTTTGATATTTTATTCTCGCCATAACTCTGATGATTGCGTAATGTTGACGGAGTTGATTTTTTTTATGTATTGATGATTTCGGAGCCCCGACGATTTGAGTGTTTTGCTAAATGTTTTAGTATTTGGAGGGGGAGTTTTAATTTAAATTCGGGGACCGAATTTCTTAAAGGGGGGAAGATTGTAACGTTTTAAAAATAATTAAATAAATAATTAAATGAATAAAATTGTTTAAGTGAATTTTATGATTTTCGGTAAAGAAAAATGTATTTTTCGTAAAACCAAACCGTGATTGTTTTTCATTATAATTTCAAAAATACCTATTTTAATTATGTAATTACTAGTAAATGGTGTTTATTTAGCCACTTATAAATTTTTAGTTTAATTAAATATTTTTCCTAAATTAATTATTTTAAATATTAACATAAGCTTTATTTTTACACTAAATTAGTGTATATTACAAATTTGAATGGTTTTAATTTGTAAAAAGGAACCATGGCATATTAGAATTTAGTGTGTATCATGCAAAATTTATTTGCAAATTTTCACATTTTTCTAGAGTTTTCTAGGTTGTTTTAGTAAAGGAATGAAAGAAATGAAGAAATTCATGAAAAGACATAAAGTGAGATGTTAATTGATGAAGTTTCTACACAACTCATGAAACTCTTTTCTCTTTCTCCCTCTCTCCCTTGCAAGGCCGGCCACACCCCCATGGCAGCCCCCCCATTTTTCATTTTTATTTCAACTCCAAAAATCATCAAAAATCCTCCAAAATTCAATAAAAATTGCACAAAATCCTAATAAATTCCTACCCTTTGTTCTTTGCTCTTCTTGACATGGATTTTGGAGTGGGAAAGCATGCATTTTGGAGGCTCATTTTCATGTTTGGATTTCATATTTTGAAGGTATAAATTTCCTTCTTTTGTTTTATTTCTATTAGATGTTTCTTTTAAAGCATAATTAGATTTGTTAGATTAATTCTATGTTCAATTTCTAAAATTCAAGTTAGGGTTTGTAAATTCAAGTTAGGATTTTTATTAATTAATTAGGGTTATAATAACTAGTCTACCATTTTTAGAAGTGGAAAAATCTTGCATGGTTGTTGTATAATAAATTGTTTATTGAAATTGTTTTAATTAAACTATTTAGCTAACTAGATTTTTCTAAAATGTGTTTGTGGGTAAAATAAAATTCTTATTAAGGTGGTTATCATTAGATGGTAGTTTTAATGGGAATATGAGCATATTAAAGGAATGAAAAACTTAGTTTGATCACTAGTTTCTTGTGATAATTGGAAAAATATTAATAAAAGGCTATTTTTGTAAACTAGATTTTGGGAAATTCCTAAATAAATGAAATTAAAAATATAATAATGGTTTCATTATATCATTATAATCATGAATTGTAGTTTAATACATTAATTCATGCAAAATCATGTTTTGTAGTGGAATTGTGGTATTTTGCTTGAAAAACGTTGAAAATTGTTAAAGGTTGCAAACTAGAAATTTCAAATTAATACAAATTTGTGTAATAAAAATATAGTAATGGTTTGTATAGTCTAGTTATGCTATTTAATGAGTTTTATGACCATTGGTTTCATTTAAATGTCAAGTTTTGATGAAAAACGGTAAATTGGCATTTTCGGGTTTTACGAAATTAGACGATTTGATTGATTTTAGGGTTTCGATGGATTTAATCATGTTTTATAATATAAGTAAGGTGTTTTAAAACTATGAGTTATTTGTTGATGTTTATCTCGATCCATCGGAGTTTGTACGCCGATATCTAGCGATATTTGGTTCTTTTGCGTGGACGGGACATAGGTTTTAACCTGTGCTTGTTCCTTGTATCGTTTGACTTTCGTATGTGATTCAGTTTATGATACTATTTATATGTTTGCGTTTAGGTACCCCTTATGTGGACTGCGGGCGATGAAGAGGAGGATGGCGACACTGTCTTCGGCAGACATGGACCAGGTGAGTAGATGCATATCTACGGGGGGAAGTCGGGTGGATGGCGTTTAGCACCCCCGCAACGTAGAATAGGAATAGTACTTAGTGTCATTAGGAAATCAGATGTGACCCTAGATTCTTAATCAGTAGGACCCTAGTATTGACCCTAGGCTGGACTAGACTGATTTAGGAAAACCATATCAGAGGATAAGTACCTTGGAAGAGGTTCGTAGGTTTCAGACAGAAACACACACATGCACACACTGAAACTCGATATGGGGTATACGTGTATGTGTATATATATAGAACTAGGTATAGGTATATACATGTATATACAACACGTATATGGGATTGATTGAGGTGATATGATACACGGGAATGAAACGGCAGAACTGGGCTTGATGCCGTGATTCTTGACTATACAGTCGTATTAAAGTGTTAGCGGATCATTAGAGAATGAGATAATGAACAGGTATATATAAATTATAGTGGGTAGTGATGATATTGAGGTTCATGGAACTCTAAAATAGTACCCGGACTGTAACTTGTGATTGATCACGATATGGGATATGTATGACTTGATTACGACATCATATAGGTGTGACCTGATGTCGATATCATAGAGGTGTGACTTGAGGACGATATGATATCAGTATGACTTAATCACAATATGATACATATGACATTATACGAATAATGAGACACCTAGGAGATACTTGACCCGTACCCCGATATTGGGATGCCGTACGATGGATTTTACCGTACGAGGCATAGATATGATGATTGATCCGCACTCTTGATTGAGGAAGCCGTACTTCGTACGTGACGCTATTGAGCCTGGATCGCCGACTATTAGAGATATTGATTCAGACCTAGGTAGGCTCTTGTTTCTTAAGGACTAGTTTCTTAGGTTAAGTTCCTTAGAAGGTTAGATAGACACTAGTTTAGGTTTGATTTATATAGTGGTGGTTGTACTCGTATATCCCAGAGAAGTGGATAATGCACATCTGTCTTGCATTCATACTGTAATCATCATGGTGCATGTTCTTTTATATGTTGCTATAATCAGTATAAACTTTACCTGTTAGGACTCCAGCACTATTACCAATGATGCGCATATTCCACGCACACTTATTTGCCGGCTCACTCACATCATCATCGGTAATTGCTATGTCATGTACACTTTAGATCATATTGCCTTTTATGGATAGAATCAGTTAACAACTAGACCGATATAATATTGTGATTATTCTCTGACATTAGTACAGACATGATATTTATTGCTTAGACATTCATGCATTCATATTTTCATGTTATCATGCAGTATTATGGGCATATGCCGACACTTATCATATAGTTACTCATGATTTTGAGATTTGGATTTCTATGAGATTTCTGGATTTTGGGGAAAACCGCAAGAATATGTAAAAACTTCTCACTCCTCCTCCTCTCTTTTTAAAAAACATAAGATGCGGTTTTCTCGTGATGTATGTGTCGTCCACCATGAGATTTCATGTTTTCTGATGAATTTCGAGACCCGATTCGAGGAGTGGATGAACCGTCTCGGGTACATGGTGGGCCCGGTATGGTACCCCGGGGCAAGAAGATCGAGTTGTAGACGATGAGCCTGGCAGGGGAAGGCTACCTACCGGTGATGTCTGGCGCGGCGGATATCCGGAGGATACCGACCGTTGTCGTGAGATTTGATGATATGGACCGATCCGGACTGACGGAGCCCGAGATATTGAGACTTGAGATTACATGTGTTGTGTCGATGCTTGACACGGATTTCCATGGATGCCATTGTTGAGATTTCAGATTCTTATACACATTTTACTATGATAACAGCTAAAGATTTCTTATACATATATATCTGGATTTCAGGATTTGTTACTTTACATTCATGGTGCATGCATTTCATTTCATATGGCATTGTATTATATGAGGCACTGACACGAGCACGGAGTATCTGCACTTACACGTAGTTTTACCCTGCTATTACTGTTGATTGGAATATAATAGTGCATTATTATGACCTAGGATAGCGTCGTGCATTCGATTTCTTTTCGTAGATGTCTTCTACTCACGAGTTGGCAACTCACCCCCGTTGTGCCAAATTCTTTACAAGTTCGATGTACAGGTTTCCGTGGCAGCTTGTTGGCACATCTTTTCTTCAAGGTGATTTGCACGGTAGGTTGGTTCACTTGTATCCGAACCACCATTGTACTTTTATTCATTCATTTGTATCTAGTAAGCTCCATCAACCATATTTGTATTACTTGATAAGTTTATTGGGCCAGTCTTTTATTTCGACCTTAGAGTCGCGCATGTATTATTCTGATCTGGTGGTTTTGTTTTCTTTTGAGTTTTGAGCCTCGCCCTTTGGTGTTGTATATTATTGTGCTTGTTGTGGTTGTTTCCGCCTGTTGGCGTTGAGTTAGCTCCCGTTTGGGGATGCTTTTTATTGTTGTTTATGTATATTATACTTGTTGTACCCGTTTGGGGGCCAGTTTTTATAGAGGAGACTCTGCCGAAATTTTTGGGAAAATTTGCTGATGTTTTAAACTTGTTCCTTCATATTTTCTTTTACTGCTTCTTCTTCTTTTTTATGGTTTAGATTTCTGGGCTTCGGCTTACTTAGGTTACGTGGCGCTTCTAGACGCTTCGTAATCTAAGTGCCGGTCACGTTCCGTACTTTCGGGTCGTGACAAAGTTGGTATCAGAGCGCTAGGTTTAACCTTGTATAAGTCTAGGTGACCCTTGGTTGATGGAGTAGGCAATTTAGGTAGAGTAACGTACCGTGGGTATGGTCCGCGGCATACTTACGATACGCTACTCTGCTTAAGTAGCCTTAGGATCCATTGGAGTTTGACATCAGAGATGGTATGCGGGTGCTCAGTGGAGACTGGGTACACTGGACGGACTCGCCGAGAACTCCTAGAGGGTATTATACCTTACGTCAGATGGCAGTTCTCTGGTGACACTTGTGCAGGTTAGTCTGTAGACCCGTGATCGTCATAGAGTCTTGTGTGATTCCCACTGTGCTTTGATTTCCACCTTACCACGTCCATGAGGGCGTGCAAAACGGTGGTTTTTGGGTACAGTCCCAAGTCACATGGAGGCAGTGAGCGATAGGAGGGGTTTCGTCTCTCCCGGTATTGGGGGTTGATGTTGCGCTGTGCTCGATTGGCCGTAACGGGAAGTCCCTGGCCAGGGCTGATATAGAGATTTACTGGTAAGTGTTACCAGTAGTTTCTCGACCCGCTATGAGCCTCACATCGGCATGACTTAACGGTTATTGGGGTCTGACGTTTACCACCCCTAGACTTGATATGCGACATATCAGACGAGGAGACCGGACTGTACGGGAAGTGTTATCGGCAGGCTTTTACAGGAGTTGGAGCGGGCTTGCTTGATGATCTTCTGATCACTCAATACCCGGGGGGCCGTTATGTCCAGCTAGTACCGCTGACGGCTTGTGGGTGCTTGATGTGATCATCACCTACGGCCGGCGTATTGACGAGTCTTTAGAGTCATACACAGAGGTTTTACTGGCTCAGGCAAAACGAAATAGGAGCACGTATGTGATATGTGCGAGACCGAGAATAAATGTGTGTATGTGATACCATATTCTATCCTCGCGACTGTATGTATCGGTCGGTTATATATGATATGGCCGGGTTATCGAATCAAGTATTGATTCGATAAGTCGATACAATGGATGTTAGCCGGTTATATGAGATGTGACCGGATTATTAAGTCAAGTGTTGATTTAATAATTAAGTGTATAATTGTATATTAGATATACTAGTTTACATTTACTAACACTTGCTCACTTTAGGGCTTTTCTCACTTGTACACTACTTTAACATATATATGATATATGTTTAAAATGTGTTATCGTATTGTATCATGGTTGATGATACACAATCCATGGGTGTATGAGACTTACACTATGGTAAAGTTTATTTTGGGTTTTTAATATTTAAAGTAATTGCAAAATCAAGTAGAGGATTTGTAAATACATGAAGCTTGTGGTAGCTTGTGGATGGATTGAATAATCCAACTTGATTTTGTTTTTACTGTGGATTTTTATTAACCCAACCATAACCATTAGCCTAGGGTAAAGTCTCTACAAGGGTTAGTATATTATACTCACTCACCATGGTTACTCTTCTCATTTGATCATTATCCTCATCTCTTTCTTTTCTTCTTCTTCTTCATTTGTGAAAAGAGAAAAGAAAACTAGGGTTTGATCCAAAGTGAGAAACAAAGTGAGAAACAAAATTCTAAAGAGAACTCACTTCCTATTTCTCCATCCTCATCAAGACTAGCACTCTTGTATAGGGTGTTTCCTTCACTAATTCTCAAACTAGTGAAGTAGGAGCTTGAGTCGGAATTCCCTCGACGTAGATCATCTTCGGCCTCGGAGACATCAAGCAAAGTCGCATCCCACACGTTGTGAAGCCATGCAAGAGCCCGGAAGAACCTTGATCGCAGCGAAGGGACTTCATCAAGGAGCTTTAGAAGCGAAGGACCGATCTACAAAGGTTGTATTTCGTATTCCCTTTAGAGTAAAGATGTTTACTTGCTAATTGTTTCGCCTAAACTTTAGTTAACGATCTTGCTAAGTGTTATTCGGCACATAAAAATTTAATTTTGGCATGGTCAATGCCTTGTAGAGCCTCGTTAGTGTGCCTAGTAACCCTACAATTGGGAATTAGGTGATCATCCTCATTATATCGGGATTCGTTATAATTGGTGATATTTGAGGAAGTCACCGGGGTTGTTTGCCGGACGGCAAATATTTGGTTTTGAATATCCGTTATTATGCATCGATTTCAAATTGATATATCTGTACGTCTATTTTTATAGAGTGAGATATACATTTTTGAAATTATGTCTATGACATTTACCTATATCAGTGGATGGTTAAAGAGCATTGAACAGCGTTGTAATTCTTCTTAACCATAAGTACAGTTTTTTACCTACGACACACAGTGAATGAGTCACTATACTCAGGGGAATTATACAGAGTATTGTATATTGTCCAGTGTCCATTAAGACAGAGGAGTTGGTCCTCGTACTATATTCGGTTTACTTATGACTTCTCTAGTTTTTAAACAAGTGTTTCGTAGAAACACAGGGTCCAAGTTTTGAGAAGTTATAGGTATAAGAGTAAAGTAGGGAACCAGGTATTGCAAGTATCGGGATTTTTCAAGGTGATTGAAGATGTAGATACTTGTGTATGGTATTCAGTTAATAATAATGATTAAGAGAACTTGCTTCTCTTTCAGATTACTCATAATTGGAAGTACTCCTAAGTTGAGTAACGCTGATCGGCCTCCTTCCATTTAGTTGACATGCACTGGTGACAGCTGAATGATTTGAATCTGGTTCAATTAAATCAGTGCCTCTGTTTCTGTATTGGATATAAAACAGTTCATATCTTAACGATGTTAAGGTACGGGGAGTTGTCCGGCTTATGCTTAAAACAAGATTCTGGATAACTCAAGGCACATTTCTGTAATGGCTGTTTGTGGGTTAACCCAGGCTATGATGAGGGTTGGCTTACTACCATCTGGAAGATCAATAATGATATTGTTCTTGACTCACCACAATTGTAAAAGAAATGGATTTTTTCAGAAAACAGTAGAGGGAGTATGGTAGAACTGGAAGTGATTCCAGAACAGCAAACGATTACTGAAAATTTGATAGGAAACTAAAGATTCAATCTGGTATTGACATTCCATTAGCCACTCCGCAGATTGTTAGTGTATATGCCCTAGAGGCCATTACTGTATCATACTAGTTTGTATATTACTTAATGGAAGTTTGGGATATTCACCTTGTATATACAATCTTGCTCAAAATAGTAGTATGCTACTTGGTTTGTTTCTACTTCAATGTGTACATGTGTTTATTTTAGTATATCGCCTATACACATTAGTGGAGCCCTTAGGATCTTTGCTTGATTACCAGCGTTGTGATGGCAGTCACACTAGTGGTGCTGGGTAATCTATAAGCACATCCTTATGCAGGTCCCTGGTCGCAGGACTATCGAGACAGGGCATCGATACTCCGGAGTAGACTAGCGCATGCGCTTCTCATCCCAGTGTGGGAGACGGTCTGTCCCACAGCCGTGGGTACGTCGTACTTGAGATAGTATGCGGGTGCTCGTTGGGTTACGAGTACACTGGACAGGACTCGTCGGGAACTGACTAGTTGGTATTATGCCTATCGTCAGTTATCAGTTCCCAGGTGACATGAGTACAGCTTAGTCCGCTGACTTGACACTGTCACTTCGCCTCGAGTGTGTTCCCACTGTACTTTGATTACTACCCTACCACGCCTCAAAGGAGTCGTGCAAACAGGTGGTAGTTGGGTGCAGTCCCGAAGCACTTGGACGCAGTGACGGTTAGACAGGATTCGCCTCTCCCGGTATTGGGGGTTGACATCGCGCTGTATCTAGAAGAGCCATTACACGAGTAGTCCCTGGCCAGGGCAAACGAGATATACTGGTAGGCTTCCAGTGTTATCTCAGGGTGTTTTGGGCTTCACTCCGACACGACTTGTACCGCTATTGGGGGACTGACGTTTACCGCCCCCTAGGCCCGCCATGCGATGTATCAGACGAACAGACCGGACTGTACGGAGAATGTCACATTCAGGCTCAGTAGGAGTTCAGATAGGTTTCGCCTCGTCGGTCTTCTTGTCGGCACTACCTGGGGACCGTTACGCACAGCTAGTGCCGCTTGCGGTCTGTGGTTAAACCCACTGCCAGCGTAGTGTCGAGTCTTTAGAGTCCCACAAAGAAAGCTTTTCGCCTTTAGGCAAAAGAGTAGAGGTCGCATGGTTTTGCGACAGGTCGCATGGTTTTGCGACAGGGTTCGGTCACATCCGTGCACTTGTGCACGTACAGTGTCCGGACAGTTTACACTAGCGGGCTTTGGTTTAAGCCAGATCCTAGTGTACCTTTTGGGATTGGATTTATCCAGTATGTATTCGTGTTCCTCGGAACGCGGATGCGGGTGTGTATGCACAGTTGACGGGGAGACAGAGGCAGAGGATTCTCATTAGGGTTGTTGACAGTTGACCGTTGACTATTGACTTTTTGCTCAACCCTAATGAGAATATGATATGTGATTAATAATTATATTAATTAAGTATTATGGTGATATGGTTGTTGACTTGTTGACTTGTTGACTTTTGTTGACTTGTTGACTTTGTTGACCGGTTGACTAGGCTTGACTAGTTGACCATCATGATAACCATAGCTATCATTTCATGGCAAAGACTTTTGCTTGCTTGCTCCTTTGTGCATGAAATGATATGGCTATGGTTGCTTAAACCATCACATATACTTGATTGATATGATGAGTTATGATTGTTATGGATTATGAGAGGGTGAAAGACAAAAGAGAGGTTCATTCTTACTTGCTCATTCTCTCTCTTGTTCTTGAGCTCTCATACTCTTGCTCTCATCCTCTTCCTCTTGCTCCCTCTCTTGACTCTATGGTTCAGTTGTCTCATGAGTTGGGAACCAAGAACCATAGATAAAATCCCATACAAACTCTTCTCTACTCACTCTAGTTCACAAGGTTTAGCAAACCGAGTGAACTAGTTTCTTCAAAGTTCGAAGAAGGAGCCAAAGGTTGGAGCTTTCAGGTGGATCTATCTTCGGCGTAAGGAGACGACGGGAAGAAGCCGATCCGGACCACCATCGGAGCTTGAAGACGAAGGAGTTCAAGACAAGCAAGGTATAAACCCCCTAACCGAGTAGTTAACGACTCCTTGTTAAGTTGTTAGTTAGATGTTTAACAAAGATCCGGGTTTAAGTCCATGTTACCACCTCTGTAAAAATCGTTTTTTATCAAATTCCGCATGCCCGAAAGTACCGGGAGAGGTAGCATGGACTTACAGTGGTATCAGAGCCTAGTTAAACTCTATCTAACATGTTAGCAAGTAACTAGAAGATCGATCAAAGCAAAGTCGCAAAACGAACCCAAAACTGTCCAGTTTCTGCCGATTTTTATTCTGTTCAAAAGTTGATAATTTTCATCTTAAAAATCGGCTCAGGATTTTGTTAGAATAACCACCAAATTTGGTCCAACGATCGAGTCAAAGAGCCACGGAAACGCGGCGGGAGCACGCTCCCGCCGCGGTTCCGCGGCCGAGTTGACTCGGCCGAGGTCCATCTTTGGTGCAGTGGGTTTCTGGGGTTGTTTTGGGATTTTTGGAATATGTGTTTTCTGCCCAGATTTTCCAGAACGAAAATTTTATTTTTGGGGTCCCGAAAATCCGTATTTTTGATCGAACTTCTAAAAGACTTAAGCTGACGGGTTTTTCTGTGATGTGATATTTGTATTGAACGTCTACTAATCGCTATATGTCGATTAGTGGGGGTTATACAAATCTGTGATCTATAATATTGCTGGAATGTAGATATGAATATGTTGGATTGTCACGGGTGAATAGCCGGGGGTTGTGAGACGAGAGTTTTTCTTTTCTTTCAATTCATGTAAATTTGTAAATTGATGTAATAATTATTTGTATGGCCGTACAACCGGGTTGGGGTTGTAGTCGTCATTGTATAATTTCTTTTTACTGTTTTTGCTCCTAGGATAGACCCATGGAGGGGGTGCACAAACTACCGGGTATGCCGAAGTGCCGAGTGGCCTACTCACGGGGATGAGGGAGGTTGGTTCGCTTCGGGTACTTGGCGGGTAGTTTTCCGCACCCGTAGGGGTCTTGGGTGGGGTCTTGGCTATTCACCGCGACCGTGTAATCTGCTTTTCGTTACAGGCTCGTACGAATTGCAGCTTCCTAGTATATCCAATGTATTCATCTGTGATCTGAAATGGCTATCATTGCAATATATCTATATATGATATTATTTAGGCGTTGCTTATGTTTTACAGCCGCGCTAGCCCAGCCCCCGCTCTGTCGTTAGTTAAGTAACCTAACGGGTAATGACGGGGCCCCGTGGCGAATGCGAATGGCATAAGCGTACGTCATATTTTGGTTGTTTTCTGCAATGATAGGATTAAATGATGGGACGCATTAAAAGAACTGATGCAAGAATATCACGCATTAAAAGAACTAATGCAAGATAATAAACCAAGTTAAAGTCGTTGGAACACTATCGAAAAACCACTCGGTTCTTTTCAAAACCAACTTTTAAATGCGGAGCTTGAGCCACTCCTTTTAAAAGCTATCTCGTTCCATCGACTATATCAAGTTCACTACGTTCACGGTTTTGCCAAAACCATTCGTAGCCCTCCGTCGTTTCACATGAATAGTCAATAGTTTTCAAGCTGTGTATGTTGGCCAAAGTCAAGGCATAGTGATTGGTAGCTATTGGGTATTCATGTGTAGCATAGATAGATGCGTTGGTTTGGGACACTCGTACTGCCATTTTGGCCAAAGTCAAGGGTAGGTACGGATGGATCCAAATTAACCTGGATAATGACGGGTAGAACTTGACATGTGACTTATGATATTTTGGCCAAAGTCAAGGTCATAAGAGCATGGGGCAAAAAAAAATCCACATCGGGAGTTTCATAAGTACTGAAACTTGCTAGATTTGCATACCATTTGGAGTGTGGTGATTCTGGTAGGATTCTTTCAGTTTCGTCACGCGATGATATTTGGATCCCGATCCTACTGTGAGTATATGCTACTCCTCGGGAAATTTCTCACTAAACGATCAATGCTATAAACCTAGTAGGTGCCTAGAAAGGTGTTAGCGGGGCTACGCCCCCAGGGAAAAGAGGTTCTTGAATTAAGGAACTTCGCGAAAGCGTTGGAAAACCTCCCTCGAAGTACCGACACTGGCCTGGCTGAACGGTTAAGCAAGTATTGTGCGGTGGGATTGATCCCGACTAATTCTTCCTTTTTGGTTTGAGGAGGGATTCGAGAAACAGTGGGAGCCATCCTGTTTAGACAAACTAAAAACCATTCTAAACTTGCAAGAGCATCAAGCTGAGTGTTTCTTCTCTCTCCTAATTGCAGCGACCAATCGACATGACTGGACTTAAGTTACTTCTAGATAAAAACATACTGACAGTGCCAAACTACAAAGATTGGCTCAGGAATATCAAAATGGCAATCACTTACGACAAGCTGGGGTATCTTCTTACCACCAAAGCTCCCCCTGTCCCTGGTCCCACTTCCAGCATCGCGGATAAGGAAATCCGTAAGACTTGGGAGACTGATAGCGCGAAGGCCAAATGCCTCGTACTTGCCTCTATGGACAATGAACATCAGAGGAGGCATGAGAATATGGACTTGGAATCCATATTTCTTCATACAAAAGAACTGTATAGAGAGCAATCTCGTATCGCAAGATACGAAGCGTCGAAAAAGTTATTTTCGGCAAGGATGGCCGTCGGATCATCAGTAGCAGAGCACGTGCTTAAGATGATCAGCTACACTGAGGAGCTCGCGGACCTAGGGACCACATTGGAGAGTGAGCTCTATACGGACTTAGTTCTCCAGTCCCTTCCTTCCACTTACGCCCAGTTTATACTGAACTTCAACTTACAGGAAAAAGAAGTTGAACTTTCACAGCTCCTCAACATGCTGAGGAGCGCAGAGGGCACCCTACAGAAAGGTAGGGAAACATCCACTTTGTTTGTAGGAGGATCATCTTCTTCTAGGTCCAAGGCGGAAGCCAAGGGAAAGAAGAAGAAAGCCCCCGCCAAACCAAGAGGCGGTGTTAGTAAAGTGGATACGAAAGGAAAAGCAAAAGCAACAAAGATAGCGGGGAAGCTTGTGGATAAGGAAGAATGCTTCTATTGTCATAAGAAAGGACACTGGAAGAATGATTGCAGGGCTTGGAAAGCCAGGACACAGGAATTGAAGCAGGTTGCAGCTTCAGCTTCAGGTGTGTATGTTATTGAAAACGGTTTTTCAATAAACTCTACTTCCTGGGTACTGGATACCGGATCAGGATCTCTTATCTGTAATTCATTGCAGGCGTTGAGAAACCGTAGGTTTTTGAAGGCAGGTGACATGACCCTCAGAGTTGCGAACGGAGCTAGCATGGATGCTAAAGCCGTGGGGGACTATCACCTGGGAATGTCAGATGGACATGTTTTGGTTTTGCGTAATTGCTTTTTTGTACCCAACGCAACTTGTAATATCATTTCTGTATCTTTAGTTTCTGAAGAAGGTTATGAATTTGCGTTTGTAAGTAATATTGTAAACATTCACCTTAATCAAGTTTTGATTGGGTCAGGTACATTGAGTAATGGTATATACGTATTAAACCAACCACAGATTTTCAACGTCCAGAATACACACAAAAGAAAGTCTCCGGAAATAAATCAGACTTTCTTGTGGCATTGTAGACTGGGTCACATCAATGAGAGAAGGTTGACGAAGTTACATACAGAAGGATATTTGAATCCGTTCGAATATCAATCGTATGCCACTTGTCAATCCTGTCTCAAAGGATAGATGACAAAGACTCCGTTTACTGGACACGGAGTAAGGGCCAGCGAGCTCTTGGGACTCGTACACAGCGACGTGTGCGGTCCAATGTCTACACATGCGCGAAGCGGTTATTCTTACTTCATCACTTTTACGGATGACTTTTCAAGGTACGGTTATGTCTTCTTAATGAAACATAAGTCCGAAGCCTTTGGAAAATTCCAGGATTATAAGAATGAAGTAGAAAAACAAACCGGCAAAAGTATCAAGATCCTAAGATCGGATCGAGGTGGTGAATACTTGAGTGCCGAATTCCTAGACTATTTAAAAGAGAATGGAATTCTCTCTCAGCTTACTCCTCCATACACTCCGCAACATAACGGTGTATCGGAGAGACGGAACCGAACCCTATTAGATATGGTACGGTCCATGATGAGTAACGCTGAGTTACCGCGATCATTCTGGGGGTATGCGCTAGAATCAGCTGCATACCTTTTGAACCGAGTTCCTACTAAGACTGTGCCTACTACACCATATGAGATGTGGTGTGGGAAGAGACCCCATCTTAATCACATTAAGACATGGGGAAGTCCAGCTTTTGTCAAAAAGCAGCATGCGGACAAGCTCGAGGCACGCTCAGTACTGTGTAAGTTTGTGGGATATCCAAAGAATTCCAAGGGATATTTCTTCTACTGCGAAGAGGAACAAAAAGTCCTTGTTTCTCGTCATGCCCACTTTCTAGAACACCAGTTCTTAGAAAAGGAAATTAGTGGGAGCGCAGTAGAACTGGAAGAAATTCCAGAACCACAGACTATTACTGAAAGTTTAGTAGAACCAGAGGGTTCAAAAGAACAGGACATTCCTACGCCGCTCCGCAGGAGTAGTAGGCAGTCTCATCCACCCGAGAGATACTACGGTTTTCTCATAGATGGGGATAGAGAGGATTGCATCATAGATTATGATGAGCCTACTAGCTTCCAGCAGGCCGTTCAGAGCGTTGACTCAGTAAAATGGCTGGATGCAATGCGGACCGAAATGGAGTCCATGTACACCAACAAAGTATGGACGTTGGACATTGCTCCAGACGGGGTGAAACCCGTAAGATGCAAGTGGATCTTGAAAAGGAAGATTGGTGTAGATGGATAGGTTGAGACCTATAAAGCTAGACTTATAGCAAAGGGTTTTCGTCAAAGACCTGGTTTGGACTATGACGAAACCTTTTCTCCAGTGGCTATGCTGAAATCCATTCGGATCCTTCTTGCCATTGCTGCCTTCCACGATTATGAGATTTGGCAGATGGACGTAAAGACAGCTTTTCTAAATGGAAATTTAGAAGAGTGTGTCTATATGGACCAGCCAGAGGGTTTCATTCAGAGTGGGAGCAGCGGAAAGGTGTGCAAGTTGCTTAAGTCCATCTATGGACTAAAGCAGGCATTGGGGAGTTGGAACATCTGCTTTGATGAGACGGTCAAAGAATTTGGCTTTATCAAAAATCCAGATGAACCATGCATCTATAGTAGATTTGTAGCGAGAACTGTAGTATTCCTCGTTTTATACGTGGATGACATTCTCTTAATAGGAAATGACATTCCTATGTTACAATCTGTTAAGGGGTTCTTGTCACAGAGGTTCTCCATGAAAGACCTGGGTGATGCCTCATACATCCTGGGGATCCGGATCCATCGTGATAGATCCAAGAGGATATTAGGACTTTCACAGTCCAGGTACATCGACACCATACTGAAGAGGTTCAGTATGGAAGATTCCAAGCACGGTAACCTACCGGCTTGTCACGGGATCACCCTCTTTAAAGAGATGTCTCCCAAGACTGATTTGGAGAGGGATCGCATGTCTATTATACCCTATGCTTCTGCGGTAGGCTCTATAATGTATGCGATGTTGTGTACCAGACCGGATGTAGCTTATGCACTGAGTGTGGTAAGCCGGTATCAGTCTAACCCTGGGGAGAAACACTGGATAGCAGTAAAGAACATTCTCAAGTACATGAGAAGGACTAAGGAGATGTTCTTGGTGTATGGCGGAAAAGACCTCCAGATCGAGGCCTTTGCTGACTCCAGCTTCCAGAGTGACAAGGATGATTCCAAGTCCATGTCGGGGTTTGTCTTTACCCTCAATGGAGGGGCGGTGTGTTGGAAGAGTTCCAAACAGGAAACCGTTGCAGACTCGACGATGGAAGCGGAATACATCGCTGCATCTGATGCCGCAAAAGAAGCTGTCTGGATGAGGAAGTTCTTGAAAGAGCTTCAGGTGGTTCCGTCCATTGTTGATCCAATACCTCTGAATTGCGACAACAACGGGGCTATAGCTTTAGCGAAGGAACCCAGGTCCCATCAGAGATCTAGACACATCTTAAGGCGGTATTACCTGATCAGGGAGATCGTGGATCGCCAGGAGATCGAGGTTCGGAGAGTCGCTTCAGAAGATAACACTGCAGATCCATTCACCAAGGCCTTGCCCCAGACTCAGTTCGACCGGCTGATCGAGATGATAGGTCTTCGATACGCCAGTACATGGCCTTAGTGCAAGTGGGAGATTGTTAGTGTATATGCCCTAGAAGCCATTACTGTATCATACTAGTTTGTATATTACTTAATGGAAGCTTGGGATATTCACCTTGTATATACAATCTTGCTCAAAATAGTAGTATGCTACTTGGTTTGTTTCTACTTCAATGTGTACATGTGTTTATTTTAGTATATCACTTATACACATTAGTAGAGCCCTTAGGATCTTTGCATGATTACCGGCGTTGTGATGGCAGTCACACTAGTGGGGCTGGGTAATCTATAAGCACATCCTTATGCAGGTCCCTGGTCGCAGGACTATCGAGACAGGGCATCGATACTCCGGAGTAGACTAGCGCATGCGCTTCTCATCCCAGTGTGGGAGACGGTCTGTCCCACAGCCGTCGGTACGTCGTACTTAAGATAGTATGCGGGTGCTTGTTGGGTTACGAGTACACTGGACAGGACTCGTCGGGAACTGACTAGTTGGTATTATGCCTATCGTCAGTTATCAGTTCCCAGGTGACATGAGTACAGCTTAGTCCGCTGACTTGACACTGTCACTTCGCCTCGAGTGTGTTCCCACTGTACTTTGATTACTACCCTACCACGGCTCAAAGGAGTCGTGCAAATAGGTGGTAGTTGGGTGCAGTCCCGAAGCACTTGGAGGCAGTGACGGTTAGACAGGATTCGTCTCTCCCGGTATTGGGGGTTGACATCGCGCTGTGTCTAGGAGAGCCATTACACGAGTAGTCCCTGGCCAGGGCAAACGAGATATACTGGTAGGCTTCCAGTGTTATCTCAGGGTGTTTTGGGCTTCACTCCGACACGACTTGTACCGCTATTGGGGGACTGACGTTTACCGCCCCCTAGGCCCGCCATGCGATGTATCAGACGAACAGACCGGACTGTATGGAGAATGTCACATTCAGGCTCAGTAGGAGTTCAGATGGGTTTCGCCTCGTCGGTCTTCTTGTCGGCACTACCTGGGGACCGTTACGCACAGCTAGTGCCGCTTGCGGTCTGTGGTTAAACCCACTGCCAGCGTAGTGTCGAGTCTTTAGAGTCCCACATAGAAAGCTTTTCGCCTTTAGGCAAAAGAGTAGAGGTCGCATGGTTTTGCGACAGGTCGCATGGTTTTGCGACAGGGTTCGGTCACATCCGTGCACTTGTGCATGTACAGTGTCCGGACAGTTTACACTAGCGGGCTTTGGTTTAAGCCAGATCCTAGTGTACCTTTTGGGATTGGATTTATCCAGTATGTATTCGTGTTCCTCGGAACGCGGATGCGGGTGTGTATGCACAGTTGACGGGGAGACAGAGGCAGAGGATTCTCATTAGGGTTGTTGACAGTTGACCGTTGACTATTGACTTTTTGCTCAACCCTAATGAGAATATGATATGTGATTAACAATTATATTAATTAAGTATTATGGTGATATGGTTGTTGACTTGTTGACTTTTGTTGACTTGTTGACTTTGTTGACCGGTTGACTAGGCCTGACTAGTTGACCATCATGATAACCATAGCTATCATTTCATGGCAAAGACTTTTGCTTGCTTGCTCCTTTGTGCAAAATGAGTGCATGAAATGATATGGCTATGGTTGCTTAAACCATCACATATACTTGATTGATATGATGAGTTATGATTGTTATGGATTATGAGAGGGTGAAAGACAAAAGAGAGGCTCATTCTTACTTGCTCATTCTCTCTCTCTTGTTCTTGAGCTCTCATACTCTTGCTCTCACCCTCTTCCTCTTGCTCCCTCTCTTGACTCTATGGTTCACTTGTCTCATGAGTTGAGAACCAAGAACCATAGATAAAATCCCATACAAACTCTTCTCTACTCACTCTAGTTCACAAGGTTTAGCAAACCGAGTGAACTAGTTTCTTCAAAGTTCGAAGAAGGAGCCAAAGGTTGGAGCTTTCAGGTGGATCTATCTTCGGCATAAGGAGACGACGGGAAGAAGCCGATCCGGACCACCATCGGAGCTTGAAGACGAAGGAGTTCAAGACAAGCAAGGTATAAACCCCCTAACCGAGTAGTTAACGACTCCTTGTTAAGTTGTTAGTTAGATGTTTAACAAAGATCCGGGTTTAAGTCCATGTTACCATCTCTGTAAAAATCGTTTTTTATCAAATTCCGCATGCCCGAAAGTACCGGGAGAGGTAGCATGGACTTACACAGATATGGTGGGTAACCTCAGGCACCCGAGAGGTACTCCGGTAGCCTCAAGGACGGTGACAGGGAGGTTCTTGTTTACCCAGAGTTGCCATTGCTGTTGTTCCAGAATGTGAGACCCGGCAGGAGGATGAGTATAGCGTCGTTCTAAACTTGCTTTAGAAGTGTACGTGTATATAACTCTGCCAAAGGGTTTTCGTTGTCAGTAGGAGCAGCGGAAGCATTGGTGGACAAGTGGCTTATGTCTATTTATAGACTAAAGTAGATATAGCGAAGATAGATCATCTATTTCTGATGTAAAGTCATTGGTTTGACTTCATCAGAATAGGGGATGGATCTGTTAAGAAGGTAGTAGGGTATGATGTCCTGGTATTTGGATGACATACATAGAGTAGGAAGTGAAATTCCTATACTACGATCGGTTATTCTTTGGTTGTCACACAGTGGTTTCTCCACATGGAACTTGAATATTATATCAGACATTCTGGTTACTAGATCTATGCTTTTAGATCTAGATTTGGGAATTTTCCCAATCAGGGTACTTAGACAGCATTCTATGAGTATTTAGAATGGACGACTCCTGGCACGATAGTGTACCTGCAGGTGATGGAGTCACCCTCTCTAAAGGTGTCTTACAGACTAAAGGGGAGAGGGATGTACATGATTGGCAGATCACTTGCTTAGGCAATTGAGTCAATCATGAGATGTCAAGTACCACACCAGATATTATTTTTGCACCAGATGCAATAAGTTGATATTAATCCAATCCTGGAGAAACATTCGGAAGCAGTTTTAGAACATAAGTGGATGTTCTAGGGGTATGATAACGGCAGCCTCTTTTGGGAGACGGTTATCATTCCAGGCATCCAAGGTGACCTGGATGAGAGTGTAGGGTTCCTAGGCACTCTCAAGAGGTCTCACAAGGCATCAACCATGCCAATTTCAAAAATTACGGTGCCGAGAAACCCTAATACGGATCGTTGGCTAGATATTTAGGCGATAAAAGGAAACTAGTTAACACTTAACTACTAGAATACGGAAATACAACCTTTGTAGATCCGGTGCTCCACCTCCATAGCTCCGCAATGAAGTCTCCTCGCTGTCCAAGTCGAACCCCGGGCTCTAGTGTCGGCTTCATCGGAGAATGGACGGGCTAGGTCATCGACGACGTGCCGAAGATGATCTACGTCGAAGCATCGCTAGATCAAGCTCCACCTTCACCAAGCCATGAAAACTTGTGAAGGAAACACACTCTACTACTTGGCAAGAGGTAGAGGATGAAGAAATAGGAAGTGGGTTCACTTTAGAATTGGATTTCTCACTCATTTTCACATTCCACCATTGTTGGTAGAAAGCTTTCTTCAAGGTTGAAGATGAAGAACAAGAAGATAATGATATGATAAGTTAATTAGAATAGAAAATAAAAAGAATCCTTATCATAACATTAACTATAGTTAGGTGTAGAGAAATGACTAAGGTTAAAAGAATGGTTAGGGTTAAGCATGAAGACAAAATGGTCATATGGTCAAAGCTTCATGAAGCTTCATGAAGCTTCATGAAAGAAAGAAAGAATGATAACCATTTTGTTTTCTTTTGTCATTTCATTTTAATCCAAATAAAAAGATAAATGAATGGACAAATAAAAAGAAACCTTAACCATTTACTTAACCTAGGTTTAATTCTTTACACTAACCAATTTTGCATGCATCATCAAACATGATACAATCAAGTGCACAAAAATATATCGCATATACAATGCGCACATCCGAGTGAGAAAATCCATCTTAAGTGAACCGATACTAGTTAATGCAAAGTAATATATCAAATATATAATTATGCATTAAATCATTAAATCAACACTTGATTTAATGATCCGGTCATATCGCATATAACCGACTAATATCAACAGTAACAACTTATCGAATCAACACTTGATCCGATAACCCGGCTATATCGCATATAACCGATCAATGTCACATATCGCGAGAATCGAATACAGCATCACATACTGGTATCATTCTTGGTCCCGCACATATCTCATACGCACTCCTATTTCGTTTCGCTTGAGCCAGGAAACCTCTGTGTAGGACTCTAAAGACTCGTCAATACGCCGGCAGCAGGTGATGATCATATCAATCACCCACAAGCCGCAAGCGGTCTGCTAAACGTAACGGCCACCCGGGTATTGAGCGATCTGAAGATCGACGAGCAAGCCCGCTCACACTGCAGTGAATCCAACCAGTAACACTACCGTACAGTCCGGTCTGATCGTCTGATATGTCGCATATCTCGCCTAGGGGTGGTAAACGTCAGACCCCAATAGCTCGATAAGTCGTGTCGATATGAGGTCTATAACTGTTCGAGAAACTACTGGTAACAGTTACCAGTAAATCCCAGCAACCCTGGCCAGGGATTTCCTGTTATAGCCAATCGAACACAGCGCAACATCAACTCCCTATACCGGGAGAGACGAATCCCCTCCTATCGCTCATTGCCTCCATGTGACTCGGGACTGTACCCAAAAACCACCGTTTTGCACGCCCTCTTGGACGTGGTAAGATGGAAATCAAAGCACAGTGGGAACCACACAAGACTCTATGACGATCTCGAGTCAACAGACTACTCTGTACCAGTGTTACCAGAGAACTGCCATCTGACGTAAGGTATAATACCATCTGGGAGTTCTCGACGAGTCCGTCCAGTGTACCCAGTCTCTACTGAGCACCCGTATATCTCCTCTGATGTCAAACACCAATGGATATGGGATCATCCATCGCCTATCTGTATGGGTCGAGAAGGTACACGCTAGTCTACTCTGGTATATCGATGCCCCGTCTCGATACACCCACGACTAGGGACTTTGAAGGATGTACTTATGGACTACCATGTCCCCACTAGTATGATCCGCATCATAGTCCAGGTAGTCAAGTACACATCCTAAGGGCTTTACCAACATGTAACAGAGAGACAATCAGTGTACACGTTAAGGTAAAGAGCAACCAGATAGCATACTATCATGTCGAGCAAGAAAGTCCTCCCTATATATGTCCCAGCATCCACTACAATATACATCCTATGTATAGTAATGGCCTCTAGGGCATACATATAACTAACAATCTCCCACTTGCACTAGGGCCATCTAATAGCAGTGGTTATAGTATCTCATACTCAACCATCCCATAAAAGTCTCTCTCTGGGAATAGGCCTTCGTGAGTGGATCCGCCGTGTTGTCCTCTGAGTCTACTCTCCTAACCTCGATCCCTTAGAGATCAACCATCTCCATGATCAAGTGATACTGCCTTAGAATATGTCTGGATCACTGATGGGACCTGCGTTCCTTGGCATAAGCCACAACTCCATTGTCACACAATGGGAGGAACATAGTTCATCTCATGAACCAATATACACCCAAACAGTCTCTTTGGTAGCATCTTAAGTAGCGATGTATCCTGCCTTTATCGTCTAGTATGTCACGGTATGTAGCTTGGAACTCTTCCAACATACCGTCCTTCTACTGAGGGTAAAGACAATGCATGTGACTGACATTCAGTCGTTTTTATCACCCTGGAACCATTCCAGTGATTCTCCCCAGGGTCGATTGATACCATCTCACTACAGCTAGTGAGTATCCTAACATCCATTTAGATCTATCTCATAGATCCAAAATCCAGGATTTAGGAGGTATCACTTTGATCCTATATGGAGAATTATGGTGATAAGTGGAGATTGACCGAGCGTAGCATAGGAAACTCCTTCCCCATCAAGAGTATGTCATCCTCGTACTTTACGAGAATCGCCACCATACTCCCGACTACCTTTTTGTATATACAAGGTTCATCTACCATTTTGATGAAGTCAAACTTTTTGACTACGACATCAAAACAGACGTTCCAACTCCGCGATGCCTGCTTTATCCTATAAAGCATCTTGCACACGTTTCCGCTGCTCCCACTGTCTACGAGGCCCTCTGGCTGTGTACTTATAGACGCTCTCTTCTAAAACATCATTTAGAAAAGCAGTCATGGCACCCAACCGCCAGATATCGTAGTCATGGTATGTAGCCGTGGCAAGTAGGATCTGGATGGACTTAAGCATAGATACTTGAAAAGGTTTCATCATTATCCACGCCTGGTTGATGACGAAAGCCTTTAACAAGTCTAGCTTTGAAAGTCTCAACTTTTCCATCTACACCAAGTAATCTTCTCAAGATATACTTGCTCCTGATGGGGATTTAACCCTTCAGATATAGCAACCAAAGTCCATACTTTGTTGGTGTATAAGGATTCCATCTCAGATCGCTAAACATCCAGCCATTCTTACAGAGTCTCACTCCTGATGGCCAGCTCGAAGCTAGTTGGGTCATCATCTCATGATGCAATCCTCGCTCCCACTGTCATAGAGAAACAGAAGTATCTCTCAGGTGGGTGAGGAACCCTACTAGATCGGCGGAGAGGCTGAGTTTCGTTGGAATCTACTGAATCCTTTGGTTCGATCAAATCATCTTCTGTAGTTTGCATAGCTGGAACCTTTCCAGTTGTACATAACAGGCCTTGCCTCGAGCTTGTCCGGATTTTGCTTTTAAACATAGGCCGGACAACCCCAAATCTTAACTAACTTAAGAAATGGGCTCTTCCTTTTCCATATCACATATGAAGTGGTAAGCAACTGATTTGATTTGAACCCTATTCAATAGGTATGCAGCTTCTCAAGCGCATAACATCCAAAAGGAAATAGGTAACTCAGTATTACTCATCATAGAGCACACCTTATCACATAGGGTGTGATTGCTCCGCCCCGATACACCAACGTGCTATGGTGTATTCGGAGGAGTAATTCTGAGAGAGAATCTCATTCTCCTTTAGAATAATCCAGGAATTCCGTGCACAAGTATTCTCCTCCTTGATCGCATCAAAGGACATAATACTTTTTCCCGTATTTTGGTTCTCTACTTCTAACTTATATTCTGTGAATATCTCAAAAGGTTCGGACTTGTGTTTCAACAGGAACATAGGTCTGAATCTCGAAAGATCATCAGAGAATGTAATGAAGTACAAAGAACCGGTCCTGGAATGTGTAGACAGGGGACCTACATACATATACATGTATCATCCCAAGAGTTCACTAACTCTTTCTCTGTTTCCATTAAACGGAGCTATGGTCATCTTATCTTTGTGACATGACTGGCGAGTTTCACAAGATGTAAGTTCAAACTAATTTAAATATGTATCTTTATGTAACTCTAGCTAGTCGGGTCGCATTGATATGACCTAGTCTACAATGCCTTAAGAAGGATTCGTTCATTTCTGAACTCTTCCTCTTTTGTGTGTTGCGTATACTAAGAACTGTAGTTTGATTTAGAACATCAACGCTTTTAGATAACGTGCCTGAACCGATCAACTTTTGATATAGGAAATGTTCAAAACATTATCCAACAATACAAAATTATATCCTTTCTTTACTAATAAAGAGACTGATATGATTTTGTATATCAGGTTCGGTATCTAATAACATTCGTTCAGAATCAATGTATTGGTAATACAGGGTGACAGTGACAGTGACCAACAGACTTGGCTGCAACACTTGCCCCGTTTTCTGCCTCATGAAACTTATCACCCGTTCTCAGTTCTCTACCTTTCTGTAGCCCTATGTAACAGATTACATATCTGGGATCCTGATCTGGTATCACATACCCAGGACGTAAAGGGCACTGAGAAACAGTTCTATATAATGAACACACCCGAAGATGATGCATCATCATGCACTCTCCTCGTTTGGGCGGCACGGGAAATCTGGTATTCCCCAATTTCCTGCTCTGTCTTATAACAATTATAAGTTGGAGCGGGACCAACGTTCCCCAGCTCAGTATAACAAGCGGGTTCGGTCAAAAATCCGTATTATTATCTTGATTAAGGCGTGATATGGTCGCTACCTGGAGAGAGAGAGAAGAAAACACTCAGCGTGCGCTCTTGCAAGAATAGATTGGTTTTTATTTTATCTAATCAGGATGGCTCCCACTGCTTTTTATCAAATCTTCCTTCAAACCCTAAAAGGAAAAACTAGCCGGGATTAATTTTATCTAATCAAGTTCGCCAATCATTCAGCCAGGCCAGTGTCGGTACTTTGAGGGAGGTCCCCCATGCTTTCGCACGAACCTAATTACTGTAAACCTCGTTTTCCCAGAGGCGTAACCCCGTTGACACCTTTCTAGACACCTACTTGATCGGCTAATTGTAATGTATAAAACTCTCCCAGGAGTAACTCTTACTCGCAGCGGGTATCGGGATCCAACTATCGCATAGAAGGTATGCAATCTCATTGCAAATTTCAACACTTGAAATTCCCGATAATATTTTGCCCCTAGTGTTCTATGACCTTGACGAATGCCAAACAACCCATAGTCCACTAGTCAAGTTCAACCCGTACATTTCTTGATCGAATTAAACCCACCCGCACGACCCTTGACGAATGCCAAACAACGCCGTACGAATACCCTAATCCAATCACATCATATGCTCAAGTAGATAAATACTAGTTAGCTACCGTACACTACGCCTTGACGAATGCCAAACTACCGCAGCACGAATACTAACTAGTACTTATCTGAAATGACGGAGGGCTACGACAGGTTTTTCTGAAAACCTATTGCGTAATGAACTTGATATCGTCGCAGAATCAAATGATTTTAAAATGGATTGTTTTTGAGGCTTTTCTAGTTTTGCTAAAGGAGTCACTCCCGGTGAAGGGATCGTCGGTCCTTCCCTCGTCGAATGAGGTGCGGGATATATTGTATATATCACCGTGCAAAGCAAAAACTCTTAAAAGCAATCAAAAGACAAACCGAATGTGTAGCATCTGCCAGTTATTGCTAAAGGAGTCACTCCCGGTGAAGGGATCTCGGTCCTTTCCTCATCGAATAAGGTGCAGGATATATCTCATATACCTCTGTGCAAAGCAAGAACTGTAGCTACCTGTTTTATTTTGAAATTCGATTCTACAACATCTTAGATTTCTTTTATTTCATTAATCACATTAATGAAGTCCCATCATTTAAGTACCTAAACATCACAGATAAATACGACGTACACTTATGCCATCCGCATTCGCCTCGATGTCCCCTCGTGCACCGTTAGGTTAGGTAACTAACGGCAGAGCAGGGCAGGGCTAGCGCGGGTGTAAAACATAAGTAACGTCTATATAATATATCATATATACTATATACGGTATCTATCACAGAACATCACATGATCACATCACAGATATCGCAGCAGAAGAAACATATGAAATATTGGATATACTAGGATGTCCGTGTTTTCAATACGAGCCAGTATAAAACACGGATTCCACGGTCGCGATGAATAGCCAAACCCACACCCCTAGACCCCTACGAGAGCGGCAAGCAACCCTACCAATTCTAGAGTTAGGAGACCCGGACTCGACTCCTCGAGTTGGTCTCCCACTGGACTCCAGAACCCGGTTACTTGTGCTCCCCTCCTTGGGTCTATCCTAGTGCGGAAAAGTAAATAATATAGAAACGGTGAAATCTTCCGCAACCTGGAAGTGCCCCAATAAAAGAATATTACATACAAGTTTTTACATAAATGAAAATGAAAAACACTCATCTCACATAAAAACCCCCGGCTATTCAAACACGACGATCCAATATAACATATCCAGCAACACATAACATCACATGTCATCAACGTAAGTAAATATGCGCATCCCAATTGTCGTTGACATATAGTAACGAAACCGGCGATATCACATATTACACTTACGGTCACAGTAAAGAAAGTGTAAAACTACAACAGTTGGAATCCGCAATCTGCATAGACATCGCATGCCTAATCAAATGAATACCTTAGACATCGCATGCCTAACTATTATAAACCCCGCATTTTAGTCTCAAAATCGAAAACACTTTTCAATATCAAGTCGGGCAATTCAACAAGATTCCCGACATCCTGATCGAATGCTCGTCGTAAACTTCAGTAGACGGCCGCACCCCCGATACCGTCGACGAAGTGCACCAAGGCGGAACACCGCTACCGTGAGCACCCGAACGGATGCTTTCGGCGACGGGGTTCTCCTATAGTCACTTGGTCGGGGCTATGGCGTGAGGCTGTCTATTAAGTTTACCCGGCGAGTATCCGCGTACGCTACGTGATTGCGACGGACTTTTGATCACATCAAAATTCCGTGGCAACCGATCAAGTGAGACTAAACTGCTATGTTTATAACATTCATTCAGTTATCTCATAACTTCTTGTGAATTCCAATTATTGTATCCCATTCCGGATAAATAGAAAATGTCAAACTTTCCGATCGAACAATCGAACACCCAAGTTTTCCCGATACAGATCAACACATGAAATATGAGTCTAACAACATTCAGTTCGTGCCTCAGTACCAACGGTCCAGCCGTAGAAGGGTCAAGCCAACGCCTCACATGTGGCACGCCGTACTGCCCCAAACCCGAAGGTTCAAAGGGCAGTTCAAGACGGTCACATAATCGAGTTAAGGTTTGTTGTCTTCTAGAGGGTCCATCGCGTTACTTGCACTACTTAGAACGTCGTTAAACTACGGAAAAATCCAACACTTGGAAATTTCCCGACAGGGGAAAAATTGGGTATTTATATCCGGTCGAACTTTTTAACACATTCAAAAAATTATCCGGAAAGCCACATAGACAAAATCTGATACACCGATCGAAACACCGAATCCCCAAAACAATCCCAGAAAATTCAACTCTTGAATAAATATTAAAAATTCCCAGAAAATCCAACTCCAGAAAATAGGAATTACTGTGCAAACAAAAGAAGCTGACGTCATCAATGGGCCGCGGAACCGCCGCAGAAGCTAGGCTTCTGCCGCGGTTCCGCCGCAGTTTGGACTATTCATGAGAAAATTTTTGCGCCGTAATTCTTATATTTCCCTGCTGAATTTTTTAGCAATTTTTAATTTGGAAAAAACCCAGTTTTTGAAAAAAGGACAGAGAGCAATTTTGAAATGGGTTTTCGGGTTCGTTCGGACTTCAAACTCCGTCTAGACTTCGCCTAAGACTCTAGCTTGGCTCTGATACCACTGTAGGGTTCCTAGGCACTCTCAAGAGGTCTCACAAGGCATCAACCATGCCAATTTCAAAAATTACGGTGCCGAGAAACCCTAATACGGATCGTTGGCTAGATATTTAGGCGATAAAAGGAAACTAGTTAACACTTAACTACTAGAATACGGAAATACAACATTTGTAGATCCGGTGCTCCACCTCCATAGCTCCGCAATGAAGTCTCCTCGCTGTCCAAGTCGAACCCCGGGCTCTAGTGTCGGCTTCATCGGAGAATGGACGGGCTAGGTCATCGACGACGTGCCGAAGATGATCTACGTCGAAGCATCGCTAGATCAAGCTCCACCTTCACCAAGCCATGAAAACTTATGAAGGAAACACACTCTACTACTTGGCAAGAGGTAGAGGATGAAGAAATAGGAAGTGGGTTCACTTTAGAATTGGATTTCTCACTCATTTTCACATTCCACCATTGTTGGTAGAAAGCTTTCTTCAAGGTTGAAGATGAAGAACAAGAAGATAATGATATGATAAGTTAATTAGAATAGAAAATAAAAAGAATCCTTATCATAACATTAACTATAGTTAGGTGTAGAGAAATGACTAAGGTTAAAAGAATGGTTAGGGTTAAGCTTGAAGACAAAATGGTCATATGGTCAAAGCTTCATGAAGCTTCATCAAGCTTCATGAAAGAAAGAAAGAATGATAACCATTTTGTTTTCTTTTGTCATTTCATTTTAATCCAAATAAAAAGATAAATGAATGGACAAATAAAAAGAAACCTTAACCATTTACTTAACCTAGGTTTAATTCTTTACACTAACCAATTTTGCATGCATCATCAAACATGATACAATCAAGTGCACAAAAATATATCGCATATACAATGCGCACATCCGAGTGAGAAAATCCATCTTAAGTGAACCGATACTAGTTAATGCAAAGTAATATATCAAATATATAATTATGCATTAAATCATTAAATCAACACTTGATTTAATGATCCGGTCATATCGCATATAACTGACTAATATCAACAGTAACAACTTATCGAATCAACACTTGATCCGATAACCCGGCTATATCGCATATAACCGATCAATGTCACATATCGCGAGAATCGAATACAGTATCACATACTGGTATCATTCTCGGACCCGCACATATCTCATACGCGCTCCTATTTCGTTTCGCTTGAGTCAGGAAACCTCTGTGTAGGACTCTAAAGACTCGTCAATACGCCGGCAGCAGGTGATGATCATATCAAACACCCACAAGCCGCAAGCGGTCTGCTAAACGTAACGGCCACCCGGGTATTGAGCGATCTGAAGATCGACGAGCAAGCCCGCTCACACTCCAGTGAATCTAACCAGTAACACTACCGTACAGTCCGTCTGATCGTCTGATATGTCGCATATCTCGCCTAGGGGTGGTAAACGTCAGACCCCAATAGCTCGATAAGTCGTGTCGATATGAGGTCTATAACTGTTCGAGAAACTACTGGTAACACTTACCAGTAAATCTCAGCAACCCTGGCCAGGGATTTCCTGTTATAGCCAATCGAACACAGCACAACATCAACTCCCTATACCGGGAGAGACGAATCCCCTCCTATCGCTCATTGCCTCCATGTGACTCGGGACTGTACCAAAAAACCACAGTTTTGCACGCCCTCTTGGACGTGGTAAGATGGAAATCAAAGCACAGTGGGAACCACACAAGACTCTATGACGATCTCGGGTCACAGACTACTCTGTACCAGTGTCACCAGAGAACTGCCATCTGACGTATGGTATAATACCATCTGGGAGTTCTCGGCGAGTCCGTCCAGTATACCCAGTCTCTACTGAGCACCCGTATATCTCCTTTGATGTCAAACACCAATGGATATGGGATCATCCATCGTCCATCTGTATGGGTCGAGAAGGTACACGCTAGTCTACTCTGGTATATCGATGCCCCGTCTCGATACACCCACAACTAGGGACTTTGAAGGATGTACTTATGGACTACCATGTCCCCACTAGTATGACCCGCATCATAGTCCAGGTAGTCAAGTACACATCCTAAGGGCTTTACCAACATGTAACAGAGAGACAATCAGTGTACACGTTAAGGTAAAGAGCAACCAGATAGCATACTATCATGTCGAGCAAGAAAGTCCTCCCTATATATGTCCCAGCGTCCACTACAATATACATCCTATGTATAGTAATGGCCTCTAGGGCATACATATAACTAACAGAGAGAGTGACTGTCAGAGTTATAGTCTTCCCTCTGACAAGGGGCAGTATTTTGGACAGGTGGTCCAGGTGGATACTGAGGGAGGCATGGCGCAGGATACTGATTAAGTTCAGTTGATGATACTGTCTAAGAAGTTTGGATTTGGAGTTCATTTATGAGCTAGGTCCCATCAGATATCCAGACATATTCTAAGACAGGTATTGCTCATTTCGTGAGATGGCTTTCTCCGTAAACTTGAGATTGCGAGAGACATAGAAAGAAACACCACAGCGGATCCACTCATTTAGGCTATTCCTCGAACGCAATAGTTTCGCAAACGAGCTTTGTGAGACTGACTAGTAGAGGAGTTGGGTGTTCGGTATCACACGGGCTGTGAGTATGCGAGTGGGAGATTGTTAGAGATAGTGCCCTCAGAGTCAATTATTGGATCACAGGCACATGATTGCAATGATTGAGGGAGGACCTGTCCCAGTTGGACAGTCTTACTCAAGATAATAGTATGCTATCTGGTTTATCTTTTTCATCGTGTACTGCTTTAGGTGACCCTACAGGTCGCTATTACACATTGATACAGCCTCTAGGATTCTTGCTTGACTGCCAGCAGTATGAGGGCGATCATATACATGGGAGCTGGGGTCTATAAGCATATCCTTAATAGGTCCCTAGTCGTGGGAGTTTCGAGACAGGGCATCGATACTCCAGAGTAGACTAGTGTATACAGTCGAGACCCCGACAAGGGGTGGTGGCCGGTCTCATAAGCCACTGGTGTCAGTTGGTTCACCTAAGATGTATAAAGGTGCTCATTGGGATATGAGTACACCGGACAGGACTCGCCGGGAACCTGCTAGTTGGTATTATACTTGACGTCAGATAGCAGTTCCCTGGTGACATGCGTACAGGTTTGTTCATCGACCTGAGATCGCCATTTTTCTCGTGTGAGTTCCCACTGTACTTTGATTACTACCCTACCACGCTCAAAGGAGTTGTGCAAACAGGTTTTAGTTGGGTACAGTCCCGAGCCACATGGAGGCAGTGAGCGGATATGCAGGGGTTCGACTCTCCCGATATTGGGGGTGAGGTCGCGCTGTGTCTAGGAGAGCCATTACATAAAGCCCTCGGCCGAGGCAGGAGATTTACTAGTAGGTATTCCAGTAGTGTCTCAGGGTGTTCCGGGCTTCACTCCGACACGACTTGTACCGCTTTTGGGGGTCTGACTTTTACAAACCCCCTAGGCCCGCCATGCGATGCTCATAGGCGAACGGACCGGACTGTACGGATATTGTCACTGACAGGCTCAGTAGGGTGTCAGGATGAGTTCGCTCATCGACGTCCCTTTTGGTCAATACCTGGTAGCCCGTTATGTATTGGCTAATACCTGTGACGTGCTAGTGGTTAAATCCACAACCAAAGTATTGACGATTCTTTAGAATCCCGCACAGACCAGTTTCTCAAGTTTCGGGCGAAAAGCTGTAGAGGCCGTATGGAGATTTGGCAGGGTTCGATCAGATACTTGCGGTATTGCACGGATCCTGATCGGACGGATTTTACTAGCGGGCTTTGGTTTAAGCCGGATCCTAGTATTAGACAGTGTAGTTTTTTCTCTTTGCATTTATATTCAGCGGGAATACAAATGCAATCATGTATATGCAGTCGCGGGGTTTTCCTGTAATTTATTACGGGATCAGTTTTCTGAGGTTGCCAGTTTGCATTCTGTTCCGGCCAGTTTTCCTTTGTTCCTTCGCAGCCGGACTTTCTGATGGAGAGGCTTATTTGCAGTTGTGCAATTTAGTTTTTGTGGAGGGGGTTATTTGTAAAATGGAGGTATCATGATGATCTAGCATCATTAGATTCCATTCTTTTCTTGTGATCATTTCACTTGTATTAATGGTGATAGGAAATGAAAGGATTTGGATGTGGTCACCATTCTACTTTTCCTACACTCACCTCCCTTCATGTTTTATTCCTTTTTTCCCTCCACCATTTTGATCCTAGAGAGGGGCTGGCCACATTTAGAGAGAGGGGAGATGAGAGGAACATTTTTTTTGTGAGAGTGGAAAATTAATCATTCATCTCATTTTTTATGCTTGCTACAAAAATCCTTCACCTCTCTCAAAATCTTCATTCTATTCCTCCATCAAGGCAGCTTCACCCCATTGAGACAAAGTGCATTCTACACTACACCTACAGTACCCTTGGATGCGTCGTCTTGCTAACTTCGCACCCGAGTTGCCTCGGTTCAGAGGTGGGAGCCCGTAAAAGAATTCGGCTACGTGGTGCCCTTTCCGACGAGAAGGTGACGAACGGGGATTCCGCGGGAGATCGGGACGACGACGAGAAGACCGAAGGACACGGATCACTTGGTATAGCTATTCTACCCCTTTCTCATGTTTGCTAGCGTTAGGTTAATGGCCCGATCCAGGATTTTTGTGCGCGGAGGTGCCGGTTTCTAGGTTCTAGAAAAGTTTCGTTTCCGCATTCCGGCGTCGGATTGACGGCCGGGGCGCTACCATGCACTTACAGGTTCTCCATGAAGGACCTGGGCGATGCCAACTACATTATGAGGATCCAGATCTATCGTGATAGATCTAAAAGGATGTTGGGACTTTCGCAGTCCAGGTACATCGACACCATACTGAAACGATTCAATATGGAAGATTCAAAGCGCGGTAATCTACCGACTTGTCAGTGAATCACCCTCTCCAAATATATGTCTCCCAAGACTTATTTGGAGAGGGGTCGCATGTCATCTATACCCTACGCATATGCATTGAGCGTTGTGTGCCGGTATCAATCGAACCAAGGGGAGAAACACTGGATAGCAGTAAAGAACATTCTCAAGTACCTGAGAAGGACTAAGGAGATGTTCTTGGTGTATGGCGGAAATGACCTCCAGATCGAGGCCTTTACTGACTCCAGCTTCCAGAGTGACACGGATGACTCCAAGTCTATGTCGAGTTATGTCTTTACCCTCAATGGAGGGGCGGTTTGCTGGAAGAGCTCCAAGCAGGAAATCGTTGTTGAATCAACTATGGAAGCAGAATACATAGCTGCTTGCGATGCCGCAAAAGAAGCTGTCTGGATGAAGAAGTTCCTCACGGAGCTTCAAGTGATTCCTACCATTGTTGATCCAATACCGCTGTATTGTGACAACAACGGCGCTATAGCTTTAGCGAAGGAACCTAGGTCCCATCAGAAGCACAGGAACATTTTGAGGCGGTACCACCTGATCAGGGAGATCGTAGATTGCCGGGAGATCGAGATGAGAGAGTAGATTCGGAGAATAACACTGCAGATCCATTCACGAAGGCCATACCCCAGACTCAGTTCGAGCGGCTGATCGAGATGATAGGTCTTCGATATGCCAGTACATGGCCCTAGTGCAAGTAGGAGATTGTTAGTGTATATGCCCTAGAGGCCATTACTGTATCATACTAGTTTGTATATTACTTAATGGAAGCTGGGGATATTCACAGTTGTATAGACAATATTGCTCAAAATGGTTGTATGCTACTTGGTTTATTTCTACTTTAATATGTGCATGTGTTTCTTTTAGCATATTGCTTATACATAATAGTGGAGCCCTTAGGATCTTTGCTTGATTACCAGCGTTGTGATGGCAGTCACACTTGTGGGGGCTGGGTAATCTACAAGCACATCCTTATACAGGTTCCTAGTCATAGGATTATTGAGACGCAGCATCGATACTCCAGAGTAGACTAGCGTATGCGCTTCTCATCCCAACAGGGGAGGTGGTCTGTCCCACAGCCATCAGTACATCGTACAGGAGATAGTATGCGGGTGCTCGTTAGGTTACGAGTACACTGGACAGGACTAGTCGGGAACTGTTAGTTGGTACTATACCTATTGTCAGTTATCAGTTCCTAGGTGACATGAATACAGCTTAGTCCGTTGACTTGACTCTGTCACTTCACCTCGAGTGTGTTCCCACTGTTCTTTGATTACTACCCTACTACGGCTCAAAGAAGTCGTGCAAACAGGTAGTAGTTGGGTGCAGTCCCGAAGCATTGGAGGAAGTGATGGTTAGACAGGATTCGTCTCTCCCGGTATTGGGGGTTGATATCGCGCTGTGTCTAGGAGATCCATTACACAATGTCCCTGGGCAGGGAAAGCGAGATATACTTGTAGGTTTTCCAGTATTATCTTAGGGTGTTCTGGGATACACTCCGACACGACTTGTACCGCTATTAGAGAACTGACGTTTACCGCCCCCTAGGCCCGCCATGCGATATTCTCAGATGAACAGACCGGACTGTACGGAGATTGTCACGTTCAAGCTCAGTAGGAGTTCGGTTGGGTTTACCTCATTGGCCTTCTTATCAACATCTACCTGGGGACCGTTACGTACAGCTAGTGCCGCTTGCGGTCTGTGGTTAAACCCACTGCCAGCATAGTGTCGAGTCTTTAGAGTCCAACTGTAGGGTTCCTAGGCACACTCAAGTGGTCCCACAAGACATCAACCATGCCAAATTAAAATTTTCCGGTGCCAAGAAACCCTAAACTAGATCGTTAACTAGAGTTTATGCGAAATTAAAAGAAAGTAAATCACATTTACATTAAATGAACGGAAATACAACCTTTGTAGATCCGGTCCTCCACTTCCTTGGCTCCGTCATGACGCCCCTCCGCTGCAACCATCGGAATCCTAGGCTCTCGTGGTGGTTTCATCGGAGAAAAGATCGGGCTAGGTCGTCTACTTCGATGCCGAAGATGATGTACGTCGAGGCAACTCAAGATCAAGCTCCAACTTCACCAAGTCATGAAACTTGTGAATAAAACACCCTATACTACATGGCAAGTGGTAGAGGATGAAGAAATAGGAAGTGGGTTCACCTTGGATTTTGATTTCTCACTCTTTTTCTCATGTTACCATTGAAGGAAGCAAAGTTTCTTCTTCTTGATGAAGAAGAAGAAGAAAAAGAATATATGATAAGTATAATAAAACCAATTGATTAAATATAGTAAATCAAGTGATCTTACCATATAGCAACCATGGGTTAGTTTAACAAGTGTAGAGAATTAACTAGGGTTTAAGTAAATATTTAAGGTTAAGGAAAGAAACAAAATGGTTAAGCTTTCAAAGCTTCATGAAGCTTCAACAAAAAACAAAAGAAGCTACCATTTTCTTTCTTGCCCTTAAAAATAAATGCATAAAGTAAATAAATAAAACATTTAAAACCCTAACCATTAACCTAAATCATAGTTTAAAAGAAAACACATCCAAGTTTGCATGTATCATCAAACATGATACAATCAAGTGCACACAAATATATCACATATACAATGTGCACATCAGGTGAGAAAATCCATCTTAAGTGAACCAATACTAGTTAATGCAAAGTAATATATCAAATATATAATTATGCATTAAATCATTAAATCAACGCTTGATTTAATGATCCGTTCATACTGCATATAACCGACTAATATTTAGTGTATCAATGTATCGAATCAATACTTGATTTGGTAACCCGGCTATATCTCATATAACCGTCCAATGATACAAATCGTGAGAATAGAATACAGTATCACATACTGGTATTATTCTCGGTCCCGCACATATCTCATATACGCTCCTATTTCGTTTCGCTTGAGCCAGGAAACCTCTGTGTAGGACTCTAAAGACTTGTCCATACGCCGGCAGCAGATGATGATCATATCAAGCACTCACAAGCCGTAAGCGGTCTGCTAAACGTAACGGCCAACCGGGTATTGAGCGATCAAAAGATCGACGTGCAAGCCTTCACACACTCCTGTGAATCCAACCAGTAACACTTACCGTACAGTCCGGTCTGTTCGTCTGATATGTCACATATCTCGCCTAGGGGTGGTAAACGTCAGACCCGAGTAGTTCGATAAGTCGTGTCGATAAGAGGTCTATAACAGTTCGAGAAACTACTGGTAACACTTACCAGTAAATCTCAGCAACCCTGGCCAGGGATTTCGGTTATAGCCAATCGAACAGAGCGCAACATCAACTCCCTATACCGGGAGAGTCGAATCCCCTCCTATCGCTCATTGCGTCCATGTGATTCGGGACTGTACCCAAAAACCACCGTTTTGAACACCCTCTTGGACGTGGTAAGGTGGAAATCGAAGCACAGTGGGAATCATACAAGACTCTATGACGATCTCGGGTCAACAGACTACTCTGTACCAGTGTCACCAGAGAACTGCCATCTGACGTGAGGTATAATACCATCTGGGAGTTCTCGGCGAGTCCGTCCAGTGTACCCAGTCTCCACTGAGCACCCGTACACCATCTCTGATGTCAAACACCAATGGATATGGGATCATCCATCGCCCATCTGTATGGGTCGAGAAGGTATACGCTAGTCTACTCTGGTATATCGATGCCTTATCTCGATACACCCATGACTAGGGACCTTGAAGGATGTACTTATGGACTACCATGTCCTCACTAGTATGATCCGCATCATAGTCCAGGTAGTCAAGTACACATCCTAAGGGCTTTACCAACTTGTAACAGAGAGACAATCAGTGTACACATTAAGGTAAAGAGCAACCAGATAGCATACCATCATGTCGTGCAAGAAATTCCTCCTTATATATGTCCCAGCATCCACTACAATATACATCCTATGTACAGTAATGGCCTCTAGGGCATACATGTAACTAATAATCTCCCACTTGCACTAGGGCAATTTGATAGAAGTGGTTGTAGTATCTCATACTCAATCATCACATAAAAGTCTCTTTCTGGGAAAAGGTCTTTATGAGTGGATTCGCCCGTGTTGTCCTCTGAGTCTACTCTCCTAACCTCGATCACCCTAGAGATCAACTATCTCCATGATCCGGTGATACTGCCTTAGAATATGTCTGGATCACTGATGAGACAGGCGTTGCTAGGCATATGCCATAACTCCATTATCTCATAATGGGAGGAACGAAGTTCTTCTCATAAACTAATATACACCCAGACTGCCTCTTTGGAGCATCTTAAGTAGCGATGTATCCAGCCTTTATCGTCTAGTATGCCATGGTATCTAGCTTGGAACTCTTCCCACATATCCTCCCTTTACTGAGGGTAAAGACAATGCCTGTGACTGACATTCAGTCGTCCTTATCACTCTGGAACCTTTCCAGTGATTCTTCCCAGGATCTATTGATACCATCTCACTACAACTAGTGAGAATCCTAACATCCAGTTACTTCTATCTCATAGATGAAAACTCAGGATTTAGGAGGTATCAGTTTGATCCTTTATGGAGAATCCCTGTGATAAGCGGAGATTGATCGAGCGTAGCATAGGAAACTGCTTCCCTATCAAGAGTATGTCATCCATGTACTCTACGAGGATGACTACCATACTCCCTACTACCTTTTTGTATATACAAGGTTCATCAACCATTTTGATGATGTCAAACTCTTTGACTAACACATCAAAACAGATGTTCCAACTCCGCGATGCCTGCTTTTATCTTATAAAGCATCTTGTACACGTTTCCGCTGCTCCCACTGTTTACGAAGCCCTCTGGCTGTGTACTTACAGACGCTCTCTTCTAAAACATCATTTTAGAAAAGCAGTCATGACACCCAACCACCAAATATTGTAGTCATGGTATGTAGCCGTGGTAAATAGGATCTGGATGGACTTAAGCAAAGCTACTTAGAAAAGGTTTCAACAAAATCCATACCTGGTCAATGATGCAAACCTTTAACAAGTCAAGCTTTGAAAGTGTCAACTTTTCCAAGTACACCAAGTAATCTTCTCAAGATATACTTGCTCCTGATGGGGATTTAACCCTTCAGATATAGCAACCAAAGTCCATACTTTGTTGGTGTATAAGGATTCCATCTCAGATCGCTAAGCATCCATCCATTCTTACAGAGTCCCACTCCTGATGGCAAGCTCGAAAATAGTTGGGTCATCATCTCATGATGCATTCCTTGCTCCCATTGTCATAGAGAAACCGAAGTATCTCTCAGGCGGATAAGGAACCCAACCAGATCGGCGGAGAGGTTGAGGTTCGTTGGTAGCTATTGAATCCTTTGGTTCTATCAAATCATCAGCTGCAGTTTGTATAGCTGAAACATTTCCAGTTCTACATAACAGATCTTGCCTCGAGCTTGTCCGGATTTTGCTTTTAGACATAGGCCGGACAACCCCAAATCTTAACTGACTTAAGAGATGGGCTCTTCCCATTCCATATCACATATGAAGTGGTAGGCAATTGATTTGATTTGAATCCTATTCAATAGGTATGCAGCTTCTCAAGTGCATAACTCCCAAAAGAAAATAGGAAACACAGTATTACTCATAATAGAGCGCACCATATCATATAGGGTGCTATTGCTCCGTCCCGATATACCATCGTGCTATGGTGTATACGGAGGAGTAATGCTGAGAGAGAATCTCATTCTCCTTTAGAATAATCCAGGATTTTCGTGCTCAAGTACTCTCCTCCTTGATCTCATCAAAGGACATAATACTTATACCCGTATTTTGGTTCTCTACTTCTAAATCATATTCCGTGAATATCTCAAAAGGTTCGGACTTGTGTTTCAACAGAAACATATGTCTGAATCTTGAGAGATTATCAGAGAACGTAATGAAGTAAAAAGAACCAGTCTTGGCATGTGTAGACATGGGACCTTACATACATCATCATGTATCAATCCCTAGAGTTCACTAACTCTTTCTCTGTTTCAATAAACAGAGCTATGGTCATCTTATCTTTGTGACATGACTGGCAAGTTTCATAAGATGTAAATTCAAACTAATTTAAATATGCATCTAAAATGTAACTTAAGCTTGTCGGGTCGCATTGATATGACCTAGTCTACAATGCCTCAAAAAGGATTCGTTTATTTCTAAACTCTTCCTCTTGTGTGTGTTCTATATACTAAGAACTGTAGTTTGATTTAGAACGTCAATGCTTTTAGATAACGTGCCTGAACCGATCAACTTTTGATATAGGAAATGTTCAAAACATTATCCAACAATACAAAATTATATCCTTTCTTTACTAATAAAGAGACTGATATGATTTTGTATATCAGGTTCGGTATCTAATAACATTCGTTCAGAATCAATGTATTGGTAATACAGGGTCACAGTGACCAACAGACTTGGCTGCAACACTTGCCCCGTTTTCTGTCTCATGAAACATATCACCCGTTCTCAGTTCTTTACATATCTATATCCCATGTAACAAATTACATATGCGGGATCCTGATTCGGTATCTCATATCCAGGACGTAAAGAATACTGAGAAACAGTTCTGTATAATGAACACACCCGAAGATGATGCATCAGCATGCACTCTCTTCGTTTGGTCGGCACGGGAATTCTGGTAATCCCCTATTTCCTGCTCTGTCTTATAACAATTATAAGTTGGAGCGGGACCAACGTTCCCCAGCTCAGTATAACAAGCGGGTTCGGTCAATGCATCCATATTATTATCTTAATTAAGGCGTGATATGGTCGCTACCTGGAGAGAGAGAGAAGAAAACACTCTGCGTGCGCTCTTGCAAGATCAGATTGGTTATTATTTTATCTAATCAGGATGGCTCTCACTGTTTTTATCAAATCTTCCTTCAAACCCTAAAAGGAAAGACTAGCCGGGATTAATTACAAGCTACAAGTTCGCCAATCTTTTAGCCAGGCCAGTGTCGGTACTTTGAGGGAAGTGCCCCGTGCTTTCGCACGGACCTAATTAATGTAAACCTCGTTTTCCCAGAGGCGTAACCCCGTTGACACCTTTCTAGACACCTACTTGATCGGCTAATTGTAATGTGTAAAACACTCCCAGGAGTAACTCTTACTCGCAGCGGGTATCGGGATCCAACTATCTCATAGAAGGTATGCAATCTCATTGCAAATTTCAACACTTGAAATCCCGATAATTTTGCCTCTAGCAGCTATATGACCTTAACATAGTCAACAAATCATAAGTGCTAGTCAAGTTCAACCCGTCATTTCCCGATTGAATTAAACCCACCCGCACGACCCTTAATATAGTCAACAAAGTCGCACGACTACCCTAATCCAATCGCATCATATGCTTATACAGATAAGCACTAATCAGCTACCGCACACTACGCCTTAACATAGTCAACAAACGTAGCACGAATACTAACTGGTACTTATCTGAAATGACGTAGGGCTACGACAGGTTTTTCTGAAAACCTATTGCGTAATGAACTTGATATCGTTGCAGAATCAAATGATTTTAAAATGGAGTGTTTTTGAGGCTTTTCTAGTTTTGCTAAAGGGGTCACTCCCGGTGAAGGGATCGTCGGCCCTTTCCTCATCGAATAAGGTGCAGGATATATCATATATACCGCTGTGCAAAGCAGAAACTATAGAAGCTATCAAAAGACAAACCGAGTGTGTAGCATCTGCCTGTTATTGCTAAAGAGGTCACTCCCGGTGAAGGGATCGTCGGCCCTTTCCTCATCGAATAAGGTGCAGGATATATCATATATACCGCTGTGCAAAGCAAGAACTATAGCTACCTGTTTTATTTTTGAAATTCGATTCCACAATATCTTTAGGTTTCTTTTTCTTTCATTAATCATATTAATGAAGTCCCATCATTTAAATCACCTGAACATCACAGATAAATACGACGTACACTTATGCCATCCGCATTCGCCTCGATGTCCCCTCGTGCACCGTTAGGTTAGGTAACTAACGGCAGAGCGGGGCAGGGCTAGCGCGGGTGTAAAACATAAGTAACGTCTATATAATATATTGTATATACTATATACAGTATTTATCACAGAACATATCATATGATCACATCACAGATAACGCAGCAGAAGAATCATATGAAACATTGGATATACTAGGACGTCCGTGTTTTTAATACGAGCCAGTATATAACACGGATTCCACGGTCGAGATGAATAGCCAAACCCACACCCCTAGACCCCTACGAGAGCGGCAAGCAACCATACCAATTCTAGAGTTAGGAGACCCGGACTCGACTCCTCGAGTTGGTCTCCCACTGGACTCCAGAACCCGGTTACTTGTGCCCTCCTCCTTGGGTCTATCCTTGTGCGGAAAAGTAAATAATATACAAAAAGTGACATCTTCCGCAACCTGGAAGTGCCCCAATAAAAGAATATTACATACAAGTTTTTACATGAATGAAAATGAAAAACACTCATCTCACATAAAAATCCCCGGCTATTCAAACGCGACGATCCAATATAACATATCCAGCAACACATAACATCACATGTCATCAACGTAAGTAAACATGCGTATCCCAATTGTCGTTGTCATATAGCAACGAAACCGGCGATATCACATATTACACTTACGGTCACAGAAAAGAAAGTGTAAAACTACAACAGTTGGAATCCGCAACCTCTTTAGACATCGCATGCCTAATCAAATGAATTACTTAGACATCGCATGCCTAACAATTATAAACCCCGCATTTTAGTTTCATTATTGAAAACACTTTTCAATATCAAGTAGGGTAATTCAACAAGATTCCCGAAAAACTGATCGAATGCTCGTCGCAAACTTTAGTAGGCAGCCATACCCCCGATGCCGTCGACGAAGTGCACTAAGGCGGAACAGCGCTGCCGCGAGCACCCGAACGGATGCTTTCGGCGACGGGGTTCTCCTACAGTCACTTGGTCGTGGCTATGGGGAGTGGCTGTCTATTAAGTTTACCCGGCAAGTATCCGCGTACGCTACGTGATTGCGAAGGACTTTTGATCACATCAAAATTCCGTGGCAACCGATCAAGTGAGTAAACTGCTAGATTTATAACATTCATTCAGTTAACTCATAACTACTTGTGGATTCCAAGTATTTTATCCCATTCCAGATAAATAGAAAATGTCAAACTTTCCGATCGAACAACCAAACACCCAAGTTTTCCCGATACAGCTCAACACATGAATAGGTTTAAAAACATCCAGTTCATGCCTCGGTACCAACGGTCCAGCCGTAGAAGGGTCAAGCCAACTCCTCAAATGTGGCACGCCGTACTGCCCCAAACCCGAAGGTTCAAAGGGTTGTTCAAGACGGTCACATAATCGAGTTAAGGTTTGTTGTCTTCTAGAGGGTCCATCGCGTTACTTGGAACGTTATTAAACCACGGAAAGATCCAACACTTGGAATTTCCCGACAGGGGAAAAAGTGAGTATTTATATCCGGTCGAACTTTTCAACATATTCTAAAATTACCTGGAAAAACACATAGACAAAGTTTGACAATCCGATCGAATGTAGAAACTCCCAATACAACCCAGAATACTCAACTCTTGAGTAGAAGTTAAAAATTCCCTGAAAATACAGCACCAATAGATAGGAATTACTGTGCAATTTTCAAAAGCTAATATGACATAATTACCGCGGAACCGCCGCACGAGCCATGCTCGTGCCGCGATTCCGCCGCTCTTTAGATGAATCATGGGCACGTGCTGCACAGTATTTCTTAAAATTCCCTGCTGAATTTTCTGCATATTTTTAATTCATGAAAATCCCAGTTTTGTAAAATTGTACAGAGAAGGGTTAGAATTAGGGTTTCGGGGTTCGATCGGATTTCTAACATCGTCTACGCATCGCCTAAGGCTCTAGCTAGGCTCTGATACCACTGTAGGGTTCCTAGGCACACTCAAGTGGTCCCACAAGGCATCAACCATGCCAAATTAAAATTTTCCGGTGCCAAAAAACCGTAAACTAGATCGTTAACTAGAGTTTAGGCGAAACTAAAAGAAAGTAAATCACATTTAAACTAAATGAATGGAAATACAACCTTTGTAGAACCAGTCCTCCACTTCCTTGGCTCCGTGATGACGCCCCTCCGCTGCAACCATCGGAATCCTAGACTCTCGTGGTGGTTTCATCGGAGAAAAGATCGGGCTAGGTCGTCGACTTCGATGCCGAAGATGATCTACGTCGAGGCAACTCAAGATCAAGCTCCAACTTCACCAAGTCATGAAACTTGTGAAGAAAACAACCTATACTACATGGCAAGTGGTAGAGGATGAAGAAATAGGAAGTGGGTTCACTTTGGATTTTGATTTCTCACTCTTTTTCTCATGTTACCATTGAAGGAAGCAAAGTTTCTTCTTCTTGAAAAAGAAGAAGAAGAAAAAGAATATATGATATGTATAATAAAACCAATTGATTAAATATAATAAATCAAGTGATCTTATCATATAGCAACCATGGGTTAGTTTAACAAGTGTAGAGAATTAATTAGGGTTTAAGTAAATGGTTAGGGTTAAGGAAAGAAACAAAATGGTTAAGCTTTCAAAGCTTCATGAAGCTTCAACAAAAAACAAAAGAAGCTACCATTTTCTTTCTTGCCCTTAAAAATAAATGCATAAAGAAAATAAATAAAACATTTAAAACCCTAACCATTAACCTAAATCATAGTTTAAAAGCAAACACACCCAAGTTTGCATGTATCATCAAACATGATACAATCAAGTGCACAAAAATATATCAGATATACAATGTGCACATCAAGTGAGAAAATCCATCTTAATTGAACCAATACTAGTTAATGCAAAGTAATATATCAAATATATAATTATGCATTAAATCATTAAATCAACGCTTGATTTAATGATCCGGTCATACTGCATATAACCGACTAATATTTAGTGTATCAATGTATCGAATCAACACCTGATTCGGTAACCCGGCTATATCTCATATAACCGTCCAATGATACAAATCACGAGAATAGAATACAGTATCACATACTGGTTTTATTCTCGGTCCCGCACATATGCGGTCCTATTTCGTTTCGCTTGAGCCAGGAAACCTCTGTGTAGGACTCTAAAGACTCGTCAATACGCCGGCAGCAGATGATGATCATATCAAGCACCCACAAGCCGCAAGTGGTCTGCTAAACGTAACGGCCACCCGGGTATTTAGCGATCAGAAGATCGACGAGCAAGCCCGCTCAAACTCCTGTGAATCCAACCAGTAACACTTACCGTACAGTCCAGTCTATTCGTCTGATATGTCGCATATCTCGCCTAGGGGTGGTAAACGTCAGACCCCAGTAGCTCGATAAGTCGTGTCGATAAGAGGTCTATAACAGTTCGAGAAACTACTGGTAACACTTACCAGTAAATCTCAGCAACACTGGCCAGGGATTTCCGGTTATAGCCAATCGAGCACAGCGCAACATCAACTCCCTATACCGGGAGAGACGAATCCCCTCCTTTCACTCATTGCCTCTATGTGATTCGGGACTGTACCCAAAAACCACCATTTTGCACACCCTCTTGGATGTGATAAGCTGGAAATCAAAGCACAGTGGGAATCATACAAGACTCTATGACGATCTCGGGTCAACAGACTACTCTGTACCAGTGTCACCAGAGAACTACCATCTGACGTGAGGTATAATACCATCTGGGAGTTCTCGGCGAGTCCGTCCAGTGTACCCAGTCTCCACTGAGCACCCGTACACTATCTCTGTTGTCAAACACCAATGGATATGGGATCATCCATCGCCCATCTGTATGGGTCGAGAAGGTATACGCTAGTCTACTCTGGTATATCAATGCCCTGTCTCGATACACCCACGACTAGGGACCTTGAAAGATGTACTTATGGACTACCATGTCCCCACTAGTATGATCTGCATCATAGTCCGGGTAGTCAAGTATACATCCTAAGGGCTTTACCAACATGTAACAGAGAGACAATCAGTGTACACGTTAAGGTAAAGAGCAACCAGATAGCATACTATCATGTCGAGCAAGAAAGTCCTCCCCATATATGTCCCAGCATCCACTACAATATACATTCTATGTACAGTAATGGCCTCTAGGGCATACATGTAACTAACAACAACATAGAGAGTTTTCCTGCACTGGGCGAAAGGTGTAGAGGCCGTATGGTTTTACGGCAGGGCTACGATCACTTAAGTGCACTTGTGCGCGTATGATGTTCGGGCAGACAATACTAACGGGCTTTGGTTTAAGCCGGATCCTAGTATTGTATAGATTGATTAGTTTTGTCTTCTATGTATTCGTATTCTACGGAATGCGGATGCTGGTGTGTTTGCACGGTTGTGAGGAGCAAAGAAGAAGTTGCCTCATTCGGGTTTCGACCATTGACTTGGTCAAAACCATTGTGAGGTGGGGAAAATGTTTATTAATCTTTTTAATGATAATTGTGTGTTGGCTAGTTGGTTTGACCATTTGACCTTGTTTGACCATTTGACCTTGCCTGACCATTTGATCTAGTTGACTTTTGTTGACTTGGATATTTTGAGAGCACTAGATCCTTCTTATTGTTTTGGATTTATCTTTGAGATGATAATGGTCAAATTAAGGGGAGCCATAAACATTATCATGATAAAAGATTACTAAATATTTTTTCTATGATCACTATCTCTTTGGCTTTCTCTCTCATCAAAAGAGAGCTCTCATGGTTCTTCTTCTTCCTCCTCACTAGAAATTTCTATAGCTCTCATATGTTGAGAAAAATAGAAACTGAAAAGTCAAACAAATCCATCTTCTTCCTCTACATCACCTAGGACATCAAGAGTAGCATACTTGTTGCCCTAGTTAACTCGGCTTGAGGTGGAGCTCGGACTACAAACTCCCGGGTGGATCTTCTTCGACTCTAGGAGGCCGCGGAGGTGACCAAGATCCGGATCGATTCTCGGAGCTAGCATGGACGAGGAAGAAAGCGGAAAGAAGACCCGAAGGACTTGGTTCGTGAGGTATTATCTCTTGAGCATAGCAGATAGAACCTCTTGTAGTTAGTTTGCTAGGTTTTGTTTAGAAAAGATCCTCTAGTTTCTAGTCCATGTTGCCTTAAGAAAAAAAATCGTTTTTTACCTATTCCGCCTCCCAGCAAGCACCGGGGTGGGCAACGTGGACTTACAGTAAGGATGTCAGGGATTCTTAGCGTATGTTTGTGATACTAGAGCTGCAGAGGTCGCGTTTGACCAGGTCCCGATTGTGAGCAAGTTTCCTGATGTGTTTCCTGACGAGCTGCCTGGTTTACCGCCAGAGCATGATATTATGTTCTGCATCGACTTGATCCCCGGCACGGGGCCTATTTCCATACCGCCTTATCGGATGGCCCTGACGGAGCATAGAGAGCAGAAGGATCAGTTGCAGGATTTTCTAGATAAGGGGCTTATTCGACCGAGTGTGTCACCTTGGGGTGCTCCTGTTCTGTTTGTCAAGAAGAAGGACAGCAGTTTGCTTTTGTTTATTGATTACCGTCAGCTGAACCGGGTTACTGTGCAGAACAGATATCCCTTATCTCGTTTTGATGATTTGTTCGACCAGCTCCAGGGTGCGGGGCATTTCTCGAAGATTGACTTGCAATTAGGCTACCATCAGTTGCGGGTTCGGCAGGAGGATATTCCGTGGACGGCTTTTCACACACGTTACGGGCACCACGAGTTCTTGGTGATGTCGTTCGGGCTCACCAATGCACCAGCAGCGTTTATAGACTTAATGAACCGCATTTTCTCTCCGTATCTTGATCAGTTCATCATCATATTCATTGATGACATCTTAGTATATTCGCGGAGCCGAGAGGAGCATGAGCAGAACTTGTGGATCACATTGTAGACTTTGAGAGAGCACCAGCTGTTTGCGAAATTCTCCAAGTGCGCATTCTGGCTTGACAGTGTTAACTTCTTCGGTCACGTGGTTACGAGAGATGGTATACGTGTGGACCCGAAGAAGATCGAGGCCGTTTAGCATTAGCCCATACCGGCATCAGTTACAGAGATCCACAGCTTTCTAGGCCTGGCTGGCTACTATCGACGTTTTGTTCAGGATTTCTCCCGTATTGCTGCACCGTTGACCGGGTTGACTCGGAAGGTGGTTCCTTTTATTTGGACCGAGGCGTGCGATCATAGCTTCCAGCAGTTGCAGATTCGTTTGACTACGGTGCCGATATTATCATTGCCGTCGTGATCGGGCGGATTTGTGGTTTATTGTGATACTTCTCGAGTGGGGCTAGGCTGTATGTTGATGCAGCACGATAGGGTCATCACTTATGCTTCTAGGCAGCTGAAGAAACACGAGCAAAACTATCCTACTCACGATTTAGAGATGGCGGCGGCGGTTTTTGCACTTAAGATCTGGAGACATTACCTATACGGCGAGTTGTGCCAGATATTCACGGACCACAAGTATCACGACCCAAAATTTTGCACGTGACGGCCCTTAAACTACGTAACATTTCCAGGCGTAACGTAATTCAAGTAAGTTGAAAACCCAGCAATCTAAACCATCAAAAGTAGTACGTGATAATAGCATTATTAAAATTTTTGAAATCTCAATCAAAATTCTTTAAAGTCCAAATTTATTTCCTTTAAAATTTGACAGCACCTCCTTTGTCAAACAAGCCCCCAAAAAGGATACAACAAAAGATATAAGTAAAGCATCCCCAACGGGAGCAAATCCACGCCCAAAGGTGGAAAACAACCAACACAACAGATATACGACGCCGTAGCAAAGAAAAAGATGATATAAAGTGAACAGCATGAAAAATCTCCAAGTCATAAAATGATACACAATATCGTCCTCACAACTCGTCTCTAAGCCAATACATGAAGTAGTAGATGGAGAGTACTGGATACAACGAATATACAATGAGTAACCTCGGATAACCACAAAACCCACCTATAGCACACTGCACCCAGTCAGCCATAGCGGTATCCGCTGCAAAAGATGATACGATAGGAAGAAGAAGAAGCCCTGTTGCGACTGCCCTGAGGGACTACCTGCAAAACATTGTGGCACAATAGGGGTGAGTTGCCAACTAGTGAATAGTAAATAACATATGTAAGTAATCGCAAGTGTGCACGTACTGCGGTAATCTATCACATACACGCTGATAGCAATAAATGGCAATATGTATATGCAACTGTCATGAAAGGTACTCTATCAGGTACTACTAGTACATGAAGCAAAGCATATCAAATAAATGCGGAGTATGGGATAAAAAATGTCATCCTCACGGAATCCTCATCGTGGCAGGACCAGTGTCCATCAAGACAATCTAAATCCAAAATTTCTCATATCGGCCCTCAGATCGGCCCTCATAACCTATAAGTCTCATGGAACCTGAGTGTCCAACATCGACACCCGAAAACATCATGAAAACTAATGTCCAGCATCGACACATAAATACTCATCTATCAGGCACCGTCACCACGACTGGCCCTGATATGTGTAAGACTACGGTAGCGCCCCGGCCGTCAATCCCAGGACAAATGCGGAAACAAAAACTTTTTAGGGAACCGGCGCTATCGTATTCTTTTTACCCGGATCGAACCATTAATGCTAAACTATCTAACTACTATGAAGTGAGAGTGACTATACCGATTGATCCGTGTCCTTCGGTCTTTGGCCACCATCCCAAGCTCCTCGCGGCATCTCCGATCTCCGGTCTCCTCGTCGGAAGGGCACCACATCAACGAGTCTGTTTACGAGCTCCAGCTTCATCCGAAGCAACTCGAACATGAAGTTTGCTAGCCGACATGTCCAAGGTGAAGTAGAGAATGTGTATGATAATTTTGTCTCAACACATGAGAGTGTATGGATGGAGGTTGGAGATGATGCCATTGGTGGAAATGGTGAGCTAGAGGAAGAAGAAGAAGAAGATGCATTTTCTTTTCTTGTAATGAGATAAAAATAAGAGATAGAATTATCATCTCAAGAGCAATCCCAAGGCTATATGGCTGCCTTCTCTCTCTCTCCACCTCTCATTTCATCAGAACAATCAATCAATTATGTGACACTTGCACCAAAAAAGAGACCATGAGTCACCTAATTGATTGTGCCTCTTCATGATGACTTCCACTCACAATTTCCACAAGCAAATATTAATCCAAAAGTTTGCAACAATAAAAAGATATGGCAATATCTAAAGTAAACTCGTGACGGATCACAAGGATACCCCTCACCTGTATATACATACCTGCATCCGCATTCCGACTGAATGCAAATTCAATGAGACTAAAGTAATCCAACAAATCTAATACTAGAATCAGGCTTAAACCAAAGCCCACTAGTATGATCCGTCCGATCATGATTCGTGCACTACTGCACGTATATGATCGAACCCTACCATAATACCATACGGCCTCTCCAACGTTTCCCCCGAAACATGAGAAACTTTCTGTGGAGGACTCTAAAGACTCGTCAAAACACTAGCTATGGATTTAACCACTAGCATGTCAGTGGTACTAGCTGTACGTAACAGGCTACCAAGTATTGATCAAAAGGGAGGTCGACGAGCGAACTCATCCTGACACCCAACTAAGCTTGTCAGTGACAATATCCGTACAATCCGGTCCGTTCGTTTATGAGTATCGCATGTTGGGCCTAGGGGGTTGGTAAAAGTCAGACCCCCAAAAGCGGTACAAGTCGTGTCAGAGTGTAGCCCAGAACACCCTAAGATACTACTGGAATACCTACTAGTAAATCTCCCGCTTTGGCCAAGGACTTCGTGTAATGGCTCTCCTAGACACAGCGCGATCTCACCCCCAATACCGGGAGAGACGAAATCCCCTGCCGATCCGCTCACAGCCTCCATGTGGCTCGGGACTGTACCCAACTAAAACCTGTTTGCACTACTCCTTTGAGCCGTGGTAGGGTAGTAATCAAAGTACAGTGGGAACTCACAAGAGACAAATGACGATCTTAGGTCGATGAACTAACCTGTACACATGTCACCAAGGAACTGCTATCTGACGTCAGGTACAATACCAACTAGCAGGTTCCCGGCGAGTCCTATCCGGTGTACTCATAACTTATTGAGCACCTGTATACATCTTAGGTGAACCAATTGAAACCAATGGCTTGTGAGACCGGCCACTGCCACTCGTCGGGTTCTTGACTGTATACACTAGTCTACTAATGGATTATCGATGCCCAGTCTTAAAACTCCCATGACTAGGCACCACTTTAAGGATGTGCTTATAGACTACCCAACTCTCACGTATATGATCGCCATCATACTGCTGGTAGTCAAGCAAGAATCCTAAGGGCTCTATGAACATGCAATAGTGATCTGTAATATCACCTAAAGCATGTACACGATGATAAAGATATACCAGATAGCATACTATCATCTTGAGTAAGACTGTCCTACCGGCATAGGTCCTCCCTCAATCATTGCAATCACGTGCCTCCGATCCAATAATTGACTTTGAGGGCACTATATCCAACAATCTCCTACATGCACTCAAGGCTAATTATTGCGATGTCGCATACTCACAGCCCGTGTGATACCGAACACCCAACTCCTCTACTGATCAGTCTCACAAAGTCCGTTTGCAAAACTATTGCGTTCGAGGAATAACCTCATTGAGTGGATCCGCCCTGATGTTTCTTTCTATGTCTCTCTTTATCTCAAGTCTGCGGAGATAGCCATCTCCCGAAATGAGCAATACCTGTCATAGAATATGTCTGGATATCTTATGGGACCTAGTTCATAAATGAACTCCAAATCCAAACTTCTTAGACTGTATCGTCAACTGAACCTTATCATTTTCCTGCGCCATGCCTCCCTCAGTATCCGCGTGGACCACCTTTCTAAACTACTGCCCCTCGTCAGAGGGAAAACTATAACTCTGACAGTCACTCTGTCATCCAGGTCACCTTGGAAGCCTGGAATGATAAATGTCTCCTGAAGGAGGATGTCGTTATCATATCCCTAGAACATCCACTTATGTTCTAAAACTGCTTCCGAATGTTTCTATAGGATTGGATTAATATCAACTTATTGCATCTCGTGCAAAAACAACATCTGGTGTGGTACTTGACATATCATGATCAACTCAATTGCCTAAGCATGTGATCTGCCAATCATGCACATCCCTCTCCCCTTTAGTCTGTAAGTCACCTTTAGAGAGGGTGACTCCATCACCTGCAGGTATACTACCGTGCCAGGAGTTATCCATTCTAAAACACCGGTAGAATGCTGTCTAAGTACCCAGATTAGGATGCTACCCAAATCCAGATCTAAAACCATAGATCAAGTAACCAGAATGTCTGATATAATATTCATATCCTATGTGGAGAAACCACTGTGTGACAACCAAAGTATAACCGATCGTAGTATAGGAATATCACTTCCTACTCTGTGTATGTCATCCAAATACCAGGACATCACACCCTAATACCTTCTTAACAGATCCATCCCCTATTCTGATGAAGTCAAACCTATGACTATTACATCAGAAATAGATGATCTATCTCCGCTATATCTGCTTAAATCCATAAATAGATATAACCTACTTATCCACTATGCTTCCGCTGCTCCCACAGACTACGACAACCCTCTGGCAGAGTCATATACACGTGCACTTCTAAAGCTAGTTTAGAACGACGCTATACTCATCCTCTTACCTTGTCTCATAGCCTAGAACAACAGTAGTGTCAAGTTTGGGAAAACAAGAACCTCCCTGTCACCATCCTTGAGGATACCGGAGTACCTCTCGGATGCTTGAGGTTACCCTACATATCTGAGGAGTGGTTAAAGGAATGTCAAACATGATTGAATCTTTAGGTCCTATTAAACTTTCAGTAATCGTTTGCGGTTCTAGAATCACTTCCACTCCTTTAATACTCCCACTACTGTTTTCTGAAAAAGTCCATTTTATTAAAACTATGGCGAGTCAAGAACAATATCACTATTGGTCTTCCAGATGGTAGAAAATCAACCATCGTCATAGCCCGGGTCAACCCACAAACTGCCGTTACAGAAACGTGCATTGAGTTATCCAGAGTCTGGTTTTAAGCATAAGCCGGACAACTCACCATACCTAGCATCGTTAAGATATGAATCGTTCTATATCCAATATAGAAACAGAGGCACTGATTTAATTGGAGCCAGATTCAAATCATGCAGCTGTCTCCAGTGCATGTCAACTAAATAGAAGGAGGCCGATCAGCGTTACTCAACTTAGGAGTGCATCCAAAACATGAGTAACCTGAAAGAGAAACAAGTTTCTCAAAACCATTACTATCAACTGAATACCAAATACAAGTATCTACATCTTCGATCACCTTGAAGAATCCCGATACTTGCAACACCTGGTTCTCTACTTTATTCTTATACCTATAACTTCTCAAAACTTAGACCTTGTATTTCTACGAAACACATGTCAAAGAACTAAAGAAGTCACAAGTAAACAGAATATAGTACGAGTACCAACCCCTCTGTCCTAATGGACACTGGACAACATACAATACTATGTATAAGTCCTCTGAGTCTAATAACTCATTCCCTATGTGTCTAGGTTGAAAACTGTACTTATAGTTAAGAAGAATTACACCGCTGTTTAATACTCTTTACCTAACCATCCACGAATATAGGTAAATGTCATGGACATAATTTTGAAAAAGTTATATCTCACTTTATAAAAATAAACGTACAGATATATCAATTTGAAATTAGTGCATAACAGCGAATATTCAAAACCAAATATTTGCCGTCCGGCAAACAGTCCAGGCGATTTTCTCAAATATCACCAATTACAACGAATTCCGATATAATGAGGACGATCACCTAATTCCCAATAATCTACTCCTACTCATCATCTGTAAAACCATACAGATGTGAGAATCATGCCTGGTAAATACATACCCTGGAGTAAGGATCTAATTGGGAAATCAGTTTTCTATTAACAATACACTGTGAAACTGAAACATGAAAATGTTTCGAAAAGGTATCCTAGTATTCGTAGTAATTCCTCTTCCATTATCAGATTCACAACTGTAACCGTATATTTCTTTGCCATCTCTCAAAATCCCTTTATATGTCTTTAGTCATTACCTTCTGTACACCACCTTTAGGCCAAAGGTTTTTCTTCCTTCCCTACCGTTTAGCACCGGCCTATGGTTTGGAAGAAGACTATCCAATAAGAATAATGGATGTACTTCCCAATCCTAGGAGCACTCGCAACGGGAGAGAAGGTAAAGATAAAAGATATCTGAATAAACCGTATTCCTATTTCTCCTGAACTAGTATCCATCCTCGAACTGGAACAAGTTCCTTCGAGTTCGTATATAACCATACGATGGATTTATCCAAATAAACTGTGGATCTTTCTAGTGACACGGGGTGTTCTGGAGAAATACAAAGTTGAAGTAGGAGTGGCGATGAAATACTTGGTTTGGTCGTGAATAGCAGTCGCAATTTACTTTGCCCTCTTTCTAATCCCTCTATTTTGTCTTTACTTATTACCTTCTGTACACCTCACTTAGGCTAATCGGTTTTCTTCATTCCCCACCTTTCGGCACCTACCTATGGTTTGGATGAAGACTATCCAATTAGCGTAATAGGTGTACCGTTCTAATCCAATGAGCACTCGCAGCCTGAGAGAGGGTAAAAGGAAAAGACAACTGAATAGTCCTATTCATTTTCTCCAGAACCGGAAACCATCCTCGAATTTGGAACAAGTTCCTTCGAGTTCGTATATAACCATACGATGGTTTTATCCAATGGAAGTGGATGTTCGTAGTAATACGGGTTGTTCTGGAGAGAAGGGTAAAAGTAGGAGTGGCAATGAGGTATGCAACTCAGACAATCCAAAAGCCAGTGTTTTAAAAAGGTTCGGTTAACTTGGTCACTGAGTCATAGTCTAGGGTCGGGCCTTGGTCACTGCCAAAGAGAGAGAGAGAAAAGAAACACTCTGCGTGCACTCTAACCTAGATCAGAATGGTTATCACTTTATCCAATCAGGAAACCTCCAACTGTATCCTCAAATTCTCCTCCAAACCTAAAAGAAGAATTAGTCAGGATCACCCGAGGAGTAAACCAACTCATTAGTGGGAATCGGGATCCAACTATCATCGCATGATAATGTGATGGAATCCACTAACGTTATCACACTCCAGAAGGTATGCGCATGCCCGGCAAGTTTCAGTTTCTTTAGAAACTCCCGATGTGATTTTTACCTCATGCTCTTATGACCTTGACGAAGGCCAACATATCATATGTCACATGTCAAGTTCTACCCGTCATTATCCAGGTTAATTTGAACCCACCCGTACATGCCCTTGACGAAGGCCAAAATAGTAGTACGACTGCACCAAACTAACGCATCTATCTATGCAACAGAAAAGTAACAAATAACTATCATACACTATGACTTGACGAAGGCCAACATACATAACATGAATACTAAGTGCTACCTTTCTGAAATGATGGAGGGCTACGAATGGTTTTTGGCGAAAAACCTTTAACGTAATGATCTTGATATCGTTAAACGAACGAGATAGCTTTTTATAAATATAGTGGCGAAAACCTTTGCTAAAGTGGTCACTCCCAGTGAAGGGATCTTGGCTTTTTCCCCGTAGAATGAGATGCAGGATATTCCAAACTGAATACCGCGATGCAAAGCAAAAAGTAATCGACTATAGTGAAGTTATTACCCTGACGCAAACTTCTGTCCATAGGGTCACTCCCGCTGAAGGGATCTCGGCCCTTGCCTCGTCGACTGAGGTGCTGGATATTCATAACCGAATACAACTGTGCAAAACAAAAGAGAACGTCCTTGTAATAACAGCTTTTTGAAAAATGTTCCAACAACATCAAACAGGTTTGTTTAGCTTGCATTGATCCGAATCAACGCAGTCCCATCAATTGATCACACCAATAAATAACGAAAATGCAATGTACGTATATGCCATCCGCATTCGCCACTGGGTC